>CM062290.1:166048727-167248727 GCA_031216915.1 Pictodentalium vernedei | reverse complement strand
CGCTATATTCAAGCTTGCTTCCTGAACAGGAAAGCGGGTTTCTTGTCCGCCAATGCTCTTAACCTGCCTTTCATTAATGCAAGGAATAAATTCGATACGGCAGGACAGGGTATCCCGAGAGTTCCTCTGCGTATGGACGACGAGGTGGAAGACTTAGAATTATCATTACCGTCATCTACGTCTATCCCAACCGCGGTGTTGGATACGACTATTTCGTCTAACAGAGCCAGTTTAGATGCTTTATCTTACGCAGACCACCTTACAAAGGCGTTATCACTGCGTCTTCATGGGAAAGAATTTCAGGATGTTCAATCCTCTTTAAGACTTCTTTCAAGGGCAGTAGCTTATTCCATGTGTAACTCCGCCCATTCAGTGGCAAACTTGGAGTTGGTTAGACGTGACGCAGCCCTAGCTACATCCACACTCGTGGATAGTAAGGTGAAGAACTCTCTCAGAGTCGCTTCGGTCTCCGGAGAACTTCTCTTCGACGGCAAGCTTTCTGCAATTTACGATAAAATTACTAAGAAAGCTTCGGATTCTCTGCTGTTTAAGTCCGCTTCTAAGAAGTCGGACATGGCAGATAAGAGTAAGACAGGCACTTCTGGGTCTAATGCGCCCAAGAGAGGTTCCTATAGAGGTTCCGGTGCGTCCTCTTGGTCTTATTCAAGAGACCGTCAAGGCAGCGACTCAAGTGCGGGACGTCCTCCGGGCCGGGACAACCAGTCGGACGCCCCGAGGTCGACGGGACGAGGTGCGGGTCGTGGAGGACGTGGTTTCTCCTCCCGCAGGCCTCGCAGGTCCAGGAGGTGATGGCTTCAACCTCTATCGCGTTCCGGTTGGCGGAAGGTTGCCGAGTTTTTCACAAGAGTGGGCGTCGATTACGGACGACCCTTGGGTGAGAGGGGTGATTTCGGAAGGTCTGAAAATATCCTTCAAACGAAAGCCTCCATTAACTCGAAGTCCAAAATGGACTCAACTTCCGTCAAATCCGCAGAAAAGAGACGCTCTGTTATCAGAGGTGCAGTCTCTTTTAATGAAGAACGCGGTAGATGTCGTAGAAAACCAGGAAACACCGGGATTCTACAGCCATCTGTTTCTGGTTCCGAAACCAGACGGCTCGTTCCGTCCAGTCATAGATTTGAGTTGGATAAACAAGCTGATCGTCGCTCCGAAGTTTTATATGGAGACGATTCGATCGGTCAGAGCGAGTATTTGGGTGAACGATTATGCAACAAGCATAGATCTCAAAGACGCATACTTTCACGTCATGGTACATCCGACATTCAGAAAGTATCTACGCTTCGCAGTCCTAGGAGTGGTGTATCAATTCCGGGCGATGTGCTTCGGATTGAACCTGGCACCCTGGGCTTTCACTCGGGTAATGAACTCGGTAATGATGTATTTCCGAGCTCATTCGTCTGCGGTAACGTCGGCCTACCTGGACGACATTCTTCAGAGGTACGGCAACGAGTTAACGCTTCAGAACGATGTGCAGAATCTGCTTCTATTGCTCTGACATCTCGGTTTTATAATAAACGAGGAGAAGTCGGATCTGGTGCCGTCCAAGTCATTCACACATCTGGGAATGAGCTTCGAGACGCACAACAATCTTGTTCGTCTGCCGTTAACCAGAGCGAAATTAGTCAGTTGTTACGCTCGTTATTGTCTTCATGCAGACAAAGTCACAGCGAGGGAGTTCATGAGACTGATAGGTCTGTGCAGAGCCGCTGCGGATCTCATTCCTATGGGGTGGTTACGCACTCGTCCTCTCCAAATTTTCTTGACTCAGAATTGGAGTGTGAAAATTCATTCGCTCGACATAGACGTTCTCTTGTCAGATCAAGTGAAACGAGAGATTCAGACTTGGGCAAACATTCAGTGGTTAACTCAGGGAGTTCCGCTGCAGTTGCCGGATCCGAGTTTTACCATTATGACGGATGCCAGTCAAACAGGTTGGGGTGCAACATTGATCCCAACGGATTCGATATGCCAGGGTCTTTGGGATCCACAATTCCTAGGCAAGCACATAAACATCAAGGAAATGATGTCAATTTGGCTTGCGTTATGTCATTGGATGGACATTATTTACAAAGCTCATGTCCAAATCCTGTCCGACAATACGACAGTAGTGGCGTATATTCGGAACCAGGGAGGCACTCATTCACTTCCGTTATTCAATCTAACGGAAAGAATCCTTCTGTTTGCTCTAGAACATCAGGTTCTGCTTTCGGTCCGTCATATACCGGGTCGTCTGAATGTACTAGCAGACTCCCTTTCACGAAAGGGTCGCTTGTTGCCGTCGGAGTGGACTCTCAACAAACAAGTATTCAATCAGATTTGCTACCAATGGGAGCGGCCAATGATAGACTTATTTGCGACACATCTCAACAATCAGTTGCAGACGTATGTGTCTCCGTGTCCGGATCCAAGAGCATTTGCAGTAGACGCTCTGTCGATCCCTTGGGACGGAATGATAGGATATGCGTATCCTCCAGCGCCGTTGATTCAGCAACTATTGCTAAAAATAAAACAATCTCAATGCAAGATTCTGTTGGTAGCATCTCTGTCTCCACAGAGACCGTGGATAAATCTACTCAGGTGTCTGTTGTGGGACCTACCGCGAAAGCTTCCTCCACTGGAGGATCTTCTTTCGCAGGGGAAACCGCATCAACTTCATCACAACCCGCAAGGTCTCAACCTTCACGTTTTTCCGTTGTGCGGTCCTTCTTGCATGGCAAGCACTTTACAGGACGAGCAGTGGACGCGATTTCTAACTGTAGGAGGACCTCCTCTTCGCTAAACTATGCGGCTAAGTGGAAGGTCTTTCGTCGTTAGTGTAGGGATCATTCTGTTGATATTTTTGATCCCTCCATACCAGACATTGCAAACTTTCTAGTATACTTGTTTGACGAAATCAAACTGCAGCCTGTTACTATCAAGGGTTATAGGTCTATGTTATCTGATACCTATGCACATCATGATAGTTTACAAATTGGATCTAATGTCTCTTTATCTAAGTTAGTTAGAAACTTCTCGATAAATAGACCCAGAACTCTTAGGTTAATTCCTAAGTGGAATTTAGCTTGGGTTCTTAAACTGAAGGAAAAGCCATTTGAACCTCTTGGGACAGTAGATTTCAAATGTTTGTCTTATAAGACAGCTTTTCTCTTAGCTTTCTCTTCTGCTAGAAGAGTCAGTGAGCTTCATGCACTGTCGGTGGATGATTCTCACTATCGTAGTGTCGGGAACACTATCACCTTCACTACTAATGTGGGATTTTTAGCTAAGAATCAGGCTCCTAATAAATACCGGAACCTATTGTTATTAAGGCCCTTCCGTCTTCAGACGGGCGTAGGCCTTTACTCTGTCCTGTTAGAGCGTTACGTATTTATAAACAGAGATCTCAGTTTATCAGAAAGGGTCAGAAACGTTTCTTTCTGTCTCTGATGCCTAATAGAAAGGACATTTCAGTCCATTCTACTGCTAGATGGATTCAATTAACTATCCGTACTGCTTATGAAAATTTATCTTCTTCTCAGCAGTCTGTGCTTAAGATTTCGGCTCATGAAGTAAGAGCTCTTTCTACATCTTGGGCTTATGCAAATAGTATTGCTATTACAGATTTAATGAAGGCTGCTTATTGGTCTCAGCCATCCACATTCACGAATTTTTATCTCAGAAATATTGAGTCCATTTCTGGAGACCTGCATTGTTTAGGTCCGTTATCTGTTGCTCAGAATGTCGTCCACTAAACAGTTGCAACTATAGTTATGCAGGCTTTCTGTTCCGGCAGTGACTCCGTCCGGCTGCCCTCTTCGCTCTGGGCTATTTGACCCAGGGCAAGGGGAAGGGGGGGGGGGGAGGGTGTTCCCTTAGGTCACCTGCTTTATAGTGAAAAGCAAGGGAATTCCTCCTCCGAAGTCAGTATTTCTGAGTCGTTTCCAGGATGGTTTTAAAGTGTAATATTAATGTTAAAAATTCATTCATGTCATGTTTTTAAAGTGTAGCTCGGTGTGAAGCATTTGTATATGTCAAGTGTCAAACGGGCGTTAATATACAATCCTCGGACACTTTTAAAAAATATAAAGAGTCTCAATTCTCTGGACTAACTTTATTTATTGGCTTACTTTAAAAATAATTAGTATAAAGGGTTATACTGGATGTTAATAGAGAACATGAATGTTATTTTGCTCAATTATGAAGGGTATTGTATCTTTCTAATTTATCATAAAATAAGAAAGATACATGTAAAGCCTAATACTCCTTTTCTCCTTGAGGGGTTGACTCTATATTATATAGTTGAGCTTATTGGATTTTCCCTATGTCCTAGGCCCTCCAGCCTTTTTACTATTCAGCTATGTCTGGGTCATTGGTACAGTATAAAAATGTTAAAAAATTTATAGTAATTTATATATTTTTTATACTTACCAATGACCCAGACGGGGATGGTCCTTCCAAGAGTTGGGAACTCATACCTCCCCGCTGAGTACATAGCGCTGACCAGGCACTGCTTGCAAGAATGGTGATTGGCGCCAATTTCGGAACATCCTTGACACTGCACATGCGCAGTAGGGGCAAAGTATGGAGGTCCTTCAGGACATGATTTCTTTTGGTTTTAGATGCAAATTTTGGGGATTGGGGGGCAAAATTTGTGTTTGGCCCTAGATTTTTAAGAGTTAGCACCAGCTATGTCTGCGTCATTGGTAAGTATAAAAAATATATAAATTACTATAAATTTTTTAACCTTTTAGGGACTTTTGATTGTCCATTGGATAATCCAATAGATACTGTTTTTTTTATGGTTGATTAGTCATGACTACAGGATGGTTCCTTTTGATAACCAGCATAATTGTCCATCCGTCCATCTGTCTGTCCGTCCGTCCATCCATCCATCCATCCATCCATCCTTTAACTTTTGTTTGCCCACGTGATAACTTGAAAGCAATACATCCAACAGATACTGTTTTTTATGGTTGATTAGTCATGACTAGAGGATGGTTCCTTTCAATAACTAGCATCAATGTCTGCCCGTCCGTACATCCATCCATCTGTTCATCTGTCCGTCCATCTGTCTGTCCATCCGTTAACTTTTATTTGTCCATGCTATAACTTGAAAACAATACATCCAACAGATACTGTTTTTTTTATGGTTGATTAGTCATGACTAGAGGATGGTTCCTTTCGATAACAAGAATTCTGGCATGTCCAATATGACCACCATGGCAACCATCTGGGAGTTTTGGTGACTTTTTATTCTCCACGCAATAACTTGAAAACAATATATTCAACTTTAATGGGTCGTAAGCCAGGAATATACAATTATTTTTCAAAGAATTATTAACCTTTTGTTCAACTAAAAATTTCTTCACAAATGCAATTTCTTCAAAGGCGGCTGTATATGTATATTTTCGTATGTGTGAAACTTTGCGCCAGTGGTAGCATTGTTAATCTGCTCTTCAATTTATTGTCTTTTATAAGTGTTCATTTGGACTTTTCTTTATTGAAAATTATTTCAAAATATTTCTACTGATTTGGAGCTATTGAAGATTCTAGAATTTCAGTGATATGGGATACCGTTTTTGCAAGAAATCTGTCTTTATTTTCCACTATTGGATATATTCTGTACTGTGGGAACAGTTTTCAGTGGAATGTTCACTGCTCTGTTCAGCCATGTGCAACCATCCAGAGCAACACCTCTCTCCAGTTCGTAAAAATGTTCAACAAAGACTACTGTTTCAATCTCACACCTACAGGAACAATACAACATGTGAATATACTCATGAAAGTGGGCTACTTAATGACAAGCTTTTTGGTTCCTCTTCTTATCAACTTCACCAGTTTAACCCTCACTCATCTTATGGACTTCCACCAAATACTCTAACAAGGATAAGACAATTGGGAATTAACCGTGATAAGATTACAAAACATGGGGTGAGGGGTGGTAAATATAGACATATTCCTATCATACACCCCATCACAGCAAAAAATAGTATTAACCCCTGTAAAACTGAGCAGCATTCTAACCCCTGCCTAGAGGAAACAAGCTCTTCTCGGTATGGGATCAACATGGATAACGTGATAAAAATAAGTTATGAAGAAGTTTCGGATGAGCTTGGCTCCTCGTTTGGACTTTTTAATGTAAGATCCGTCAATAGAAAGGAACTTGATTTTCATGACATTATCTCTGATAATGCATTTGATATATTTGCTCTGACTGAACCATGGCTCACAGGTGATGAACGTGACAACTCTTCTATAGGAAACTTACTTCCCACTGGATATAGAATTTTGCAGAAAGCTAGAGGTAGTTGTGGTGGGGGAACTGCTGTAATCTTCAAGGAGAACATTAACATCAAACTCAGCAATGAACCATGTACTATTACCACATTTGAATCTTTAGATTGTTTGATAAAGGGAGACCGCTCTGTTAGGCTGCTTATCATCTACAGACCTCCTCCTTCAAAGTCCAACAAGTTCACCTCAACACAGTTCCTTGCTGATTTTAGCGAATATCTGTCAGCCTTTGCATCCTATGCTGGTAACATGGTCATTGCTGGAGATTTTAACATACATGTAGATGTAACAAGTGACGGCTTTGCACAGAGGTTTTTAACCTTAATTGAATTGTTTGGATACATTCAGCTTGTGCAGGAAGCTACTCATAGGAGCGGTCACATTCTTGACCTACTAATAACTCTACAAGATGATGTACCTCTACTGAGAGACATTAATGTGCATGATCCAGCTTTATCAGACCATTTTACAGTGTCCGCACTCTTGCCGCTGACTAAACAAAGTGTCCAGAAAAAGTGTATTTCTTTTCGAAAAACAAAATCTGTAGACCTAAACTCACTAACAAGTGACACTCAGGCCTCACCTTTAATGACTAGAAGTGAGTATGAGTCATCTGACTCATTGGTTCTTCTGTTCAACAACACTCTTACAGCCATTCTAAACAAGCATGCCCCTTCAAAATCTAGGATAATGGTGCCCAGACAGCAAGCACCTTGGTTTACCGATGACATCCGTGAAGCCAAACAGAAGCGACGCAGGTTGGAACGACTTTACAATAAAACTAAACTTGAAATACACCATCAAATGCTGCAACAACAAAGGAACATTACAAATGAATCAATAAAAAACATTAAACGCAACTACTACAACAGCTTGATTACAGACACATTGGACAGTAAAACATTATTTACCATCACAAACCTGTTACTTGGTGACACGAAGCGTGTAATCCTTCCTGAACACTCAACCGTTGCTGATCTGGTGTCCAGATTCAGTGACTATTTTATTTCCAAAATTAGGCTTATTCAGGAAGGGATTGGTGAGGCTGAACCACCACGCCTGACAAATCTTATCATAAAAACTCTTTTTTCAGAATTTTCCCAGTATCAGAGGCTGAGGTGTCAAAGTGCATTTTCTCATCACCAAACAAATCAAACAACCTTGATCCAATTCCCACGTCACTCTTGAAGTCTGTTTCTACATCGCTCGTTCCTATCATCATTAACATTGTTCAGGCTTCACTTTCTGAAATACATGTTCCTGATGATATGAAACGAGCCTTAGTGTCAGCACTCATTAAAAAACCATCACTTGACCCCAATAACTTCAAGAACTACAGACCTGTCTCAAATCTGGCATTTGTGTCTAAAGTCATTGAAAAGATTGTTGTCAGTCAACTAAATAGGCATCTATCTGTTAACGATCTAGTAGAACCTTTTCAATCGGCATACAAATCCAATCACAGCACAGAAACTGCCTTATTACAAGTACATAATGACATCATCTGTGCCTTATATGGTGGAAAAGCTGTTCTTCTCGTACTTTTGGATGTTTCGGCGGCATTCGATACAGTAGATCACGATTTTCTAATTGATATTCTGAATCAAAATGGGGTAAATGGGTCTGTTCTTAAATGGTTTCAGAGTTATCTAGAACATTGTTCCCAACAAATTCACATTGAAAACATCAGATCCGAAAGTGAAGCATTGAATTGTGGTGTACCACAGGGTTCAGTTCTTGGCCCCATACTATTTACCCTATATACAGCATCACTTGGATGAATGCTGAGAGATCTTGGTGTGCCGTACCATCTTTACGCTGATGACACACAGCTCTACTTAGCATTCAACCCATCTGATGCTTCTGAAGCAGTTGGCACCGTGTCTGAAATGGAAAGATTCATCAACTCAGACAGACAATGGATTTCCAGTCATCGGCTCAAAATGAATGATTCAAAAAACGAAGTATTGGTCATTTCAAGGAAAAGAACAACTTTTTCCTCTCCTATTCAGTCAATCGATGTTGGTGATTCCACCACTCTAGTCACCAGCAATGCTAGGAACATTGGGGTGTTTTTTTTATGCTAATCTCACCCTTGTGTCCCACATTAAAAAAATTAGTAAAACTTGCTATTGGCAACTCAGGAAGCTGAGTGTAAACTCTGTTCCTTCCTTATCCGTAGAGCTCTGGAGCAACTGGTTCACTCCTTCATAACATCTCATTTGGATTACTGCAATTCTCTTTTCCTTGGTTTACCACTCATATTGCTGCAGCAGCTACAGAGAATTCAGAATATTGCTGCTTGAATTATCAGCGGTGCTAAACGCTTCGATCATATCACTCCTATCTTGAAGAATCTACATTGGCTTCCAGTCCAAAGTCGAGTGAATTTTAAAATCCTACTAGTATTTAAACGCATTCATGGTCTTGCACCCACGTACCTGAGTGGCCTTCTCTCTCTCCACACACCCACATGCTGTCTTCGTTCTTCTGACAATTTGTCACTGACTGTACCTTTCACGAGATCAGTGCTGGCGAGCGAGCGGGCTTTCTCAGTTGCTGGTCCACGACTCTGGAATGCATTGCCCCAGAATCTTCGGTCACAAACAAGTTTACCCACCTTTAAAAAACAGCTTAAAACTCATCTATTCAAATTATTTATTTCATAATTTCCGCAAACACAATCTGTTAAGCGTTTTAGAGTACCCTAGGTGGTTTCACGCTATATAAAATCAATTATTATTATTATTATTATTATTATTATTATTATTATTATTATATTCATCCACCGCTTGGCGGTGCACTTGTTCTTCATAGTAATCATACTTGTGAAACCACAATATATTAATTAGCAAACTGCGGTTTAGAATTAATTTCAGCTAGTGCTGAATCTCCTTAACTATTTCATGTTCATATTGTTTGCTCATCCACTATGGCAAAGATCAAGGTAATCCGAAATCTCTGCACAGAGTGATCTAAAAGTGTTGCCTCAAGGCACTCAGGAATTCTGACATCAATCGTTGATGCGATGATCAGAGTAATCAGTGCATCAATGCAATTCAGAAATAAGTTCAGCCTCTGAAACACATGCCCTCAATACATGCACCTCAACACGTTACTTTCCTGTTCAGAGACATGCTTCAATACATTCAATACGGTATTGTTATCATTTGGAAATTGACAATGAGTTGTAAAAAAGGATTTTACAAATGAACGTTAATGCCAAAAGATGCAAAGGGCACTTCAAAAATAAAGTCATTTTTTTTTGCACAAAATTAACAAAAAAGACCCTCCTTCCTTTTCAACAAATTGGTTGCAACTACAACTGGGTGCTATATCCTACCGTGTGTGATCAGAATAATAAATGCCTAGATAGCTATTACAAACACTTACAATCTACTTGAACTTATTCATGTGGCTCTGACAAAGTGTAATCGAAATGAAACAACTAAATGTTGTACAAACAAGATATTCCAATAAAAGCCTTCACTACTAATTGATTTCAAAGTTTATTGATGAAAATCCCCCTTGGCAGTGAAGCAATGCTCTGTTTAAGTGGTGAAATACATGCAGGCCCAAAGTCACCAAACTAAAATTTGGACACATTTAACCAAATTTCTCCCCGTAAATTGAATGAACTTTTTGGCCAATGATTTCTTTAGAAAAATTAAGATGAATTTTTTGACAAATCTAGTCATGGCTGCTTTCCAGCAGCCATGACTAGATTTCATGAAAAATATTTTGAAAATCCTCACCTTGTTAAGAGTGGAACACCAATAAATAAATAATTAATTTGGTGAAAATGTAAAAACTACAATCACTATCTTTATTTCATAATTTCAGGTAAGATTTTAAATTGCAGTACTTGTATATATGAGAATTGAATTCGAAGATCTTACATGAAAAAATAAAAATTGTTCATTACTATAATGGTCAATATTATAATAGGTATTGATTATAATATTCAGATATCTAAGCAACATGAGTACAAACGATTGGCTGGACTTCACTTTATATCCACTTTGCAGCCATTGAGCAGAAATATATGACCTTAAACACCAGTAAATAAATACATCAGACATCTAAAATAGTCTACAGTATTTTTGTGTGTCACTGTATTTTTAGTAATACCGAAACTGGTGCAGCCCTACATACCATGCAGTAGTAACAATTTGGTTTGTGGATTCCCTTTGGGTTAAAGTGTCATGGGAAATAACTGAACAAAATTTCGAACCATTGAAAATATGTCTTATTCTGTCAAATCAAATACAGTACATGATCATAAAAGCAGCCCATGATGCAAGTGAAATTATCATTCCACTTGTCTCCCCTCTGCTTTGTAAAATCTCAGCCATTGAAAAAGAAAAATGAGAACAATAAACCTTAGATGCCATTTTCTTTTGTTTTCCTTGATTTTGTGTTGACATTGCAATATTCTATTTATGAAATTTCACTCGTTTGTATATGTAAGTGTTTTGAGACCCAGTCACGATTAGATTGAGAAAAATATCACTTTTGTGATTATAGTACCACAGGGAGAATTTTATAAGCTCCATATAAATTGGTTCATCAACTTGCCTGTTCCCTGTTTCATTCTGATTGAGTTCCAGTGTAATACGATTTTTTACAAAGTTTTTGAAGAGAGAAGTTTGAAATATGATGGAAAGGTAAGTTTTATCGATTGTTTAATCTTATTCTTTGCCTCCATTAAAACCCAGCTTCAAACTCACTCAATAATTGCCATTTAGATGTGTATTTCTTGTTGGTTATCACTTCTTTAAGGTGCCATGTGGAATTCTGTATAAATTCCATTGGAACTTTGGAGGACATCCAATGTAAATTTATCTTGCTAACCTTGCTGATTTCACTGACAAGCCTTGATGAAATACTAATACAGTGGAGCCCACTTAATTGGATATCTTTTAATTGTATATTCCTGTTAATTGAATATAATTTCCCAACACAAAACCATTTACCATACCTCCAGTACAAATTTGACCTGTTAATTTAATATAGGTTATAGAGTAAACTCCTGTTAATTGAATTAAAAATCTTGTGACATGTCGAGAAATTACCCTGACTCTCCCCAGTATTCCTTTGGATATAGACCTATTTGGCCCAAGTACATCTAATACAGGCATTTAATCTATTCTATCTTGTTTGACAGAGCTCATGGAGCTCTGTCAAACAAGATATAATAGAATAAATGAATGTCCGTGATAGCGTCAATTTGGACTCTTTCATAAAGAAACTGAAGTGTTTTCTCTATCAAAAATACCTCCAAATTGATATCAGTAATAGCACAACTGTTCATGAATCCAGAGTACAGCACCCATCAGACTGATGTGTACAGCCATAATACCATTTTCTGTATTTTTCATTACTTTCTTCATACCATATTTATACTAAATTTGTCAAGTTCAAAATTTTTTAGTAGGTACGCCAAGTGCCTAGAGCCTTTGGGGGAATAGGCACTCTATAAATATTCTTATTGTTATTATTATTAAATGTTAAGTTTATCTCTAGAATACAGGAAAGTGACACTTTCCCTGTTAATTGAATACTCCTGTTAATTGAATAATTTTCATTGGCAAAGTGGCTATTCAATTAACAGGGGTCCACTGTATTGCTTTCCATACTAGGATTAGATTGGTACATTGGTGTATTGAGCGATTCAAGATTGAACCAAATCCATGTTGAAATGGTCGGTCTCTTATATGATTTTGGTTTCCCGATTAGATTCATCACTGTCTCTTTAAGATTCAGCAAACCAGTTTACCTCATTTTCAGTCTATAAGGAGGTAATTAAGCAATACTTCGATTAGGTGATATCATTTGCGGGTTTAGGGGTTTGCGGTATTGGGGGAAAAATAAATACTGCGGCAATCGTAAAATATTACCACGTTGTACCGAAATACCAATTAAATTCAAAGGGGGTCTTCTCAATAACAAAAAACGCATCTTCAACGTGTCGAAACTGTAAAATTTGAGCCTGAAGCTTTGCACAAGATGGCCGTCAAAAATCAAAACTTTTTCAAATATTTACTCACAAATGATTTTAGTTAAGCACAAAGTTCAGCTGGGGTATATAACAAGGCACATTTGATGTTTATCGAAGCAAATTCAAAATAAAATCAAACCTAGAGATAATAATTCTTCAAATCAGAATCGTCCAGTGACATGAGATTGAGAAGTGAAGTGTGCAACAGAAGGGCATGCGATTGCCACAGTTCTTCACAATAATTTTCATGTTTGATTAAAATTAATAACAGTATTACACATCACCATTCAAATAAAAAGGTCAGTGTATGGGGCGAATGCTGCTTGGTAGAAAATGTAAGTGAGTTGGGCTTTTTTATTTATTTGAAACGATGACAAGACTTTTTGTGTTGAATAATCCTACAAGCACATTTCTGAAGTCATGAGACAGTAATGACGTAATGCGTGTACTAGCAGCCAATCACTGCGAGTTTCATTTGGAATCCCCTGGTATTTCCCCCAAAGAAAATGTCCTATTTTTATGACGTCAGTGTCATTAGCCAAAAGTGTCCACATGACTAACTACACATGCTTAGTGCATGCCTTCCACCTCAACTTGTTTCAAATTCGAGGTAAACAGAATTGCTTCAGTTCCAGCAGTCAGCTATTCATTAAATGCCTCCACAGAATATACATGACTTGGCAGAAACCTGCAAACACACGTATCTTGAACTTTACTATGATTCACACAGCAAGAAAGTAAATAGAATACAATAATTACCCAAATTTAAGCCAAGTGTATCGAGCCTGAATGACATGAAACTACTCACAGCCAACAGCGATGGGCAATTTGGGAATTGCATATCGCAGTAAAACCGAGTTTTTAGTATACCGATTAAAAAATTATTTGTTGGTATCGGTAACGGTATTGAAAATATTACCGAATATAATCAGTATACCGAAATACTGCCCAGCCCTACATGGGTTTATGTTATCATAGATGTCCAAAACATCGCGTAAGTAGAATGTTTAACCCTTTACCTAATGAATCGGCTGTATCCGTTCATGTAATTTCCAAATCGAACTAGTGCTGAAATGAATACCAAATTTTTGTATTTGAATATATTGTGGACTATATTAGATTCATATTTGAACATTTGATCAAATAAAATCACAACCTATTATGACCATTATGTATGAAAGAAAAACGACGATAGCAGTACTGATCATACTGCAGGTCTTGCCATTTAAAAACACTGGCGCTTGATATGTTGCACACCTGAAACAAAATTTGCGTTCACGATTTGTTTCCACGTGCACTCATTCGAAGTGAGAGTTGATTTATTTATATTAGTTAAAAAGTCTCCAACAGGTTTGTAATTAGGCATATTTAACTGTAAAGATCCTCTTGGCTTGAGTTTGATGTGATCCCATGATGATGATGTACTCTGTGATACCTGCCTGAACCCAAAACCCAAATACCTTTAGCACAGTCTACAGGTCGTATTTATGGAGGGAGTTCATTGCAACCTGTTAGGATGAGTCCATATAATTTCTAGATGAGAAGGTCCCCTTTTGGTCGTGATCGGTTAACTGTGATGACTACAGGGGCCTGAATTCCGAAAACATTTAGCACAATCTTCAGGTCGTATTTATGAAAGGATTTCATTGTAACTTGGCAGGATGACTTCAGATAATGCCTAGATGAGAACATCCCCTTTTGGTCGCTATCGTTCAAACAGGATGGCTGCCTGAGCCCAAAACCTGAAAACCTTTAGCGCAGACTACAGGTCATATTTAAGATGCAACTTCATTGTAACTTGGTAGGATGACTCAGTATAATGTCTAGATGAGGATGTCCCCTTTTGGTTGCGATCAGTCAGCCATGATGGCAACACAGGCCCAAAGCCCGAAAACCTTTATCACAGTCTACAGGCCGTATTTATGAAGGGATTTCATTGTAACTTGATAGGATGACTCTTATTTTGATGTAGCTGGCAAGATATCTAGGTATCGATTAGACCTTTACAAATAATCCTTTTCAAGAGCCTATAATTATATATACCTGTGTTGGGCTGCAAGGTATTCAAAATTTGAATACCGGTATCAGTATTAAAAAAATACCATAATATTCCTTCATATTGTACACTATTTTAGATATGTGAGTGTAGTATTCAATACCGACATGTACTCTACCCATGCACATTGACATTTATGTTTAGATTACTAAACTAATGAACTGTTTCAACAACTTAAAATAAATTACGAGTACCAAATCAGGTCAATTCATTTGGGAAACGGAAATGAACAATTTTTATTTTATGATTTCATAATAGATCTTTGAATACATAGAGGATATCTAGTGTTTTTGAGTGGATACCGAAAATTATCTCATGAGTAAGTGACTGAGAGAAATGTTTATTTTTTGTGAGCACTTGCACAAGTGAAAATAACCATTTGTCCCGGTAACAAGTGAGATAATTTTTGGTATCCACTCAAAAACACTAGATTTTCTTTTTATTATATGTTCTTTATAAGAATCTGATCATTCCTATTGATAATTCCACACTTTTCAACCTTGAATTGATGTTGAAAACATAGCATACAGGGAACAGAAATTAACTTATTCTCAATTATATCAATTCTTGTCGTATTTCATAATCCTTTTATAAACATTTAACATTATCTTTTTCATTTCTATTCACTGTTAAGATAAATGTCACAAACAGATTAATGTTTACCTATTCCACACAATGGGGAATTCTGGCAAGAATATGTTTCAAGTCATGAAAAGGGTGTGTTAAGAAATTTTTATATGCTCCATTGACCAACAACTCCTCGTTGACAGTCACCAGTGAAAAACAAATTTTTATGTTAGATTTTAAAACAAGTTTCATGATATGGTTGTTTGGGAATTTTTTTGAAAAATTTGGAAAAATAATACTTAAAATATTGAATTTTGATATAATCTGTGTTGGGTCGAGGGTTAAAGCCCATTGAGTCACAAGTTTAGATTGTCCAGATGGAGATAGCTGAGTACATGTATATAGATATTTGTTAATTGGGGCTATCAAATTTAATGTTGGCAAGGAATGCTACTGTTCATATACATGACATTCTGTCAATTGCATAATTGAACATTCAACACAAGTTTCATCTCGCTATCTCATGTTATTGTTACATGAAGTGTTCGAGAGTGAGGGTATCAACCGTTCAAAAATGAGGGCCGCATGGTGCCAGTCTGCCTGGGTTCTACATGTATGTTTGGCTATCAGTAACACCAGATGCCAGACCCAGGAGCCAAAACTATTGTGTAAACTAGCATATCAATCAATTTACTACAGAAAAGTATACATATTATTGTCAATAATCATTCAGATTTTCATGCAGGTCTTGTTTTATTCTCATAAAAGGGGGACAATTGACAATAATATTTTTGGAAGTTGGTTGTTGTGTACGAGTTACAGAAGGTTAAGCAGCAAACCCATAGCCAGGTTTGCAGAATACCCCATTTTTTACCACACTTTTCATTCCCACTCTTAACAACACTCTCAGTATCGATATCATAATATTAGAGTGAAAGGAAATGTGCAATTGATTGTATCAGTTGCATCGTACATGTAAACACAGCGCATTGACTCATGGAAGTGATTTGATCGATACTTGGAACAGGTAGAGTCTTATGATCTGATTCAGCTGGCGAGTTTCATGCATCAATTCAAGGTGAATACGTGTTGAATTGTTGGAAATGATCGGTATCCACTCAAAAACTCTAGATTTTCTTTTTAGCTCACCTGACTGCAAGTCAGTGTGAGGTATTGCCATCACTTGGTGTCCGTTGTCCATTGTCCGTTAACTTTTGAAAACCTGGCGTCTTCTCCACAGCCATTCAGCAAAATTCAAACATATATTTCACAAACCATCCCTGGGGTATACTCTTTCTATTTTTTTCAAATGGAGCGGCTGGCATCTTCGGGCTCTGGACAATGATGCCAAAGCCTAAAAATCTTTAAAAATCTTTTTCTCATGAACCACCAGAGAGATTGCCTTGATATATGGTATGTAACACTCTTTGGTGTTGAAGATTAAAGTTTGTTCAAGAGAAGATGGTAGATCAATATTTGGGCTCTCTGTGGGCACATACCCATTTTGGGCTCCGCCCAAAATTTCTATTTCCAGAACTGATGGGTCGATTTGAACCAAATTTGGCATTTAGCATAAGTGGGTCCAAAGTACTTGATTGATGCTCCAATTTTTTTTTTTTTCGTTGCCCTGTGGGTACCCCAGGGGCTGAAGATAGAAAAAAATTCAAATGCCTATATTTTCCAAACTACTCAGAACAGAGAACTGTTATTTGGTGTGAAGCATCCTTTTGAGCGGTAGAATGGATTAAAAAACAATGGCCATCGGTTGTGTCAGGGTATTCTGTAGGGGCGTTTGAAAAAATGCTGAGTCAGCATATTTGCAAAAATTGAAAAAAAATTTCTTCAGAACCGCTGATCAGAATCTTTTGATATTTGGTATACAGCATCCATAGGACGGTCAAATACAAGTGTGTTTAAATCGACCCCCTCGGTTCATATTTGGGCTCAAGAGAGGAGCCCAAATAATTAACTTAGGGCGCTATGGGGAATAATCTTTAAAAATCTTCTTTTTCAGATCAAACAGTCAGATTCTTTTGATACATGGTATACAACATCTCTACAGGGGCCAGATTGAAGTTTGTTCAAATTCAGTCCCTGGGTTAATATTTGGGTTTCCTATGGAAGCCCGAATATTAACTTGGTGCAATATGGGGAATAATCTTCAAAAATCTTCTTCTTCAGACCCACCAGTCAGATTCTTTTGATATTTAGTATGCAGCATCTTTAGAGGGTTAGATTCAAGTTTGTTCAAATGGGATCCCTGGATGAATATTTGGGCTTCTTATTGGAGCCCACATTTTAACTTGGTGCAGTATGAGAAAATTTCTTAAAATATCTTCTTATTCAGACCTGCTGTTGACAATCCTTTCATATTTGGTATGTGACATCTCTGGAGGTGTAAGATTCGAATTTGTTCAAATCGAGTCCTTGCCTCCTTGGGTTAATATTTGGGCTTCCGGTGGGAGCTTGAATATTAACTTTGTGCAATATGGGGAATAATCTTTAAAAATCTTCTTCTTCAGATCCACGAGTCAGATTCTTTTTATATTTGGTATGCAGCATCTCTAGGGGGTTTAGATTCAAGTTTGTTCAAATGGGATCCCTGGATGAATATTTGGGGTCTTTATTGGAGCCCAAATTTTAATTTAGTGCAATATGAGAAAATTTCTTAAAATATCTTATTCAGACCTGCTGTTGACAATCCTTTCATATTTGGTATGTGACATCTCTGGAGGTGTAAGATTCGAATTTGTTCAAATCGAGTCCTTGCCTACTTGGGTTAATATTTGGGTTTCCGGTGGAGCTTGAATATTAACTTTGTGCAATATGGGGAATAATCTTTAAAAATCTTCTTCTTCAGATCCACGAGTCACATTCTTTTTATATTTGGTATGCAGCATCTCTAGGGGGGTTAGATTCAAGTTTGTTCAAATGGGATCCCTGGATGAATATTTGGGGTCTTTATTGGAGCCCAAATTTTAATTTAGTGCAATATGAGAAAATTTCTTAAAAAATCTTCTTTTTCAGACCCACTAGTGAGAATCCTTTCATATTTAGTATGTGACATCTCTAGAGGTGTAACGTTCAAATTTGTTCAAATTGAGTTCCTGGGTTAATATTTGGGTTCCCCAAGGGAGCCCAAATATTTACTTAGTGCAATACGGGGAATTATTGTTTAAAATCACCTCCTTCAGATCCAGCAGTCAGATTCTTTTGTTATTTGGTGTACAACACTGCTGTGAGGGTTAGATTGAAGGTTGTTCAAATCGGGTCCCTGGGTTCATATATGGGCTTTTTATTGAAGCCCAAAATTTAACTCAGAGCAATATGAGAAAATTTCTTGAAAATTCTACTTTTTCAGATCCACCAGTGAGAGTCCTTTCAAATTTGGTATGTAACATCTCTAGGGTGTCAAATTCAAGTTTGTACAAATCGATTCACTTGTTTTGTTTTTTTTAAATATTTTGGTGTGGGGGCATGGGGTGGGGAGGGAGGGTGGGGAGGAGGGGCTTGCTAGAGAGAACCACAGTAGTTCAATCAAAAATTTTGTTCAGTTGTTGTTTTTTAATACTTCACAGAACAGGATCAGCAAAAATGAATGTCCAAAAAAGTTGCCTTTGGTTGTGTCATAGCAAATCAAAAAAATTGCTCTTGCTGCTGACAATTTGAGCCAGGTGACCATTTTAGGCTCACTTGAGCCTTTGGTTATTTTATGTTTTTAGAACAAATTGATCATTTCCTGTGATAATTTGACTCACATTCACCTTGAAGTGATGCTTTGAAAGCCATCATTTTAATTGATACTGTGAAAGTGAAAATTTCTATATCTTCACAGTAGGGGATATGATTTCTGTCTTTCCACAATTCTTTTGATAATCTATCGTTTAGCATATAATAATCTGCAGTACAGTTGCTGTGGACTGGTGGAATTCCACTCATGGGAGGTAATGTCCCTGCATGCATTTACCAAGTAATAAAAATCATTATCATAAAAATGATGAGTGCTTCATGAATTAAATTTTGTATGATTATTCCTAAAATTGGTCTTTAGAATTGAATATTATTGTGTAAGTGGAAATTTTGCCTGGAAAGTGACCAGTCCACAGCGGCCGTATTGTACTTGTATAATATACTGCATAATGTTCTATATTTAAAGTTATTACCCAAAATTTATGAAATGTAGACTGAACCTGTACATGTAGTTTTTAACAGTACAGTCAGAGGCTAGATAAACTTACACAGAGAAATATTTCTCCAAAATAAAACAAAGATGTCCGAGGCCTGTGTTGAATAATGCAGATGTAGAAGAGAAAGGATTAAAATTTCATTTGACTGTTATTTTTCGGAGTAACATCAATTATTTCAAATAGATTCAAAGTTATTTTGCCCCAACATTTTTTAAAAAGTATACTGGATTGCATCAGTCAATAAAACCATTTGTCCGTACATGCCAATGCAAGTTCATAAGTTAATTGATTATGGTCTGACCTTGATGAAACCTTACATGGATTTCCCATATGACATGCCCTTTCTGACATATGTCAAATCATGCTATGTGCAGTTTCCACTTATGAGTTATGCCCCTTTTTATCCCCCACCCCAAATTTTCGGAGGATATAGCCATGGTGCAGTCTGTCCATCCGTCCGTCTGTCTGTCCGTCCATCCGTCCGTCCGTCCATCCTCAGATGGGGTTGGTTTCTGCTCTCTGACTAAAATTCTGTTTGCCCAACTGAAACCAATATTGGCATGTGGGTTATGCATGATGAGAGGAAGAACCCTATTTATTTTGGGATCATTGTGTTGAAGGTCAAGGTCTCAGTGACCTTGAACTTCAGTTTTTATCTGTGTTGGTTTCCGCTCTGTCATTAAAGTTCTGCTTGGCTGACTGAAGCCAGACTTGGCCTGTGGGTTAGACATGACGAGGGAAAGAACCCTTTTCATTTTGGGATCATTGTCCCAAAGGTCACAGTGACCTTGAACTTAAATTGTTATCAGTGTTGGTTTCCGCTCTGTAATTGAAGTTCTGCTTGGACAATTGAAGCTCAACATGGCATGTTTGTTTGGCATGATGAGAGGAAGAACCCTATTTATTCTGAGGTCATTGTGCCAAAGGTCAAGGTCACAGTGACCTTGAACTTGAACAGTTACCAGAGTTGGCTTCTGTAATTGAAATTTTGCTTCCCCGATCGATACTAAACTTGGCTCATGGGTTGAGCATGATAAAAGGAAGTACCCTATTTATTAGTCGAGTTGAGACGAAGTCAAACTCGACTTATAGTTTGATGAATGGCGGGTGGGCGGGCATAAACAATTGGTTTCCGGATGATAACTTGGTTCAACCCATGTTCATGAAACTTCATAGGTAGGTTGGTATCGGTGAGAGAAAGAACCCTATTAATTTTGGACTTGCTTGGTCAAAGGCCACAGTGACCTTGAACATAGTAAATTGTAAACAGTTGGTTTCCAGATGATAACTTAATAATGTTTTGACCCACATTCGTGATACTTCATAGGTAGGTTGCCATCAGTGAGAGGAAGAACCCTATTTATTTTGGACTCACTAGGTTAAAGGTCAAGGTCACAGTGACCTGAACATAGTAAATCAAAATAATTGGTTGCCAGATGATAACTTGGTAATGGTTCGGCCCATGTTCATGAAACTTCATTGTTAGGTTGACATCAGTGAGAGGAAGAACCTTATTTATTTTGGACTCGCTGGATGAAAGGTCAAGGTCTCAGTGACCTTCAACATAGTAAATCATAAACAATTGGTTTCCAGATAATAACTTAATAATGTTTCGACCCACATTCGTGATACTTCATAGGTAGGTTGGCATCAGTGAGAGGAAGAACCCTATTTATTTTGGACTCACTAGGTCAAAGGTCAAGGTCACAGTGACCTGAACATAGTAAATCAAAATAATTGGTTGCCAGATGATAACTTGATAATGGTTCGACCCATGTTCATGAAACTTCATTGTTAGGTTGGCATCAGTGAGAGGAAGAACCCTATTTATTTTGGACTCACTAGATGAAAGGTCAAGGTCACAGTGACCTTCAACATAGTAAATCATAAACAATTGGTTTCCAGATGATAACTTGATAGTGTTTCGACCCACATTCATGATACTTCATAGGTAGGTTGGCATCAGTGAGAGGAAGAACCCTATTTATTTTGTACTACTAGGTGAAAGGTCAAGGTCACAGTGACCTTTAACATAGTAAATTGTAAACAATTGGTTTCCGGATGATAACATGATAATGGTTTGACCCACATTCATGAAACTTTATAGGTAGGTTGGCCTAGGTGAGTGGAAGACCCCTATTTATTTTGGTCTCACTAGGTCAAAGGCCAAGGTCATAGTGACCTTGAACATAATATATCGTGAACAATTGGTTTCCAGATGATAATTTGACAATGGTTCCACCTACATTCATGAAATTTCATAGGTAGGTTGGCATTGATGTAAGAAAGAGCCCTATTTATTTTGGAATCACTAGATCAAAGGTCAAGGTCACAGTGACCCTTCACATAGTAAATTGTAAACAATTGGTTTCTGGACTATAAGTTGATAATGATTAAACCCACATTTGTGCTGTCACAACTCCACATTGGATCGGTGATCCTATCAGCATTTTTTTGGGGTGGGGGTGGGGGGGGGGGGGCATTATGCCAAAGGTCAAGGTCACAGCAACCTTGAAATTAAAATTTTATCAGCCGGAGCTGGTTTCGGTTCTTTTAATTATTAAAATTATGTTTTCCCGATCGAAACCCAACATGGCATGTGGGTTGAGCATGATGAGAGGAAGAACCCTACATATTTTTAGGTCATTGTACCAAAGGTCAGGGTAACAGTGACCTTGAACTTGAAATATTATCGGTCCCAATCGAAACCAAACTTGACATGTCATCAAATACAGGTAATCTTATATGTTTTATTTGAGTAAATAATACCAACGGTGGCTGTGTTAATTTAATGTAATATATAACCAAGGTTACTGTATCAGGGTGATTTTTCAGGGAGATTGGTCACCCCTGGCAGCTACCTCTAGTTATACCCCCCGCAAACAAAGTTTGGGGGGTATATAGGAATCGCCCTGTCCGTCTGTCCGTCTGTCCATCCTCATAAGCGCAACTCCTCCTAAACCGTTTGAAGAATTTTCATGAAACTTTACACAATGGAAGAACTCCATATGGAGATGTGCATGAAGCAATATAATTCCGTTCTGACATTTCCAAGGGGAGATAATCTGTCCGTCTGACCATCCTTGTAAGCGCAACTCCTCCTAAACCGTTTGAAGAATTTTCATGAAACTTTACACAATGGAAGAACTCCATATGAAGATGTGCATGAAGCAATATAATTCCGTTCTGACTTTTCCAAGGGGAGATAATCTAACTTATACCCTCTGTCCATCCTTGTAAGCGCAACTCCTCCTAAACCATTTGAAGAATTTTCATGAAACTTTACACAATGGAAGAACTCCATATGAAGATGTGCACGAAGCAATATAATTCTGTTCTGACATTTCCAAGGGGAGATAATGTAACTTATACCGTCTGTCCATCCTTGTAAGCGCAACTCCTCCTAAACCATTTGAAGAATTTTCATGAAACTTTACACAATGGAAGAACTCCATATGAAGATGTGCATGAAGCAATATAATTCCGTTCTGACATTTCCAAGGGGAGATAATCTAACTTATACATTTCAGGCGTGGGGGGTAACACTTTGTGAGTTGGCTCACAGTACCTCTAGTTTATGTTGTAAAATTGACAATTGGTGTCCATACGAGTTCATAACTCAGCTAATAGTGGACCAATCTTGATGAAATTGTTTATAGATATCCATAGGGTAATGCCCTTTCAGACACCAGTGAAGTTATGCTCTCCGCACATTCCACTTACAGTGTATGAGTTGTGTCCCTTTTCCTATATGGATGTTCAGTATGAAATGCTCCTGGGACACAAAATAAAGAAATGCTGTTTCTGCATTCCACTTTTGAGTTACGCCCCCTTTCCTGTAGAGAACTCCATATGAAGATGTGCATGAAGCAGTATAATTCCGTTCTGACATTTCCAAGGGGAGATAATCTAACTTATACATTTGGCCGAGGGGGTATCACTTTGTGAGTTTGCTCACAGTACCTCTAGTTTATGTTGTAAAATTGACAATTTGTGTCCATACGAGTCCATAACTCAGCTAATAGTGGACCAATCTTGATGAAATTGTTTATAGATATCCATAGGGTAATGCCCTTTCAGACTTTTCGGAGGATATAGCCATGGTGCAGTCTGTCCATCCGTCCGTCTGTCTGTCCGTCCATCCGTCCGTCCGTCCATCCTTAGATGGGGTTGGTTTCTGCTCTCTGACTAAAATTCTGTTTGCCCAACTGAAACCAATATTGGCATGTGGGTTATGCATGATGAGAGGAAGAACCCTATTTATTTTGGGATCATTGTGTTGAAGGTCAAGGTCTCAGTGACCTTGAACTTCAGTTTTTATCTGTGTTGGTTTCCGCTCTGTCATTAAAGTTCTGCTTGGCTGACTGAAGCCAGACTTGGCCTGTGGGTTAGACATGACGAGGGAAAGAACCCTTTTCATTTTGGGATCATTGTCCCAAAGGTCACAGTGACCTTGAACTTAAATTGTTATCAGTGTTGGTTTCCGCTCTGTAATTGAAGTTCTGCTTGGACAATTGAAGCTCAACATGGCATGTTTGTTTGGCATGATGAGAGGAAGAACCCTATTTATTCTGAGGTCATTGTGCCAAAGGTCAAGGTCACAGTGACCTTGAACTTGAACAGTTACCAGAGTTGGCTTCTGTAATTGAAATTTTGCTTCCCCGATCGATACTAAACTTGGCTCATGGGTTGAGCATGATAAAAGGAAGTACCCTATTTATTAGTCGAGTTGAGACGAAGTCAAACTCGACTTATAGTTTGATGAATGGCGGGTGGGCGGGCATAAACAATTGGTTTCCAGATGATAACTTGGTTCAACCCATGTTCATGAAACTTCATAGGTAGGTTGGTATCGGTGAGAGAAAGAACCCTATTAATTTTGGACTTGCTTGGTCAAAGGCCACAGTGACCTTGAACATAGTAAATTGTAAACAGTTGGTTTCCAGATGATAACTTAATAATGTTTTGACCCACATTCGTGATACTTCATAGGTAGGTTGCCATCAGTGAGAGGAAGAACCCTATTTATTTTGGACTCACTAGGTTAAAGGTCAAGGTCACAGTGACCTGAACATAGTAAATCAAAATAATTGGTTGCCAGATGATAACTTGATAATGGTTCGGCCCATGTTCATGAAACTTCATTGTTAGGTTGACATCAGTGAGAGGAAGAACCTTATTTATTTTGGACTCGCTGGATGAAAGGTCAAGGTCTCAGTGACCTTCAACATAGTAAATCATAAACAATTGGTTTCCAGATAATAACTTAATAATGTTTCGACCCACATTCGTGATACTTCATAGGTAGGTTGGCATCAGTGAGAGGAAGAACCCTATTTATTTTGGACTCACTAGGTCAAAGGTCAAGGTCACAGTGACCTGAACATAGTAAATCAAAATAATTGGTTGCCAGATGATAACTTGATAATGGTTCGACCCATGTTCATGAAACTTCATTGTTAGGTTGGCATCAGTGAGAGGAAGAACCCTATTTATTTTGGACTCACTAGATGAAAGGTCAAGGTCACAGTGACCTTCAACATAGTAAATCATAAACAATTGGTTTCCAGATGATAACTTGATAGTGTTTCGACCCACATTCATGATACTTCATAGGTAGGTTGGCATCAGTGAGAGGAAGAACCCTATTTATTTTGTACTTGCTAGGTGAAAGGTCAACGTCACAGTGACCTTTAACATAGTAAATTGTAAACAATTGGTTTCCGGATGATAACATGATAATGGTTTGACCCACATTCATGAAACTTTATAGGTAGGTTGGCCTAGGTGAGTGGAAGACCCCTATTTATTTTGGTCTCACTAGGTCAAAGGCCAAGGTCATAGTGACCTTGAACATAATATATCGTGAACAATTGGTTTCCAGATGATAATTTGACAATGGTTCCACCTACATTCATGAAACTTCATAGGTAGGTTGGCATTGATGTAAGAAAGAGCCCTATTTATTTTGGAATCACTAGATCAAAGGTCAAGGTCACAGTGACCCTTCACATAGTAAATTGTAAACAATTGGTTTCTGGACTATAAGTTGATAATGATTAAACCCACATTTGTGCTGTCACAACTCCACATTGGATCGGTGATCCTATCGGCATTTTTTTGGGGTGGGGGTTGGGGGGGGGCATTATGCCAAAGGTCAAGGTCACAGCAACCTTGAAATTAAAATTTTATCAGCCGGAGCTGGTTTCGGTTCTTTTAATTATTAAAATTATGTTTTCCCGATCGAAACCCAACATGGCATGTGGGTTGAGCATGATGAGAGGAAGAACCCTACATATTTTTAGGTCATTGTACCAAAGGTCAGGGTAACAGTGACCTTGAACTTGAAATATTATCGGTCCCAATCGAAACCAAACTTGACATGTCATCAAATACAGGTAATCTTATATGTTTTATTTGAGTAAATAATACCAACGGTGGCTGTGTTAATTTAATGTAATATATAACCAAGGTTACTGTATCAGGGTGATTTTTCAGGGAGATTGGTCACCCCTGGCAGCTACCTCTAGTTATACCCCCCGCAAACAAAGTTTGGGGGGGTATATAGGAATCGCCCTGTCCGTCTGTCCGTCTGTCCATCCTCATAAGTGCAACTCCTCCTAAACCGTTTGAAGAATTTTCATGAAACTTTACACAATGGAAGAACTCCATATGGAGATGTGCATGAAGCAATATAATTCCGTTCTGACATTTCCAAGGGGAGATAATCTGTCCGTCTGACCATCCTTGTAAGCGCAACTCCTCCTAAACCGTTTGAAGAATTTTCATGAAACTTTACACAATGGAAGAACTCCATATGAAGATGTGCATGAAGCAATATAATTCCGTTCTGACTTTTCCAAGGGGAGATAATCTAACTTATACCTTCTGTCCATCCTTGTAAGCGCAACTCCTCCTAAACCATTTGAAGAATTTTCATGAAACTTTACACAATGGAAGAACTCCATATGAAGATGTGCACGAAGCAATATAATTCTGTTCTGACATTTCCAAGGGGAGATAATCTAACTTATACCGTCTGTCCATCCTTGTAAGCGCAACTCCTCCTAAACCATTTGAAGAATTTTCATGAAACTTTACACAATGGAAGAACTCCATATGAAGATGTGCATGAAGCAATATAATTCCGTTCTGACATATCCAAGGGGAGATAATCTAACTTATACATTTCAGGCGTGGGGGGTAACACTTTGTGAGTTGGCTCACAGTACCTCTAGTTTATGTTGTAAAATTGACAATTGGTGTCCATACGAGTTCATAACTCAGCTAATAGTGGACCAATCTTGATGAAATTGTTTATAGATATCCATAGGGTAATGCCCTTTCAGACACCAGTGAAGTTATGCTCTCCGCACATTCCACTTACAGTGTATGAGTTGTGTCCCTTTTCCTATATGGATGTTCAGTATGAAATGCTCCTGGGACACAAAATAAAGAAATGCTGTTTCTGCATTCCACTTTTGAGTTACGCCCCCTTTCCTGTAGAGAACTCCATATGAAGATGTGCATGAAGCAGTATAATTCCGTTCTGACATTTCCAAGGGGAGATAATCTAACTTATACATTTGGCCGAGGGGGTATCACTTTGTGAGTTTGCTCACAGTACCTCTAGTTTATGTTGTAAAATTGACAATTTGTGTCCATACGAGTCCATAACTCAGCTAATAGTGGACCAATCTTGATGAAATTGTTTATAGATATCCATAGGGTAATGCCCTTTCAGACACCAATGAGCTATGCTCTCCGCACATTCCACTCACAGTGTATGAGTTGTGTCCCTTTTCCTATATGGATGTTCAGTATGAAATGCTCTTGGGACACAAAATCAAGTAATGCTGTTTCTGCATTCCACTTTTGAGTTGCGCCCCCTTTCCTGTTGAGAAATAGACATTTTTTTGTCCATTGGAGTTTAGAATTCAGCTGATAATGGTGCGATTGTAATGAAATCTGACATGGATGTTCAACGGGCATGCACTTTCAGACATGTATCATGTTGTGCTGTCTACATATTCCTCTTGTGAGTCCTTTCCTCTTTTTCATTCAAGAAATAGACATTTTTTGTCCATACGAGTTCTAAACTCATCTGATTTGTATAGTGGTCCAATTTTAATGAATGTCCAGTATGACATACCCTGTCAGACACGTATCAAGTTATCCTGTCTGCACGTTCCCCTTGTGAGTTATGCCCCTTTCTCCAGTGAATGATTTTATGCCAACAAAATTTACAACATGAGGAGCAAATCGTTATATTTTATGAATGACAAAATAGAATAATGGCTTAAGTTCAACATTTCTAGAATAATATATCCACTTTCATTACTGTTGATAATTTGGAACAGTACCGTTACTTGCAGTATACCGGTAATTTTAAAACAATTCGAGTATCCATCTGGTATCATTTTAAATTCTGGTATTTATCAGTTTTCCAATATACTGTGAAGTGCTATAACCGTGTTTGGCTGGCCCTCCTCGCCTCATATTGTGATGGACAGGTGATGTGGAAATTTAAGTTATGTTACATGCAGCTACCGATAAATGTTCAGTATCTATTTTTTTTTTATGAATTGTGCTTGATCGATTAACATTAATTCAGACTGTTGACTAATTGATATGCAAAATGGAACTCTTCTGGTAAGGATTGATAACACCATCATAGTATTCAAAATTGCATTAAGAGGTTAAGCTGTATCAATATGATTTCAGTAGGAATTCCCCTTCTACAGCCTCTAAATGCCTTTCACCAATACAGAGATCAGGCAGAAATCCTTGACACCAGTAAAACATTCTCACATTTTGGCCACATACTGAAGGGTTGTGAGTCCTATGGGGATATATGTTTGACCTCAATCGAATGGGTAGTGGGTGGCTCAACCCTATCCAATTTGAGTCCGAAGGAAGTCTTCCTCAGCAAGTTTTTCCTTTTGTTCCCCAATGAAATAAGATTGTGGATAGTGAAAGATCAATTCAACTGCAAATATCGGTTGAACTGGCCATCTATAATTCTTATGAATCATCTGATCAGTTTCTCAAAATATTGTTTTTCTTGTTTATTTTATTTCAGATTGTTCCATGGACTTCAAGGCTCTACCCTCTGCATGGAGGATTCTAAGAGTCTACTCACTCTGTCAAGTGAGCCTGCAATTAAGAGCATCGATACAGTGCCTACAGACCCCAGCATTGATGAACCATGCTTTAATACAGTTGCCACAAGCATCCCTTTGGAACCAAAATCTATAGTGCAGTATGAATGTTCTGAATGCAGTTATGAAACTGAATACAAATCAAATTTGAGGCGACATATCCAACGATACAAGTCTCCATTCAGCAGAGAGGCAGTGACAGCCAGCACCTCATCTGGTACATCTTCTGCCTTCCTGTGTGAACAATGTTCCCGGAGCTTCAAGTCTCAAGATGGCTTGCTCCGCCATCGCAATGTAAAGCATGAACTTGTAAAAAGGTTTGGGTGCACCCTGTGCAACAAAGTTTTCTACAACAAAACTGACCTAAACTCACACATTAATGTCCATACCAGGCACTCTCCTTTTGGTTGCCCTACATGTGAGAAGATGTTTTCACAAAAAAAAACTCTTAAAAGGCATATTGAGTCATGTATGGGGCCACGTTTACAGTGTACAGAATGTGAAGAGACTTTTGCTTCTTCACAGATTAGGAAGGACCACATGCAATCAAAACACCGTGGTATGAAGTACATCTGTATTTGCAAGAAGGCATTTTCCTGGCGTCAGTCATACAATAGACACCTGCGCAAAACAGGTCATCAGCAGAGAAAGTGAAAACTTTAAGGACACATTCAATATCCTGGTAACTTTTGCAAAGACAAGCCAATTTACTTTGTTAGTTTGTCATGCCGAGTATTGTTTTTGTTTTTCGTTAAAGAACTGAGTAATCAGAGAAATCTATGCTTTTGTTGTGTGGGTGTGATCATTGAAACAAGTAGTTGATACTTTTGAAATTGAAATTGGATGAGCTAAAACCAAATACTAATTAAACAAGAGCACACGTATCGCTGAAGCAATACAATGTTCCCTACTGCCTAATGGGCATTAATAATTATACAAATGTTATAACCTAGATGTGATCAGAATGAATTCTTTTGAAGCATTTCCAAAAAAAGTCCTCAAAAATGATATTTTGGCGCTTTTCCATATTTCCAAGGGCCATAACTCACACAAGAATAATGCAATTGCAATCAGCTTGAAACTCAAACTTGATCTGTAAGTCATCGTTCTATAGTAGGTTACCAAGAATGAAATCATTTGGTTGAAGCATTTCCAAAAAAAGTCCGGAAAACTAAAGTATGACTGACAGACTGATTGACAGACTGACGGATGGACAGAGTGCAAATAAAACTTGATCTGTAAGTCATCGTTCTATAGTAGGTTACCAAAAATGAAATCATTCCGTTGAAGCGTTTTAAAAAAACCTCTGGAAAACTGATATTTTGGTGCTTTTCCATATTTCCAAGGGCCATAACTCACACAAGAATAAGGCAATCAGCATGAAGCTCAAACTTGATTTGTAAGTCATTGTTCTATAGTAGGTTACCAAAAATGAAATCATTCCGTTGAAGCGTTTCCAAAAAAAGTCCGGAAAACTGACATTTTGGCACTTTTCCATATTTCCAAGGGCCATAACTCACACAAGAATAATGCAATCAGCATGAAACTCAAACTTGATCTATATGTCATCGTTCTATAGTAGGTTACCAAGAATGAAATCATTCGGTTGAAGCATTTCCAAAAAAAGTCCAGAAAACTTAAGTATGACTGACAGACTGACTGACAGACTGACGGATGGACAGAGTGCAAATGAAACTTGATCTGTAAGTCATCGTTCTATAGTAGGTTACCAAAAATGAAATCATTCCGTTGAAGCGTTTCCAAAAAAAGTCCGGAAAACTGATATTTTGGCACTTTTCCATATTTCCAAGGGCCATAACTCACACAAGAATAATGCAATCAGCATGAAACTCAAACTTGATCTATATATCATCGTTCTATAGTAGGTTAACAAGAATGAAATCATTCGGTTGAAGCGTTTCCAAAAAAAGTCTGGAAAACTGATATTTTGGTGCTTTTCCATATTTCCAAGGGCCATAACTCACACAAGAATAATGCAATCAGCATGAAACTCAAACTTGATCTGTAAGTCATCGTTCTATAATAGGTTACCAAAAATGAAATCATTCCGTTGACGCGTTTCCAAAAAAAGTCCGGAAAACTGACATTTTGGTGCTTTTCCGTATTTCCAAGGGCCATAACTCACACAAGAATAATGCAATCAGCATGAAACTCAAACTTGATCTGTAAGTCATCGTTCTATAGTAGTTTACCAAAAATCAAATCATTCCGTTGAAGCGTTTCCAAACAAACTCCGGAAAACTAAAATGTGACTGACAGACTGACAGATGGACAGAGTGCAAACCTATAGTCCCCTCCAGCGATGCCGGTAGGGGACTAATAAAGTAAAATGCAGTTAAGCCCAATGCAAGTATTTATGATGTCACAGTGCCCTCAATCTTTCCTGATTTCAAAAAACAAATTTTACTACTTGTTTCATTATGATCACTCCCACACAACAGAAGCATGATTTTGTTTTGATTCCCCAGTCCTTGATTATTCGGGAGTCTGCAGCTATTGACAAGTTTATTTATTTTACGTCTCTGATTCTCTAGAAAAGTGTTTTATTCAGATTCTTTCAAGAAATTTGTTTGCATTTGTTTTGAAGAAAATAAAAACTTAAATGTACATGTAGATCTCTTGGGTACACAAAACTTGAAAATAATATTGTTTTCTGATGAGTTCAGTGGCTCAGTGGTAGACTGTTGGACTTCTATGCTAGAGGTCCCGAGTTCGATACCCATCCGGGATGACTTGCGTTGTGTCCTTGGGCAAGGCACTTTATCCCGATTACCTACATGGGGGCATGATGACGCCGTGTATTGAGGCATACTGCACGTCGATGGTGCACATGTCTTCACCCGCTGTAACCCTGCTTGAGCGGAGCTTGAACCGAGTTAGAATGTTGAGCTGACAGTTGCTCATCGATGCTCAATGGTTCTCTCTGGGTACTCTGGCTTCCTCCACCCATAAAACTGTCACGGTCGCGATTAGCCATTGTGCATAAGTATGTGACCTTAAACACCAATAAAAAAATAATAATAATTGTTTTCTGATCTGTCATAACCTAATATAATCTACCTCCAAGCATGTATTGTTGAAGTGAGTCATTTCATCTAGGCTCCTTCCCATCAAAAAAGGAACGTGATTTTGCAGATGAGCCAGAGCAGATATGATTCCAAGACATATGGACCTTGTGTTCCATCCCCATGAACTAGAGCCCATCCTGTGTTTTTAGCTCACCTGACTTTCAGTCAGGAGAGCTATAGTGATCACTCACCGCCCATTGTCCGTCGTCCGTGAACATGTTGTTTGCGTTTTCTGCTCCCAAATCGCTGAACCAATTTAATTGATATTTAAGATAATAGTTTGTTATGACATCGCAATTTGATTTTGTTCAAATCAAGTTGCCTCGCCCCTCTGTAGGGCCACGCCCAAAAAGTGTGCTTAAATCTTAAAAAATCTTCTTCTCATGAACCAGCAGTAGCAGAGACTTGATATTTGGTGTGCAGCTTCCTTTTGAAGTGTAGACTCAGAGAAGTTCGAGGAGCTATATTTGCCTTCGTTATGGGAGGGGCAAGAATTTCGCCCCGCCCAAAATTTCTATATTTTTTCACTGTAAACCAATGGCCCAGACTAGCTCATGCTTAACTCAAAGTTATTAAGGGCCAAACACAAATTTTGAACCCCCCAATCCCCAAAATTTGCTTGCAAAACTGAAAATTAAAAGTCCTATCTGGCCCTCCATACATTTACTCTCCACGCATGCGCAAACGTCAGGAAGTGGCCGGAATTGGTGCCAACATCATTCTTTGTTTGGCCCTAAAAGTCATCAACAATGAAATGACATCTGTGCTTTAAAATCTCCTTTTTTGAGGATGCCAGACACAAATCAATGCAAGAATTGGTGGATACAAAGCTGTTATTGGATGAAGGAAGTGTTCAATGGTGGTTTTGGATGTTCAGGGCTGTAACTTTATAATATTTATAAAATTATTTTATGTTTCCAAATTTCGGGACATATGCCTGACGTCAACATTTTTGAAAATGATTATTCCACTGTGTGTAAAGTATTCTGTCCCTATCCTTCCATGAACCCTTCCTGTTAAACTGTTAAGCTTTTTGACTGTTTTTTATTGAAATTTTTTATTAAATTTCTTGGGAGTTTAACATTTATTACAGAATATTATTCTGTTTCTTCCCCAGGATTACGTCCTCACCATAGGAGTGTTAGGCCAGTTAGTCTTGCATCTTCTATCCAATGTATCGTTTTTTCTTCATATGAAGATCTAGCTTTGCATTTGATAGCATTTCAATTGATTCTGATTTTGGGCCTTTTTGTGTGCCTGATGTTTTGTTTACATTGACGTTGTTTACATTATCAACATTCTCATATTTAGGTAGTTTCTTATATTCTATTACTGTAATATACTGTAGAATACATGGATTATTATTCCGGTAGTGTAGCTCATAAAACTTTGGGTTTTGTCCACACTTAGGCTCTATCGGGACGCCCTTGGGCTCTTCATGTTCCCTTTGGGAACTTGGCCGTTTTTCAAAAACAAATATGTTTACAAAAACTATTTTGAATTTAATTATGATTATTATTATTCATGTATCTCAGTTATATATATATATATATTGTTGTGGAGTTTGGAGGACTGATATCGACTTTAGTTGATACACTCCTGCGGACTCTTGTCATTCTTGTGTAGCACTGGGATGACTGATGTTGGAGTCGGGTGTCGCGGTACGTTGTTGGCGGTGAGGTTCTGAGGATCAGAGCCTCTAACCACGTTTTAATTCATTCTGTCAGTTTCTATTTCAGAGGAACATGAACATGGTGATGATATTCTGACACCCATCCAAGTGTGCTACCGTTGTCACAGAGTCAACTTCTATTACTCCAACATCTCGGTTTCATCGTAACGAGAAAAAGTTGGATCTAGCTCCGTACAAGTCGTCTATTCCCTTGGGATTGAGCTTTGAAACTCACATCAATCTGGTTCGCCTGCCGTTACTCAGAGCGAAATTAGTCAGTTGTTATGCTCGCTTTTGTCTACACTCAGATGCATTAATAGTGAGGGAATTCATGCGACTGTTGGAGTTGTGTGGAGCGGCTGTGGATCTCATTCCGATGGGCCGTCTGGGCGCACGTCCCCTCCAGATATTCTCTACTCAGAACTGGAGTGTGAAGATGCTTTCGCTTGAACCAGTATTGTTTTAACGGACTTGGTAAAACAAGGGTTCAATTGGGCAGATATTCAGTGGTTAACTCAGGGAGTTACGCAGCAACTGCCGGATCCTGCTTTCACGATTATGATGGATGTGAGTCAGACGTGTTGGGGCGCGACCCTAAGTCCCACAGTTTTGAGGTGTCAGGGTCTTTGGGACCCTCGGTTCCAGGAGAGAGAGACACATAACATCAACGAGATGAAGTTAATTAGCTAGCGCTACAACATTGAATTCACATAATTACGGACGTCCATATTCAATTTGGTTGGACAACTCAACAGTAGTAGCGTACATCGGGAACCAGAGCGGCACCCATTCATTTCCGTTTCCGCCAACTAACGAAGATTTTCCAAATACGTCATGAATCATCATGTTCATCTTTCTATCCGTCATATACTGGGTCATCTGAACGTACAAGCAGACTTGCTCTCTCGGGAAGGTCGCCTGTTGCAATTGGAGTGGACACTCAACAAGCGAGTATTTGGACAGATTGCTACCAGAGGGATCGCCCCCATGATAGATCCATTTGTGACGCACTGGAACAACAAGTTACCGTCGTTCGTGTCACCATACCCAGACCATTGAGCGTATGCAGTAGACGCTCTGCTGATCTCATGGGGATGGATGATAGGATATGCATATCCTCCAATTCAGTTGATTCATTAGATTTTGTTCAAGATAAAACAGTATCATTGTGAATCCTACTAGTAGCACCTTTGTCATCACAGAACCTTGGATCAGTCTTCTCAAGTGTCTGTTATGGGAGGACCTTCTTTTTCGGAGGAAGTTTTTGTTCTTCACATCCTTCTCCGCCCATAGTGGCATAATGGAGTCGGTTAGACGTGAGGGAACCATTGCGGTTCCTATATTATGTTATGTCTAACACAAGAACGATTAAGTAATGCGGGTGAGGATGGTTTGATATGACTTCGAATCCCCCCTCCCCCACACCGCCAATGTGTTTAGAGGCGATTACCGGCAAGACATAGTTTTCTTCCCGCAAGCCTCGTATGAGTTTAAATACATACATGCATTTCTTCACTTCTCGATTGGCGGCTGGGTCGTGTTCTATGGCGACCTCATGGGCACATCCACTTTTTAGTTGGTTGGTTGCCTGTGATTATTCGCCTTTATGTCATATACGAGTGCATATTTCATCATAAATAAATTGCTAGTCTTTGGGTACCTCGGAGGCTGCATAACCAGTTAACTGGTATTCAGATGATTACATGCAGGATTTAATGCTCACGCGCATAATATTTATTAGGCTGATGCTTATTGTATGTTATGGATCTTAGAAATTATGAATTATTTTGGGGGCGGTCCGTGTCGGAGTTAATCATACCTACTTCCATTTCTAGATCCAGGTTTCTATTAATGTTGGTACTCAAATCGTATATTCACACATGTTTTCTGTCATAGATATCGGGAAGTACATGTCGGGGAGTGTTGTTACTGGAATTTATTGTACACCTGAATAAGGTCGCCTGTGGGTTACCTCGAAAGTGTGTTTACTCTCCAGAGATTCATTGTGGTTCGATTGGATATGTGTATGTTATATCACCGGTTTTCGACATATCTGCATATGCCGTCTGCAGTATATGTTATATAGCGGGCAATATTAATTTCCAGGATTGTTGGTATAGCCTTAACTTCAGAAGTGGTGTTAAGCACCATTTATTAATAATAAATTAATATCTGAGTGCCTGTTCGACGAATATTTATATTGTTCTTTGGTACCGCTTTTACTGATTCCAGAGCGCCCCCCTCTTTCTTTTTGAAGATTCCTTCAAAAGAAAAGGGGGGAGGGGATTTTTTACCTCTCCTCTGGCTTGATAGGTATGTAACTATGAGGGAAGCTGTTTTGTCCGTAATTATATCCTGCATACAGCTGGAGTTTTATTGTATATGGTGTATGTTTGTGGGGGATATTCTCTCATTCTCAAATATACCATCCTAATTTTGGGGGCTAAGTCCGGGCTAACCTTAAAAATTGGGAACTTGTTACATCCATTTAGCATAGTTTTCATGCCAAGTATACGGAATTACTTGAAATGGGCTCCTTTTGTATGATATGTCTTCTCTATTACCGTATAGAGAGAAGTACATGTAATTCCTAATAATTTTAATTTCCTTTCACCTTGGATTACAGGATTGGAACTATGTTGAGCTACTAATTCTGAAGTCCAAGGCCCTCCACCTTTTTATGATTCAGATAGTCTGGGCCATTGGTTTACAGTGTAAAAATATTATAAATTCATAGTAATTTGTATATTTTTTATACTTACCAATGGCCGCGACAGAGAGGGCCCTCCCACGAGTGGGCTCTAGTACCTCCCCACTGAATTTTTATGTAGTACTCTCTTCTACAATGAATGATGTTGACACCGATTCCGGTCACTTCCTGACGTCTGTGCATGCGCAGAGAGTAAATGTATGGAGGGCCAGATAGGACTTTTAATTTTTGGCTTTGCAAGCAAATTTGGGGGATTGGGGGGTTCAAAATTTGTGTTTGGCCCTTGATAACTTTGAGTTAAGCACCAGCTAGTCTGGGCCATTGGTAAGTATAAAAAATATACAAATTACTATGATAATTTTCCAAACCAAGATGCAGATTTGAACCAAATTTGATATGAGGGCTTATTGGGTTGTAAGTACTTAATTTATGCCCAATTTTTTTTTCCCGTTGCCCCATGGAACCGCAGGAGCTAAAAATTGAAAAAAAATTAAAACGCCCATATCTCCAAAACTACACGGCACTGAGAATTCTTATATGGTGTGAAGCTTCCTTAGGACCAACAGAATGGAATGGTAAAAAAAAAATGCTATCGGGTTTATCATGTTGTACTTTTTTGGGACTTTGAAAAAGTGCTGAGTCAGTATTTTTTAACAATGGGTAATGGGGAAAACATTTAAGGCTACTTTTCTCCCAAACCACTGCTCCTAAAGCTTTCAAATTTCACATATAACATCTTTGGAAGATTGTTTCACAGGTTTATTGAAATCAAATCCCTGGATCCATATTTGGGCTCTCTATGGGAGCCCAAATTTGTAAATTAGTGCAGTATGAGGAATATTCTTTAAAAATCTTCTTCTTCAGATCTTCCAATCAGAATCTTTTGATATTTGGTATGCAGCATGCTTAGGGGGGTGAGATTCAAGTTTGTTCATGCCAAGTCCCTGGGTTCATATTTGGGCTCCCTGTGGGAGCCCGAATTATAACTTAGTTCAATATGAGGAATTTTTCTTTAAAAATCTTCTTCTTCAGATTCAGCAGTTGAAATGTTTTGATATTTGGCATGCAGCATCCTTAGGGGGGTGAGATTCAAGTTTGTTCAAGCCAAGTCCCTGGGTTCATATTTGGGTTCAGTGTGGGAGCCCGAATGATAACTTAGTTCAAAATGAGTAATTTTCTTTAAAAATCTTCTTCAGATCCAGCAGTCTGAATGCTTTGATATTTGGTATGAAGCATCCTTAGGGGGGTAAGATTCAAGTTTGTTCAAGCCAAGTCCCTGGGTTGATATTTGGGCTCCCTGTGGGAGCCCGAATTATAACTTAGTTCAATATGAGGAATATTCTTCAAAAATCTTCTTCACATCCACCAGTCAGAATCTTTTAATATTTGGTATACAGCATCTCACTGGAGGTGAGATTCAAGTTTGTTCAAGCCAAGTCCCTGGGTTCATATTTGGGCTCCCTGTGGGAGCCGAATTATTACTTAGTTCAATATGAGGAATATTCTTTAAAAATCTTTTTTTTTTTAGATCCGCTGGCCAGAATCTTTGGGTATTTGGTATACGTTTTTCTTAGGAACGGCAGATGCAACTTGTTGAAATCAATTCCCTGGCTTGATATTTAGGCTACCATGTCAGGTGAGCACCCTCAGGCCCCCTGGGGCCTCTTGTTAGCTCACATGACTGAAAGTCTGGGAAGCTTAAGTGATCACTTTTTGTTGGTCATCAGTTGTCCAGCATTCGTCGTCTGTCCGACGTGAACTTTACATTATCGACTTCTCCTCCTAAACCCTGGGCCGAATTTAACCAAATTTGATATGCATGGGCCCTGTCAATTCAAGTTTGTTCAAATAAAGTTGCACGCTCCATAGAGAGGGGGTGGAAGAAAATGCTCCAAATTTCTAAAGAAAAAATCTCATAAACCAGTGGGTACAATGACTTGGTTGTTGGTATGGAACTTCCTTTTGAGGTGTACAATTAAGTTTGTTCAAACGAAGTTCGTGGAGCAGTATTTGCATTCGAAATGGGAGGGACAAGATTTTGGGTCCTGCCCAAAATTTCAATTTTCTGAACCGATGATCCAATTTGAACGAAATTTGGTATATGGTATTATTGGGTCATAAGTCTTTGATTCATTGAAAAAGAGAAATTCTCATGTTCTCCCATGGGAACCCTAGGAGCTGAAAATAGAAATATTTTCAAACGCCCTTATTTCCCAAACCACATGGAACAGAGAACTGTTATTATGTCTCCCCTTCACTGTTGTTGTTGTTGTTCTTCTTCTTCTTCTTCTTCTTCCGGGACAGAACTTCTTTTTATCTTTTGACCTAGGCTTATGATATTTAGCATGTGGGTGTATCACCATGAGACGATATGTCATGTACCATCATGACCCACATATGACCTTGACCTTTGACCTCAAGGTCAAATTACTGATTTTTATGTGTACCCATACTATGTATGGTACACATAATGCCGGCATCTGGGGTGGCCATCCGTTGTTTGTCCTTCCGTCTGTCTATCCGTCCATCTAGTGTCCGTATCCATTTCTTTGGCGTTTGATAACTTGAAAAATATTGCTTGGATTGTCAAGTTACTTTATACATATCTTCAGGTTACTGATGTTCCGAGCTGTATAGTTTTTGGTGTAAATCTGTTATTTTGATCCTGAGATATTAACCCTTTGTCCTTCAAATTGAAAATTCCTCCAATCCCTTTGGCATTCGATAACTTGAAAAATATTGCTTGGATTGTCAAGTTACTTTATATTTGTGTTTAGGTTACTGATGTGCCGAGCTGTATGGTTTTTGGTGTATATCTCATAATTTGATCCTGAGATATTAACCCTTTATCCTTCAAATTGAAAATTCCTCCAATCCCTTTGGCATTCGATAAAATGAAAAATATTGCTTGGATTGTCAAGTTACTTTGTGTTCAGGTTACTGATGTGCCGAGCTGTATAGTTTTTGGTGTAAATCTGATACTGAGATATTAACCCTTTATCCTTCAAATTGAAAATTCCTCCAATCCCTTTGGCATTCGATAACTTGAAAAATATTGCTTGGTTTGTCAAGTTACTTTATATTTGTGTTCAGGTTACTGATGTGTCGAGCTTTATAGTTTTTGGTGTAAATCTGTTATTTTGATCTTAAGATATTAACCCTTTATCCTTCAAATTGAAAATTCCTCCAATCCCTTTGGCATTTGATAACTTGAAAAAATATTGCTTGGATTGTCAAGTTACTTTATATTTGTGTTCAGGTTACTGATGTGCCGAGCTGTATAGTTTTTGGTGTAAATGTGATAATTTAATCCTGAGATATTAACCATTTATTCTTCAAATTGAAAATTCCTCCAATCCCTTTGGCATGAGATAACTCAAAAAATATCAGTCCGATTGTCATGTTACTTCATATATGTGTTCAGGTTACTGATGTGCCGAGCTGTATAGTTTTTGATGTAAATCTGATAATTTGATCCTGTGATATTAACCCTTTATCCTTCAAATTGAGAACTCCTCCAACCCATTTCTTCGGCATGCGATAACTCAAAAAATATTAATCCGATTATCAGGTTACTTTATATATGTATTAAGGTTACTGATGTGATGTGCTGTATAGTTTTTTATGTAAATCTTATAATTTGATCCGGAGATATTAACCCTTTATCCATCAAATTAGGCACTCCTGCAATCCATTTCTATATGTACCCGTACCATGTATGGTGTACATAGTTGTCGGCATCCGGGGTTGCCCTCCGTCATACAGCTTTCTACTAGTTGCATGTGTGGGTACACATCTGATGATTTCATCGGCCTATTTTTTGGCAAGTAAGCTTTCCGTGCCAGAACTTATTTACCTTTTCACCTCGGTTTATGATATTAGGCACGTGGTTGTATCACCATGAGACGATGTGTCGCGTACTATCATAACCCACATAATTATGACCTTTGACCTCAAGGTCAAATTGATTTTTATCTCATCTTGAACCAAATTTGATATGTGGTATTATTGGGTCATGAGTACTTGACTCGTGCAAAAAGAAAAAGAATCCTACATCCCCATGGGAACCCCAGGAGCTAAAAATAGAAATATTTTCAAACGCCCATATTTCATAAACCACACAGAACAGAGAGCTGTTATTTGGTATGAAGCATCCTTAGGACCAGTAGGATTGAATGGTAAAAAAAAAATTACAATCGGTTCTGTTAGGGTGTTCTGAAGAGGGCATCTAAAAAATGCTGAGTCAGCATATTTGCAAAAATTAAAAAAATCTTTTCTCCAGAACCAATCATCAGAATCTTTTGATATTCGATATACAGCATTCATAGGGGGGTCAGATATGAGTTTGTTACAATAAAGCCCATTGGTTCATATTTGGGCTAGGAGCCCAAATTTTTAACATAGGGTCATATTGGGAATATTCTTTAAAAATTTTCTTCAGAACCACCAGTCAGAATCTTTTAATGTTTGGTGTACATCATTGTTATGAGGGTCAGATTCAAGATTGTTCAAACTATGTCCGTAGGTTAATATGTGGGCTTCGTACGGAAACCCAAATTTTAACTTTGTTCGATATGGGGGATAATTTTTAAAAATCTTCTTCTTCAGATCCACCAGTCAGAATGCTTTCATATTTGGTATGCAACATCTCTAGGGGGGGTCAGATTCAAGTTTGTTCAAATCGGATCCCTAGGTATATATTTGGGCTTGCTATGGTAGCCCAAATTTTAACTTAGTGCAATATGAGGAAATATCTTTAAAAATCTTCTTCTTCTGATCCACCAGTTGGAATGCTTTCATATTTGGTATACAACATCTCTAGGGAGGTCAGATTCAAGTTTGTTCAATTAGAGTGCCTGGGTTAATATTTGGGCTCCATATGGGAACCTGAAATTTAACTTAGTGCAATATGAGGGAATTTCTTAAAAAATCATCTTCTTCACTAGTCAGAATGCTTTCATATTTGGCATACAACATCTCCAGTGGAGTCAGATTCAAATTTGTTCAAATCGGATTCGTAGGTTAATATTTGGGCTTGCTATGGTAGCCCAAATTTTAACTTAGTGCAGTATGAATAAATTTCTTTAAAATTTCTCTTCTTCAGATCCCAAAGTGAAAATGCTTTCATATATGGTACACAACATCTCTAGGGAAGTCAGATTCAACTTTGTTCAAATCGAGGTCCTGAGTTAATATTTGGGCTCCCAATGGGAGCCAGAATTGGCCATGTAGCTGAAGAATTAGAAATTTTGTATTCAGTACCCTCTAGAGGTGTGTAACTTAAGATTAATCCACATAGGTTGTATCAAGGGGCTTCATAGGGGAGCTCTACATTTTACATCATGATCAACTGAAGATGATGCCTGGATTATTTTTGTCACTCCTGCAGGTCTCAAGGATTGACAGTGTATCCTATGGAAATGGATTGCTTAATGTAGACCCATTCTTGGATTTGGTTTATATTGTGTTCTGTTCAAGATGAGTGCTTCAGGCCTCGTGGGGCCTCTTATTTTTTATCTTTTGACCTAGGCTTATTATATTTGGCATGTGGATGTATCACCAAGAGATGATGTACAATCATGACCCACATATGACATTGACCTTTGACCTCGTCCCACATATGAAACCACTGGTCCGATTTTCACGAAACTTCATGTGGATGTTCATTACTATATGGCAATTCACGTTTGTTCAAATGAAATGGCCACGTCCCTTGGGGGCTCTGTATGTGGCATAACTCTGATAGCACCATATGAATTATAGAAAAATTATTAAAAAATCTTCTTCTCCAGAACCAGTGGGCAGAATCTTTTGATACTTGGTATTCAGCATCTTGGTATGGGTCTGATTCAAGTTTGTTCAAATCGAGTCCCTCAACCAATATTGGGGCTCACTATGGGGGCGTGAATTTTTACTTAGTGCAATTTAAGAAAAATTCTTTAAAAATCTTCTTCTCCAGAACCAATGGGCAGAATCTTTTGATATTTGGTATGAAGCATCTTGGTATGGGTCTGATTCAAGTTTGTTCAGATCAAGTCCCTCAACCAATATTGAGGCTCACTATGAGGGTATGAATTTTTACTTAGTGCAATTTAAGAAAATGTTTTTAAAACCTTCTTCTCCAGAACCGTCATGCAGAATCTTTTGCTATTTGATCAGCAGCATTGTCCCATTCAGTCCTGTTGATGTTTTAGCTCCACAGAGAGTATAGATTTACTCTGTAGAACCTTAAGAATAGCTTTTGATAAAATTTGTGTCTTAACAGTATGGAACATTCGGTGAGCACCTAAGGCCCCCTGGGGCCTGTTGTTTTTTTATCTTTTCACCTAGGCTAATGATATTTGGCATGTGGGTGTATCAACATAAGACAACATTGTATCATGTACTGTTGTGATGACAGATGACCTTGATCTTTGACATCAAGGTCAAATTATTGAATTGTTCAGCCAGGTTTGTGATATTTGGCATATGAATGCAACAGCCAGGCTGATGTGTCACATTCTATCTTGAACTACCATGATCTTGACATTTGACCTTTAGTTTGATCTTTGTTAGTTGTAAGTTGGAAGCATGAAACTAATCAAAGGGGAGACATGTGTTTTAGTTCACTAATACAGTTCCCTCTAGTTTGGTATGAAGCATCCTTAGCATGTATATAATGGAATGTTAAAAAAAAATTTGTCATCGGTTATGTCAGGGTGTTCTATAGGGGCATCGAAAAAAGCCTGAGTCAGCATATTTGCAAATATTAAAAAAAAATTTCTTCTCCAGAACCACTGATCAGAATCTTTTGATATTTGGTATACAGCATCCATAGGGGGGTGGGGGGGTGGGGGGGCAGATACATGTGTGTTCACATTAAGTCCTTGAGTTTATATTTGGGCTCAATATGGGAGCCCAAATCATAACTTAAGGCAATATGAGGAATAAGCTTTAATAATCTACTTCTTCAGAACTACTAGTCAGAATCTTTTAATATTTGGTATACATCATTGTTACCAGGGTCAGATTCAAGTTTGTTCGAATTAAGTCCTTCAGTTAATATTTGAGCTTCTTATGGGAACCCAAATTTTAACTTAGTGCATTATGGGGAATAATCTTTAAAAATCGTCCTCGTCAGATTCACCAGTCAGAATCCTTTCATATTTGGTATAGGTAGTCGGATTAAAGTTTGTTCAAATCCAGTCCCTGGGTTAATATTTAAGCTCCCCTATGGGAGCTCGAATTTTAACTTAGTGCAACTTGAGAGAATTTATTAAAAAATCTATTCTCAAGAACCATCAATCAGAATATTTCCATATTTGGTATATAACATCTCTTGGGGGATCAGGTTCAAGTTTGCTCAATTTGAGTATCTGGCTTAATATTTTGGCTCTCTTTGTGGGTAGGGGGAGGTTAGGTTCAAGTTTGTTCGAATCTATTCCTTACTGTTTTTCCATGAAATTTGCTTTTCAAACTGCTGTGACATAATAACCCTTGGGAGTTTGGCAGTGCTTACCTACTGCTGATAGAACTGGAAGCAATCAAGAAGACCTATGATAATAATCATCTGAACCCCAGGGTTATGATTTATTTCATGACTTCATTCCTCTATATTGTTGATGAACCATGACTAACTGAATGTGCCCCAAAATACTTCTTTGAACCACTTTGTCAGGCAAGCGATTAAGGCCCCTCAGGGCCTCTTGTTTCTGTTCCATCTGCTATAAATTGTCTTTGGAATCAAGGTTCCACAATAAGGGCATTAGGCCATTTAGGCATAAAAAACTTACAAAAAAAATTTAGATGTCCCTACAAAATTTCTTTATTTTTTGTGAATTCCCTGGCTTAAAATTTTTTGTTAGTATGTTGAGGACAAATAATGGTAGAAAGTAGCTACTATTGTTATGTTTAGAAACAGCAGCATATGTTGATGCTTGATGGTTTATGTCAGTTTGTCTTCATAAAGCATGGCGATAATTAGCAAATAGTGCAGTCCCTAAATAATGTAATTTATTATTCAACAAACACCAATTACAGACATTACTCCAGATGAAGTAGAAAGTGTTGCAGTCATTGAATATTCTAGAAGTCATACATTACTGTTATCACAAATGTGGTTAATGCATTTGCGATCTGGTCACAATTGTCTACAAGTCAGGAAAAAACATTGTCAGCAATGTTGCTAACGTTAAATACATTTGAGATTCCATTGATTGAATTCTCGCTGAAGATTTCTTCAAATGTTGACAGTAGAGCTGAGACTGTTAACCGGTTAATCGATTAACTGACGATCAATATCGTGATCGATCAAAAAAGTCCTTGATCGATTAAACTTTACCGTTGAACAACCGCATTACAGGTGTTAACACTGTAAAAAAAACACCCCCGACTCACGTAGACATTGCCACACTCACTCGTCAGCGATTTGTCAGTTTCAAATGCATGCAGTACTCACTATGACATTGTCAAAACATCAGTGAAGTCGACATGTGTTTTATCCTGATAACGTTGTCACTTTCAGTTTTTGTATTTTCATGCAATTCTCTCCCTCAGTCGTGATGTTGAGTGGGAGATTTCAGTAGATGCTACCTCCCAGTGCTGTCATCTACTTCATCCCATACTCACCCTTCAGGGCACCATACACCAGGCTTTCGTTTGATAATCTTGTTTACATTTTGTAGGCACATGCTCTAAAGTAAAATTCAATATTGGCATTGTCAACACTGCCTGTGATCATCGGTATTTGAATGTTAAGTATCCTACGTCACAGTAATTCCATTAACAAATACGAGTGCGACATCATATGAATGGGGTGGATACACTATAAGATTGACAGATATATAATATATGTTTCGCTATTTGCGTCATTTCAACTGCAGATCAAATCAAGTGAAAAAAGAAAACAAGTGTGTGTGTGTATGGGGAGGGGGGGGGGGGTTGGTTGGTTGGTGCAAACCAACACTTATAACATGTGTACTGTAGGGAATGTGAAGAGCTATGTCTCTATTTAAATTATTAATTATTGAGTTGTTTGGTTTATGACGTTCTCAAATTAGCTGCAAGTCTGAAACTTCGCAAGTCTGAAACTTCGCTGGAAAATATCAAACGATGCCACCGAAACTATTTCTGTATGCAGACTCACTGAACGAGATACGACACACGCACTGCAAGCAAGTCATCGTTATTCGTACTCACCCCCCACATCAACAAAACTTCAAAGCTGCTGGCAGTCTGGAACTGGAAGACAGTGCAGACACACGTAATTTTTTTTAAACCATAGCCTTACCAGTTTCCAGAGCGCATTGCACTGCGCATGTTTCCTACGGCCCGGTGCAGGTGCAAGGCTGCAAGGACGATTATGCGCTCCTAAAAATCTAAGGTCTGCTGCAATATACTTACCTGGGATTATGCACATTAACTGCTCTTTTTCTAGAAGTCTTCTGTGCAACTACTGTATTCTATCCGTGTTGGGCACTGGGTTAACCTGGTGGACGTGAGGCAGGAGCCTCTGGGCGACGATGTGTGAGCTCTACTACTGACTAATACCAGACGCTTGTGTAGTGTATACAAATACTGTTTAAACTAAATACTGAAATCATTCATACCTTCCCATTGTAATTGGTAACTCCTTGTAATCTTCTTGTTGGAAATGGCCTTGTATAAGCTTATAGCTTTCTGCCGAATCCACATTAATGTATGTAACAAATTTTTCATATTATTTTGTACTCTTGAAATAAATAATTTTTAAACTAACTGCTCTATTGTTTCTGCACATGTCACATGGGTAAATCTTAGGCCATGTTCGATGTTTCTCTTCCATATTATTAAGATTCCTGTGTGATACGGAATAGAATACAGCATGCAAATTGCATGCTGATGTACTTGTTCACTCACCTGAACGTTACACTGTATCAATAGCCAGAAAATGGGACATTATTAACACTGTAAATCATCAACAGCGTGGCACCTATTCAGTGATCTATCGGGACAACTGATTAATCGGTTAACCAAGATTAATCCATGTGATTAAACGATCAAGAAAACCCTTTAACCATTTCAGCTCCAGTTGACAGCACCGCAATTTTGTTGAAGGAAAGGCATAAACATGCAATCTGTACACCCATAATAAACAATACAAGTACGTACATGTAATCGAGTCGCATGTGTTGCGAGTCATTCAGAATGGTCATTCAACACTTTCCTGGTGCAAATGTAGTACCTGTTTTTAAAAAAAAGTTAACCCAAACCTAGTTAGTTATTACTGTCCAGTCTCACTCTTCAGTTGTGTAGGAAAAATCTTCAAGAAGTGCATCTTTAAGAAAGTGCTTAGCTTTCTCAAGGCAAATGCCTTGCAGAGCAATTTCCAGTCTGGTTTCGGACCTAATAACTCCAATTGTTACCAACTTACTGAGGTATACAATACTATCAGTGGTGCTCTTGATGAAGAAAAAGAGGGAGCGTGGTGGTTCAGAGGTAGACTATTGGTCTTCTATGCTACAGGTTCTGAGTTCGCTCCCCGTCTGGGATGACCCGCATTGTGTCCTTGGGCAAGGCACTTTATCCCGGTTGCCTACATGGGGCACGATTACGCCATGTACTAAAGTGTACTGCCCGTCGATGGTGCACATGTCTTCAGCCGCTGCAACCCTGCTTGAGCGCGGCTTGAACAGAGTTAGAATGTTGAGGAGATGACAGTTGCTCATCGATTCTCGGTGGTTCTCTCTGGGTACGCCGGCTTCCACCATCCATAAAACTGTCACAGTCACGATTCGCCATTATGCATAAGTATGTGACCTTAAACACCAATAAATAAATAAATAAATAAATAGATGAGGAAAAATATTAGCAAGGCTTTTGATAAAGTATTGTTTTCTGTGATGTTGTACAGATTGGAAAAAGTAGATATTTCTGTTCAAATGGTTCACATCATAGTAAGTGTCATCTTGAAAGACAGTAATGGCAGGTGTACCCCGAGGGATCAATACTAGGGTCCCAACTGTTTCTTATTTACACAAATAATATTGCTGATGGTATTTTTTGTAATGTTTGGGTTTTTTGCTGATGATACCTCATTATTTTTAATAGCTGAATATTTTTCACAAGCTGCTAATTTCCTGAATAATAACATCGTAAAAATCAAGCAGTGGCACACCAGTGGTTGGTAGCAGGCCTGAAAATAAGCAGTCTGACATTTGCAAAATGAGGTCCCCAGAGGGTGAATTTGATGATGCTATTCCATACACTGGGCCAATTTATCCCCTGGGTACCCTGGGTACCTCTTTAAGTTTAGTTTTGAGGCCCTGATTCAGAATGAGTTTCCCAGAGGGTAAATTTAACGATGCTACCCTTCTGGGCAGGGTAGCATCGCTAAATTCACCCTCTGGGGACCTCACTTTGCAGATGACAGTCTGCTTATTTTCTGGCTTGGTTGGTAGACTTCTTCCCAAGAAAATTGAATCAGTGATTATAACATGCAGGGTAGCATGGGCAGGGTAGCATCTCTAAATTCACCCTCTGAGGACCTCAGTTAGCAGATGACAGTCTGCTTATTTTCTGGCTTGGTTGGTAGACTTCTTCCCAAGAAAATTGAATCAGCGATTATAACATGCAATAGATTTAAATCCCGGCATCCTATTGGAACACACACATCAGTGAAGTAAATTCCCATAAACATTTACGTATCATCTTCACTGACCATGGTTCCTGAAGAGACCACATCTTGGAAATAACAACAAAAGCATGGAAAAGAATTGGTCTCCAAAGACAACACAGGTTTACCCTTGATAGAAACACACTGGAAAAAAATACAGTTTAATTCCACAAGGATTGCAACTGGAACAACTCGAAGCATCAGCAGATCTTTACTTTATGCCGAAACTGGATGGGAACTCCTGAAATCCCACAATATTTTAAAATTATCATAAACTAACTTCTTTGGCTTGGAAAATAGAGATGACATAGAAGATGCATGGTCAGTTGGTGGCAAAATTTATGTGAAACCTAAAACTGGCAAAGTGTATAAAATTGAGCAATTGAAGGACTTAAAATGATGGATCACCCCCTCAATTTCATAGTAGAGACAAACAAAAGCACTGAAAAAAACCCTAAAAAACAAAACAATAACTGTAAATGTGATGATGAGTGGAAAACATTAAGGTGAAACTAATTAACATCCTACAGTTCAGGGATGTTTGCTGGATATTAACATCCACATAGCCCTCCACCACCCACCCCACCCCACCCCAACACAAACACATACTCACCTATGCATATTCAAACTACCCCAACCACTCCACCTATGCTTATTCAAACCAACCTCCCCTCACAGTTGGGCAGCATATCATCAAGACTCTAGATACCAGTAAACAAAATTAGTGTGATTCAACCAAGAGTATAAAGGATGGGTTAAACTTGACTTATACCTCTTATGACCATCACATAGTCATATATACTGAAAGTGCTCTAACCCCCACTGAAACCAAGTTATTTGAAACCCTTATATAAATTTACCCCCATTCCCTTTTTTTACCATTGGGTAAGATCATCACATTGCCATATCCACTGATAGTAATTTAAACACCAATTGAAATTAAATTACTTGAAATCACCATATAAATGTTCCCCTATTCCCTATTCCACCATTGTGTAAGTCCATCATATTGCCATATCTACTGAAAGTGATCTAACCCCCCCCCCCCCCACCACCACCACCAACACAGAAACCATGTTACTTGAAGTTATTATATAAATTCAGCCTCATTCCCCTTTCCACCACTGTGTAAGTTCATTATATTGTCATATGTACTGAAAGTGATCTAAACCCTCATTGAAATCAAGTTACTTGAATTCATTATATAATTTCAATAGTTACTTGACATCAGTATATAAATATACCCCTATTCCCTTTTCTACCTTTGTAAGTTCACTATATTGCTATATTGCCTGAAAATGACATAAATCCCCACCGTAACCAAGTTACTTGAAACCATTGCATAAATTTACCCCTACTCCTCTTTCCACCATAGTGTAAATTCATTATATTGCCCCTACTCCCCTTTCCACCATGTGTAAATTCATTATATTGCCATATCCACTGAAAGTGATCTAAACCGACTGAAACTAAGTTACCTGAAACCACGATATAAAGTTACCCCCATTCCTCTTCCACAATTGTGTAAGTTCATCATATTGCCATAACTATTAAAAATTAACTACACTCCCACTGAAACCTAGTTACTCGAACACTTTATATAAATTTACTTGCACCCCTTTCTGCCATCGTGTAAGTTCATTATGTTGTTATCCACTGGAAGTGATCTAAGTCCTCACTGAACCCATGTTACTTGAAATTATTAAATAAATGTATCCCCATTGCCCTCTCCACCAGTGTGTAAGATCATTAGATTACCATATCTACTGAAAGTGATCTAAATCCCCACTGAAATCTAGTCATTTTAAATCATTATATAACTTTACCCCTATTCCCCTTTCCACCATGGTGTACGTTTATTATCGCCTAAACATCAGCTGAAATAAAGTTGCATGAAACCAATATTTTACTTAAATCCCCCCCCCCCCCCCCCTCCCCGCACCAACCTCTTGCGTCACTGTTAAATTTGTCGGAAGATGCCAGAATTTTGGAACAGAACTCTTGACTTTCGTACTGAAAGTACCTAGTAAAAACAATTCTTAATGAACATGAGCCAATTAATGTGCACAAGAATATAAAAGACTGGTTACTGATGACTTGATACATCTTGTAACCATTAAATAGCCACATCCACTAAAAGTGACTTAAACAACGACTGAAATCAAGTCACATGAAACCAATATATAACTTCAACCCCCCCCCCCCCCTCGCCCCCACCTGTCCTGTCACTGTTAAATTCGTCAGAAGATGCCGGAACTTTCGACCCGAACGCTCGACTTTCGTACTGAAAGTACTCAGTAAAAATAATTCTTAATGAACATGAGCTAATTAATGTGCACAAGAACATAAACGACTAGTTACTGGTTACTTTATACTTCTTGCGACCATTAAATGGCCACATTCACCAAAAGTGATCTAAACATTGATTGAAATCAAGTCGCATGAAACCAATATATAACTCCAACCCCCCACCCCACCCCTGTTCTGTCACTGCTGAATTCATTAGAGGATGCTGGGACTTTTGATTAGAACGCTTGGACCCCCCCCCCCCCCCCCCCTTCAACCCGACCAGAGCGAAAGTACTTTAGTAAAAACGATTCTTAATGAACATGTACTAATTAATGTGCACAAGAACATAAACGATTGTTTATTGATGACTTTATAGATTGTAACCGTTACATAGCCTCATGTACTAAAAGTGATCCAAATCTCTGCTGGTAATAGGTTGCTTGAAGCCCCGAACACCCCTCCCCCCCCCCCCCCCACACACACACACACACACACACACACCACCCTACCCCGTCTCCTCCAACCCCCGACCAGAGCGAAAGTACTTAGTAAAACAATTCTCAATGAACATGAACCAATTAAGGTGCACAATAATATAAACGATTGGTTATTGATGGCTTTATACATCTTGTAACCATATAAAGTCAAGATTAACCAATCATTTATACATGTACGCATTGCCCACCCTAGAGGACCACCACCACAGGCGTTGGTTTCCAGGTCCTATTTTACCAGTAAAGCAGAGCTTGTTTATCACAGGGGAAAAGCACGGCTACACTTCCTGAGTTCCCACAGAGCCCCGAACACCCCCCCCCCCCCCCCCCCCACACACACACTCACACCACCCTTCCCCATCCCCTCCAACCCGACCAGAATGAAAGTACGTACTAAAACAATTCTCAATGAACATGAACCAATTAAGGTGCACAATAATATAAACGATTGGGTATTGATGGCTTTATACATCTTGTAACCATATAAAGTCAAGATTAACCAATCATTTATACGTGTACGCATTGCCCACCCTAGAGGACCACCACCATAGGCATTGGTTTCCAGGTCCTATTTTACCAGTAAAGCAGACCTTGTCTATCACAGGGGAAAAGCACGGCTACACTTCCTGAGTTCCCACAGAGGAACTCCCGGTCAATTATTCCCAAACGATTACTGATGCACTCATTGGAGTTACCAGATTTAATCACTTTAATAACCAAATTTACTCCCATCCCTTTCTGCCATCGTGTAAGTTCATTATGTTGTTATCCACTGGAAGTGATCTAAGTCCTCACTGAACCCATGTTACTTGAAATTATTATATAAATGTATCCCCATTGCCCTCTCCACCAGTGTGTAAGTTCATTAGATTGCCATATCTACTGAAAGTGATCTAAATCCCCACTGAAATCTAGTCATTTGAAATCATTATATAACTTTACCCCTATTCCCCTTTCTACCATGGTGTACGTTTATTATCGCCTAAACATCGGCTGAAATAAAGTTGCATGAAACCAATATATAACTTAAATCACCCCCCCCCCCAACCCCCACACCAACCTCTTCCGTCACTGTTAAATTCATCGGATGATGCCGGAACTTTCGACCCGAACGCTCGACTTTCATACTGAAAGTACTTAGTAAAAACAATTCTTAATGAACATGAGCTAATTAATGTGCACAAGAACATAAACGACTGGTTACTGGTGACTTTATACTTCTTGTGACCATTAAATGGCCACATTCACCAAAAGTGATCTACACATCGATTGAAATCAAGTCGCATGAAACCAATATATAACTCCAACCACCCCCCCCCCCCCCGCCCCCCCATACACACTCACCAGTTCTGTCACTGTTAAATTCGTTAGAGGATGCTGGAACTTTCGATTAGAACGCTTGGACCCCCCCCCTCCCCCTCCCCTTTCAGCCCGACCAGAGCGAATGTACTTAGTAAACCGATTCTTAATGAACATGAACTAATTAATGTGCACAAGAACATAAACGATTGTTTATTGATGACTTTATATATCTTGTAACCATTATATAGCCTCATGTACTAAAAGTGATCCAAACCTCTGTTGGTAACAGGTTGCTTGAAGCCCCGAACACCCCCCCCCCCCCCCCCCCCCCACACACACACACACACACACACATACACCACCCTACCCCGTCCCCTCCAACCCGACCAGAACGAAAGTACTTAGTAAAACAATTCTCAATGAACATGAACCAATTAAGGTGCACAATAATATAAACGATTGGTTATTGATGGCTTTATACATCTTGTAACCATTATATAGTCTCATGTACTTAAATTCTTATATTTTGTAATCGGTGATCATTCTGTTTTTCAGTTTTACTTTGTATTGAACATTATGTTTTCCAACAAATCTCACTAAAACTCAGCAAAAGTCTGCCTGTCTGTCTGTCCGTTTGTCTGTCTGTCTATGTGTGACAGGGTTTCTCGAAAACGGCTGAAGCTATGGCCACAAAATTTTGCGCGCCTATTAATGGCACCACCACGCGTGCTATTAGCCACTTTCTTCTCTTTTTTTATCTTTATTATTTTATTATTTTTTTCTTTTGTCGAAAATTAACCCACTCCAAAAAAATAAAAATAAAAAGAGAGAAGAAAAATTTCCATTACCCACAGACTTAATATTTTCTAACTGACAGTGTAATTCAAAAACGGCTAAAGCTTTGGCCACGAAACTTTGTGACTTTAGCATAAAAACTTTTTTAATCTATGGTTTGAGGTCGAAGGCCCAAAATTTGCCCTTAGGGTGAGATTTGGGCATGATTTCGAATTCACATATTTTCCTTTTTAAAATTGGCACTAAAGCCCACAAGCTACCCCAAACCCACCTGTGAGGCGGGTTTTGGGCGCCCTTTCCGATTTCTCCTAAAGCATTCCATATCATCTATTACAAATTTATTATCCATGTTAGACAGTTGTGGCATATAACTTGTGGTCCGCCTTACCTGCCATCCTAGTTGAAAGAATTTTTTTTCCGGAATTGTATATCCACACAATATTCACACAGTCTTGTGAAAAATTGACGCTGCACCAAGTTGAAACCATGTATTTTTATTCGATTTGCTTATTCAGATTATTAACCTCGCAAAAATATGCTATTCTAATATATTTTTGTACTTGGCCTCCTTGCATGTCGGAAACGCACCACCAATCCGTATACCATGGACTAATCTTTTGTTTCACTTTGCGACAACACACGGGTTATCAGGTCAGATGGACCACAAACTTTTTTGGGTCAAACACGCAGTATGAACATCGTGACGATGGACCTCCAGTAAATTATCAAGCTTTTTCTGTTTCGCAGATTCTAGTGATTGTATTGATGAGACACAGCTCACTCGTACTCAGAGACTCTTAAGGGCAACATAACATCGACTGCTTTATTCGATCCTCTTTCCTCCTATATATGTGCACTCGTTGTTTACATTTTTTCTTCCTTTTTTCCACTCGCGGGTGAAGGGGGTACACTCCCTCATTCGAAACACTTTTGCAAAATATGCCTATCTGTTTTGTGCAGGAATGCAATACGAAAAGTTGTCCCAAACAATTTTCATACCGAAACAAAAACGAATGAGCTGTGCCACTTCATCAGACAAAACCACTACACCGACTGTGGCAGATATGCCAACCATGGATTTGAAATCATGTGAAAATTTATGTTGTACATGCATATTATTTTGTTATGTATCTTCAGAAATGTTGTACTGTACTTCAATACTTACAAATTTGCACTTTGCGCCCGTGGTCCAGGCTACACTAAATTATCCACAAAATGGCGGCACTTAATGGAAATATCGGTAAGAAACAGGAAAACCCCAAATATGACTTTCTATCTATCCTAAATGACGTAACCCACGTGGGTATACCAGATGACTCCGATACCCCACTCACTATACATGACCATTCCTGTAATTACTATACCCCGCAACAGTTCCAACGGGAAGTCTCAACTACAAAAGTCGGTACATCCATATTTAATTTAAACTGTCGGAGCCTAAGTTCAAGCTTTGATTCCCTTAAAAACTTACTTAGAGAAATAAATGACGGGGAAAATACATTCGATGTAATTGGACTCACGGAAATTTTCAAAATAAATGAGCTAACGAACTTCAATCTAGACGGGTATCAACCCCTCCAATACAGAACCCGAACAGATGACGGACGCGGGGGTGTGGGTATCTATATAAAAGACAATATCCCATTCTCCATAAGAGAGGACTTAACAGACTTTAGTGAACACATTTTTGAATCCCTCGTCATTGAACTTAATCCCAACACTAAACATTCAATAGTAATTGGGTGTATATATCGACCTAATACTGCACCCCTAGCCGACGTAAACGCCTTTTTAGAAAAAATTAATAATCTCACGATCAAACTAAACTCGGGACATAAGACCTCATATATATTCGGGGACGTTAATATAGACTTACTCAATTTTCGCCACCACACTCAAACAAATTCATACGTTGAAAATGCATTCCATAATGGATTCATCCCTGTCATAACGAGACCAACGAGAGTCACCGAACACTCGGCGACATTGATTGATCACATCCTTACAAACAATCCGTCAGACTATAGAGCTGGAATTCTACTTACCGACATATATCTGACCACTTCGGCACCTTTATTGTCCACCGGTCAAAAAAACAGAAATTAGGACAGGAAAGAACCAAAAAAAGAATTTTCTCTCATGCTAATATTAACCTCTTTAAAACCTACCTGGAAGCCAGTGATTTTGGTACGGTATACAACTGCCCTTGCACAAACCAAGCTTATGACAGGTTTATGCATATTTATTTAGAAGCCTTCGAAAAAGCTTTCCCATTAGTGTACACACGCAACACAAAAAGATTTGTCAAACGTGAACCATGGATGACAATGGGTATGTTGAATTCATCGCTTACAAAAAACAGACTATACATAAAAAAATTAAAACATCCGACGGAACAAAACAGACAAGCCTATAAACAATATTGCAGTATTTTTAATAAAGTTAGGCGAAATTCCAAGAACCTTTATTATGAAACAATTCTCGAAGAAAACAAACGAAACTCGAAAAACACGTGGGATATCCTCAGAAATCTAATTCGAAGATCGAAATAAAAATCACATCTCCCCACAACCTTCAAACATAATGATATAACTGTAAACGATCCTGAGAGCATAGCTAATGAGTTTAATAATTTCTTTGTTGGCGTTGGTCCGAAAATCAATGACGAGATTCCGACAGAAGAAAATTCAAATTACATGTCATACCTGAATGGAAATTTCCCAAATTGCTTTTTCGTTTCCCCAACAACCGAAGAAGAGATCATTGGTATGTCAAACAAAATTAAATGCAAAAACACTTCTGATGCGAACGGTCTCTCTACGCGCTTAATGAAGGAAACAATACTACATGTCGTAGCCCCACTGAATTATATTTTTAATCTTTCATTCTCAACTGGAGTTTTCTCCGATCACATGAAAACGTCAAAGATTATTCCTGTATTCAAGAATGACGACGCCCAAGAATTCAACAATTACCGACCTATTAGCATTTTACCCGTCTTCTCAAAATTATTAGAAAAGCTTATGGCCAAACGATTACTTGCCTTTCTTGACACTTTTGAAATTCTCAGCAATAACCAGTGTGGGTTTAGAAAGTACCATACAACCATTCATCCTATCTTGCAGCTATTGAAGTTTGTAGCTGAGGAAAACGATAAACAAACTAAGGACTCAACATTAACAACATTCATTGACTTATCAAAAGCTTTTGACTGAATTAGCCATGACATTCTTCTGTTTAAAATGCAATTCTATGGCATCCGAGGAATAGATAATTCTTGGTTTGAAAGTTATTTATGCAACAGACGACAATATGTTAGCTACATCTCAACTAAGTCTTCCTTCTGCACATCAATATGCGGGGTCCCCCAGGGGTCTGTACTCAGACCGATACACTTTCTAATCTATGTAAACGATATTAGCGCTGCTTCAAACTTGAAAATTATGTCGTTCGCCAATGACACAAGTTCCCATACGGCCGGGCACGATATGAAAAATCTTGAAATAGAAGTAAATAAAGAAATGGGTAGTCTGTATAAATGGTGCTGTTGCAACAAACTTAAAATAAACGCTAAGAAAAGTAAATATATGTTACTCCACCCCCAAGGCAACGATCACAAATCTAATTGAATACGATTGAAACTAAATGGACAAAATTTGACATGTGTTGGCAATCTATATCAAGAGAAATCGGTCAAATTTCTTGGAGTGAACATTGACGAGAACCTGTCTTTCAAAATGCATATTGAATCCATCTGCAAGAAAATGTCTATGGCTATCTACTGTCTTAATAAATTAAAAAATACACTGACCCCAAGAGCAATGACGTCACTCTACTATGCCCTCATCCACAGTCACTTGACCTATGGAATAGAGATATGGGGATATGCGGGTAGCACAAGCCGTATAAATATTTTACAAAAACGTGCAATTAGAATCATAAATAGAAAAAAATTTAACAGCCACACTGATCCCCTCTTCAAAAGTAGCAAAATACTGAAATTTTCAGATCTATTCAAGCTGTCTGCCCTCTGTTTTGTTCATGCCTGGAACACTAATAGACTACCATTGTCATTTGAGAATTATTTCCATAGATTTGAAACCAACACGAGACAAAACGGCAAGTTCCACGCGAACATACCAAGGACAACATTCTCATCAATCTTACCTGCCCAGACTTTTACCCGAATGTGGAATGACTTAGCCAGGAGTCTCTGGAATATAATTTCGAAAAACAAATTTAGAGAAGCATTAACTAGAATGTACTTGGAATCGTATTTATCGATTGTCTATTGCACAAGACCAGGATGCCCAGATTGTGATTCCCTTTAGAATATATCACGGTAGAATTGTGGTGGAAGGCTGAACGAGGGCCTATGAGACGCAAATTTTCTCTTACGCGGTGACCATTAGGTTGGGTACAATGCACAGAGCGCGTGGGCGGGGCCTGGGCCGGTGGACGCCTGGACTTAGTCCGAGGGCTGAGTCCAGGTGTCCTTTGTCCGTGGACCCGCCCGCGCATTCTGGGCATAAATTGGCTGAGGCCTTGCTTGGGTGCCTGCTTATTTGCATCGATCAGGAATCACTGCGGTGAATCCTGCTTTCCACACCGATTTTGTCACTGGGCGTGTTCATGTTCTTGCTCCACAGATCTCATAACCTGTATGCTCACCAAAAAACCCTGTCTGATCATATTTTTATACCATTCTAATCTGAATACTGACCTGGACCACGGAAGAACTGTTCATACTTCATTAACCACCGTGCAAACCCACCTGTAAATATGTTATGTTTCACGGGACTTCATAAGTAATTTCCTTACCTGGGGATGGCAGGAAGACAGCCAGTGGCTATGCCATCTCCTAGCAGTATACTCACATTTATTGATTATTCAATTTTAAACTTGTGACAATTCTGTATATAAGTATATTGCTGAATAAAGCATCATCATCATCATCATCATTCTTGAATAGCCAGGAGAACCATCTTGTTTTTTGAAGTGGAGCATGATTTCATCTTATTATACCCCCGCTTCGAAGAAGTGGGGGCTATATAGGAATCGCCCTGTACGTCCGTACATCCATCCGTCCGTCCGTACGTACGTCCGTACGTCTTTCCGGACATGAAATTCTTGTGTGCGCAACTCCTCCTACATTTATCAATCAATTTGGACAAAACTTTTCAGACATCATCACTACTAAGTGAACATGCGCATATTCCAAGATTTTTGATCTGCGACAATTTTAACCAGGTTATCTCCTTTTGACTTAGATTTATTATGTCTTTCCATTCGAACAAATTCTTGTGTGCGCAACTCCTCCTACATTAATGAACCGATTTTGATGAAACCTTTCAGACATCATCTCTACTAAGTGAACATGTGCATATTCCAAACTTTTTGATCTGCGACAATTTTAACCAGGTTATCTCTCTTGAACTTTGATTTAATATGGGTTTCTGCATGAAATTCTTGTGTGCGCAACTCCTCCTACATTTATCAATCAATTTGGACGAAAGTTTACAGACATCATCACTACTAAGTGAACATGCGCATATTCCAAAATTTTTGAGCTGTGGCAATTTTAACTAGGTTATCTCCCTTTAACTTAGATTTATTATGGGTTTCTACATGAAATTCTTGTGCGTGCAACTCCTCCTACATTTATCAATCAATTTGGACAAAACTTTTCAGACATCATCACTACTAAGTGAACATGCGCATATTCTAAGATTTTTGATCGGCGACAATTTTAACCAGGTTATCTCCCTTTGACTTAGATTTATTATGGCTTTCCGTTCGAACAAATTCTTGTGTGCGCAACTCCTCCTACATTAATGAACCGATTTTGATGAAACCTTTCAAACATCATCTCTACTAAGTGAACATGTGCATATTCCAAACTTTTTGATCTGCGACAATTTTAACCAGGTTATCTCTCTTGAACTTTGATTTAATATGGATTTCTGCATGAAATTCTTGTGTGCGCAACTCCTCCTACATTTATCAATCAATTTGGACGAAAGTTTACAGACATCATCACTACTAAGTGAACATGTGCATATTCCAAAATTTTTGAGCTGTGGCTATTTTAACTAGGTTATCTCCCTTTAACTTAGATTTATTATGGGTTTCTACATGAAATTCTTGTGCGTGCAACTCCTCCTACATTTATCAATCAATTTTGACGAAACCTTTCAAACATTATCACAACTAAGTGAACATACGCATATTCCCAAATTTTTGATCTGCGACAATTTTAACCAGGTTATCTCCCTTTAACTTGGATTTATTATGGGTTTTCAAATGGGATTCTTGTGTGTGCAACTCCTCCTACATTTATGAACCAATTTTGAATACATGTTGCACATTGTAAATGTGTTTTTCCAAATGTAAACCATATATGTGTGGGCTCTTTAAGTATTCAGTGCTGTTCTGTGGAAGGCCACATGCAAATACAAATTTCAACAACAAAAAATGATCTTTATGTATACATTTCCTTATGGCCTTCGCCTACATGATCAGAAGTGCATTCCTCTAAAAACCCAAAGCGGGGGTATTAATCACCTTCAGTGATAGTTCTAGTTTTGGAATGTTTCCAATGACTGCAGTGGACCAGTTTACCATGTTCAATTACCAAACGTGTCCAACAAAGGATGAACTTACCCCATTCTCCATTACAATTTGACCGCCTTCTCCATTTTCTTGAGGCTCAGCACCAGCATCTGTCTTAATCCTTATTAAATGTGCATAAGCTGCCTGCTTCCAGGTTTCTTGAATGTGAAGGCAACACAAGTTTTCAAGCTTGCTTCCCTTTTTTTTCTTTACTTCTATAATTCTCTTCTTATTCTCTTTCTATCTCCTCTTTCATTCACATGCAAGGTTTAAACAGTGGTGTATATTGTTGTCCTGTGGTCTGCCTCCCCATGCTCTGTTTTCTATGGTTTGAGGTACCAGCAGTTGCCTCCCCATTTTGAGCTGAATTGAGGCATTATGTCTTTTCACTTGAGGTTATCTGTGCATGTTGGGTATGACGTTATCAAGTGATAGTGAAAGATCCCTCATTCACAGATCTACAACAGTTTGTCTATTTTTAAATATATGTTATATTGTCAGCTGCTGTGCCTTACTCTGTTACTTTTTCTGGTATTTTGTTCTGTTATGTATAGCATATTCATTGAATAAAATATTCTTTAACTTAATTAATAATGACTAGATCAGTGCTACAGTGTCCGAGAGAAAACTTAAACTGGATACTGTTCATTTAACAGTATTTGAAAGGAAGCTGCTAAAAGAACTCTCTGAAATTCTTGCTCCCTTTGAACATTTTACTAACTTAGTCAGCAAGAAAACGATGTTAGTGCTAGCCTAGCAACTCCTGTAACAAGACAATTACGGTCTGAAATTAGTGCTCTCTCAACAACTTATAGCAATGAAATGATCACTCCATTCAAAGACTCCAATGACGAATGGCTTTCTAAGTATAAAACAAACACTGAATATGCAATAGCAGCAATTTTAGATCCCAGATTTAAGACTAGGTTTGCACTCCCAGTGAAGTATTGGACATGAAAGAAACTTTGCTTGGTGAAATGGGACACATCAATTACATGTGAGAAACAATTTAAGCAACCAAACAAAAAAATGTAGTGTGACACTGAAGATTTATTTGACTTCCTGAACAATCCTCCAGCAGTACTACCAGAAAGTTGGCCATCTGACACAAGTAATGGAAGTAATAAAAAAGTAATATCCATTACATTTTAAAAAGTAATTGTAATCTTTTATGGCTTCAGTTTTGCCATTCTTTAGTGACTTCTCGCCATCACTCTTCTTTGCTCTTGCCTTTGTGTTTCTGGTGTAAACTTCTCCCAAAGTGAAAATTTGCCTGCACAAAGATCTATCATATTTTTGTGGCACCATTGCATTCCTCAAATTTCTGAGTCACCAATCAGCATTTTGTGAATCTGATATACTCATACTCTGTCTGGAGAATATTGCCCACATGCCTGTTTATTAACAATGTCTTTGAGAGCTGTGTCTATGGAATTTTCAGTGACTTTGGCAGTTTAATGTTCCAAAACTGCTTCTCTTGTTTAACAATTTTCCTGATGACATCATTGTATTCATATTGTAACATCTGATTTGAATTTTATTATGAAACATTAAAGGGTGAATGACAGATTCACTTATAAATGTAGGTTTACAAATGGTGAAGGAATTGAAGATGGATTTCTGGGAAATGTTTGAATATTGATTTTAGAAAAGCAGCACAAGATTTTGAAAGACAGTGCTGCTGCTGGGTCGCAACTGTAAAAGGCAGGACATTTTTAGACCTAAAAGTAAATTGGGGAGTGTGTGTAGGTGTGCTCCGGGCTGTCACCACAATCCTCAACAATATGTGAGAGTGTTAGAACCAATGTGGGGAAGACTAGGGCTTAAGAGAATTTTGGGGTTCTCGTTTTTGAAAGTCAGTGACGATACCAGGAATTTTCTGGTTGTTGTTACTGAATATCAGTCCCGATACCTGGATAATTCATAGGACAGAACCGGGAATCAAAGGTTGCATCCCGCAACCTTTGATTCCCGATTCTAGTCTTTGAATTTCCCGGACATTAACACTCATTTTCAGAACTTATAACTGGAAATTCCCACTCAGGAGATTAAATCATAGAGCCATTAGGGCGAATCCAGTCTCAGAAGAATTTGATATTAGCCGTAATCTCATAAACTATAATATGCAATCATTGATACCATGGTCTTTGAATATGATTGACTTTCAGAACCTGGAGCTGCAGAGCTGCAAAATTCCCTTTCCTGGTATTAAACCTCAGGGATGACAGAAATGCAAGTTCCCAAATTAGACTGCCAATTATTTTCTTCAAATTGTTCTGTTGTCTCCTCCCACTTCCAAACTTCTCAAGGCTGAACCGTCCCAGGGCTGAAATGTCTGATACTTTAGAAACATATATTCTAAAATTGTTAGATTTCTGGATGTGTTGCTGTCAAGGTTATATTATGGGCACATAAAAATGGTGCTTATTGGTGGAAGAGTATTCATTTCCCATCCAGAATGTAAGGGTCACAAAAAAGAAAGAAGACTTGTCTCAAGGACGTGTAAAAAAGAGGTTGAGCAGTTATGGGTCATGTTGGGTTTGTACCCTTTTCTTGTACCATCACACAGAGACATAATCACTTAATACCTTGAGTAAATATCTCTATTATTTCATCCAAGTGGAATTTGTTTTTATTTATTTTTAAAAAAAATTTTTAATGGAGATGGAAACAAACAAGTCAACACCTGGAAAACAATGTTTTTTTCCTCTTTATGTTTGTTGTTTCACTGTGATACTGTCGGTGCTACACGACGACTTGGCAAAAACTTGACTTTTGTTCATGATACCTTTGACGAAATACGAGTTAAAAAATATCTTCTATCTTCTGGTTGTATTACTTTTAACAAATATTGACATCTATCTGTAGTTGCCACTGTACTTCTCAAAATTAGCTATTTTACACAATGAGAAATTGTCTTCATGTGCCCGTCGATTTTCTCTGCTGCCTTGATTTTGTTTTGATTGTGACGCATTTTATTGTCCCTTAAAAAAAAAATTGGGGGGGGGGGGGGGGGGGGGGACTATTAAAATAGCCTGTGTCTGTGGCACTTTGGTTTCACGGTGATAATTTTAGTTATAGTTGACCAAATCAAATGAAATTTGGTATGTTGCTGTATCAACATAAAATACAGGACAAGATCTAATTGGGGCATAGGATATCAAAATTCCTTATTGTAATTATTGGTTTTTGAAATTTTTCAAAAAATTTCAATAAAACCACATCATATGATGCCTGAATGGAACAAGCTCGATGAGCTCGTTTCAATGAGGGGGTCACACGATATGGTTTTGTTAAAACTTTTTGAAGCATTTATTTTTTTCAACTTCTAAATTTGAAAATTACGTGGGTGGTTGCAGCCGATCTGTTAGGTGAAGGGTTAATTGTACCTTTTATTTCTGGATGCTTCAGCTGATTTACAGTTATATAAGGTACAATGGAGGTTCAGTCCAGGAAATGAGACGTGTGCGAGTGCAATTGCTCCCGTCAGCACCCATGATTTCTATTTTACGGGAGCTAAAAAATGCACTCATTAAAAATTAGTGTGGAGCACTAATATACTGTGAGGGCATATAAATGTGTGTTGTTTTGAGAAAGCAGCACACTGTGGCCAGTAGCAAGTTATTGTCATAATTCAGCAATTCCTTATATATTTAAACCTTTGGACACAAGTGGTATCTGCCATGCAGTTCAATGACAGCAATTAGAAGAGTCCATATTCATTATTTGGGGTAGACCAATCAATATTTTCAATGTGCAGCCTTGGGGTTGCACGTTGAAAATACTGATTGGTCTGCCTTACACATTTACTGAACAGCCATCCTATTTAATGACGTTTTGACGTATCATGCTCCTGGCTGAAAAAGCAGCTGCTCAGGTTCAAAGGGCTAAGATTTTTGGTGTTTTGTGACAGTATTTCCTCGAAATTTCATATACTAACATTTTACGGGTACAAATTACTCTCGTCTCTGATTTCGCTGAAGCTTAAAACTGCACCCGTCAATTTTGTTCATTTCCAGCACTGTAGGTTGTGAAAAGAATTTGGCATTTGGTAAAATAATTTGTTTTAAAGTAGGCATTCCCAAATCTCAGATAATAACATGATTTAAAATCCACTTGGTGAGGTAAGTAATCATAACAGTATGAATGCTATACAGCATCTCCAAATTAACCGAATCTACTTGTAAATGCCTGATTTAATCTGATAGAAAAAATTTTGGTTTTCATTTAAAATTTAGTTTCAAGCTAATACAAACAGTGCAAAGCAACTAAAGTTGTGTTCAGTACTTCTCAATAGAGCCATGATAGTGGCTTATAGTGCTCAGCCCATAAATAAAAAGTAAATAATAAGGACTAAAAAAGTTAAAAATCTGTTTCTCAGGTCTTCCCACATGGTCCTTTTGGCTGCCTCATGCTCTCTTTTTATAACCAATGCAAACTTAAAAATATAAAAATGAAATGATTTATGCCTGATATTTTACCCAAATTAATAAAATTGATAGGTTTGTCCCTTGAGTGCAGCAAGGCTCTGCAATGCTTTAGCATTGCAAAAGTTCTTGCACTCAAGGGACAAAATACACCACCACCCATGCTATGCTGTAGATTATGAGGCCTAAAACATAAAACAAGCGAAGAACATGAACTTTTGATGGCAAAGAAATAATTACAAAAATATAAAATAAAAAAAAACACCCACCCACTTGTTATTTTACAAAAAAATGGCCTGAGAAACAGAAGATCTACTTTGTGGGGCCTAACAGTATTTTTGTCCATATACGTGTATATGTAGCTGCCCTGTATGTGGAATGATACAGAGGTGATTGTGTACTGATTCCCAAAACTGATTCAACTACTTTGATTCTTAGGTGCATGGTATCAATAAAATTTCGGTTTTCACTTCAAACTGAGTTTCAGTTTCAGTTAACTGGTAGAGTGCTGGAAGCCCATATTTGAGCTTCATTCTTCAGTGCAGATACCAAAGCTTAAAAGCTTTGTATTCTGTGTATTTGCTCTATATTTTCTCTGAAGTGAAATAATTTCTTCTGCATGGACTTGCCATGTTACAGTTTGTGGCAGAGTGCCAATAGGCACTCTCCCATGAAGAGTAACAAAGGCAAAGACACATGTATCATTTTTGATGACCAAAAATAATGTAGCACTTTACCAGTTAACATGGCAGCTCCAATTGATTTATATTTCATTTTATTATTCAGAGACAGTCCAGTTACAGTGAAAACTGAAGACAATGGTTTTTCTGTGAGAAAAATTAAAGAAGAGCCTCCTGATTTTGAGCAACGTTCTCAGTTTGATGAAACATTTGGTGAAACCTGGTTCCCGTCAAACTCTCAGAATATTCCTTTGGTGGATGATCAGGATGAGTTTATGCCTGCTTCATCTACAAGTGTTGATTTTATGCAGCAAATTGTGAACCAATCATCTGGTCAGTCTGCACCAAGAAGACTCCCCGATCTCTACTCATTGACACCAGGTACTTCATCTGACCCATCTTCAAACTTTGATGATTCCTCTGGTAACCTAGGCTTAGATGATAGTATACAATCTCAGGATGGTGCTGGTTCAGAGGTTAGTACATGTGGCTTTATCTTAGTTTTTAGTCTTCTTCTTTGCCATTCATGTTAATCTGTGTGCAGACCTGTAGTTTTGAAGGAGCTTGGTAGCTCAGTGCTTCTGGCATTGGACTTTAAATCGAAAGGTTGATGGTTTGATCATGATCATCAGTAACTGCTTTGTGTCCTTGGGCAAGACACTGATTTCCCATATGAAGGCATGGTGACACTGTGTACTAAGGCATACTGCACATCGATGAAACTCTTGCCTTCAACCCCCTTTGAATATGCAGGTGCAGAGTTAGTAAGTTGGTGAATATGACAGTTGCTTTCCACTGCTCAGTGGTTCTTTCTGTGTACTCGGGAACCCTCCACCCATAAAACTACCCGCTATGCTGTGACCCTTGCTGTTGAAAGTGTTGTTAAACCCCAATAAAAAAACAAACAAACAATAGGTGGCCGATTAATACCATGTTCCTCGATCATTTTACTCTGATGGGGAAACCCTGAACAAAATGCTTTCAGGCCTGTAAATTCATAGTTGTTTCCAATAAATTCAACAAACAATATCAATATACTCATAAAACAAATTTAAAACTTACGATGTTTGAATGCATACACTTCCGCGTTGAGATAACACCAAAATATCTCCAACTGATCTGAAGAATTTAAACAGAAGAAGATTTGTGCAACTGTTTTATTGTTATAACTAAATTCCAGAAATTTTGAACATAAAACTCCTGCCATTCCTACACAAGTTACAACTTTTGAACTTTCTGTTGTGAGTCTTGTGACAATTTTCTCACTTTCGCAGTTCAGATTGTTCTAATGGGGTCATTCGTGTGTACAAGACCGAAGATTCTATTTATTCTGTAGTCTGCAATGACATCTCAAACCATGAATTATTCAAAGACTTACCGTTTAAATGATAGCTCTTTAGTACTGATTAACAGAGTGCTGGTTAATACTACAGAGAACAGCAGTTGATCAAATGGCAAAGCTCACTGTTTTTAAAATTACGTTGTTGTACAATCATGCAGAAAACAAAGACCATGGGATGTTACAAGTAACTATGGTTAGACATTTCAAAGGTGAATAATCTAACTGTTCAGTCACCTCATAACACAGTACAATGTAAACCTGACTTGTACCTTTTGAAAAATGAACAATGATCGACTAAAAATAAAAGCCGTCAACTACCGCAACAGTTGGAGGTTAGTTGTCTAATCGATTAATTGCGACAGCCCTAATTTTTGTTTCCCAAAAGAACGAAAAATGCAGAAACATTTGATCAAAGTTTTCGAAGAGATTTTTAACTGGGATTGTGTGTCTTTTGTTTATGCAAAATACAGAATGCCAGCAATTTTGGTAAGGAACCCACTACTATTGATATATTAATTTCTGAAAAAAAAACTTTTCGGAAACTTGAAACTGATTTTCAGAGAAATAAAATTGATTTGATTTCCCTAAACACACTGATCTCTGCTTTGCCCCAGAGAAACCCAGGAAATAGCATTTCAAGTACCAAAAATTAAAAATTGTCCGTCCGGATGTGTCCGGTGTCCTCAAATTAACCTAATCTAATGCCCAGAGGCTGTTCTATAATACCATCCCTTGACAGTTGTTAATCTTCAATGGCGTATGTCGGGGGCACGGTGGCTTAGTTGGTAGAGGTGCAGGCTGCAAGCCGAGAGGTCCTCGGTTTGAATCCCACCTGCGGCAGCCGCGTTGTGTCCTTGGGCAATACACTTCATCCCGATTGCCTACATGGGGGCACGATGACGCTGTGTACTGAGGCGTACTGTACGTCGATGGTGCGCATGTCTTCAACCAATCTAATCCTGCCTGTCCTGCGGTGCAGAGTTCAGAGTTACGATGTTGGGAAGCTTACAGCTGCTCGTCGTTGCTCGGCTTCCTCAACCCGTAAAACTGTCACGGTCACAATTAGCCATTGTGCATAAGTATGTGACCTTAAACACCAATAAATAAATAAATAAATAATGGCGTATGTCCAGTTGTGACAAACATCGTTGAGGGGTCATCATGTAAATAAGTAAAAACATAGTTCAGCCCTTTCAATGCTGCTGAGTTCCTGAATGAGATTGCCACATTATGTTCTGATGTGTCGTGACAATTTTAAAATTGCAAATAAGTGTTCAGGTTTTTTTCTTTACTCGAGCCCCATTTTCCCCCAAAATATGGTCCAGCACAAGATATTTATTACCAAAAAGCACAGTGTCAGAAGGATGAAGGGCTAAAAAGACATGGTGTGTTCCATTTGATTTATTGTGTGAACACAGAGAGCGAAGACTGCTTCAAAGCTACAGGTCTGTGTGCATGATTAGAACACATTAATCCCCCTAACTAATGAATTGGCTGCATCCGTCAACGTAATATGCAAAGTCAGCAGTTGAAAAAAAAAATATATTTCCAAAAATTCCAACAAAACCATGTCATGTGGCCCATCATTGGAACAAGGGTTCACATGATATGGTTTTGTTGAAGCTTTTTGAAAAATTAAAAAATATAATACTTAAAATAATGAATTTTGATGTCGTCTGTATTGGTTAAAGGGTTTCATTTGTACAAGTCTTGAAAATAACAGGAGTGAGAGAGTTCATGATCGTGGCTGATCACTGCAAATTCATGGGCAAAATGCTGAAATTTTATTTGCTTTAAATTAATATGAGAATTATTTTTCAATCCATTTTCCTGTACATATTTAGGAATAAAAATTGCTTCAAATACGGCCATAACTAGTAAATACCTAGACAATCATCTGACTTTTGTTAAAAACTGGAGAGAAGGGGGGTGGGGCAGAGGATTTTCGTTTTCAGCATCCGACGTCCATCAACTTTTCAAATTTTCATCTTCTTGGTAACCGCTGAACCGGTGTGAACCAAACTTGGCAGGAATGGTCTATGGAAGGTCATCTACAAACGATCCCCATTTTGTTCCCGTCGGATGAAAAACATGGCTTCAGAGTCATTTTCAGCTTAACTTGACAAAGGCAAGACAAGCTATTGCCATCAGTCTGTTCACATTTTTCTTTAGCACAGGCTACACCCCATAGTTCTTGTCTGATCATCACGAAATTTCATATGCAGGTTTGAGGCCATCTTCTAGATGAGAACGCCCCCTTTTGGTCGTGATCAGTCAACTGTGATGGCTGCCTGAGCCCAAAGCCCAAAAACCTTTAGCACAGTCTACAGGTCGTATTTATGAAGGGATTTCATGGTAACTTGGTAGGATGATTCTGTATAATATCTAGATGAGAACATCCCCTTTTGGTCATGATCTGTCAACCATGACGGCTGACCAAGCCCGAAACCCAAAAAGTTTTAGCGCAGTCTACAGGTCATATTTAATATGGTGTGATTTCATTGTAACTTAGTAGGATGACTCAGTGTGATGTCTAGATGAGAACTTCCCCATTTGGTCGTGAACTGTCAGTCGTGATGACTGCCCGAGCCCAAACCCCAAAAACCTTTAGCACAGTCTACATGTTGTATTTATGGAGGGATTTCATTGTAACCTGGTAGGATGACTCCATATTATGTCAAGATGAGAACGTCCCCTTTTGGTCGCGATTGGTCAACTGTGATGGCTACACAGGCTGGAAGCCCGAAAACCTTTAGCACAGTCTACAGGTCGTATTTATGAAGGCATTTCATTGTAACTTGGTAGGATGTCTCCAGATAATGTCTAGATGAGAATGTCCCCTTTTGGTCAAGATCGTTTAGCCTTAATGGCTGCCCGAGCCCAAAACCTGAAGACCTTTAGCACAGACTACAGGTCGTATTTATGAAGGGATTTCATTGTAACTTTGTAGAATGACCCAGTATAATGTCTAGATGAGGATGTCCCCTTTTGGTTGGGATGGGACAACTGTGATGGCCACATAGGCCTGAAGCCCAAAAACCTTTAGCACAGTCTACAGGTCATATTTATGAAGGGATTGGGGAGCGCGGTGCTCAGTGGTAGACTGTTGGACTTCTATGCTAGAGGTTCCGAGTTCGATCCCCGTCCGGGACGCTCCGCATTATGTCCTTGGGCAAGGCACTTTATCCTGGTTGCCTCCATGGGGGCACGATGACGCCATGCACTGAGGCATACTGCATGTCGATGGTGCACATGTCTTGAGCCGCTGTAACTGCTTGAGCGGAGCCTGAACTGAGTTAGAATGTGAAGGAGCTGACAGGTGCTCGTCGATGCTTGGTGGTTCTCTCCGGATACTCCGGTTTCCTCCACCCATAAAACTGTCACGGTCACGATTAGCCATTGTGCATAAGTATGTGACCTTAAACACCAATAAATAAATAAATAATAATAATATGAAGGGATTTCATTGTAACTTGATAGGATGACTCATTTTGGAATAATTTCACCATAACTTGGTAACTTTGTTTGACATACATTAACTGTGAGAGCCACATTAACCCACCCCTCACTTTTTTAGTACAGTTTACACCTCAAATTATTTTTTTTGCTCACCTGGCCTAAAAGGCCATGTGAGCTTTTCATATCACTTGACGTCCGTCGTTGTCCTTGTCCGGCATCTGTAAACTTCTCACATTTTCATCTTCTCTCTAACCGCTGAGCCGGTGTTAACCAAACTTGGCAGGAGTGGTCTATGGGAGGTCCTCTACAAACGATCCTCATTTTGTTCCCGTCAGATGAAAAACAGGGCTTCCAGAGGCATTCTTTGATTCTGGTTGGTGGATTTTCAAAAATCTTCTACTCTGAAACCACCGGGCTAAATGTTTTGAAACTTCATATAAATGATGACTGGGACCCCCTCTACCAACAATCCTCATTTAATGTTGATCGGGTTACAAACATGGCCGAAATTGTAGCTTACAGTTACTATAGAAAGCCTATGAGAAATCACGTTTTCATCTTCTTCTCTGGAACTACTGAGCTGACGTGAACCAAACATGGCAGGGATAGTCTTTGGGAGGTCCTCTACAAACGATCCTCATTTTGTTCCCATGGGTTTGAGAACATGGCCGCCAGAGGCATTCTTTGATTCTGATTGGTGGATTTTGAAAAATCTTCTCCTCTGAAACCACAGGGCCAAATGTTTTGAAACTTTGCAAGGATGATGACTGAGACATCCTCTACCAATGATCCTTATTTAACGTTGATTGTGTTGCAGACATGGCTGCAATTGCAGCTTATAGTCACTATAGAAACCCTATGGGAAATCACATTTTCATCTTCTTCTCTGGAACTTCTGAGCCGACATGAACCAAACTTCGCAGGAATGGTCTATAGTAGGCCCTCTACAAACGATCCTCTTTTTGTTCCCGTTGGTTGGAAAAATATGGCCACCAGAGACATTCTCTGATTCTGATTGATGGATTTTGCAAAAATCTTCCCCCCTGAAACTACAAAGTTAAGTGTTTTGAAACTTCACATGATTGAGGACTGAGGCACCTTCTACCATTCAGTGATCCTCATGTAATGTTGATGTAATGTTGCAAACATGGCCACAATTGCAGCTCATAGTTACCATGGAAAGTCTATGGGAAATCACATTTTTATATGTAGTTCCAGGTGAGCGATTACAGGCTCTATAGAGCCTCTAGTTATTTCGTATTTTTAGAGAATCAAACGGCAACCAAGGAAAGTGCCTCCCAATCTGTTATATAAATAGGGAATGTGTTCTTCAGTGACTCAATCAAGCTAAAAATTCAAACTTTGATTATCTCCCTTGATATGCAGTGCAACTATAAATTTTCCACTTTGTGGGTGGCCCTAACCATCCTGGGAGTAGTCAGCCTGCTAATCTGCATACTGATAAATGTATGTGCCTGTGGGCATTCTCCAATAAATTGTAACAGAACAATTTTATATTAGCAGTTGTGCAGATATCAAGCTGATGCAAACAACAAGCTGATGCAAACAGTGTAAAGCAATTAAAGTTGCTTTCAGTTCTTCTCAATAGAGCCATGATAGTAGCTTATAGTGCTCAGCCTGTCAATAAAAAGTAATTAATAAGGCCTAAAAAAATTAAAAATCTATTTCTGAGGTCCTCTTGCAAGGGCCGTTTGGCTGACGCATACTCTCTTTTTATAACCAATGCAAACTTAAAAAGATAAAAATGAAAAGGTTTATGTCTGATATTTTACACAAGTTAATAAAATAAATAAATTTGTCCCTTGAGTGCAACAAGGCTATGCAATGCTTTAGAATTGCAAAGCCTTCTTTTAGTCAAGGAACAAAATGTACCACCACCCATGTTATTCTGTAGATTATAAGGCCTAAAACATAAAACAAACCAAGAACATGAACTTCTGATAATAAAAAAATAATTACAAAACTAAAAAATAAAAAAAAAATGCCCACCCACATGCAGTTTTACAAAAAAAAAATGGCCTGAGAAACAGAAGATCTGCTTTGTGGGGGCCTAACAGTATTTTTAACCATATACATGTACATGTAGCTGCCCTGTATGTGGAATGATACACAGGTGAATGTGTACTGATACCCAAACTGATTCGACTACTGGGATTCTTAGGTGCATGGTATCAATAAAAAAACTAGGGGAGGTGAGGGGGGGTTGTGGGGGGTGGTGGGGCTTGGTGGTTGCTAAAGCCATGTATGTGGTAAGGTGCTGATTGTAAACTGGGTATTTATTTTTTTGGCACAATATTGATAATTTAAGGATAAGTTCTTTTATTTTATGATCATGACATACATGTAGCTTTCACAAATTTTTGCTATTAAAATATGAGAATTCCAGCTAAATTTTTGATGCATTCTAATCTCAGTCCTGGAGAAAGAATAGTGAATTTATTGAAAAATTATCACAACTTAATGGACTAATACCTGATTCTTGTCAAGTGTTATGTGCCAATTCAAGATTTGACTCTTCATCTGAAACAATAGCTAGCATTATATGGCTTTCTACTAAATATTCAAATCATTAATATTAAAATCACTTGTGTTGGAGCATCTGCTGTATAACATCGGAAGCTAGGAGACTTCAGCATCAACTTCATGAATCCCTGAATGAAAAAATGACTCCAATTTTTTCAGTGTCAAAATAGGGATAGTTCTGTAGTTAGGCCTAGAAAAGTTAAAAATCTGTTTTTCAGGCCCTCCCGCATGGTCATTTTGGCTGCAGCATGCTCTCTTTTAATAATCAATGTAAACTTCAAAAAATTTAAATTAAATCGTTGATGTCTGATATTTTATCCAAGTAAATAAAATTGATAAATTTGTCTCTTGAGTGCAACAAGGCTTTGCAGTGTTTAGCATTGCAAAGCCTTCTTGCACTCAAGAGACAAAATACACCACCACCCATGCTATTCTGTAGATTATGAAGCCTAAAACATAAAACAAACCAAGAACATAAACTTTTGATGGCAAAGAAATAATTACAAAAATAAAAAATGAAATAAAAAAACACCTACCCACATGTAGTTTCACCCAAAATGGCATGAGAAACAGAAGATCTACTTTGTGGCAGAAGATCTACTTTGTGGGGTCTTATGCATAAAAATTATCTAGTAGAATTAGTAATGCGCTGATGATCGCTTTCTGAGACAAATTAAGCACCCAAATGAAAAAGTAAATAATTGATTTGTCTGAAACCACAGTCAAAATGTTCTATTTTCACTTATGTGAGTTCATGACATCATTAAATGAGGAATAAAATAAAGGTGATGTGGTTAACCGATTAATTGATTAACCACTGATCAATATCTTGATCGATCAAAAAAGTAATTGATCAGTTAACCGTTACTTTTAAACTACAGTATTATATGGGTTAACAAAGGAACAAATTTGTTCCAAAACAGGCAAACATTGTCACACTGGCTCACATCAATTATATGAGACAGAGTAAAGCATGCCAGTTATGTGCTGACATACTTGTTCATTTGTATGGTCATTATACTGTATCAGTAGCTGGAAATGGTCATTCTCAACTCTTTACTAAATGCAGGTGACAGGCGATACTTGCAAAAGAAATTCTTGAATTACTAAAGATTTTCAATGTTTGTCTCAAAAACATAGCTTCTGACCCTTTATTGGAATGATCTCAATGAGCTCGTTCCAATGAGGGCTCATAAACTCTGTTTTGAGACAAAAATTGAAGCATAATAAAATGTGAATGGAGATATTTAGCTCAACTTTGGCAAAGCCCAATTTGAGCTTTTGTCATGGCCCGTCGTCCGTCATCCGTCTGTCTGTCTGTCCGTACATCAACAATTGGATATGGCTCGGGCTAGAGGCCATATTTGTGAACCGATCTTTACGAAACTTCTTGGGTACCTTTGTTATGACCGTGGGACGAGAACGAGTGTTTTTGAGTGCGGTCCAAAATTCAAGATGGCTGCCAGCTGCCATTTTGTACCGATGATGCAGAAATCTGTTTTTTGTACAGAACTTCCATATGAAAGCTCTGATTTGAATAATTGTTTGTATGAATGTTTAGTACCATGGGATACATCACATATAATACGGTTTTTTTCTTGTGCGTAAATTGTGCAAATTAGACTAATTTTGATGTTTTTTGGTGTTACTTTCAGCACTGTAAGTGCAAATGCCAATACGGCTCGGGCTAGAGGCCATATTTATGAACCAATCTTTAGGAAACTTCTTGGGTACCTTTGGTATCACCATGGGACGAGAACGAGTGTTTTGGGGTCCGGTCCGAAATTCAAGATGGCCGATGGCAGCCATTTTGTACAAAATTAGGTGCAATCAGATTTTTGCACAGAACTTCCATATGAAAGCGCTGATTTGAATAATTTTTTGTGTGAATGTTTAGTACCATGGGATACATCACATATAATACGGGTTTTTTTCTCGTGCAGAAATTATGCAAATTAGATTAACTTTGATTTTTTCAGTGCGACTTACACACAGTAAGTACACATGTCAATACGGCTCAGACTAGAGTCTGTATTTATGAACTTCAACTGATCTTCACGAAATGTCTTGGGTACCTTTGTTATCTCCTTGGGATGAGAACAAGTGTTTCTGGGTGCGGTCTAAAATTCAAGATGGCTGCCAATGGCCATTTTGTGCCGAAATTAGGTCTAATCAGTTTTTTGTACACAACTTCTATACAGCTCAGACTAGAGACCATATTTATGAACCAATCTTTACGAAACTTCTTGGGTACCTTTGTTATCACCGTGGGATGAGAGCGAGTGTTTTTGGGTGTGGTCTGAAATTCAAGATGGCCACCTGCAGCCATTTTGTACCAAAATTAGTGCAATCAGTCTTTTGTACAGAACTTCTGTATGAAAGTTCTGATTTGAATAAATTTTTGTATGAATGTTTAGTAACATGGAATACATCACATATTGTAAGGGTTTTTTTTTCATGCAGAAATTATGCAAATTAGATGAACTTTGATTTATTTAGTGCTACTTACACAATGTAAGCACACATGTCAATACGACTCAGGGCAGAGGCTGTATTTATGATCCGATCTTCACAAAACTTCTTGGGTACCTTTGTTATCACCTTGGGACGAGAATGAGTGTTTCTGGGTATGGTCCAAAATTCAAGATGGCTGCCAGTGGCCATTTTGTACCAAAATTAGGTCAATTAGTTTTTTGTCACAAGTTCTATACAGCTTGTATTTATGAACTGATCTTCACAAAACTTCTTGGGTACCTTTGTTTTCACCTTGGGACAGGAACGAGTGTGTTTTGGGGTACCTTTGTTATCACTGTGCTATGAGAACAAATATTTTGGGGTTTAGTCAGACCCACTCTGGGACTAAGATTTCTTTTTTAGTTTAGCATCTGACTGTCACCCACCTTTACAATACTTTACCTATACATTTGTTACAGGCAACGGTCAGTATTTATGTACAGACCGTTACAATACTTTATATGTACCTTTGTTATCAGGTCATTACTTAGATGTTTGTCATTGCTGTGTCACATACTATTCATGTCTTTGTCTTGACAAGTTGAGCTACAGTGTCATTGACACTTTCATTGTATATGGCGCAAGCCGGTTTTGTTGGTTATGTTGAGCAAAGGTTTAATGATATAAATCATCAGTGATACGGCAGTTATTCAGCTATTTATCAGGGCAAGCGATTAATCGGTTAACCAAGGTTAATCCATGTGATTAATCGATCAAGAAAACCCTTTAACCATTTCAGCCCTAGAACAAAATATATTCATATCCAATATCTGACAGTGACAGTTGGAAATGGCACGCGATTACCAACACCCTTCTAAAATAAATCCAAGGTGCATGAAAAATAGCATGTCACATTATTCAAGGCTGACATCACATATTGGTAGCAATAAATGGCTGTCTTCCCTATGCTGAAATGATTAACCGATTAATTGATTAACCAATGATCAGCGTCTTGATCGATCCAAAAAGTATTTGATCGATTAACCATTACTTTTGAACTACTGTATTATATCGGTTAACAAAGGAATAAACTTGCTCCAAAACAGGCAAACATTGTCACACTGACTCACATCAGTTATAGGAGACAGAGTAAGCAATTACGTGCTGACATACTTCTTTACTTGCATGATCATTATACTGTATCAGTAGCTGGAAATGGTCATTCTTAACCCTAAACCCAATGTGGGTAGCAGATGCGATACCAGCAAAATAAATTCTTGAATTACTAAAAAATTTTGATTTTTGTCTCAAAAACATAGCTTATGAACCCTCATTGAAACTAGCTCAAGGAGCCTGTTCCACTGAGGGGTCATAAGCTATGTTTTTGAAACAAAAATTAAAAACTAAAACATTTGAATGGAGATTTTTTTCCATTACGTTGGATAAAGGGTAATGCTGTAAATCATCAGTAGTACGGCAATTATTCAGCTACCTATTAGGGCAAGTGATTACTTGGTTAACCAGAGTTAATCCATGTGATTAATCAATCAAGAAAACCAATTAACCATTTTAGCTCTACAGTCAAGAACACCCATGATAAATGGTGTCCTATTTATCTTTCACTTATGTTGCAAATAAAAGGTCTGCTCTGCTTTATGTTGCACTGTTGTTTGTTTGCTGGAGCTTATTTCATTTATTAATTTGTCTCCTAAAAGCAGAACATTGACAGGCCTGTCATATCCAAAATCAGAGGAGAGCAATGGTGGCTTGCCTTAAATGAACTTTAGAGGGCCATTTTCAGCCCACCTTAATTTGACACATGGGAAGCCACCAGTGTAATTTTACATTATCTTTCCATCTTATGGTTTGGTTTGTGCACATCTAATGTAAGTTTGAAAAATGCAATAATTTTTGCTGAACATGTCAGGTTTTCCACCTGAATTATGTGTGTAGTTAGACACAATTATAGTCAGTATCTGATAAGGAAGCAAAATGGCAACCAGTTAGTCTCTATGAGACCCCTAGATCTGGCCTCCGGCTCAAGCCGGAAGCCAGGTATAGGGGTGTCACAGAGACTAGCTACCAGAAAGGTTTTCCAAAGTGCGCAATCACCTATTAAGATGAGTGATACCGATCACCGCTACTGAACAGAGTTGACTTTCTTGGCTCGTCTTACGTGAGCATTTACCATTCTCGCAAATTTAGTTAGTTCAGAAGAGCCATTGAGTGGCTCGTCTTAGGTGAGCATTTACCATTCTCGCAAATTTAGTTAGTTTAGAAGAGCCATTGAGAGCTGGGGCAGGCGAGGCACCCTGGACAGTTTGTACCCAAAGTTAATGGAAAATCTACTTCAATTTTTAGCTCACCTGACTGAAAATCGGTGGGAGCTATTGCCATCACTTGGTGTCCGTCATTCTGGTGTGTATCGTCTGTTAACTTTTGAAAGTTGTCTTCCTATTCAAAACTACTGGACCAAATTCAAACGTGAGGATGTTCACTTTGGGCTCCAACACCAAATTTTTAATTCTTGAACCAATGGGCTAATTTGAACCAGATTTGTTGTGTGGTATATTTTGATCATAAGTACATGATTTTTGCCCCAATTTTTTTTTTCCACAGCTCTGTGGGAACCCCAGGAACTAAAAATAGAAAAAAACTTCAAACACCCATAATTACAAAACTGCACAGACCAGTGGAATCAGATGGACCCCCAAAAATTGCTGTCAGTTTTGTCATGGGGTAGCTTATGGGGATGCCCATTTTAACACTGTTGGCAATATGGGAAAACACAGAATCATCTGTCTTGTGCTCCATCAACTAAGTATTCTTTTTCAGAACCTTCGGGCAAATCTAAACTAATTTGATACAAAGCATCTTGGTGGAGTATACTCCTCTGAGTTTTCTTCCCCCAAAAGTTGCTACTGAACTCTCCTTGGGGCTGGGGTTAATGCCCAAAAAGCCTAAAAATCTTTAAAAATCTGCTTTTCATGAACTACCATAGAGAATGCTTTGATATTTGATATTAAACTTCCTGTGATGGTGTAGATTAAAATTTGTTCAGTGCAAGTTGGTAGATCAATATTTGGGCTGTCTGTAGTAGCATGCCCATATTAGACATTGATCACCCAAAATTTCTATTTCATGAACCGATGGGCTGTTTTGAACCAAATTTGGCATGTAGTATAATTGGGTCATAACTACTTGATTTATGCCCAAATCTGTTTTTTGCTGCCCCATTGGAACCCCAGGAGCTAAAAACAGAAGAAATACAAATGTCCATATATCAAAAACTGCATGGGCCAGAATATTGTTTTTTGGCGTGAAGCATCCTTAGGACCAGTGAAATGAGATGGACCAGAAAAAGTTGGTATTCATTTTGTCATGGAGTGCCATATGGGGATGCACATTTTAACACTGATGGCAATGGGCAAAGGCCTTTCTTTCTTATGCTCCACCAACTAAGTACTGTTGGAACCTTTGGGCCAAGTCTAAACCAATTCGGTACAAAGTATCTTGGTGGAGTTTACTCTTCTGATGTTTTTCCCCAAAAGTTACTGTGCCCTTTGGGGTGGGGTTAATGCTCCATAAGCCTAAAATGCTTTAAAAATCATCTTCTCATAAACCACTCTCAATAATGCTTAGATGTCTGGTATGGAACTTACTTTAGTGATGCAGATTCACGTTTTTTCAAAGAAACTCAGCAGGTCAAACTTTGGGCTACCTGTGGGGTGCCCATTTTGGGCTCCACCCAAAATTTCTATTTCCAGAATCAATGGGCTGATTTGAACTAGCTTGTCATTGTAGTATAACTGGGTCATCAATACTTGATTCATACCCGAAAATATATCTTTTTTGGCATGGGGTGGAGAGAATGACAGAAGTTAAAAACAAAAACATTTTGTGTGGACACTGTTTTGAAACTTCATAGAACAGAGCATAAGTTTTTGCCTGAGAAGCTTTCCTAGGACCAGGAGAAACGAATGACTCTCTTGAGCCTCTAGTTTCCATCAACTTCAAGTCTACTTATTTTGTGTACTTCTGCTTGGTGTTTCCTGACTTTAATTTTTAAATGCCCTTTTTGAAAAAACGATCGTATTATGGTATATACCGCTGTCCGTCCGTCCATCTGGTCATCTGTCCATCTGTCCATTCATCCGTCCATCCACACGTCGTACAATAACTCGAAAATGCTTCGAGCAATTTTGTGATTTTTTGGTGGAAAGAATATGTTGATGGAAGGAAGCTCCCTTTTGATTTGTGTCGCTGTCTGATTTGTCATTCCAGAGTTATGGGACTTTATTCATCATTTCCAAATTAATGAACACAGTATGTTGTTGGTTATGACAATTGTACAATAGAGCTTGGAGGTTAACCGCAAATGCGGTTCGGTATCGGTTGTGTGGAACTACCGAAAACCGAAACCACAGTTGGCTGCAAAGAGCCGCTTTTTCGGTAGTCGAATATTCCAGTGTGTAACATTAGCAACGTCACATGTTGATGCTCAGTTGAGCATGTCACATTTTTTTGGAAGAGTCGCACCTTTGGCCACTGTCCATGCCCAACCCCTCACCTTCGTGTACTGATGACTGGGTATGGTCACTATGGTGGTTACTTTTCTGAACGACCCTCTCCCTGGGCCCACCTCCGCTCAGTTGCAAGGATCAACTTGTCCAACTCCAGTGAATATGTCTACACATTTAAATCTGCCATTGAAAGTTTCTTTTTGGGTGGAAAGTGTCAAGCAATGAGTGGTCACAAATTACTTACAATTTACAAATAAATTTATGAAAGAGTGTGTTTGGGACTGGTGGCTACAGGTTGGCTTTGCTTCAATCGGAACGCGTGTAAAATGAAAACGTTATGAAAATGTTCGTGCCAAGGGAGTTAACTCTACAAATAGCTGTTCACATTGAGAAGATAAAATACCTTGTCCCGATCTTCGCACGTCAAGTCTCTGGTTGTGGTACAAACGGAATTGATTAATTGTTGTAAAATTTATGTTGGACTGTAAAACAAGAAAAGTTGTGACAGCACACATGCATATGCACCCTCAGTTATACAAAATGGAATTGAGAAGTTGAATATTTTATTTCTGGTAGAGAATTTGGTGCCTGGACGTTTCGACCCTGGGACATTTTGGCCTCGAGACGTTTCAGCCTCGTGACGATTTGGCCCAAGACGTTTCGGCCTGAGACGTTATGGCCTCCATATATTTTGGTATTGCCTCCATATATTTTGGTATTGTAGAAAGGAAATTATGTGGATGATCCTTCCAAAGAGGTATTTTGCAATTCTTATTTCAGAGAGAGTGTGACTGTCTACTGTAGTGGTGATTGATGACAGTGTTACATGTATGCACAAACTTACAGTGATCTATAATGGGTGTATCTGACACTTTGCAAACACAAGTAATCTGTTTATAACTTCTCAGTATTGTGGCACAGCCATGAAGAAAGCCAGAAACACAGTCACACTGTTGCTTTGTGAGCCATACCAGATCACTGATAGGTTAACTGCAGCAGTGTGCATGAAGATGACCAAAACTGAAACCGCAGCCAAGGTTTTGGGGTCTCAAAAAACCGAAACTGCAAACGCAGTGTAATTTCACAACCTCCAAGCTCTATTGTACAAGAATATAAAAAAGACCCTGACAAGTACACATGTATACTCATATTGTGTGCTTCCCTCTTGTAATTAATAACTGGCATATCATGCACTCGTGGCGCAGCTGTTCATTTCCCTCTACTTCAAGGCTACATGTATGTATTTTGTGAAATGCTATTTGGTGTTTGCTGGCTTTTTTTCAGATCAGCCACCTTCACAGCGTGCAAAATTTGCTGAGAACACTCGTTTCATTCACGAGGTGATTACGCAAATTCAAATCTACATGAATGGATGACCGGTTAGCCAAAAGTTACATCTTGAATACTAAAGTCTGAGTAACTTAACTGGTAGGGTGCTAATATTTTTTCTCAACCTCAAGATTTGTTCACATATTTTTGTCTTGTTACAATTTATGGGAGAGTGCCAATAGGCACTCTCCCATAAATTGTAACAATGCAAATCGTTGGAAATGAAGTAATTTTACTTCCAAGATAATATGAAGGACATCCACAAAATATGAAGCCTTTAACTTTGGGTCCCTGCAGTTCAGATTAAAGCCCAAGTATGTGCTTCTAGCACTCTACCAGTTAACCAGCCTTTCTTGTGTCTTGATAGATTTTCAGACTTTTGCCTTGAGAGGCTATATATATTTCAATTCCTCGCAATATATGAATACTTGTTAATGCGTTGTGTCCTTGGGCAAGGCACTTAACCCTGATTGTCCACATGGGGACATGATGACGCCATGTACTAAGGAGTACTACACGTTGATGGTGTGCATGTCTTCAACCAATCTAACCCTGCTTGTGCTGCAGTGCAGAGTTACGATGTTAGGGAGCTGGCAGCTGCTCGTCGTTGCTTGGTGGTTCTCTCTGGGTACTCCGGCTTCCTTCACCCGTAAAACTGTCACGGTCAAGATTAGCCATTGTGCATAAGTATGTGACCTTAAACACCAACAAATAAATAAATACTTGTTAATGATAAAAAAGCTGTTTCCCAAGAACTTGACATAGCCGAGCGTTTGGTTAGCCATCTTCAAACCACATGAATGGTCATTCGGTTAAAGTCATTTCTGAAATTTTGCACACTGCCTTCAGATTTTTAGTCGAGTTGTGACGAAGTCAAACTCGACTTATAGTTTGATGAATGGCGGGCGGTTGGGCGTTCAGGCGGGCGGGCGGGCGGGCAGGCAGGCGTAAACAATTGGTTTCCGGATGATAACTTGATAATGGTTCAACCCATTTTCATGAAACTACATAGGTAGATTGATATTGGTGAGAAGAAGAACCCTATTAATTTCAGATTCACTAGGTCAAAGGTCAAGGTCACAGTGACCCTGAACATAGTAAATCAAAACAATTGGTTTCCAGATGATTATTTTATTTATTTATTTATTTATTGATGTTTAAGGTCACATATTTATGCACAATGGCTAATCATGACCATGACAGTTTTACGGGGGGAGGAAGCCAGAGAGAACCACCGAGCAACGACGAGCAGCTGCCAGCTCCCCAACATCGTAACTCCGCACTGCAGCACAGGCAGGGTTAGATTGGTTGAAGACACGCGTACCATCGACGTGCAGTATGCCCAGATGATAACTTGATAATGGTTCGATCCATGTTCATGAAACATCATAGTTAGGTCGGCATCAGTGAGAGGAAGAACCCTATTTATTTCCGGGTGAAAGGTCAAGGTCACAGTGACCTTCAACATAGTAAATCGTAAACAATTGGTTTCCGGACAATAACTTGATAATGGTGTGACCCATATTCATGAAACTTCATAGGTAGGTTGGCCTAGGTGAGTGGAAGACCCCTATTTATTTTGGTCTCACTAGGTCAAAGGCCAAGGTCACAGTGACCTTGAACATAATAAATCATAAACAGATGATAATTTGACAATGGTTCCACCTACGTTCATGAAACTTCATAGGTAGGTTGGCATTGGTGCAAGAAAGAGCCCTATTTATTTCGGAATCACTAGGTCAAAGGTCAAGGTCACAGTGACCCTTCACATAGTAAATTGTAAACAATTGGTTTCCGGACGATAAGTTGATAATGATTAAACCCACTTTTGTGCTGTCACAACTCGACATTGGATCGGTGATCCTATCGGCATGAACAGGAAAATGCTGAATAGGAAACTTAAGATCCAGTTGTTTAACACATAAAACAGGACTCAAAATGTTTAAACAAAGATTTTATTATACCCCACGCAACAAAGTTGCGGGGGTATAATATTTTTGACTGGTCTGTCCGTCAGTCTGTCCGTCCTACTTGTTTTCCAGACTTTTTTTCTACATGCTTCCAGATAATGAGCGCATTTTTGGTATGTGAGTCTAACATGGTGGCCTACAGATCAAGTTTGCATTTTGTTCTGCTCCACTGATTTTTACCAAAATTACGTTCCTTGGACTCTGAAAAATTCATCAAAATTACAGTTTTGCGGACTTTTTTTCTACACGCTTCCAGATATTGAGCTGATTTTTGGTATGTTAGTCTGACATGGTGGCCTACAGATCAAGTTTGCATTTTGTTCTGCTCCACTGATTTTTACCAAAATTACGACCCTTGAACTTTGAAAAGTTCATCAAAATTACAGTTTTGCAGACTTTTTTCCTACACGCTTCCAGATATTGATCTGATTTTTGGTATGTTAGTCTAACATGGTGGCCTACAGAACAAGTTTGGGTTTTGTTCCGCTCCACTGATTTTTACCGAAATTTCCGCCCTTGGACTCTGAAAATGCATCAAAATTACAGTTTTCCGGACTTTTTTTCTACACGCTTCCAGATATGGAGCTGATTTTTGGTATGTTAGTCTGACGTGGTGGCCTACAGATCAAGTTTGCATTTTGTTCCGCTCCACTGATTTTTACCGAAATTACGGCCCTTGAACTTTGAAAAGTTCATCAAAATTACAGTTTTGCGGACTTTTTTCCTACACGCTTCCAGATATTGAGCTGATTTTTGGTATGTTAGTCTAACATGGTGGCCTACAGAACAAGTTTGGGTTTTGTTCCGCTCCACTGATTTTTACCAAAATTACGGCCCCATAGACTTTGAAAAGTTCATCAAAATTACAGTTTTCCGGGCTTTTTCTCTACATGCTTCCAGATATTGAGCTGATTTTTGGTATGTTTGTCTAACATGGTGGCCTACAGATCAAGTTTGCATTTTGTTCTGCTCCACTGATTTTTACCGCAATTACATCAAAATTACAGTTTTCCGGACTTTTTTTCTACACGCTTTCAGATATTATCGAAATTACGGCCATTTTAGTATGTGAGTCTACCACAATGACTTACAGATCAAGTTTGCTTTTCGTTCTGCTCAGCTGATTTTTGCGGAAATTACGTGCACTGGACTCTGAAAAATACAAGTAACAAATTTCCGGGTCATTTTCCTAAAAATTACACTTTTCCAAGCTTGAAATATCGGGGCGCGTGGGGTATGTGAGCGTGCTCGCTAAGGTTCTATATTTAAATAACAACTACATTTGTACACATATCATTAGGATATCAAACTGCTGATACCTTGATCACAAAACCAGCCATTTTCGTAATCGGATCATGACTTTGTCACAAAATCTTTACATGAGTGGAACAAAATTTAATTAATAATACATTATGTCCCAAAAAGACTAAAATTCTCGCCCTCTGATTGGATGAGAGCTCACTAAGTTTTTTCTGTGTTGACTGCCCCAGTGGCAGATGTTACCTTCTGATAACACCAAGTGAAATATTTGAAAAGATGTTAACAATGGGAGGAGATTCAAACTGAATACTGCCTATAAAATTGTATATTTCGAGGCCCATGATCATTCTATGAATCTATACTTACAACCCATTTATAAGTTCTAAGTTGGAACTAAGATCGAGTGACCTCGACCATTATCTAAATTATTGTTTTTTGTTGTCCAGGGATGTGGGGTACACAAGAGGTTTATTATTTACTAAATTTGTTATAACTTGAATCAATCAAGTCGCCTTGTTCATTTCATGATGAGGGTTTTGAACTATGGGTAGGGCCTTATTGGAACACATATGTTAATGTGGTGAATTGATGGTAACATGGTTTGATGTTTGTGGCTCGGAGCATATGTTCAACTTCCACACTTCGCGTCTTAGTTAAACATAAGCTCCGAGCTGCAAACCTCAAACCATGTTACCGTCAATCACCACGATAACTTATAATCAGGCCTCGACATAAGTGCACAGACATTGTCACAGACCGGCACAAAATAGCCTCTGACCAGTGTCAATTGATTTTTACCTGACATTCTGACCGGCAGACGAAAAAAACTTAAACTGTTGCAATTCGATTTTTAGTCAGTGTTTTGTTTCCATTCCTACGTATTCATCAGATGTCATAATCGATAAATCAGAACGAAATTGGACAATTCACTGTTGCTAAACCATAAATTTAACTTTGTTCACAAACACAGGTCCGAGTTTGAACGGAAATCTCCCAAGTTCGAAAACACACACAACGGCAAAATACGCTGGACGTTTTTGTCAAGAATGCATGATGAACATCCCAAAGTCAACTCGACCCAACACAGGTTGGACCATTTCATGAAAAGTATTACCAAAAATGAAGTAGAGTCGGACCAGAAATAAAAATGAGTCGGACTATGGAAGAGATTACTCTGATCACGAAATACTGTACCTTTATTATTGGGATGTAATGGTACATGTAGTTCAAAAAATAGCCAACGATTCCCTCCCCCCTCCCCCCCCCCACACACACACACAAATAATAAAATTTAACCTTGGTATTGTTAAAATGGTTAAATACAGTGGCCTATAGTGCAGATAAACTACAAACATACTTTTGATGAATGGGTAGGGTCCGTGACCTTTCGGCCATTTGTCATTCCGACCGGGACATTTCAGCCCCCCTTTAAAAGCAAAGGCATCTGAAGAAGGAAACCTGAAACGTTTAGCTAGCCACTGAAGAGCGAGTGTATGGAAACTAATGTCCAATCAGGGGTTGTTTGAATCAACAACTTGAGCTAAGCCCCCACACTTTCAGGCCAAGAAAAATTAATGGTTTGGTTCCGGTTTCCCGACTGACCCTATTTTGAAGCTGCGACCTTAAACTTTTTTTTCACTGTCCAAAAAAAAAAATTCCATTATGTTCCATTTCTATGTCCACAAACAGCACGTTTGTTTCCAAGCGACAAGACATTGATAGTCAAATGGCGTCGTCTGTCGGAACATTTAATTAAACACGCTGAATACACCTCAATAATGGCGTGTGCTGCCAATCCTAGTACGATATTTGCCATTATTTTAGAGAAATGTGAGCATTTCCCCAAACGTCGCAGGGTAATAAAAAACATCAGTAATACCGCGACATTCGTGGATATTTTCACAAGCCTACACGCATGTGGTTGCAACGAACTAAAAGTGTCGTGTAGCAGTGACACACTCACAGACGTGAACCTGTCGTCATCAGAACTATATGAGATTGAACCGTCAGTACAGGTCGGATCTGTTGTGGCCCGTTTCAGGGAAATAAACTCTATATACTTTGTGTGTGTGAATTCGGACAAAGCTACCACAAGTGCACCAGCCAAGCCCGAGACTGACAGTAATGCTGGTACAAGTGGTGTAGGCAACGCATTTGCCGTACTCATGGGTCAATCCAGAAAAAGGGCCTTCCCAAAAGAAAAGGCTACAAGTTCTGGTATGAAAACCGGACTTCATAGGAAAGATCAATTATATAATGACCTAATTTCCATGATGCAGGAGGACGAACTTGACTTTTCAATATCGGAAGCAAACACAGAAGGGACATACATCGCTCAAGTTGTTTGCAATGCATTATGGTATACCACTAATCGGCACATGACATTTAAGGATGCCTCTTTACATCAAAAAGATGTAAGTGAAATACCGGCCAAGTTTAGTACATTTTGTGGCTATAATGAAACTAAGAGAAAAAAACAAAAACAACAACCCATGAGTCCCAGTGAACTAAACAGCCATGGACAAGCCCTGTACAGTGTTTGCATGAAACCTGTCATGCAAGTAAATGAAAAGTGGCAAGCATTTCATGATCATGTAAAAAATTTGACCGATTGTTTCCTTGCATTTAGCAAACACCTGGATGAAAAATCTCAAATGTCTGCAAAAAATCGAAGTCGCGAGGCTCCTGCTAGAACAGTCGCAAATAATATGACAGTGGAACACAGAACTGCTGTAACATTTGGCGTCGGAGAAAAGTATCGAATTTTGGACAACATAATATCAACTAAGTCGCCTGGTGAAGCACTGTTTTTCGACGAGTCAAAACATATCAACACCCCTTTTGAGTCTAATGTACAACGTTTTAGATTTTTATCGGAACTTCAATTATCGTGCCCAGTTGATGTGTTCAAATACTCCCCGGGTGGCTCCGTAGTCACATCTGTGTGCATTGTGAGGGTAGACATGGGCAGGTCTGAGGACGATAAATTAACACAGCCACTACGAATGCTCCCCGTTTTACAAACACAGTTTCCAGAATTCCATTCTCGACCTCAACATAATTTTTTCAAAAGTCACATCAGTAATGTTGCAAATATTCCCCCCAGCACATTTATTTACAAGGAACTAACCATGGATTCTACAACGAATCACCATCCTGACTCTCAACAGAGACTCCGTGCAATTTTTATGGGAGAAGAAGGGCTACTTACTGATTTACGAAAACTTAATACCGGGCGACCAACGGGAACGTTTGATGTTTTCTTCGAAGAACTAAGAAAGATTATTGAAGAAGTCACCGCCGCCGACGAGAGACATCACGGTGAAGCTCACCTCTCACAGTAGATATCCCTCCCAGAGCTAATAAAGCAGGCAAAAGAGAAATGTCCACCGGACACACCTATACCATCTAAAACATTGGTGCGATTACAATTCACGCCAACCAATCCATACACAAGAGCTGCTCTAAGATTTACGTCCAAACTCGACGTCAAGTACAAGATTCAATGTCGTCAACTTCGGGCTTCCCACCCCGACGATCACTACTGCGCTGCACAATTCAAATGCATGAAAGCCATGGCAGTAGAACTTGGAGAAAAATGCTCAATGTATTCGTGCGACGACAAAGCCAAGGTGCCAATAGGCAGTCCAAATGTTGCTGTTTCAACGGGGGTACGTGGCAAGAAGACACTTGCTCCAGTGGGATCAACCCTAGCAGCATGTCATCACGATATGACAAACTGTAGCCTGACACCATCTGTCTATTTAAAAATTAATATTCCCAAAACTGTCAAATCATTTGTGAGAGGGCAAGTTACAACAGTTATAAATGACTCTGTATTTGAACAGTCAAGTCCTTTCAGGCTTGCCTTTGCCATAGCGAAAATTCACACCGGATCAAAAATCCTCAAATTTTCAGATGGTGGCACTGATCAAAGAAATAATTTGGAGTCAGTGAAATGTGCAACAATTTGTTTATTCAAGGAACTTGACTTGGATATGATTATTCTGGCTAGGTGTGCACCAGGGCATAGCTGGTGTAATCCCGTTGAATGTGTCATGTCCATCCTCAACTTGGGACTGCAAAATTGTGCTTTTAGTAGACGTGCTGCAGATGATCCGGAACTAGAGAAAGTGTTGAAATCATGTAGTAGTATGGCCGATATCCGCAATGCTGCAACAAAAAAGCCATCTCTTCAAGATGAATGGCCTAAGTTGATTGAACCCATGAAGTCTCTTGTGGAGGAAAGGTTTTCCCAACTACACCTAAAAAATGAACCCATTTCTGTCCTTGAACCAGTTTCAAATACAGACATTGATAAAATGAAAACCCACCTGAACACAATGTTTCCCGACATGAATGTTAATCAAATTACTAAAGCACAAATGGAGAAAGATAAAACGTACACGTCTTGGATGCAAAAGCATTGCAGAGAACGCAAGTATACATTTGCGATTCGGAAATGTCATGATCTCGATTGTTGTACACCCCCCGCCAATGACCATGCTGAACTTCAGTGGTTACCTGATCCGACACTGGGTGTCACTACAAGCCATACGCTGATGTTAAGGGTATGGAAACTACTGACGAAGACAGACCAACATTTGTTCCCAAGGCACCCAAAAGTGTCTCTGCTAGTGGAAACAAACCAAACACAAAAGGGGGTAAAGTGACCAAGAAAACACCATCTCATAATCTCAAGGGACAAGACCTAAATTATCGTGACGTGTATGGGGAAGATGACAATATACCAATGACGGCACAGACTGCTAGAACCACCGTGGCGTGTGTGGAATGCTGCAAGCCACGGGTTATATACTCCAAAAGTGCTTTGTCGGAAAGACAGAAAGTTGATCTAATGTGTCTTCTTTCAGAGCATGACTATACATGCGGTTTCCCCATATGCCCACCCGACCATCCATTGAAAAAGAAAGTTACAACTAGATTTGCTATCTCGTGCGAAGCTCCAGTTGAAATACCATATTACGGAGCTAAACTTGGCCGTGTTGATCTCTGTTGCTACTGCATTGCACCCGATGCCAGTCAACCGACTGATTTAAAGGCAAAATTCAAAACAGTTCTGACCATATGTCAAAACTGCAGAGAGAATGGCAATGTGGCCATTTCTCAACGCCCATACCAACCTACCAAATAAGTCCTTGTTCTGACGCTGGTGCAGTTTACGACATTCGTGCATCTTGGCTAACATATTTGATTCCATAATTGGCCAAAGCGTCGCGGATATGGAACCGAAAGAAGAAGGAATTGTTAATTTCGTCACCCCTCTCTCTCTCTCTCTCTCTCTCTCTCTCTCTCTCTCTCTTTCTCAAAGAGAGAGAGAGAGAGAGAGGGGAGAAGGAGGGAGAGAGAACAGTGGGGTATACCAACATTGATTTTGAAGACCTCCGAGAGTGTCTGCTAGTGGAAGCAAGTTCAGCACAACTCTCTCTCTCTCTCTCCTTATCTCCCCCCCCCCCCCCTCCTCAGGGGAGAGAGAGAGTCGTGTTAACAGGTGTTTTCCACTCTTCGTTGAAGTTGGTTTCATATATGCAGCAGTTTGGTCAATTAAAGAATTAAATATGTATGCATTCATGTTGAAGGTTCTGGAGATAATAGTACCCATGGGTGGCCCGTGCCCACATATCTATTTTGACTAGGTATCTTTCTCACTTGAGATTTTCCGTTTTTGACTTTTATTAATAATAATAGTATTCAGTTATTCTACTCGGGGTTCAGAGTACTTTGAAAACAATTAGGCCTGAATATCGTACTCTGTGTATTTTGAGTACATTCAGTACAATATACAGGCCTACTCGTTTTCCAGTTTGTTTCATACTAAATCGTAAAATATGACGAAGTTTGATTTGTGCAAATTGTGAGATGTCATGACAGAGACATTCGAAATGAATACTTAATTTTATAATTTATATGTTCTCGAAGATCCCAGAGAAATATTTCGTTTTATAGCCACAGAGAGTGGTCAAAATCGTTTCAGAATTGACTTATTAGTTTTCTGTCCTACAGGATGCATACTAAATGGTTTTCCAGTTGACCGCGTAACATATAAAGAAGTGCAAACCAAAATAAATTGCATGCCCACAGTCCACTGGTATATCGAGGCCTGAGAAGAGCAAGGACCCAACTGTCGTGCTTTATTAAAGCATGGTAGTTGGATCCTTGTCCCTCTTAGACACCAATATCATGTTTCCAATTTTTCTGCATTGACAACATTTAGTTCTGACATTTATATTTATGTTTCAAAAACTCTCTTCAGTCCTTCCCAGGGATGAATGGCACGCACTTAACTGAACACTTGTTCGTGTACACTTTTGGTTGGCCAGTGGTTTTCCCACAACTTCATTGGCATGTAGTCTTGAATCATGTTGATCAAAGGTCCTGTATATTGCAGCTAGTCGAGTTGCCCAGTGAGAAATACACATCACACAACCTTTTCGGTTTTAACTGGAACTCCATTTTTGTATGTTAATTGTCAAGGTGTAAACACAACATTGAACTGACTTAAAACCAGGCATATTGGTGTGATATTGACTAGGATATGGCCTTCCATTCAGTTGACTGCATGATTTGGCATCCTTGCTTGATTGATACGCAATAAAGATCTGATGTTTCGTACTTTAATTTTTTTCGACATTGATGTTCAATTAAATATAGTTGATCCGGGTGGGGACTCTCTCTCTCTCTCTCTCTCTCCATCTAGCCGGGAAGCAGAGTGCAAAAACGCACATAGACCTCTTGGACTCGACCCCTCACAGTACCATTTTCAATACTTCCAAAGTGTTTGGAAGGGACAGAAGGGTGCGTCTGGCAGAAGAGATTTATAGAAGCAGAACGATCCAACTCCACACCAACAACTATTCAATTTATTTGAGTAGTTTCATCCGGACGTCACTGCCATGCCATTCACCGTCGCTAGAAATTTAGAAACCATGCGGACATTTGCAAACCCCCAGATTCCGATGCAGCGTGCAGCATGACTTATATGGAGCAGTGTGAACACGTCTTATTCTGATGATTTCTCTTCACAGTTAACTCCCTTGATGCACTCACTCTATTCCATGCCGTGAGACATGTAGGGGGTGGGGATGTTTTTTATTGGTAAGGTCACAGATCAGGGTCAACTGTCTGTCAGGAAGATTTTCGTGTCCGCTCCATAACTCTGAGATGTTTCTTTGGATTTTGTTGAAACTTTGCATACATATTGCTTGTGGGGAGATGATGTGTCACGCCCAAAATGTTTTTTTTTTCCACGGAAGTCAAGGTTCCATATCAAGGTCATTGCCATGTCTGGGGCATTGTCACATCCGAGTGACAATCTCTTGTTTGGAATGTGTAAAAACATGTATGAACTTAACAGTGCATTAGGTGGTCTTAAAATATGGTTTCCAGGAATTCTAAAAAAGTACATTCAGTGACACCTGGCAGACCTTAACCCATATATTGAACCTCCATTGAGTTTTGCCTCATTTGCTGTTGGTCCCAGATCCATAGGTTGTACCATGCTTGAGATAAGAGCTTGACCCACTTTCAAAATTTTTGGCCCCGTCCATTTTGTTGTGTGTAAAAATACATGTTCGAACATCTGCAATGGGCCATAAAATGGGATTTTCCCATCAGTTCTGAAAAATGCACTCAGTGACCCATGAGTGACCTCAGTGACCTTAGACTTAACATTGAACCTCCATCGAGTTTTGTTTCATTTGATATTGGTACCAAGTTGAGCAGTACTTGTTTACTGTTGTAATCAAGTTCCTACATTACTAGTAAAATTCCCTGTGGGTAACTTGGTAATTGAAGCAGTGCTCGTTTGCTATATATGTAAGTCATCTCTGTTTTACCAGTAAAATAGGACCCCCGTCACCAATACCTAGGGTGGAAGTCCTCTTAAATGAGCAACATGAGTGTAAATGATGAGCTGGACTTTACTTCGTATCCATATTGCAGTCATGATTAGCAGTTGGGCAGAAATATGTGACCATAATTGGTAGAGACCGAAATTATTTTTCTTCACCAAAATTTGTTCAGATGTCTTTGTCTTGTTATAATTTATGGGAGAGTGCCGAGAGGCACTCTCCCATCCATTAAAACAAGGCAAATCTATGTAGACTAAAAAATGTCACTTCCAAGATAATATGAAGCACATCTACAGAATATGAAACCTTTGAGTTACTCCACCTGCACTTTACAATAAAGTCCAAATGTGGGCTTCCAGCACTCTAAGCACCAATAAATAAATTAACACATAAATAATTAAAGTGGACTCTACTGTTTATAGTTGTTTTATTCCCAAGGCCAATGTGGTTAATCAAGAATATCTCAGTTATTTTCTAAATTTTTTTACATTTTTGTTCAGCAATATGTGACCTTAAACACCAATAAGTAAATACTGGTAAAATAGGACCCAAGTGTATCCACAACCTCACCTTGATTATGTTACCCATTCCCCACCTGGAATTTTTTTTTACCTCATTACCTACTTGAAAGTTAGTTTGCTTTTATTATTCAGTGTTATTTATTGTATTGATGGTGACTGTGGCACATGTCCCTTCTGCAGCCGATATTTATAGAAGTTATGAAAAAAACATTTTCATTCACTTATCAGTTATGAAAAAAACATTTTTTTTCACTTATCCTTATCCTTTTATGTTATAGTTTATATGGTACCAGTAACTCATACTTTTAAAAACTAGCTGGCCTAAAAGCTAATGTGAGCTTTTCTCATCATTTGGCATTCGTCTTCGGCCGGTGTCCGTAAACTTTTCACAATTTCATCTTCTTCTCTGTAACCGCTGGGCCGGTGTGAACCAAACTTGGCAGCAATGGTCTATGGGTGGTCCTCCACAAACGGTCGTCATTTTGTTCCTGTCGGATGAAAAACCTTGCTTCCAGAAGCATTCTTTGATTCTGGTTGGTGGGTTTTAATAAAATCCTTTCCTCTAAACCACAGGACCAAATGTTTTGAAACTTTGCATGGTTGATAACTGGGACCCCCGCTACCAACGATCCTCATTTATCGTTGATCGGATTGCAAACATGGCTTCAATTGCGGCTTATAGTTTCTATAGAAGCCCTATGGAAAATTACATTTTCATCTTCTTCTTTGAAACTTCTGAGCCGACGTGCACCAAACATGGCAGGAATGGTTAATGGGAGGTCCTCTACAGACAATCCTCATTCTCTGATCCTGATTGATGGATTTTGCAAAAATCTTCCCCTTTGAAACTACAAAGTCAAATATTTTGAAACTTTGCATGATTGAGGACTGGGGCACCTTTTACTAATGATCTCCATGTAATGTTGATTTAAAGTTACAAACCTGGCCACAATTGCAGCACATAGTTACCATGGAAAGCCTAGATGGGAAATAACATTTTTATATGTAGTTCCAGGTGAGTGATTACAGGCTCTTTAGAGCCTCTAGTTCTTATTACTCCCCTACGGGAACCATAAGGAGACTATAGGATTGCACTCTGTCTGTCTGTCCGTCCGTCTGTCCATCCATCTGTCTGTCTGTCTGTCTTTATGTTACCACCTCTCCCTCCAACATGCTTTAAGCTACACCTTGTATATTTGATACATAGATAAATGGTTCTGACGGGATGATGCACTCTCCAAAAAATTTTTTCAAAATCCAAGATGGCAGAATGGCAGCCATTTTTGTTGTATTTTTTAAGCTTTTTTTCTCTATTTTCATGTTACCACCCCTCCCTCCAACATGGTTCAAGCTACACCTTTTATATATGGTACGTGGATAAAGGGTTGTGAGGGGATTATGCACGCTCAATATATTTTTTTTCAAAATCTTAGATCTGTCCATCTGTCTGTCTGTCTGTTTTTATGTTTCCACCTCTCTCTCCAACATACTATACAAATATGGATATCTTTAGAACCAGCTCACTGAGCCGATTCTAATGTTGTCCATATGTGTATGGTTTTATTGAAAAGTATTGAAATTTGTTTTCAAAATATGTGATATTTAATTTATTTTTAAAAAATACTGTGTTAAGTAAAAGGTTAATCTTGACAAAGTCAAACTGAGCTAATCTCATCGCTCTCTGTCCGTCGTCTGTCAACACCATGTTTTGCTCTTCTCCTCCAAAGCCACTGGGCCAATTCAAGTGAAAGTTTGTGTGAGTGATGGTCCCAAAGGGGCATTTCATTTTTGTTCAACTCAGCATGCCCAGCCCCATAGGGAGGGAGTTGGGGAAAATGCTCCAAAATATTTTAAAAATCTTCTCAAGAACCAGTGTGTACAATGACTTGATATTTGCTATGGAGCTTCCATATGAGGTGTAGAATCAAGTTTGTTCAAACGAAGTTTGTGAAGTAATATTTGGCTTTGTAATTGGAGGGGTAAGATTTTTGGCCCCGCCCAAAATTTCTATTTTCTGAACCGATGGTCCGGTATGAATCAAATTTGTTTTGTGGTAGTATTGGGTCATAAGTACTTGACCCATGCAAAAAAACAAATTCCCGCATCCCCATGGGAACCCTGGGAGCTAAAAATAGAAATATTTTCAAACGCCCATATTTCCCAAACCCCACGGAACAGAGAGCTTTTATTTGGTATGAAGTATCCTTATGACCAGTAGAATTGAATGGTAAAAAAAAATTACCATCGGTTATGTTAGGGTGTTCTGTAATGGGCATCGAAAAAATGCTGAGTCAGCATATTTGCAAAAATTTTAAAAAATCTTTTCTCCAGAACCAATCATCAGAATCTTTTGATATTTGGTATACAGCATTCATAGGGGGGGGGGGGGGAGGTCAGATAAAAGTTTGTTGAAATAAAGCTCATTGGTTCATATTTGGGCTCTCTACAGGAGCCCGAGGTTTTAACATAGGGTAATATGGGGAATATTCTTTAAAAATCTTCTTCTTCAGAACCACCAGTCAGAATCTTTTAATATTTGGTATACATCATTGTTATGAGGGTCAGATTCTAGATTGTTCAAACCAAGTCCCTAGGTTAATATTTGGGCTTCCTACGGAAGCCCAAATTTTATCTTTGTTCAATATGGAATGTAATTTAAAAAAATCTTCTTCTTCAGATCCATCAGTCAGAATGCTTTGATATTTGGTATGCAACATCTCTATGGGGGTCAGATTCAAGTTTGTTCAAATCGGATCCCTAGGTATATATTTGCGCTCACTATGGTAGCCCAAATTTTTACTTAGTGCAATATGAGGAAATTTCTTTAAAAATCTTCTTCTTCAGATCCACCAGTCGGAATGCTTTTATATTTGGAATACAACATCTCTAGGGGGGGGGGGGGGGGCAGATTCCAGGTTGTTCAATTCGAGTGCCTAGGTTAATATTTGGGCTCCATATGGGAACATGAAATTTAACTTAGTACAATATGAGGGAATTTCTTCAAAAATCTTCTTTTTCAGATTCACTTGTCAGAATGCTTTCACGTTTGGTATACAACATCTCTATGGGGGGGGGGGGGGGGGGGGCAGATTCAAGTTTGTTCAAATCGGATCCATAGGTTAATATTTGGGCTCGCTATGGTAGCCCAAATTTGAACTTTGTGCAATTTGAAGAAATTTCTTTACAATTTCTCTTCTTCAGATCCAACAGTCAGAATGCTTTCATATTCGGTACACAACATCTCTAGGGAAGTCAGATTTAACTGTGTTCAAATCAAGAGCCTGGGTTAATATTTGGGCTCTCTATGGGAGCCGGAATTGGCCATTTTGCTGAAGAATTAAAAATTTTGTATTCAGTACCCTCTAGAGGTACTAAGATTAATCCATATAGGTTGTATCAAGGGGCTTCATAGGGGAGCTCTACATTTTACTTATGATCAACTGAAGAAAAGGCATGGTGCCCAGATTATTTTTGTCACTCCTGAGGGACTCAAGGACAGACAGTGTAGCCTATGGAGATGGCTTGCTTAATGTAGACACATTCTTGGACTCTGTTTAAATTGTGTTCTGTACAAGATGAGCACTTCAGGCCCCATGGGGCCTCTTGTTTTCTAGAGTTATGGGCCTTTTCCGATTTTTTTCAACTTTGAAACCCTTCAACTTGGAAACCCTTGGCGGGGGATACCGGTGGCGTTGTACCTTGTTGTGATGGCAATCATTGGGTAACTTGAACTACTGTTGGCTGCACATCAGTTACAATTGGAAGTATATGACAGTCTGTACCGCAACATTCCTAAACATTTTATTAAGCTTTTAAAGGATATGATGTATCCCAATAAAACCATAAATTTTAAAGTTATATATCCCAAAACCAGTAGAACACAAGTGACTGTGGTGTTTTTGCAACTGCACATGTTTTTCCTGTGGTACAGGGTGACATTGATGAGATCAAATGAGAAAGCATATTGTTTCAGTGCTTTACTTTTCCAACCATATCTGATCCATCAGTTTTACCTGAAACCCACTTCTTTGTATAGATTAAGCAACTTGTGTACAATGAGTCTTGAAAATGGTGAACTTCCATGAAGTTCTCTTATTTTGTGCTGGGATGTGTTTAGAATTTGTTTTTCTTTATTTTAAATGTTACATGTTCATTATTTGTTTAAAATCACAGAGGGGTACGAAACCAAATGGGCGAGATAACCTAGTTTATCTTCCCCTGCCTGGGTGGGGGGGAGGGAGGATAACCAAGTTTATCGTCCCATGATCATAGGGGAGATAATCAGGGGGAAGATATTGTGGGACACTGGAACCAATGCCTGGGGTGGAAGTTCTATAAAGTGGGTAACATAGGTAGTTAGAAATGACTTGCTAAACTTGACTTGATACCTATGTTGTGGTGTGTCCACAATCATTTTAGATAAATTTAGATGCATTTTTCTTCAAATCTAGTAATAGGCTCTTCTCAGCAGCCATGACTAAAGTTGATGTAAAATATCTTGAAAATACTCATCGGGTTAAGAGTTAAACCTAGAAAATAATCAGTAGGTTAAGAGTTAAACCCCAAAAAACCAAAAAAATGGTGGTGAATTTTCTTTCTTTAACCCTCGGAACTCTGATGTTGAATTTCAAAATTTCAAGCTGCAAATGTTTATAATGCAACTAGGAATTTAATCAATTCAATCTCATTGAGCTCTGTCAAACAAGGTTGAACTGGTTAAATATAGTTGCATTATGGGAAAATTTGTAATGAAAATTTTGTTATTTTGACATCAGTGTTTAAGGTGTTAATTCAATTTTTACAAAAGTTGTTATAAGTTTTTGAATATCATATTGTCGCAAATATCCTTGAAAAATCCACAAGTCAACCTCACCTGTTCTTTAAAGCTCCTTGAATTCAGATATTGATGTTGTGGGGGAATTCTGTAACATAGATATAAACAATTGACTGAACTTGTGATTATCTGCAATTGTCTTGGCAATTAGAAACCTTGATAATAACAGATAGCTTATTTGATGACTCAGAAATTCCCTTTATTGACTTGGATGGTATCATTTCACACACCATGCCATTCACTCACACACCATTTTTTCTGCTTCCAGGGTGTGTTGAGCAACCACTTCCATTTCTGTCCAGTTTGTAGCAGGCAGTATTCCAGTCGGAAGTCAATGCAACGTCACATGCACCAACATGACTCTGAAAGGGAACTGAACTGTCCATTTTGTGGGAAAGGTTTCTTCAGGAGATACATACTGTTAAATCACATGAAACGGCGTCACAAGAATTACATGATGACATATGATTCAGTGTCCTCTGGATTCAACAGTGTAAACCCTGGAGATAGTAATAAATTGCCAGAAATGGAAGCTCAAGGAGGAGTAGATAATTGTAGAATATATACAGAGCAAGCCAGGGACACTCATGGGGGAATTTTCCATTGAAATAACACAATATTTTGTACAAACCAGCAAAAGAAAACAACAACAAATATGTTGAATCCATTAGTCCCTTTTCTGGAACAGATTGTTCTGCTCATGCTCTTCCATAGGTTGTAAACATTATTGTATGGGACAGGTGGAAACTCATCTTGGCCTGTGCATTCATATTAAACCCCCTTCCTGTACACCTTGATAACAAAACTGTCTCTTTAATGATAAGATCTTTATTTGTTCACAACATACTCATACCGAGGGGGGGGGGGAGGGGGGGATTGATTGGATAGCGACTGGGTTGCAATCCTGTCGAAATTTATTTTTATTTTTAATTTCCAATTAACAGGGATTGTGTCACTTTCCTGTATTCTAGAGATAAACTTAGCATTTATTCTATTATATCTTGTTTGACAGAGCTCTATGAGCTCTGTCAAACAAGATATAATAGATTAAATGCCTGTATTGGATGTACTGAGGCCAAATAGGTCTCCACACAAAGAAAAACTGGGAAGAGTCAGGGTAATTTCTCGACAGGTTACAAGATTTTTTATTCAATTAACAGGAGTTTACTCTATGACCTATATTCAATTAACAGGTCAAATTTGGACTGGAGGTATGGTAAATGGTTTTGTGTTGGAAAAATTTATTCAATTAACAGGGATATACAATTAAGAGATATCCAGTTAAGTGGGCTCCACTGTATTTTATATGAGAAATGTTGTCCCACTGGTGAAAGGCTTTTTTGTGGTCAGATTGTCATTGGATTGGAAGACTGCTTTTGTGATCACAGTACTGTAAAAACATGTGTACACAGGGTCTGACCTAGTAAGCAGCCAAAGTGAATTTGACTACTTAAATTCTGAGTTGGCTCCTGAATCTTAAATATAGACTTCAAATTTGTCTTGTAACTGTAAGACCCCTGTTTCTCCATCTGTTACTTAGGCAGCAAAGACTTGACTTGGAACTAGTGTGAAAATGAATGGTTATTGTGGAGTAATAAATTATTTTTCAACCATTTGAGAAACAGCTTTAATTATGTCAAAAAAGGATGTAATTAAATGTACAAATATATGTCCTACACAGCCAAAAGCTTCCAAAAAGATCATTATCAATAAGTAATATAACTGCAGTTGACTGGTAGAGTGCTTGATGCCCATATTTGGGCTTTATACTTGTATGAACGGGGTTTATATTTCGACGAGAATCCGAGAATCGATTCACTCAAAGATTCGCACAACAAAACCCGCGAGAATCCATGTAGACTCTTGCTGCACCTCTGCGAGGATTCACGTGAAGCCTAACATTACTTGAAATATCCTGACATTTTGTCAATAAAATGAGCCGGTTCCAATGACATCCATATTTGTCAGTTTATTGGCAGATATTGTTTATTAGCTCACCGAAGGGAGCTTAACTTATCACTTGCTGTCCGGCGTCGTCGTCCGGCGTCCGTCGTGAACTTTACATTATCGACTTCTCCTCCCAAACCAATAGCCCAATTTTATTCAAATCTTGGTCAAATATTCGTCCACCAATACCAATTCGGATTTGTTCAAATAAAGTTGCCCCTCCCCCTGGGTGGTGCCACACCCCGAAGGGGCACCAAAATCCTTAAAAATCTTCTTCTCATGAACTATTAGTGGCAGAGACCTGATATTTGGTTTGCAGCTTCCTTTTGGGTTGTAGACTCAGGCTTGTACACAGAAAGTTCGAGGGGCAATATTTGCCATTGTTATGGGAGGGGCAGTAATTTTGGCCACGCCCAAAATTTCTATTTTACAAACCGAGAGGCTGACTTGAACCAAATTTTATGTGAGGGCTTATTGGGTCATGATTACTTGATTTATGCAAAAAAAAAATTTCCCGCAGCCCCGTGGGAACCGCAGGAGCTAAAAATAGAAAAAATTTAAAACGCCCATATCTCCAAAACTATTATTATTTGGTGTGCAGCTTCCTTAGGACCAACAGAAAGGATTGGTAAAAAAAATTGCCATCGGTTTTATCATAGGGTACAGTTTCGGGACTTTGAAAAAGTGCTGAGTCAGCACTTTTTAACACTGTAGGCAATGGGAAAAACATTAAAAAATCTTCTCCAGATCCAGCAGGCAGAATCTTTTGATATTTGGTATGCAACATTGTAGGGTGGATCTGATTCAAGGTTGTTCAAATCGGTCCCCTGGGTTCATATTTGGGCTCAGTATAGGAGCCCGATTTCGAACTTAGTGCATTTCAGGCAAATTTCTTAAAAAATCTTCTTCTCCAGATCCAGCAGGCAGAATCTTTTGATATTTGGTATGCAACATTGTGGGGTGGATCTGATTCAAGTTTGTTCAAATCGGCCCCCTGGGTTTATATTTGGGCTCAGTATAGGAGCCCAAATTTGAACTTACTGCATTTCAGGCAAATTTCTTAGAAAATCTTCTTCTCCAGATCCAGCAGGCAGAATCTTTTGATATTTGGCATGCAACATTGTAGGGTGGATCTGATTCAAGTTTGTTCAAATCGGCTCCCTAGATTCATATTTGGGCTCACTATAGGAGCTCGAATTCGAACTTAGTGCATTTCAGGCAAATTTCTTCAAAAATCTTCTTCTCCAGATCCAGCAGGCAGAATCTTTTGATATTTGGTATGCAACGTTGCGGGGTAGATCTGATTCAAGTTTGTTCAAATCGGCCCCCTGGATTCATATTTGGGCTTACTATAGAAGCCCGAATTCGAACTAAGTGCATTTCAGGCAAATTTCTTAAAAAATCTTCTTCTCCAGATCCAGCAGGCAGAATCTTTTCATATTTGGTAAGCAACATTGTGGGGTGGATCTGATTCAAGTTTGTTCAAATCGGCTCCCTGGGTTAATATTTGGGCTCAGTATAGGAGCCCGATTTCGAACTTAGTGCATTTCAGGCAAATTTCTTAAAAAATCTTCTTCTCCAGATCCAGCAGGCAGAATCTTTTGATATTTGGTATGCAACATTGTAGGGTGGATCTGATTCAAGTTTGTTCAAATCGGCCCCCTGGGTTCATATTTGGGCTCAGTATAGGAGCCCGATTTCGAACTTAGTGCATTTAGGCAAATTTCTTAAAAAATCTTCTTCTCCAGATCCAGCAGGCAGAATCTTTTGATATTTGGTATGCAACATTGTGGGGTGGATCTGATTCAAGTTTGTTCAAATCGGCTTCCTAGATTCATATTTGGGCTCACTATAGAAGCTCGAATTTGAACTTAGTGCATTTCATGCAAATTTCTTAAAAAATCTTCTTCTCCAGATCCAGCAGGCAGAATCTTTTCATATTTGGTAAGCAACATTGTGGGGTGGATCTGATTCAAGTTTGTTCAAATCGGCTCCCTGGGTTTATATTTGGGCTCAGTATAGGAGCCCAAATTTGAACTTAGTGCATTTCAAGCAAATTTATTAAAAAATCTTCTTCTCCAGATCCAGCAGGCAGAATCTTTTGATATTTGGTATGCAACATTGTGGGATGGATCTGATTCAAGTTTGTTCAAATTGGCTTCCTAGATTCATATTTGGGCTCACTATAGAAGCTCGAATTCGAACTTAGTGCATTTCAGGCAAATTTCTTAAAAAATTTTCTTCTCCAGATCCAGCAGGCAGAATCTTTTGATATTTGGTATGCAACATTGTGGGATGGATCTGATGCAAATTTGTTCAAATCGGCTCCCTAGATTCATATTTGGGCTTACTATAGAAGCTTGAATTCGAACTTAGTGCATTTCAGGCAAATTTCTTAAAAAATCATCTTCTCCAGATCCAGCTTCAGAATCTTTTCATATTTGGTAAGCAACATTGTGGGGTGGATCTGATTCAAGTCTGTTCAAATCGGCCCCCTGGGTTTATATTTGGGCTCCGTATAGGAGCCCAAATTTTAACTTAGTGCATTTCAGGCATATTTCTTAAAAAATCTTCTTCTCCAGATCCAGCAGGCAGAATCTTTTGATATTTGGTATGCAACATTGTGGGGTGGATCTGATTCAAGTTTGTTCAAATCGGCCCCCTGGGTTTATATTTGGGCTCAGTATAGGAGCCCAAATTTGAACTTAGTGCATTTCAGGCAAATTTCTTTGAAAATCTTCTTCTCAAGATTCAGCAGGCAGAATCTTCTGATATTGGGTATGCACCATGCTTAGGGGGGTGAGATTCAAGTTTGTTCAAGCCAAGTCCCTGGGTTCATATTTGGGCTCACTGTGGTAGCTCGAATTATAACTTAGTTCAAAATGAGGAATTTTCTTTAAAAATCTTCTTCAGATCCAGCAGTCTGAATGTTTTGATATTTGGTATGCAGCATCCTTAGGGGGTGAGATTCAAGTTTGTTCAAGCCATGTCCCTAGGTCCATATTTGGACTCACTGTGGGAGCTCGAATTGTAACTTAGTTCAAAATGAGGACTTTTCTTTAAAAATCTTCTTCTTCAGCCATGTCCCTAGGTCCATATTTGGACTCACTGTGGGAGCTCGAATTGTAACTTAGTTCAAAATGAGGACTTTTCTTTAAAAATCTTCTTCTTCAGATCCAGCAGTTGGAATGTTTTGATATTTGGTGTGCAGCATCCTTAGGGGGGTGAGATTCAAGTTTGTTAAAGCCAAGTCCCTGGGTTCATATATGGGCTCCCTGTGGGAGCCTGAATTATAACTTAGTTCAATATGAGGAATATTCTTTAAAAATCTTTTTTTTTTAGATCCACTGGTCAGAATCTTTGGATATTTGGTATAAGCTTTTCTTAGGAGGAGCAGATGCAACTTGTTGAAATCAATTCTCTGGGTTGATATAAATTTAGGCTACCATGTCAGGTGAGCGCCCTCAGGCCCCTTGGGGCCTCTTGTTTTTTAAAATAAATAAATATTTTTTTAAAATTCGGTTCATGTTTTGAAAATTAATAAGCTGTGTTGGGTAAAGGGTTAACATGTGTTATCAGTATACAACAGGGTTTCAACCATGGTGGCCTCATGGGATCCTGGCACACTCATAGCAGGTATGGACTCTAGCAACCATTTTCACCAGAATCCAAATGGATTCTCTCAAATTTAGATGAAATATAAGCCTTGATGAAGGTGCAGAAACTTAAAGGCTTGATGTTCTGTACATGTACCTCATTATTTTTGAAGTGAAATTATATCATCTATATGGATTTGCCTTGTTTCAATTTATGGGAGAGTGCCTACAGGCACTCTCCCATAAATTGTAACAAGGTAAAACACATGAACAAATTTTGACAACCAACAATAATTTAGCACTCAACGGTTAAGAAATAAATCTAACTTGTGCATTTCAAAAGTAGGCACCAAGTCTGGCTCTCATTTTTTAATGCTGAGGCCGGTCCCTGCATATCATCATCATTGGATTGGAAGACTGCTTTTGTGATTACAGTACTGTAAAACATACATGAACATTATTTCAATCCATAAATTACCCCAATCTTACATGTATTTAACCTTTTACCCAATGCAGACGATATCAAAATTGATTATTTTAAATATTATTTTTCCAAAAATTTCAACAAACCCTTATCATAAAATGATATGGTTTTATTGAAAGTTTTTGAAAAATAATATTTTTTCAGCTGGTGAATTTGGATATTACGTGGGCAAATGCAGCTGATTCATCAGGCAAATTGTTAAAGGCTGACTAGAGTGTGTGACAAATTCTTACACACTATGAGTAACACACTCGCTTTCACTATCTGATATCAATCTAGTCGTGGCACACCAGCATTAGTTGGTCGAGATTTCCAACAAAAATTATTGCAAAATCAAGACAGAATCAAGAAATGTAAACGAAAATAGAACCTGAGATTCAACGTTTGCACATCTCTTTCAACAGGTGAGAGTCTATAGTTTTGTGGACAGAAAAATGTATCGAAAATTTTTGTTGTGGGGCACGATCCAGCTGATGTTCTTCTCTGTTCTCTTTTGTAATCTCAGTACTAAAAAGGACAATATCAACTCAAACATATTTAATTAAAAAAAAAAAATTTTGTTCGATGTCATTTGTATTCCTTGTTTTCTGTTACATAAGATGTCACGATTAAAGCCTTTTTATATATGGTAGTTGGAATATCTGGCCAGGGCTGTTTACAATTTTTTTTTTTTTTTCCAACTTTTGCCTCCAAAACATAGCTTATGACCCCTGATTGGAATAAGAGCTTGTCAAACATGTTTCAGTGAGGAATCATCATTTATATTTTGGAAGTAAAAAATGAAAATTTTTATTTCATCAAGAATCAAGAAATCGTCTACTAGTGGGATAAAAAAAATGTTCAGCTGACAAAACCAAGAAATTTTATGTGCAAAATTACCCCTTAGTAATGTACCACATATCATTTGGCTGAATTGGTATGCTCCAATTTAATTAATGGTCTTGAAGTAATAAAAATTGTGGATTTCACTTTTAAGTCGGGCTACTTTTCAATCAAATTTAACAGTATTTTATAACAATTTTATTGCAAAGGGTCTTACATAAAAGTTGAACATTCTTCAGCTATACAGTACAGTCGCCATGAACTAGTTGTAATCCATGCAGTGATGTCCACACGTGTTTACCAGGTAATAAAAATTATCATCAGCAAAATTTTAAGTAATGAAGCACCGGGTTGAACCCGGTGCTTCATTAATTAAATTTTTGATGATTATTTCTATATTTGTGTTTGGAATCTTAATATTATTGCCCCATGGAAATATTGCCCACCTGTGGAAAGTGACCAGTCCACGGTGGTCATACTGTACTAAAGTGGTTGTGAATTAGGATATCTTCAACATCCAGTTTGCTTTCCCTGATGCTTGGATTTTTTCTCCTTCCAGGGAATGAAAAATTTTACCTGTGAAGTCTGTAACAGAAAATATTCTTCGGAGAGGTCACTGCTACGCCACAGTAACCAGCACAATGTTGAAAAAAGACTTTTTTGTCCAATTTGTCAGAAAAGTTTTTTTAGAAGATACATACTGTCCAATCATATAAGTAGGATTCATCAAGTTGGTACATTCACATAATGCAAACTGCTGCTTGAAAACATTTGGCAGATGGTGGTGCAGTCAGTTCTGGCAGATGGTGGTGCAGTCAGTTCAAACCTCTCGGTCCTATTTTCAAAAAGCACCTTACGAGTTTTGCTTATTTATTGATTTTATTAGCTTAACTTGACAAAATGAAGATAAGCTATCGCCATCGCACGTGCAAAAGCCTGTGAGTCTGTAAGTCTGTTCACATTTTCTTTACCACAGGCCATGCCCTGTAGTTCTTGTCTGATCATCAGTAAATTTCATGTGCATGTTCGAGGTCGTGTCTAGATGAAAACGTCCCATTTTGGTCATGATCAACTGTGACAGCTGCACGGGTTCGAAACCAAAACCCTTTAGCACAGTCTGCAGGTCGTATTTATGAAGGGATTTCATTGTACTTGGTAGGATGACTCTGTGTAATGTGTAGACGAGAATGTCCTGTTTTTGTCGGGTTTGTTCAACTGTGATGATCGAAGGGGCACGTGACCTAAATTCCTTTAGCACAGTCTATAGGTTGCATTTATGAAGGGATTTCATTGTAAATTGGTAGGATGACTCAGTATAATGTCTAGATGAGAATGTCGTATTTTGGCCATGATTGATCGACCATGATGGCCACACGAGCACATGACCTGGATTTGTTTAGCACAGTCTACAGTTCATATTTATAAAGCGATTAAATTGTAACTTGATAGGATGACTCGGTATGATGTCTAGATGAGACTGTCCTATTTTGCTCACAATTGGCCAACCATTACTGCCATTTGGTCTTCTGACCTATAATCCTGTAGCAAAGTCTGTGTGAGTCATATTTATAAAGAGATTTCATGGTAACTTGGTCGGATGACTTGGTATGATGTCTAGATGAGAACATCTTATTTTTTCAGTTGCGATTGACCAAATGTGATGGCTGCACAGGCATGTAACTTAGATGCCTTTATCTTGTAGTGTACAGAACTTAACATATCCTCAATTATCACAATTCTTGTCTTATTTCATAATTCTTTCATACACTTTGAACATTATCCTTTTCATCAAACACTACACACAATCAAGTTTAGCTACAGTGTCAATGACACTTTCATTTTATTTTTCCTCAACCCGCCAAACATCCTGTTATTGATACAAGCTGAAAAGGTGTGTTCCAGTGCTGGGACAAAGGCACCAAGCCTGCAAATAAAAACGGTTCTGTTGCCTGTCATGGTGACAGGCACATATACCACAAGTTACTTAGAACCTGTGATAGGGATTACAGCCCTATATACATAACAAGGTGTACTATTACTATGACAAATGTTGTGTATTTCTGTTTGAGAGTATAAATCATCATTACACTACTGGGCAGCTGGCTTTATGTGAGGTACATTTTAATTGGTTGTTTCAAGCATATTTTTTTTCTTTTTTATACCTACCTGTCACGACAAGAGGTAAAGAATAGTTTGTGTCTGTCAGTTGATTGAGCTTCCATTTTTTCTTCCTATATTCTAAGATTGAATTCTATTGCTTGTTATTTGTTATGTAATTAACCCTTTACCCAATGCAGACAATATCAAAATTTATTATTATGCTCCCCAAAACATTTGCGGGGGAGAATATAGTCACTGCTTTGTCTGTCTGTCCATCTGTCTGTCTGCCCATCCAACTGGAACAAATGGTTTCTGGATGATAACTCTAGTTTGCTACGACCTTATAATTTTGCAACATTACTACTTACCGTGAAATGCAGGTCAAGTTCAATTTTCACCATTATGACATTTACCATTCCAGAGGTATGCATCTTGAAAAGTGGCAAAATGATAAAATCAATGGTTTTCAGAAATGCAGGTCAAGTTCGATTGTCATTGTTATGGCACTTACTGTTCTAGAGTTATGCCCTTTGAAAAATCATAAAATGGTAAAATCAATGGTTTGCAGATGATAACTCTAGTTCACTTTGATGTACGAACTTATAATTTTGCAACATTACTACCTACCATGAAATGTAGGTCAAGTTCTATTTTCACTTGTAAGGCATTACTGTTCCAGAGTTATGCCCCTTAAAATTTGGCAAAATGGTAAAATGGTAAAATGATAAAACATTTCTTAGGGTATCTTATTAAATGCCCAGGGCATGTATAATCAAACCTACTTATACATTCACCCTAATTAAGCATTGACCTGTCTTCAAAGGCCAGTTTAATCTCCTACCCAAGGAGCCTTTACAGGTTTACTGTGTTCTGTTACTCTTGTCCTTCCACATATTTTTGTTTCTTTTTATACCCCCGCCTAGCAGGGGTATATTGGATTCCTCGTGTCCGTTAGTCCATCAGTCTGTCAGTCCATCTGTCGGTCAGTCCTTCCGTCGTGAAATTGTTTAATGGAGGGTACCGTCAGGCTGTAATCAACTTCTCCCCCACTTTTCCTTTCTTGACTTACAACATTTTTAGTGCTATTTTTCAATAGAGGGTACCTTTATGCTGTAATCAACTCCTCTTACAGTTTTAAATGCAGATAGCTGAAACTACAGGGTATGATCATATACACAATGAAGATGTGCAACATGTATAAAGTCCTGGGAAAATTTTGTTTCTCCACAGTTATTTCCCTTCCTTGACTAACAACATTTTTAGTGCTCTTTTCAATAGAGGGTACCTTTATCCTGTAATCAACTCCTCTTACAGTTTTAAATGCAGATAGCTGAAACTTAAGGATATGATCATACACACAATGAAGATGTGGAACATGTATAAAGTTTCACGAAAATTTTATTTTTCCACAGTTATTTCCCTTTCTCGACTTAGAATATTTTGAGTGCTATTTTCAATAGAGAGTACCTTCATTCTATAATCAACTCCTCTTACAGTTTTCAATGCAGTGAACTGAAACTTTAGGATATGATTACAAACACATTGAAGATATGCAACATCTATAACGTTTGTTGCAAAACGTTATTTGCACAAAATTATGGCCTTGATCGACTTGGAAAATTTTCACATATTTTAAAAAATTTTCAGGGATTTTTTTTTTTGCTATTGTCAATAGAGCGTACCTTCATGCTGTAATCAACTCCTCTTACAGTTTTGAATGCAGTGAACTGAAACTTTATGATGTGATTACACACACATTAAAGATATGCAACATCTATAAAGTTTGTTGCAAAATTTTATTATCTCAAAATTATGGCCTTCATCGACTTAGAAATTCTGTCGCGAAATTGTTTAATGGAGGGTACGTTCATTACCAGCTGAAAGGTGGAGGTATTTGTTTGTGTCATCTTTAGGTGACACCTATTGTTTTCTGAACACCAAGATGTCACATTGTTGACCTTGCTCACCCTCAGGTATTGGGGCGGGGTAACACACCACCTGGCGATGGATTGCAGGGGTATCGCACCCCCTGGCGATGGATCAACTCTAGTTTTATATGGCTTAAACCATTTCACAATTCTGCATTTGAAAAATTCAGTATGTTGTTTCCATCAGTTTGCATTTCAGATAGCATCAGTTGCTGTGCCAACTTTTACTTGTTTTAAATATTATTTTTTCACATTTAAAAAATTTTTTACAACAAAACCATATCATCTGACTCCTCAATGGAGTGAGCTCGTTCCAATGAGGGGGTCACATGATATGATTTTGTTGATATTTTCTGAAAAATAACACTTTTTTTAACTGCTGAATTTGCATATTACGTGGGTGGCTATAGCCCATTCTTTAGGTAAATTTGTAAAGGGCTAATATGCATACACATGTTAATTGCATACATGTATGCAGATCTGATGAAAATCTTGTCTTCCTATCATTCCAAATGACTGCCGAGTTTGATCCCTGTCCGGGATGACCCACATTGTGTCCTTGGGCAAGGCACTTTATCTTGGTTGTGGGCATGATGATGCTGTGTAGTAAGGTGTACTGCATGTCAGTGGTGCCCATGTCTTCAACCGCTGTAACCCAGCTTGAGTTGAGCTTGAACAGAGTTAGAATGTTGGGGAGCTGACAGTTGCTTGTCCTTGCTCGGTGGTTCTCTCTGGGTACACCGGCTTCCTCCACCCATAAAACTGTCACAGTCACGATTAGCCATTGTGCATAAGTATGTGACCTTAACCCTTTACCTAACATGAAAAGCAGACGACACTTGCAAAAAAAATTCTTGAATAACTAATTTTTTTCATTTTTTGTCTCAAAAACATAGGTTATGACCCCTCGTTGGAACGAGCTCGAAGAGCTCATTCCAACGAGGGGTCATAACCTATGTTTTGGAGACAAAAAATGAAAATATTTTGAAAACTAATTGGCGATATTTGGGAATAGCACTGGCCGGTTTTGGCCGTTACATTGGGTAAAGGGTTAAACACCAATAAATAAATAAATGTAATCCAAATGACTGACAACAAATGATATAATTTTAACCAGGCATGTCGTAATAGGTTGCACTAAAATTTTACCTGTTATTATCAAATGATTAGTTGTAAAGAAGGTTGAATAATAAGAAGTGTTGTAGTGAAGTGTATGTTTATTTAAGAAATAACTGTTGTTTTCCTTCGGTTTATTCGATATAAACTGAAAATTTTCAGCACAAGCTTCATAACTCGCGTAGCGAGTTATGATTAAGCTTGTGCTGAAATTTTTCGGTTTATATCGCATAAACCAAAGGAAAACAACAGTTATTTTATATAATTTAATTCGGCTGTAATATTAAAATATAAAAACTATGTGTACGTGAACGAAAAACTTTTAATTTTTGCAAAAGACAACAGTCAAACTCAGGAAAGTGTGCCACAAACAGGTCACGTCAGTCATTGTCGAATTGTTTTGATTTTCGATCGCAGACGACAGATATTTAGCAAGTCACGTAACAATATCATTAAAAACATTTTTTTTTAAGTTCCTCCAAAATCATGTTTGGATGTATGATCTTTTATTCGTCTCCCACTTCGGTATATTTTATTAAATTCAATTGTTCCCGAGAAATTATCATTATATTCTCGCTGACTGGAGGCAATGAAAAATCGATCATTGATCTTTGTTTACAAGCTTGTTATCCATCTATCGGTCTGCCATCACGCCCTCACGGTGACAATTGGATTGAGTGGGCGGGGCTTCCAGAGTCTTCAAAGTTGGATCGGATGTGACGTGATTTGGTTTATACGATTATGACGACTTTCATGCTGTATGCTTTCAACCAATCAAATGGGCAAATGATTAAATTATAGAAGATTATATCCACTTTCAACCAATTGCACTGGTAATTATATCAAGAACAAGTGGATTGATGCCTGTCAAACATGCATGTGTCTGTCAGTGACCATGACAGGCTGCTTATTTGTAAGCCTGATAAGCTATAAGAAACTTTTTTAATAATGGATTTTATGGGCTGGGGATTGGGTGTATTTACCAGATTCAAAAAGAGTTCTGTGGATTCTTTGTTTCTATCAGTAATATCCCTTTAAATCTGAAAGGCCTTTTTCGGACCAGGATCACATGATCTGAATTCATTAACCCTTTACCTAACGAATCGCCCGCATCCGCCCGCGTAATAAGCAAATTGAGCAGTTGAAAAAATTATATTTTTCAAAATATTTCAACAAAACTATATTACGTGACCCCTCATTGGAACGAGCTCATTGAGCTCGTTCCAATGAGGGGTCATATGATATGGGTTAGTTGAAAGTTTTTGAAAAAATAAAAAAAAGTATATTTAAAATAATAAATTTTGATATCGTCTGCATTGGGTAAAGGGTTAAGTAGATAGTCAGTGAATTTGTGTGGTAGACCAATCAGGATTTTCAACGTGCAGCCCTTAAGCTGCACGTTGAAAATATTGATTGGTCTTCCTCCAAGTAACGAATATAGACTCTTTCAATTGATGACAATAAACTGGTATGGAAGATACCATCAGGGTTTATAGGGTTAATATTTCAAATTCATGTAGAGACACCATTTAAAAAATGCTGAACAGTTAATTCCAAAGTATATGAAAAGCAAGGAATAATTTTTTGAGACAACATGCAAACTATTGGGTCAGATAAAATTTTTTTTTAGTTTATTAGTCGAGTTTGACGAAGTCAAACTCGACTTATAGTTTGATGAAATGCCGGGCGGGCGGATGGCGGCAGGCGTAAACAATTGGTTTCTGGGCAATAATTTTAGTTCTATTTGTTGCACCTTTACCAAGTTTATACCAGAGGTTACCATATAGGAAAGGAAGACACCTATCGATTTCAGAGTCTCGCGTCCCAAGGACAAGGTCACTGTTACTATAAATAGAATATTTTGTGAGAAATTGGTTTCCGGGCAATAACTTTAGTTCTATTTCACGCACCTTTACCAAACTTATACCAGAGGTTACCCTATAGGAAGGGAAGACACCTATTGATTTCGGAGTCTGGGACTCCAAGGTCAAGGTCACTGTTACTATATATAGAATATTTTGTGACAAATTGGTTTCTGGGCAATAACTTTAGTTCTATTCCGTGTATCTTCACCAAACTTATACCACAGGTTACCCTGTAGGAAGAGAAGACACCTATCGATTTTGGAGTCTGGGGGCTCAAGGTCAAGGTCACTGTTACTATCAATAGAATATTTTGTGACAAATTGATTTCCGGGCAATAACTTTAGTTCTATTTGACGTACCTTTACCAAACTTATACCAGAGGTTACCTTATAGGAAGGGAAGACACCTATTGATTTCGGAGTCTGGGACTCCAAGGTCAAGGTCACTGTTACTATAAATAGAATATTTTGTGACAAATTGGTTTCCGGGCAATAACTTTAGTTCTATTTGAAGCACCTTTACCAAACTTATACCAGAGGTTACCCTAGAGGAAGGGAAGACACCTATTGATTTCGGAGTCTGCGACTCCACGGTCAAGGTCACTGTTACTATAAATAGAATATTTTGTGACAAATTGGTTTCTGGGCAAAAACTTTAGTTCTATTCCGTGTATCTTCACCAAACTTATACCACAGGTTACCCTATAGGAAGGGAAGACACCTATTGCTTTCGGAGTCTGGGGCCCCAAGGTCAAGGTCATTGTTACTATTAATAAAATATTTTGTGACAAATTGGTTTCCGGGCAATAACTTTAGTTCTATTTGACACACCTTTACCAAACTCATACCAGAGGTTACCTTATAGGAAGGGAAGACATCTATTGATTTCGGAGTCTGAGACACCAAGGTCAAGGCCACTGTTACTATAAATAGAATATTTTGTGACAAATTGGTTTCCGGGCAATAACTTTAGTTCTATTTGAAGCACCTTTACCAAACTTATACCAGAGTCTACCCCAGAGGAAGGGAAGACACCTATTGATTTCGGAGTCTGCGACTCCAAGGTCAAGGTCACTGTTACTATAAATAGAATATTTTGTGACAAATTGGTTTCTGGGCAATAACTTTAGTTCTGTTCCGTGTATCTTCACCAATCTTATACCACAGTTTACCCTATAGGAAGGGAAGACACCTATTGCTTTCGGAGTCTGCGGCCCCAAGGTCAAGGTCACTGTTACTATTAATAGAATATTTTGTGACAAATTGGTTTCCGGGCAATAACTTTAGTTCTATTTGACGCACCTTTACCAAACTTACACCAGAGCTTACCCTATAGGGAAGGAAGACACCTATCGATTTCAGAGTCTTGCGCCTCAAGGTCAAGGTCACTGTTGCTACAAATAGCTTATTTCTTCAGAGTTTAATGTCAAAACTCGACTTCTGGATCTGTGATCCTCTTGCTGGATTTTTCTTGTTTCTTAAAGAAATCTTAAATGAGGTGAGTACTGTCAATAACATTGGACACAACAGAGACAACATCACAAATATTTTCAGATATTGTTATAAACCTCTGTTTGCAGGAAAGAATTCTGGGTATGATATTTATTACATGTACTCCCCCTCGGGTTACTGGGAAGTGGCTTATGGGTTGCACTCTGTTGTCTGTCAGTCAGTCAGTCTGTCTGCCTGTCCTTCTTACCTGATACCACCTGTTTCTCTAAGATGGTTTAATGTTGGTGTTTCATATTTTTAACATTATTGAGACATTATTTAGATATGATGCATGTCAAATGTAAAAAAAAAAAAAATTAAAGCTGGCTGAATGGTGGCTATTTGTGTTGTACTTTTTTCATATTTCATATAAAAAGTACATACTCGAGTCAACAAAAATTTCAAACTTTACCCCAGAGAAACTTGTGCATGTTCCAATTTTGATGGGCGTTTGTTGCCCCGCTAGGCGGTGCTCTTGTTGGTGTTTAAAGTACATATTTCATATTTCTGCACAAGGGTTAATCGTGACTGCAACATGTACATAAAGTCCGGATATCAGTCGATCGTTTATAACCATGGTGCCCATTTTAGAGGACTTCTGCCCCAAGCATTGGTGACTTAGGTCCTATTTTACCAATATTTATTTATTTATTGAGGTTTAACAATGCTTTTGACAGCCAGGGTCACCTCATTTCAGACAGTATTATGGGTTGAGGAAAATCACAGAGTAATGTTTCACTCCTCAACATACCAACTCTGCACAAGTAGGGTTATTATTGGTTAAAGGCAAGTGCACCATCAGCATAAAGTATGCCTTAGTATGCAGCACCATCGAGTCCCCACTTGGGCAATTGGCATTAAGTTCCTTGCCCAAGGACACAATGCAGTGAAGCCAGAAAATAAGCAGACTGTCATCTGCAAAATGACGTCCCCAGAAGGTGAATTTAGTGATGCTCCCCTGCACAGCAGGGTAGCATCACTAAATTTACCCTCTGTGAACCTCAGTTTGAATCAAGGTCTCGGGTTTGAACAGAAAGAGGTATCCACAGGGTAAACTGGCCTAATGTTTGGGATAGCAGCAGAAATTTCACCATGTTGGGACCTCATTCTGCATATGACAGATTGCTTATTTTCAAGCTTGAATGCATTTACCCCCGGAGGGGATCAAACCGTGTACCTTTCGGTTTAAAGTCCAACCCTGTAACCACTGACCCACTGCACTCCCATTATATGTATATTGACACATTTTCCCAGCTAAATGTAGCCATGGACATAAATTAAGTACATTGAAAAGGATTCTCCAGAATTTTGTATACTAAACATTTTCAACTGCTGTTTTACACATAAGGTGCTCATACAAAATCAAAAACAGCATTTTATTGTACTTTTGGAGGAAAATGCCAATGTGTTAGGAAATTAAACCTAGTAATTGCAGATGCTGCTGGATCAAAGTTTAATCAACTCAGCAGTACCACTACATGTGTGAGTTGAAATCCTAACAGGAATTATTGAATCCCCACTAAATAAGATAACTTGATTGAATTGTGTGTCCAAGTTGCCTTTTGCCAGACGACTTGGTCAAGTAACTTTCATGAATACAGCACTGTGATCACAAGACTACTCACTTTCATGATCAGACTGCGATTGTGTTGCAACACACTTACCCCAAAGGGTCGTGATAAAATATTGCATGTACTCATGTCTTTTTGACTGGTGAGATTCTTCAGTGTTGTGGGGAGGAAAGTGGACAGAGAATTTTGATAGGTGCACAGTACCCTAACTCTTATGATATTTGGATGTGAAATCATTTGTTAAAATTTGCTATATTTGGACGAAATTGTTTTTGGAACAATGGTTGGTATTGTTGGAAGTCATTTTCCATGAACCATCCTGCAGTGGGTAAAATGTTTTTGCCATTATGCTGTAGGTTCTTTGTAATTTTTAAGGTTGTGTATTTAAACCGAAACAGACCAATTGCATACTGTTGCAGCCAACTGAACAAGTTACGACAGTACATACCTAAGTATGTTGGTGTATACCTAGCCTGTGTTCTTTTCAGTTTCTTTTTATACATGGTACAAGTCTATATATAAAATAGTCATAAAACATGATACTGATTCAACAAATCAAAATTCATAAAACTGAGTGTGTTAAACAAAAAAGTGGTTATGTAAAGGTCGAGGTGTATAGTTTTTACTTTTAGACTGACACTCTAAGATGTGTGTGGTAATGATGACACCACAGCTCTACTCCCTGGTGTCCTCATATTTTAATATACTATTCTGCACCAGTTCTAGGTTCGTTTACCGGGGTATACAAGCAAAAACACAGAACTGGTGCAGAATATCATATTAAAATATTGGGACACTAATATTTAGTAGCATTTTCCATGAACCATCCTGCAGTGGGTAAAATGTTTTTGCCATTATGCTGTAGGTACTTTGTAATTTTTAAGGTTGTGTATTTAAACCGAAACAGACCATCTGCATACTGTTGCAGCCAACTGAACAAGTTACGACAGTACATACCTAAGTATGTTGGTGTATACCTAGCCTGTGTTCTTTTCAGTTTCTTTTTATACATGGTACAAGTCTATATATAAAATAGTCATAAAACATGATACTGATTCAACAAATCAAAATTCATAAAACTGAGTGTGTTAAACAAAAAAGTGGTTATGTAAAGGTCGAGGTGTATAGTTTTTACTTTTAGACTGACACTCTAAGATGTGTGTGGTAATGATGACACCACAGCTCTACTCCCTGGTGTCCTCATATTTTAATATACTATTCTGCACCAGTTCTAGGTTCGTTTACCAGGGTATACAAGCAAAAACACAGAACTGGTGCAGAATATCATATTAAAATATTGGGACACTAATATTTAGTGTCCTAATATTTTAATATTATATTGTGCATTAATGGGGAAAATTACCCTGGTAGTTTGAGGAAAAGGGAAAATGGGGAAAATTACCTTGGTAGTTTGAGGAAAGGGGAAAATGGGGGAAAATTACCTTGGTAGTTTGAGGAAAGGGGAAAATGGGGAAAATTACCTTGGTATTTTGAGGAACCTCAGTATGTTGGGAGTATTTTTCTACAGCCTACCTCAGAAGGATAGCTGCACCACATGTACATGTATCTTATTGAAAGAAAAACATGAAAGAAACCAAAAGTGGCTTTAGAATTATAAAATCAACAAGCTCAAGGGGAGAATGACTTGTCCGGTCATTTTTTACAAAAAACAGATTTGGCATGTAGTTTCAAATCAACCAATATTCTGCCGGACCAGAAGATATCTTGAATACCAAACAAATAAATCAAAATACTACTAAAAGGTTCCACCCGAACTACAAGATGGCAATATGCTCACAACACTCAATTTGTATACAAAGTTATTATACAGTAGAGTCCATGCAATTGTATATCTCCTAATTGTATAACCTTGTTAATTGAATATTATTCTCGAACACCTAACCTTTCAGTACAAATTTGACATGTTAATTGCATTTTCATTCAAAAAATATTTCATTGTCATTGGATGTTTATTGATAAAATGATTGGAACACAAGTTATTGCAACTAATTCAGGTGTCTTGTCAAAGCTCACAACACAGACCGTAAAGGTCAGAATGGAAGTTTTTATAAGTTTTTCTTTTAATTGCATAAAAGTTATAAACTAAACACCTGTTTATTGAATAAAATCTCTTAATATACTATGTTATATTTCTCTGACAATGATTGAATTACATATGTTTTTAGATCTGTTCAGTGCATCTAATGAAAGTGTGAAATATATTTTATCTTGTTTGACAGATCTCCATGGGCTCTCACAAACCAGATTTAATAGGATACATTCTCTTTTTAACACTAGAATATAAGAAAATAACCAAATTCTGGTTAATCAAATATCCCTGTTAACCCTTTATCCAACATAATGACCAAAACCAGCTAGCATTATTCACAAAAAATGCCATTCAATTTTCATTATATTTTCATTTCCTGCCCCAAAAACATAGCTTATGACCCCTAACTGGAATGAGCTCATTGTGCTCAGTCCAATGAGGGGTCTTAAGCTAAGTTTTTTATGCAAAAAATGGAAAAAATAAGTTAGTAATTTTGTTTGCATGTATCGTCTGCTTTTCATGTTAGGGAAAGGGTTGACTGAATGTTTTTCACAGCAAATGGCTATGCTGTTGACCTAGTTCCACTGTATAAGTTTTTCTCAACTTGTGTTGTTTGAGTTTCATCTATTAGTGTTTTCCATGTAGTTGTTCTCCGGATGAATGGATTGAAACAGTTTTCCTGATCTCGTGAGTGATTTTAAATTTAGATATCCTCAACCTGCAGTTTGCTTCCCCTGATACTTAGTTTTTTTCTCCTTCCAGGGAACGAAAACATTTAACTGTGATGTCTGCGGCAGAAAATATTCCTTGGAGGGGTCACTGCGACGCCACATTCGCCAACATGATATTGAGCACAGACTTTTCTGTCCACTTTGTGGCAAAATTTTCTTTAGGAGATATTTATTATCAAATCATATAAGTAGGGTTCATAGAGGTGGTACGTTTAAATAATGCAAACTGCTGGTTGAAGTTTGAACTGGTTGAGTGCTAAATTATTTCTCAAATGTGATTTGAAACATGGGTATTTTTTCAAAGATACCATGCTACCAGCATGAGTAGTCTTAAGTTTAGCAAGATTTTGTTCACAAATAATTATTTTGTTACAATTTATTGGAGAGTGCCAATAGGCACTCTCCAATAAAGTGCAACCAAAAATTTTATATAAATTTTTTTTCCTCTACTGCTCAGCAAACAAAGCCTATTGTATACATCATAAAGCCACTAACTGGCTGCCAGCACATTTCAAAAGAGCCATTATAGTGGCTTCTAGCACTCCACCAGTTAAACAAACCTTGTGCCCTAAACAGAAGGAGGTAGAATCAGTCATATCCACTCCATATTATTTTAGAAAATGGCACTAATTTGGCTAATTTATCAAGTTTATTTTCCGACTTACATTATGACCTCTTATTATAAAAACAAGCATGAGTTTCATGTTCTGCTGCTGTATCGTAAGCAATACATATACTTGAAAAAGAAATAATACGTTTTTATGGCACTATTTGTATTGTCACATTTGTAGGGTTAACTCATTACTTAACACAACTTGAAATCTCAGCGGTTTACCCTGGGAAGTGGAACCGTGCTTGTTTACTGTGGTAAACACAGGTAGTAGGTAGCATAGGTATAATTGATTGACTAAACTTGAATTCATAGCTATGTTGCGATCAGGATATAGCCACAATTGCTGAAAGTGATCTTAAACAACAATAAATAAATAAATATTGTGAGACCTCTTAAATTGCATTTTGGAGGTGAAAGTTGAACAAATAATGAATTTTGAAAGTCGATTCTTTTGAATAGCACTAATATGATGCGTCATTACAGTAGAAGGCTTTAGTGAAGGAATGTCATACTGATTATTTTTAACTTAAATTCCTCAGTGAATTGGATCAGCTATTTTGCCAATTTTGACTTCAGTTCCATTATTTCATTGAATAAAAAAACTTTACTCCATGCATCACTTGAATTCATGTGAAATTTTTTTTAAAAATGCTTAGTTCATTAAGTTTTAATCACACATCTGAAGAGTTTTCCAAGCTCTGGAAGATTAAAAAAGTCTTGGTTTCAAACTTCTCTGAACTGAAAACTTCAAAACAGTTCACCTTTCAGTATTAAAACTACTTTTCTTTCTTGAATTTTAATATTCTTCTTCCACTCTCTTTGGTTCCCTGGGATATGGAGCAACGTTTCCTTACAGCAGTAGAGAAGTTTTGCTCTATTGTAATAATAGTACCATGGAGCCTTTTTTAATTAAATATCTCCCTTCCCAGTAAAAAAGACAGTATTAGGTGTATTCATTTAACTAGAATTTGGACATCTTTTTATATTCTAATGATAAACTAAGTATTTGATATTCTATTTTATCTTGTTCAACTGGTTGAGTGCTAGTAGCCACTATCGGGGCTTTCAAAAAATGAGGATACCAGAGCAAAAACCAACATTTTCCTTGCTCATGTTTCACACTCAGTCAAACACAAATAATATTTTGTTTATATAAATTTGTTTTATTACAAATTATCAGAGAGTGCACTTGGACACGCTCCAATAATTTGTAATAAAATAGATTTTGAATAACAAATTTAGACCACCAAAAATAATCTAGACCTCAACCAGTTAACCCTTTACCCAACGAATCGCCTGCATCTGCCTGCGTAATATGCAGATTCAGCAGCTGAAAAAATATTATTTTTCGAAAAATTTCAACAAAACCATATCATGTGACCCCTCTTTGGAACGAGCTCGTCCCAATGAGGGGGTCACATGATATGGTTTCGTTGAAATTTTTCGAAAAAAATTAAAAAACGATATTTAAATTAATAAATTTGATATTGTCTGCGTTGGGTAAAGGGTTAAGAGCTCTTGGTACTCTGTCAAACAAGATAAAATAGATCAAATGCTTAGATTGGATGTAATGAGGCTAAAAAGGCTGATATACATACAGAATTGAGTGACTGTCAAGTGTATTTCCTCTGTAGATAACAAGATTGTTTATTTATCCAATTAACAGGCATTTTCTCTACAACATATATGCAATTAACTAGTCAAATTGTGTATTGAAGGTATGGTAAATTAACAGGGTTGTTCAATTAAGCGAGCTCCACAGCATCCAGGAACAAATGCCTGGAGTGTGTATCCTTTTAATTCGTTTAGTGTTGGAAGCCCATATTTGATATAAAGGTTCCATAACCTAAAGGCTTCCTTATTTTTAGATGTGCTTCATATTATCTTTGAAGTGGAATCACAGATATTTAGTCCATATGGATTCACCTTGTTACAATAACCCTTTGAACTCTGGTGGTATCTTCCATGCCAGTTCAATAAAAACAATTAGAAGAGTCCATATTTATTATTTGGGGGAGACCAATCAATATTTTCAACGTGCAGCCTCTGGGCTGCACGTTGAAAATATTGATTTGTCTACCTCACATGTTTACCGAACAGCCATCCTATTTAATAACGTTATGGCATATCATGTTTCTAATGTGCCGACTTTTCATGACCAAAAATAATTAGCACTCTTCCAGTTAATACGAATTTTAACTTGGGGCAATATTAGTGAATTTCTTTTAAAATCTTCTTTTTCAGAACCATAAATTAGAATCTTTTGATATTTGGTATACAACATCTCCAAGGGAGGTTAGATTCGAATTTGTTCAAATCGAGTCCCTGGGTTGATATTTGGGCTCCCTATGGCAGCCCAAATTTTAACTTGGTGGAATATGAGTTAAAATTTTTGAAAAGTCTTCTTCAGATATACCAGTCAGAATGCTTTCATATTTGGTATTCAGTTACACAACAACCCTTGGAAGTTTGGCAGTGCTTGTCTGCAGTTGATAGAATTGGGAGCAGTCAGGAAGACCTATGATAAAAATCATCTGACATGGGCACTAGAGTTATGAATAATTTCATGACTTCATTCCTCTGCAGTGTTGATGAACCATGACTTAGTGAATGTGACTCAAAATACTTCTTTGAACCACTTTGTCAGGTGAGTGATTAAGGTCCTTTGGGGCCTCTTGTTTGGAAGAGTGGTTGGTGCATGGTCACCAGTGGAATGTATAAATGTGCGAGGGGTGTCTGGGGAAATGTTTCTTGGAAATGAGTTAAGCTATAATGTCAAATGAAGTCGTGTAGTAGCTTTGGGGATGGAATTCAATTTTTAACTGGTAGATCGCTGACTTATATTTTATAAAGGTGGTTTACACACCACATAATTTTTAGTTCAACTTTGGCGAAGCCAAATTTGAGCTTTTGTCATGGCCCGTCGTCCGTCGTCCGTCTGTCCATATGTCAACAATTGGATACGGCTCGGGCTACAGGCCGTATTTATGAACCGATCTTTACGAAACTTCTTGGGTACCTTTGTTATCACTGTGGGACGAGAACGAGTGTTTTGGGGTGAGGTCCGAAATTCAAGATGGCTGCCAGCCACCATTTTGTACCGACGATGCAGAAATCTGTTTTTTGTACAGAACTTCCATATGAAAGCTCTGATTTGAATAATTTTTTGTATGAATGTTTAGTACCATGAGATACATTACATATCATACAGGTTTTTTCTTGTGCTTAAATTATGCAAATTAGACTAACTTTGATTTATTTAGTGTTACTTTCAGCACTGTCAGTGCAAATGCCAATATGGCTCGGACTAGAGGCCGCATTTATGAACCGATCTTTACGAAACTTCTTGGGTACCTTTGTTATCACCGTGGGACAAGAACGAGTGTTTTTGGGTGCGGTCTGAAATTCAAGATGGCCGCTGGCAGCCATTTTGTTCAAAATTATGGGCAATCAGATTTTTTGCACAGAATTTCCACATGAAAGCTCTGATTTGAATAATTTTTTGTGTGAATGTTTAGTACCATGGGATACATCACATATAATACGGGTTTTTTTCTCGTGCAGAAATTATGCAAATTAGATGAATTTTGATTTATTCAGTGCTTCTTATACACAGTAAGTGCACATGTCAATACAGCTCGGGCTAGAGGCTGTATTTATGAACCGATCTTCACAAAACTTCTTGGGTACCTTTGTTATCACCTTGGGACGAGAACGAGTGTTTCTGGGTGCGGTCCAAAATTCAAGATGACAGCCAGTGGCCATTTTGTACCGAAATTAGGTCCAATCAGTTTTTTGTCAACTTCTGTATGGCTCGTATTTATGAACTGATCTTCATGAAACTTCTTGGGTACCTTTGTTATCACCTTGGGACAGGAACAAGTGTTTTGGGGTGCCTTTGTTATCACTGTGCTATGAGAACAAATATTTTGGGATTCAGTCAGACCCACTCTGGGACTCAAAGATTTCTTTTCTAGTTTATCATCTGACTGTCGCCCACCTTTACAATACTTTACCAATACATTTGTTACAGGCTACGGTCAGTATTTATGTACAGACCGTTACAATACTTTATATGTACCTTTGTTATCAGGTCATTACCTAGATGTTTGTCATTACTGTGTCACATAGTATACATGTACATGTCTTAACAAGTTGAGCTACAGTGTCATTGACACTTTCATTTTCAAATGGACCATGCTACTAGCAAAAGGTCTCATGATTCCATAGGATTTCCTCACATTATTGATTTTCTGGAAACACCTTGAATTCGAAATCTTAAATTCCAGGGCCCTTAAAACTCCTTAATATTGTAAAGTGTCTAAACTAGTAAACTTCTTTGAAATCTTTCTTAATTTTATCCCTAGTTCTTGTTGTTGAGATGTGGAATATGGAGTCATGTTTCAAGCCAATAAATATCAGAATATCAATAATATTCTGCTAACTACATGTGTAAGCAACATTTTAAGGCCTCAAAAAATGTTTTGATTCTCAGGCAGTCCCTCACTGAATTTGAACCTTCCTTATTGGACATTTTTATTGCCTTGCATTGTCTTCCAATATTAATACAAAATTGGAAGATTGGAAACTTCTGAAGAGCATGAATAAAGACAGTCTGCATCCTGTGGCTCTGCAGTTGTTTCTTGGCTGCCTATGTAGGCAGCCAAAACTTTCCTTGAAATGACTGCCAAGGCACTTAGAACGTAACTTGCAAGTTTTCCCAGAAACAGCATGTTGGGGCACCTGTTTTGTTGCAGTAAAAGGTCATCAAAGTTGGAATTAAGCCCTTGAGGGTTAAAATTGAATGAGTTACTTCATATAACTATGCACTTTCTATATATTTTGTGTGTGATAAGACTGCAGAAAGCTATTCGATCCATGCTCATTATATGCAAGAAAAAAATAAAAATTGCAAATAAAACACACCCTCACCGATCTAAAAAAAAAACTGCCTGAGAATCAAGTAATTTATTTTGTGCAGCCTAAAAGTTTTCCACTCATAATTTACAGGGGAATCCATAGTTTCTTGCCTAAGGAATATTATATTAGTCACTCAAATAGTTAACAAGTCAAGGAAATATTGCTGATACTTCATTGATTGCAATCAAATATTAAAATGTGGTAGACTGTTGGACTTCTATGCTAGAGGTCATGAATTTGATCCCTGACCGGGATGATCCACATTGTGTCCTTGGGCAAGGCACTTTATCCTGGTTGCCTACATGGACGCATGATGATGCCGTGTTCTAAGGCGAACTGCACATCGATGGTGCGCATGTCTTCAACTGCTGTAACCTTGCTTGAGCAGAGCTTGAACAGAATTAGAATGTTGAGGAGCTGACAGTTACTGATCGATGCTCGGTGGTTCTCTCCTGGTACTCTGGCTTCCTCCACCCATAAAACTGTCACGGTCACGATTAGCCATTGTGCATAAGTATGTAACCTTAAACACCAACAAATAAATAAATAATTGTTCCATTTTATATAGTATATTGCAGTAACATGTTACTGAACCTGAGATGACTTTTGTATGAACATTATGTGATGATGTAAATTTTCATTTTATATTGCTGATAAACTTTTCAGTTTGTAACTTTATTTGACTTCTGTATGTCACGTGAGCTTTAATGGTGAAGGGTCCAGTTTCTTTAAATAAAGAAACACCAGTTCCTGATAATTTGTGTGTGTGCTTTAATATTTAATATAAGTTTGATCAATTTTAACTTATCTGAAATTTTCAAATTTTTTAAAACCCATTTGTACAGCTTATACCAACTTTTGTACATGTACATATTTGTTGTTGAGAGTTCCATGATCATAAATAAAAATAAAAATTTTGAATATACTTGCAGTTTTTTTCTGTTTTTACCTACCCAAGAAATTTGAAAAGAAAAGGTGTTGATTTGTTTAAATGTTCTCGGCCTGTCAGTCAATATGTCTCTTTTGATCAGCTGCTCTTGCCTGGAAGCAAGAAAGTTATGTCCCCTGATATGATGAAATTGCTTGCAACAGTCTTATTGTGATAGAATAATGGTAATACTGCCTTGCAGCACTTTTGCCCCACAGTATTGCCAGTGGAGGATGCTGGAGTTATGGATTGTTAAATCACTTTCAGTTGGAAATTTGATCTTTGTCTCATAATGCAATTGTTAACATGATAAATTGAACAAATGTGTAATCTGATTTTGTTGAAACAAAGTTTGGTGGAGGGTATAAAAATAGTTCCCATCCATCCTTTTATCAATGCAGAGGTGGACTGGCCATATGGTCCACCGTGAAAATTCCCGATTGGCCTCCTATTGGGTCCCCCTCCCCATCCCCCTCCCTCCCTGGGACCCACAAAATTGATGCAGCCCAACACCTGTCGGTGCGTGAAGTTCTATGAATATGACCAAAAGGCGAAATGGATCTTATTGCATAGATTGTAGGTATATCGAAATGCTTTCCATGTGGACTGCCAACTTTTTGCTTGTTAACAACTATTTTTGAGAAGTCATGGTTATGGGTTTTGTTGACTGAAGATTAGATAAAAGTGTAATGCGCTCATTGGGTTAATATACAACAATCTTTTATCATGACTCAACTCGTTTTTCAGGACATGTAGCCACTTGTCGTGCAAATCACAAGTTGTACCTATATGCAAGCCTAGAAATAAGCAACCTGTCATTTGCAGAATGAGGTCCTCATGAGGTGAATTTGTTAATGCTGTCCCATACACTTTGCCAATTTATCCTCTGTATACCTCCTGTTTAGGCCTGAGATCTTGATTCAGATTGAGGTTCACAGGTAAATTTAGTGATGCTACCTTGCTGTGCAGGGTAGCATCACCAAATTCACCCTATGGGGACTTCATTCTGCGGGTGACATTCTGCTTATTTCTGGGCTTGGCAATACATTCCCCAAAATGAGTCTCATTGCTATAAATGATTCTGTACAAGAACAATGTGCACACATCACGTTTTTTTTTTTGGTATTCTTTACCAGAGTTTGTATGCAAATCATCACAGGTTAGGTGCAACATGGAAAGTACTGAACTTAAATAATTTTTTTTTTCATTTTAAAATTTTGGGAATTTACTGCTTTAGCTTCAAGTGTTTGAAATTTTAATTTACAGCATCATGAAATCAAGGCAGTTGACAAATGTAGAGTTACAGCTTATGTTACCGGCAGGCTAACACTTTCATTTCTCACAAACAATCATGGTGGTTTTCCAGATGCCTCTTCTGTAATAAAATAAGCAAAGACTGATTTTCTCTGATTCAGCGATTCAGTATGAATTTGAGGACCTAACAAGCAAATCTGGTGTTCTTAACCACCACTGACAACCCAATGGTTTATACATATAGACTGCAGACAGGTGAAGTCTTAAAGATTCTCTTGAATTAGCAAACACAGTTGTGGACGAGCACTAAATTAAATATGTGTGTCCTGTACACAGTTGGAGATTTTCTTTCTAATTTTAACATTGTGTGCACAATTGAGATCCTGGAAAGTCGAGCGGTTGCCCAGTTAAATACCAGAAAAATCATGGAATTGTTGCTAGAAATCATTGAAATCATATATCAATTAATCCTTTACCCGATGACTCAGCTGCATCTACCTGTAACAAGCTATTAACTGAAAATAGAATATATTTTTATTCTTGGAATTCACTTTTAATCCTTTACCCAACGTAACGGCCAAAACCAGCCAGCGCTATTCTCAAAAATCGCCAATTAATTTTCATTATTTTTTTTATTTTTTGTCTCAAAAACAGGTTATGACCCCTCATTGGAACGAGCTCGTTGAGCTCGTTCCAATGATGGGTCATAACCTATGTTTTTGAAACAAAAAATGAAACAAATTAATTATTCAAGAATTTTTTTGGCAAGTGTCGTCTGCTTTTCATGTTAGGTAAAGGGTTAAAAAAAAATTGTTTTCCTCAATCCAGTATAAATATTTCCATTAGTTCCTTGAATCCTGCGCCCAATGTGAAAACATGTTACCAACTATCTCTGTGCATTTTTACAGCCTCTATCAGTGGATGTTTTTATGTAGTGTGTGAGATGGCAGTTACCCATTTTTTATAACCGCATTGCACAGGGTTAGTCACACTTTTTGGTTCTGAAACATTTTCATTTTGTACAGTTTAAGTGTAAATCTCATCTGTATCAACTCTTTACCAAATGTAATGGCTAAAACCAGCCAGTACTATTCTCAAAAAACATTCAAACTCTGCTTAAGACCCCTCATTGTTTTTATTAGTGAATTCCAAAAATGAAAACATATTCTATTTTCAATTAACAGCTTGTTCTGTGTAGTTAACAAAGTGAGCTGTTGACAAAAACAATATTTTAAAAAAATGCTTGTTCCATTGAGGGGTCTCATGATATGGTTTTGTTCAAATGTTTTAAAACAGTTTTAAAAACAATACTGGTGTAACAGTTTGGGGGGGGGAGATAAACTAGTTTATCTCCCCCCCCCCCCCTCCACTGGTTTATCTCCCCCCCCCCCCTCCAACCTGAACTTTTTAAAGAATTTGCTTTAGTACCCCTCTGTTATATTAAAAAGCATGAGGGGCAATTTGAAAACTTGTTAGTCTGGCCTTGAGAGTGCGGCAACAAACCCTATATTTTGATGTTTTTTTATTTGAAAATATGAATAAAATTCTCATCAGTATTGTTGTATGAGCCAAAAAAATAATTTAAAAACTTTGAATGTGAGTTGGGGGGAAGGGGGAGTCATAACCTAACCATGACCCCTCTCCCCCTCCCCACTCCATCAGAATATTTGTCACTTTTTACAACTTAAGCACAGGAATCATGAGAATGGAAAATATAGCAAAAAATCAGAAGAAAACCAACGTTTTGTGACTCAGGTGTGGGTAAATAAGATAATTTCTGAGTAAATAAAGAAAAAACATCTTTCGGTTGAGAACTTTTATTATCATAACAATAAAAACTATGTAAACTACAGCATCAAATTCAAACAAAATATCTAGCACTTGATAGAGTCAACAAAGCCCTCAATGAATTTCTCTTCAAAATGATGATATGAGCAGTAAAACAAACTTACAAGTGGGAACTATGAATCTTAATATAAGATTAAATTCTCTACAAAATGGTGGTTTGCCCTAAAAAAAAGACATTTGTCAATTTCAAGTGTCAGGTGGGGGTAAGATAAACTGGTCACGAAATCTTCCCCCCCCCCCCCCACACTCACAACAACCTGAAGTTTTTTCTCTTCCAACTTAAGACATATGAATCGGAAAACAATAACCTGAATGTTTTTCTTTTTCAACAACTTAGACATAGGAATCGTTATACTCACATTTTTAAGTTGTTAAAATAGAAAAATTTTGACCAGGGTAGACGATACTGTAACCAGTTTATCTTACCTCCCACATGACACTGGAAACTGAAACACAAACTAACAAGTGGGAAATATGAATCTTAATATAAGATTAAATTCTCTACAAAATGGTGGTTTGCCCTAAAAAAAAAAGACATTTGGCGATTTCAAGTGTCAGGTGGGGGTAAGATAAACTGGTCACGACGTCTTCCCCCCTCCCCCCCCCCCCCCCCCCACAACAACCTGAATTTTTTTTCTCTTCCAACTTAAAACATATGAATCGGAAAACAATAACCTGAATGTTTTTCTTTTTCAACAACTTAGACATAGGAATCGTTATACTCACATTTTTAAGTTGTTAAAATAGAAAAATTTGGACTAGGGTAGACGATACTGTGACCAGTTTATCTTACCTCCCACATGACACTGGAAACTGAAACACAAACTAACAAGTGGGAAATATGAATCTTAATGTAAGATTAAATTCTCTACAAAATGGTGGTTTGCCCCTCTCTCGCCACACCTCAAAATTTTTCCTTTCTAACAGCTTGAGCATATGAAACTTAAAAATAGAAAATACATATGAAATTCTCTTCAAAATGGTGGTTTGAGCTAAAAACAAATTTTTTGTAACTTTGTGTGTCAGGTGGGGGGTAAGATAAACTGGTCATGATATCTTCCCCCCCCCCCCAACATGACCCACCTGAAAATTTTTCCTTTCTAACAGCTTAAGCATAGGAATCTTAAAAATAGACAATACAGATGAAATTCTCTTTAAAATTGTGTTTTGAGCACACACAAAAATCATGACTTTGTCAAGAGTGTTGGTAAGGGGCAAGATAAACTGGTCACGATATCTTCCCCCACCTGAAAATTGTTCCCTTCTAACAGCTTAAGTATGTGAATCATAAAAATAAAAAATACAGATCAGATTCTCTTCAAAAATAGTGGTTTGAGCTAAAAACAATTTTTAGCTTAACTTGACATAGTCAAGATAAGCTATTGTCATCACGTGTGCGGAAGTCTGTGAGTCTGTGACGTCTGTGACATCTGTTCACATTTTCCTTTAGCACGGGTTACACCCCGCAGTTCTTGTCTGATCGTCACAAAATTTCATATGCAGGTTTGGGGTCATGTCTAGATGAGAACGTCCCCTTTTGGTCGCGATCGGGCAACCGGTATGGCTGCCCGAGCCCAAAACCCAAAAATCATTAGCACAGTGTACAGGTCATATTTATGAAGGGATTTCATTGTAACTTGGTAGGATGCCTCTGTATAATACCTAGATGAGAACGTCCCCTTTTGGGCATGATCTATCAACCGTGATGGTTGCCCAAGCCCGAAACCCAAAAACTTTTAGCTCTGTCTGCAGGTCATGTTTAATGTGGAGGGATTTCATTGTAACTTGGTAGGATGACTCCTTATGATGTCTAGATGAGAATTTTCCCATTTGGGCATGATCTGCCAACCGTGACGACTGCCCGAGCCCAAAACCCGGAAACCTTTACCACAGTCTACAGGTCATATTTATTGAGGAATTTCATTGTAACTTGGTGGGTTGACTTCATACAATGTCTAGATGAGAAAGTCACCTTTTGGGCATGATTGGGCAACTGTGATGGCTACAGGGGCCCAAAGCCTGAAAACCTTTAGCACAGTCTACAGGTCACATTTATGAAGGGATTTCATTGTAACTTGGTAGGATGACTCCAAATAATGTCTAGATGAGAACATCCCATTTTGATCGCGATCATGCAGCCTTGATGGGTGCCCGAGCCCAAAAACCTTTAGCATAGGCAAAAGGTCATATTTATGGAAGGATTTCATTGTAACCTGTTAGGTTGACTCTATGTAATGCCTAGATGATGACATCCCCTTTTGGTCGTGATTGGTCAGTTGTGATGGCTACTAGTGCCCGAAGCCCGAAAACCTTGAGCACAGTCTACAGGTCATATTTATGAAGGGATTTCATTGTAACTTCTTAGGATCACTCAGATGATGCTCAGATGAGATTGTCCCCTATGGTTGCTATCATTCAGCCATGATGGCTGCCCGAGCCCGAAGCCCGAAAACCTTGAGCACAGTCTACAGGTCATATTTATGAAGGGATTTCACTGTAACTTGGTAGGTTAACTTCATATAATGTCTAGATTAGAACGTCCCCTTTTGGACATGATTGGGCTACTGTGACGGCTAAAGGTGCCCGAAGCCCGAAAACCTTTAGCACAGTCTACAGGTCATATTTATGAGGGGATTTCATTGTAACTTGGTAGGATGACTCCAAATAATGTCTAGATGAGAACGTCCCATTTTGGCCATGATCATTCAGCCTCGATGGGTGCCCGAGCCCAAAAACCTTTAGCATAGGCCAAAGGTTATATTTATAGTAGGATTTCATTGTAACCTGTTAGGTTGACTCCATATAATGCCTAGATGATGACATCCCCTTTTGGTCGTGATTGGTCAACTGTGATGGCTACAGGTGCCCGAAGCCCGAAAACCTTGAGCACAGTCTACAGGTCATTATTATGAAGGGATTTCATTGTAACTTCGCAGGATCACTCCAGATGATGCCCAGATGAGATTGTCCCCTTTGGTTGCGATCATTCAACCATGATGACTGCCCGAGCCCGAAGCCCAAAAACCTTCAGCACAGTCTACAGGTCATATTTATGAAGGGATTTCATTGTAACTTGGTAGGTTAACTTCATATAATGTCTAGATGAGAACGTCCCTTTTGGACATGATTGGGCTACTGTGACAGCTAAAGGTGCCCGAAGCCCGAAAACCTTTAGCACAGTCTACAGGTCATATTTATGAGGGGATTTCATTGTAACTTGGTAGGATGACTCCAAATAATGTCTAGATGAGAACATCCCATTTTGATCGCTATCATTCAGCCTTGATGGGTGCCCGAGCCCAAAAACCTTTAGTATAGGTAAAAGTTCATATTTATGGAAGGATTTCATTGTAACCTATTAGGTTGACTCCATATAATACCTAGATGATGACATCCCCTTTTGGTCATGATTGGTCAGCTGTGATGGCTACAAGTGCCCGAAGCCCAAAAACCTTGAGCACAGTCCACAGGTCATAGTTATGAAGGGATTTCATTGTAACTTCGTAGGATCACTCCAGATGATGCCCAGATGAGATTGTCCCCTTTGGTTGCGATCATTCAACCATGATGGCTGCCCGAGCCCGAAGCCCGAAAACCTTAAGCACAGTCTACAGGTCATATTTATGCAGGGATTTCATTGTAACTTGGTAGGTTGACTTCATATAATGTCTAGATGAGAATGTCCCCTTTTGGACATGATTGGGCAGCTTTGACGGCTAAAGGTACCCGAAGCCCAAAAACCTTTTGCACTGTCTACAGGTCATATTTATGAAGGGATTTCATTGTAACTTGGTGGGATGACTCCAAATAATGTCTAGATGAGAACGTCCCACTTTGGCCGTTGATCATTCAGCCTTGATGGGTGCCCAAGCCCAAAAACCTTTAGCATAGGCAAAAGGTTATATTTATAGAAGGATTTCATTGTAATCTGTTAGGTTGACTCCATATCATGCCTAGATGATGACATCCCCTTTTGGTCGTGATTGGTCAACTGTGATGGCTACAGGTGCCCGAAGCCCGAAAACCTTGAGTACAGTCTACAGGTCATATTTATGAAGGGATTTCATTGTAACTTCGCCGGATCACTCCAGATGATGCCCAGATGAGATTGTCCCCTTTGGTTGCGATCATTCAACCATGATGGCTGCCCGAGCCCGAAGCCCGATACCTTTAGCACAGTCTACAGGTCATATTTATGAAGGGATTTCATTGTAACTTGGTAGGTTGACTTCATATAATGTCTAGATGAGAACGTCCCCTTTTGGACACGATTGGACAACTGTGACGGCTTCAGGGGCCCAAAGCCCGAAAACCTTTAGAACAGTCTACAGGTCATAATTATGAAGGGATTTCATTGTAGCTTGGTAGGATGACTCCAAATAGTGTCCAGATGAGAATTTCCCCTTTTGGTTGCGATCAGTCAACCATGATGGCTGTCAGAGCCCAAAGCCCAAAAACCTTTAGCACAGTCTACAGGTCATATTTATTAAGGGATTTCATTGTAACTTGGTAGATTGACTTCATATAATGTCTAGATGAGAACGTCCCCTTTGGACGCAATTGGGAAACTGATGGCTACAAGGGCCCGAAGCCCGAAAACCTTTAGCACAGTCTACAGGCCATATTTATGAGGCGATTTTAATGTAACTTGATAGGATGACTCGTTTTGGAATAATTTCACTGTAACTTGGTAACTTTTGTTGATATACGTTAACTGTGAGGGCCACATACATTAACTGTGAGGTCATATTAACCCACCCCTCAGCTCTTTAGTACAGTGTACACCTCATATTATTTTTATCATAAACATAGCATACAGGGAACAGAAATGAACATATTCCCAATTATCACAATTCTTGTCTTATTTCATAATCCTTTCATAAACATTGAACATTATCCTTTTCATCAAACACAACACACAAGTTAAGCTACAGTGTAATTGACACTTTCATTTTGTAACTTTGAGTGTTGGGTGGGGGGTAAGATAAACTGGTCACGATATCTTCCCCCCCCCCCCCCACCCACCAAAAATTTTTCCATTTTAACAGCTTGAGCACATGAATCTTAAAAATAGAAAATACAGATGAAATTCTCTTCAAAACAGTGATTTGAGGTAAAAAAAAAATGGGGGTAACTTCGAGTGTCAGGTGGGGGAAAGATAAATTGGTCAGGATATCTCCCCCCCCCCCCCAACCCTCTACAACTGAAATTATTCTCTTTGTCACATCTTTAGCAAATAAATCTTAAAATTGAAAAATACAGGTGAAATTCTCTTCAAAATAGTAGTTTGAGTGAAAATAAAAAAAAATTGGCGACATCGGGCGACATGTTTAAAAAATGTTTTTTGCATATATCCCAGGGGATATTTTGAGAAAAAAAAATGCAAGTTCTTCTTGTGCAATTTTCTTCTATTAACAACATATTCAAATGAGTCTTGAAAATGGAAATTTGTATAATATTCCACTCACAATGCTAATTTGGGCTAAAATGTTTTTTTTTTCTTTTGGGCATCTAGCTCTCTCGCATACTGACCAATGAGTTTTTCAATGCTCACTTGATGCTTTTTTAATATCACACACAAGTGAACAAGCAAATTCTAAAAAAAAGATCTGCTAAAAATCTGAATGGTAAAAAAATTTCAGGTGGGGGGGGAAGATAAACCAGATGGGGGGAAGATAAACTAGTTTATCTTCCCCCCCGGGGGGGGAGATAAACTAGTTTATCTTCCCCTGGGGGGGAAGTTGTACAGGAGGGGAAGATATCGTAGATTTAAAATAATAAATTTTGATACTGTGTGTGCTGAGTAAAGGGTTAAGCGTTTTTGGAATGGATTCATGCCTTTTCCGGTTATGAATTTTTGTACCAGTTTACTTCTCAGTCATGACAGATATGTGAAAATATGTTGTATTTGTAGATTCAGAGAGTTGGGAATATGCAAAATGTAACTTAATTATGAAATTCTTGTATAAAATACTAGAGCCTGATTGTAACTTAATTATGCAAATCTTGCATAAAATACTAGAGCCTGGTCGTCATTTGCATGAGTTACATTCTGTTAGGCCTGAAGGTTTTATTCAAGATTTGTGTAAGTTATGTTCTCCATGTTATGCTTTGTCTGAATCCACAAGCGCAAAATAGTTCCATCAAGTTCTGTTTGTCTGAATCCACAAACACAAAATAGTTCCATCTAGATTCTGACTACATTACTGTGGTTCAGCATCCCAGCTTATGGATATGTAATAGGTTGTTAACTGGTAATAGGTGCTTATAACTTTGCTGTTGAACCTTTACCAAACAAATCAACCACATCCATCTGCTTAATTTACAAAATTAGCAGTTGAAAAAAGAAAAAAAAAAATTTTAAATCAACAAAATCATATCATGTGACCCATCATTGGAACATGGTCATTGAGCGCATTCCAATGAGGGATCACATGATATGATTTTGTTGATAATTTTGAAAAAATATAATTGAAATATGAAATTTTGATATTGTTGCATTATGGAAAGGGTTAAGGTGCTATATAAGTAATGGAATTTTGTTTGTTTTGAAATTTCCACTTCTGATATTCCTTAAATTCAATAGAAATATACACAAATTATACACCAAAATGATGTTTGGGAGGTACAGAACACGAAAAATATGAAAGTAACTCAGAGAGTTGACAGCAGGCACCACCGGTTCCTGAATGTTTGCTACCATATTCGTACCAGAACCGATAATACAATTATATTTCCTGAGAACAACTTGTGGCCTAAGGCGCTTCACGTATCCAAGAACAAAGCTAGGGCATCAAATCCTTTAAAACACAACGACAGAGCTGCTTGGGGGGAAATTCAAAAATTGATGGCTTTGTTTACATAAAATCTTACTTTCAATTTCCGGTCAACGTCATCGGATGGAAAAAAGCATAAAAAAACAATGCAGTCTAAAATCAAATAATGAGGATGATCACACCAATACAGCATACTATTATTATTTAGAGACTCCACAGTTGCCATATTCTATGCAAGGTATCATGACACCTGGTGAAATTTCTTAGAATTATGATTTTGTCTTTTGATGGAAATTCATGGTATTGAGTGATTTGTGCATGACGATTGAACATGGAATCCATCTTCAATAAAAAAAATGTGGATAGTGGTGTCCTTTCCCAAATGCAGTCCTATCGCTGCATTCTATGGTGTTTTGAATGCCTAGCTTTGTTCTTGGATATGTAAAGCACATTTGGCCATAGGTTGTTGAAATATTATTGTATTATCAGTTCTGGTACGAATACAGTAGAAGACTTCCAGGAACCATTGGTGCCTGGCTGCCTGCTGTCAACTCTATGAGTTGATTTCATATATTTTTCATATTCTATACATCTCAACCTTCATTTTGATGTATAATTTGTATACATTTAATTTGAATTTAAGGAATATCAGAGGTGGGAATTTCAAAATAAACAAAATTCTGTTACTTATATAGCACCTTAATCAGTTAAAGTATTCCATAATCTTGTCAGCATTAAAATCAAGTTAAGGCTTTGTGATTTGTGGATATAGGATAATCAGAAGAATGTTGGATATCTTCTGAAGTATTCAGCGTAACACCCCTGAAAACTTTTAATCAACACTTTACATAACGAATCAGCGACATCCATCCATGTAATTAAAAATTGAGGAGTTCAAAAAGAATTATTTTAAAAAAAAATTCAACAGAACCCTATCATGTGACTACACATTGAAACGAGCTTGTCAAGCACATTCCAGCGAGGTGTCATGTGATATGGTTTTGTTTGAAATTTTTGAAAAAGTTGAAAAAATATTTTTTAAATGGCAAATTTTTATATTGTCGGCATTTTTTTTTTCTTTTTAACCTTATTTGTTTTACATGGGTTGATGAGCAAGTTATGCAACTTATATTAACACCTCTCCTTGGCCCAAATGGCTCAGGTGTGTGGGATGACCTTTGTAGCTTCAACTTTGTGGTCTTGCTCGTCTTGAATACTATGGCCTCGCTCTTTTTTCTCAAATACTATGAAGGGATATTTAGCTTGCATGGAGTGAGTCTCTCCCTGCACAGAAGACAGCCATTTTACATCCCTACCCAGTAGGATAGTAGGCTGTGAAAGCATCTACCCTACAGTTAATGCTGACAGAGAGTGTTTGGTTACCTCAAGAACATTCCCCGACTGAAGATCGATCCTGGTAACTCTGGAATGAGAGACCAGCACATTTATGCACCCGACCACCACTCTCCACATGACCAGCACACTTATCCACTCGGCCACCACAATCATCTGCATTGGCTAAAGGGTTAAATAGCTAGCTAGAATCAAAAGGTTTTTACACACTTTAATTCTGAAATATCTTGGTCAGGCTCTATTTGGAACCATTTCTGGCATTTTCTCCTCAGTTCTTCCCCAAAATGGACTTGCATTCTTTTTACAAGTTTGTGTTTAACCCTTAAGGGTGGGGTTGCAGTGGCTCAGTAGGTAGAGGTGCAAGCTGAGAGGTCCTCAGTTTGAATCCCACCTGCGGCAACTGCACTGTGTCCTTGGGCAAGACACTTCACCCCCATTGCCCACGTGTGGGCACGGTGACATTGTGTCCTAACAACTAAGGCATACTGCATGCCGATGGTGCACTCGTCTTCAACCAATGCTAACTCTTTTTGTGTTGAGTATATTGGGGAGCTGACAGTTGCTCGCCACTGCTTGGTGGTTCTCTCTGGGTACTCAGGCTTCCTCTACCTGTTAAACTGTTGTGACGATGATTAACCATTGTGCAGAAATATGTGACCTTAAACACCAATAAATAAATAACCCTTAATGGTCTAGAGATTTTTATACATTTTCTCTATACTTTGAAAGTCTACCTCCTGTGGCTTTTCACTTGTTTCTAGTCAAGTCCTGGCTGCCTACCGAGGCAGCCAAGACTTGCCTAGAAACATCTGACTAGGTACTTAGAAAACATGTTTTGAGTTTACCCAAACAATGCATGTTGTGGTGGCTGTTCCTTTGCATTAACAAGTTAAAGAAGTTGGAATTAGTCCCTGAAGGGTTAAGTATGATTTGGGATTTTTTTGTATTTGTGTTACAGACTATGAAATGCTTTAATTATTTTGTTGATGTATTACAACAAGTGCAGCTGGAGAAATTTCATCCATCAATCAGATTTGAGTAAAATGAGTTGGTACCATTGAAATGGCTCCAAAGAAGTTGTCATCTGGCCATTACTGTGATTTTTCGCATACAGTGTTCACTGACAAGTCTAATCAATTGAGTACATGTATCATATATTGATATTATTGTTTATGTAGCATTACTATATTTGACAAGTAAGTTCTGTTTTGCTAATTGCTCAGTTGGGCAACAGAGTTTTGATTGTATGCACTTGTTAAGTTGTTTTCAAAGTATTGTTGGCTGAACATGAGTCTGAGTGACATAATGTACATAGTGGTATTGAATTCTATCATTATAAGAAATAAAATCATTTTAATAGATACTGGTACATCTATTTTGAAAATACTTTTTTTTTTGTTTGGGATTTCTAAACTTGATGTTTCTCCAGGAATTTGAAAAATTGTGGTCTGCTTGAAATATATTTTTCCTTAATTCAATGTTGTCACTGTGTAAATTGATCTGATTGGATCTGATATACTCGCTCATGCCAGGTATAGTGATATTTATTTGGGTTTAACAACATTCTCAACAGCCAGGGTCACCTCGTGTCGCACAGTTTTATGGGCGGAGGAAGAACTACTGAGCAACGCTGAGCAACTGTCAGACTCCTGAACATACTACTCTGCATAAGCAGGGTTATCATTGGTTAAAGACACATGCACCATCGAGGTGTAGTGTGCCTCAGTACACAGTGCCACCATCGCCCCATGTCTGCAATCACGATTAAGTGCCCTGCACTGGTGGGGATAGAACCATTCACCTTTCGCTTTGAAGTCCAGTGCCATAACAGCTGAGCCATCGTGCTCCCTGGTTATATTGATGACACTGTTATTAATTTTGGAAGTACAGTGGTGCCCACTTAATTGGATACCTCTTAATTGTATAGTCCTGTTAAATGAATATAATTTCCCAACACAAAACCATTTACCATGCCTCCAGTACAAATTTGACCTGTTAATTGAATATAGGTTATAGACTGAACTCCTGTTAATTGAATAAAAAATCGTGTAACATGTCGAGAAATTACCCTGACTCTTCCCAGTTTTCCTTTGGTTATAGACCTATTTGGCCTCAGTACATCCAATACAGGCATTTAATCTATTATATCTTGTTTGACAGAGCTCATGGAGTTCTGTCAAACAAAATATAATAGAATAAATGCTAAGTTTATCTCTGGAATACAGGAAAGTGACACAATCCCTGTTAATTGAATACTCCTGTTAATTGAATAATTTTCATTGGTAAAGTGGCTATTCAATTAACAGGGTTCCCCTGTAATATATTTGCCTATTATGATTGTTTGGTGATAATATATCAACTATTTGAGTGCTTGAAGCCACTATCATGACTCTGTTGAAAAGTGCTGGAAACCAGTTTAGTAGCTTTACATTATATGCTGTTAGTTTGCTCAGAAGCAAAAACACAAAAAAGTTTAAACAAAATTGTTTTGTTACAATTTATTGGAGAGTGCCTATAGGTACTCTACAAAATATCATAACCAAATAATTTTTAGGAACAAAATCTTACTAAAATAGGGCTCCCTTTACTGGTAGAATGGTATCCTTGAAAAAAATACTCATTTTACAAATCACCTTTGGAAAATAATTTAGTGCTCAACCAGTTATGGGAAAATGCCACCAGCATTATTAATTTCAGTAGAAAATTCATGCTATCACTGATATTTGGCAGGTGACAGTATGGTGTAATCAAGATTATTTCAAAAATTGCTACAATATAAGTAAATTTATCTTTCATGATAGCTGTGAAAAATTTTACCTCATAGATTGAAGTTTTTTAGTTTTTTTCTATAAGTAGTGGATTGAAAACCAAGACATGAAAATTGAATTAATTTAGTAACTGTACACTTGAACTTGTTCTCCTTGCAGGGAAAGAAGTACCAGTGTCAGTTCTGTGGCAGACAATACAATTTCAAGGCAACACTACTCCGTCATGCTCGTCAACACGTGTCAGGCAAAGAGCACATTTGCCGTGTCTGTGGGAAGCGTTATTACAGAAGGGACACCATGTTGAGCCATCAGCGCAGAATTCATGATTTGCATGACAATCAAAGCTCTGTACCTAGAGACAATTTAGTGTTTGTCACAAAAAAATGAATCTTGTAATTTGCTCTTATTGTAGTCTTTACTAATTTTAATCAGATCTTGTTATTTTATTATCCATATATCTTCAAATGGAAATTAAGGAGATAAAGAATTTTTTTTTTCAAATTTACCTGCCATTAGATTAAAAATTTGCCCTACAAATATTGTCTTTTCAATATTTTCTTTCAAACAAGTTAAGTGAACTTGGTTACATTGAAGGGTCACCAGCTATGTTTTGAAACAAAGATAAATATTTTCTGTTATTTAGGGAGAAGAATTGCAATTGCCCCCTCCAATTTGAATAAATGGTTAAAACATTAGCTTTGTTATGCATCAAATGCACATACCATTCTTCACCATAACTGTAAATTGTGTTAAATTTGTTCTTAAAACTAGAAAAAAAATTTTTCAGGGGTATATAGTCGAGATCTCCGTCCATCCGTCCATACTTCTGTATGTCCTTCCATCCGTCTGTCCATACGAACATTTTGTATTATAACTCGACCATCAGTTGTCGGATTTTAATGTTCTTTGGTATGGTGATAGGGCAACTTGGGGGAACGGATGCCCTCATACCTAGCATTTCGTCCATTTATGTTTGGTAGAGTTATGTCCCCTATTTGTTTTTTGTTTCTGATTAAGGTAAATTGTACCTTAGCCTATAGGGTTGTTTGGATGAACCAATTCTCTTCAAACATTCAGAAGTTATTTATTTACATGCACGTCCGACTTTGCTACCTTCGGGGGTATCAGCACATGCTTTAGCATTGCTCTTGTTGAAAGGTGCCAACAGACACGGCAATGTATTTTTTATTAACAACAAATTTAGTACTGTGATCGCAAAACCAGCCACTGGGGATGTCCGTGAAGATGGGTGTTTGCATCTTCTCCCAAACCGCTGAACTGATGTCAGTTAAATTTGAGGTGATTGCTTGTTCTAACATCGCATTTTGTTTTTTGTTCAAATCAACTTGCCCAGCCCTGAGGGAGGTGGTGGGAGAAAATGCTCCAAAATTTAAAAAAAATCTTCTGATGAACCAGTGGATACAATGACTTTGATATTTGGTATGAAGCTTCCATTTGAGTTGTAGACTCAAGATTGGTAAAATGAAGTTTGTGGAGCAATATTTGCCTTTGTAATGGGAGGGGCAAGATTTTTGGCCCCGCCCCAAATTTCTTTTTTCTGAATTGATAGTCTGATTTGAACCAAATTTGGTATGTGGATTTATTGAGTCATAAGTACTTGATTCATGCCAAAAAAATTCCTGTATCCCCGTGGGACCCCAGGAGCTAAAAATGGAAATATTCCTCAAACCACAAGGAACACAGAGAAATGTTATTTAGTTTGAAGCATCCTTAGGACCAATAAAATGGAATGGTAAAAGAAAATTGCCAATGGTTATATCAGCGTGCCCTGTGGGGGGTTGGGGGGGGGGGGGGGGGGTCATAAAAAAAAATGCTGAATACAATTGTATTTCTCCAGAACCACTGATCAGAATCTTTTGATATTTGGTATACAGCATCCATATCAGATACAAGTTGGTTAAAATAAGTACATGTATAATAAATATCCACCCATCAGAATCTTTTGATATTTGGTATGCAGCATCCTTAGGAAGGTTTTGATCGAATTTTGTTCAAACCAAGTCCCTGGGTTAATATTTGTTCTCCATGTTTGAGCCCAAATTTTAACTTAGTCCAATACAAGAAATAATCTTTAAAACTCATTCTTCTCCAGAAACAATTGTCAGAATCTTTTATTATATTGATAGGGAGGTCAGATCTAAGTTTGTTCAAACCAAGTCCCTGGGTTAATATTTGGGCTCCATATGGGGGACCAAATTTTACCTTAGTGAAATATGGGGAATATTCTTTAAAAATCTTCTTCTTCAGATACACCAGTCAGAATCTTTTGATATTTGGTATACAGCATCCTTAGGATGGTTAGATCTCATTTTGTTCAAACAAAGTTCCTGGATTAATATTTGGTCTCCCTATTGGACCCTGAATTTTAACTTGGTCCAATATGTGGAATAACCTGGGGATAATGTGGAAAAATCTGCTTCTTGAGATACAATCAGAAACTTTTGATATTTGGTATACAGCATTCTCAGAGGGTTCAGATTTAATTTGCTTAAAATGAAATCCCTGGGTTGATGTTTATGTTAGGTATGGGGAGGATGGGGGGGGCAACATTTAACATAGAGCAAAATTGGTAATATTCTCAAAATCTTCTTCTCGAGAACCACCAGTCAGAATCTTTTGATATTTGGTGTATAACATCCTTCAAGTTTGTTCAAGTTAAGTCCCTAGGTTAATATTTGGACGCCCTAGTTTTGCATTACTGAAAATCTGGGCATTATTTCTGTGGTAGCATCCCAATAGTAGAAAACATCATCTGGCATGGACAACAGAATTATAAATAATTGATATAACCTCATTCCTCTGTAGTGTCAACTAGCCATAGATGTTAATTAAATCCTTCTTTAAACAACTTTGGTCAGGTGAGCATCTCAGCCCCCATAGGGCCTCTTGTTACAATTGTGAAAGTTTTATAGGAATGGCCCCTGATAAGTTTTTTCTCAACATTTTCTAGTTCGATATCTGTTAGACTGTACATTTGTAATTGTGAACTATTTAATAGTTTTATTTTAATAAAAAGAATAGTAAACAGGTAAAGTTTTTCCTAATTTGTCTCCAGTCTACTGCCTGAGTGTATTTTTTTCTGAAATTTATAACATTTTTTATAATATACTCACCCAAAAAAGAAAGTGTGCATTGCAGAAATTGATCAAACTCCCAAAAAATAATTTTGTTGGTGTAAAGAGTGTTAACCTGTTCATGATTAAGTTATATTGAACACAAAAACAGCTTTCCCCATTAAAATTGCATTAACGTTAAATGACGTGCTGCACGTTTGTGAAAAGACATGTTTTGCACGTGGAGAGTCTGAAAATTCAAGCAGCAGTGTGAATCCTTGGGTATTTAAACACTAAAGTAAGGCCTTCCTATCGTTCACATTCAAACTTGCACTGCTGTTAAAACGACTCCACATTAGCATGCCAAGATTGACAATGAATCAACGTCTCCTTGCCCTGGGTCTTGCCCGAGTTACCACCCCTGCACAAGATAGGTATATCCATGTTGTCCATCTCCGGAACCGGCAACGAACGGCAACGACGACAGCCAGGAACATCCCTAACCTGAGACGGATACATCCGCAAACAGTAATCAACCGGCTTCATAGATGTTAATTAAATCCTTCTTTAAACAACTTTGGTCAGGTGAGCATCTCAGCCCCCATAGGGCCTCTTGTTACAATTGTGAAAGTTTTATAGGAATGGCCCCTGATAAGTTTTTTCTCAACATTTTCTAGTTCGATATCTGTTAGACTGTACATTTGTAATTGTGAACTATTTAATAGTTTTATTTTAATAAAAAGAATAGTAAACAGGTAAAGTTTTTCCTAATTTGTCTCCAGTCTACTGCCTGAGTGTATTTTTTTCTGAAATTTATAACATTTTTTATAATATACTCACCCAAAAAAGAAAGTGTGCATTGCAGAAATTGATCAAACTCCCAAAAAATAATTTTGTTGGTGTAAAGAGTGTTAACCTGTTCATGATTAAGTTATATTGAACACAAAAACAGCTTTCCCCATTAAAATTGCATTAACGTTAAATGACGTGCTGCACGTTTGTGAAAAGACATGTTTTGCACGTGGAGAGTCTGAAAATTCAAGCAGCAGTGTGAATCCTTGGGTATTTAAACACTAAAGTAAGGCCTTCCTATCGTTCACATTCAAACTTGCACTGCTGTTAAAACGACTCCACATTAGCATGCCAAGATTGACAATGAATCAACGTCTCCTTGCCCTGGGTCTTGCCCGAGTTACCACCCCTGCACAAGATCGGTATATCCATGTTGTCCATCTCCGGAACCGGCAACGAACGGCAACGACGACAGCCAGGAACATCCCTAACCTGAGACGGATACATCCGCAAACAGTAATCAACCGGCTGAGAGAATATGGCTTACATCCTCGAAGACCTGCAATTCGTCCGATTTTGACGTTACGTCATCATCGTGCTCGACTGCAGTGGTGTAGACAACATCTCAGGCATCCCTTACACTGGTGGCGATGTGTTTTATTCACAGATGAATGTCGTTTCCATCTTTCATCATCAGATGGCTGCCAGAGAGTGTACAGACGTCGAAACGAACGCTATGCAGATCCATGTGTCGTGGAGCGAAACCGTTATGGGGGAGGGTCTCTCATGGTGTGGGGTGGCATCTCTGCCCATAACAGAACTGAGCTGGTCATTATTGATGGCAATCTCAATGCAGCCAGATATCGTGATGAAGTGCTTACACCTGTTGTTGTCCCATTTCTGCAACGTCAAGGCCCCGGCGTCATTCTACAGCAGGACAACGCCCGACCCCACGCAGCTCGTGTTGTTCAACAGTATCTGCAGCAACAACAAGTGGATGTTCTTCCCTGGCCCACAAATTCGCACGATATCTTACCCTTTGAGCACGTATGGGACGAAATGAAACGTCAGCTACGCCAGCTTCCCCATGCACCGTCAATGCTTGTGGAACTCCAAAGACAGCTTATCAGAATATGGAACAACATCCCACAACACTTCCATGCTAACTTGTTCGCTTCCATGAGGCGTAAATGCACAGCAGTAGTCGATGCAGACGGAGGTCATACCAGATATTGAGTGTGTGACTTTTGTGTTTGACCCTTAGTGTCTTTGACTCTCCATGGCACCAAGAGTATTCGTCGTAGCGTTATGAAATTTCTCGTGTTGATCACAAATTGATTCATCTGTGATTGAATAAATTGCCATGAACGAAAATGATATATATCTTTTTTTAGTGTTATTTTTTAGCATGCACACTTTCTTTTTTGGGAGAGTATATTATAGTGTGGAACGTGGATTACAACTGCAGCACCTGTGTACATAAAGTGCTATCAGCAAAGTTTCAGCTGTTGAACCTCTTTGTTTACCATATCTGCCTTAATACAGAAATTGCCATTCAAATTTTATTATTTTTTTAGTTTTTGGCTCCAAAAACATAGTTATGACACCTCTTTGCAATGAGCTGGTAAAATATGACCCAGAACTAATGCCTGGGGAAAGCTGAGAGGTTCTTGGTTCAAATCCCACCTGTGGCAACTGCCTTGTATCCTTGGGCAAGACACCCTCATTGCCCACGCAGGGGTACTGTGGCGTTGTGTACTAAGGCATACTGCACGTCAGTGGTGCACCTGTCTTCATCCATTGCTAACCCTGCTTGTGTGGATTCGGTATGTTAGCGAGCTGACAGTTGTTTGCCATTGCTCGGTGGTTCTCTGCGGATACTCCGGCTTCCTCCATCCATAAAATTGTCATGTCATGATTAGACATTGTGCAGATATATGTGACCTTAAACACCAATAAATAAAGAATGCCTGGGGTGAAAGTTATGTAAAGAAAGTGGCATACATATAAACTATTGGATCTACTTGACTTCATATCAATGTTGCGGTTGTAATGTAGACTGACATAGATGCTGAAAATGACCTTAGATACCAATAAAAATAATAAATGAGCCCATTAAGCCCATTCATGTGAAGGGTCATTATCATTAGCTATTATTTTCTAACAAAAAGTTATTAGTCATCGAAGGAAAATAATAGAAAGCATTCTCCAATTTTCATTTTAGGCAAAGGTTTAAAACTTGAATTTTTTCACAGCAATTATTTCCTTAACACCTTAAATGTTGCCTGCAGATATTCCGGCCAAGAATAGGATTTTTCTTTTGGCCACATTTAATAAAATAATCCCTATCTAAATTGAATGGATTTTATCACCAATGATTTCTCAAGTTAAATTTAAATGAATTTTTCATCAAATCTAATCATGGTTGGTTCACTGCATCCATGACTAGATTTGATGAAAAATATCTGGAAAATACTCAGTGGGTTAAGAGTTAATGGCACTTGTATTTTTTAGCAAAAATTATTTTTCAACAATTTCTTTGCAGATTCATTTTTGCACTCTCAATAAATTTTATAAAATAATGTTCATAAACACATACTAATATTCAAACAAGTGGATATTCAAAGAATAAATTCATTGAATACAAAGTTAGGATTTTCCAATTCGCCTCAACATATATTACAACTTCTGCCAACAAAAATATAATAAATACCACATCAGTTGTCCAATAATTTTCCTAGAGGTACTTGGTTACCTTCAGTTCTGAATATAATCTAACCAACAACAATTGGTATTAACTCCTTCCATTCTGCTTGCGAATTTTTCTGCCCAGGACATTTATTCTCTTGCATGTGAAGTAAGTATAATTTGAGTACACTTAACTCGTAACCCGCTGAGTATTTTCAAAATATTCATCAAATCTAGACATGGCTGCTATAAAGCAACCATGACTAGATTTGATGAAAAATTTATCATTATTTAACTCAAGAAATCATTGGTTAAAAAGTTCATTCCATTTACAAGAGGAAAATTTGATTAATTGTATCCAAATTACACTTATTTCAGTGCAAGAGATTTTGTGTCCTGCACATGAATATCTTCCAACAGCATGCAAGGAGTTAATGCAATTTTCCCCATGAGAATTGAATGGATTTTTTCACCAGTGGTTTCTTGAGGCAAATTTTAGATGAAATTTTCATGAAATTTAATCATGGCTGCATCACAGCAGCCTTGACTGGATTCAATAAAAAATAATTTGAAAATTCTCAGCAGGTTAAGAGTTAAGTCTTTTTTACATATTTGAGAAGATCTGAATTTGTTTTAGGTAAATAAACAATTTATTAACTGGCTAGGTGCTATAAGCCACTATAATAGCTCTATTGAAAAGTGCTGAAAGCCACTGGAGTGGGTTTACACTACATGTATTAGCTTGATGTTTGCTCAGCAGTAGAACAAAGGATGTTGATATGAAATTGTTTTGTTACACGTTATTGTAGAGTGCCAATAGGCACTCTCCAATAAATTTTAACAAATCAACAATTTATCAACAAATCTGGATAAACTAAGGCTCTTCTTGCTGGTAGCAATAGCATGTGTGAAAAAAATACATACATGTATGTTACAAATTGCCTTTGCAAAATAATTTAGCATTCTACCAGTTAAAAGCACAGGCACTCGACGTAATCTGATTTTATCAATTTTAATAAAATATACATTATATTATCAATACTGAAAAAAGTAAAGGTATGACATTTCCCAGATCAAAAATTGTCACCAATCTCTAAAATAGCGAATACCTCATCGATCTCGCTCAAATAAACAACAAAATGTCATGTAATTCGCTGAGCCACTGAGATTTCGAGCCCAAGATTGACAAAATTTGACTTATAATAGTATTTTTAGCTTAACTTGACAAAGTCAAGATAAGCTATTGCCGTCAGTCTGTTTGCAGAAGTCTGTTAGTCTGTGAGTCTGTGAGTCTGTTCACATTTTGCTTCAACACGGGATACACCCTGCAGTTCTTGTCTGATTGTCACGAAATTTCATATGCAGGTTTGGGGTCATGTCTAGATGAGAACGTCCCCTTTTGGTTGCGATCGGTCAACCGGTATGGATACCCGACCCCAAAACCCGAAAACCGTTAGCACAGTCTACAGGTCATATTTATGAAGGGATTTCATTGTAACTTGGTAGGTTGCCTCTGTATAATGCTTAGATGAAAACGTTCCCTTTTGAGCATGATCTGTCAACCGTGATGGCTGCCCAAGCCCAAAAACTTTTAGCACAGTCTGCAAGTCATGTTTAATGTGGAGGGATTTCATCGTAACTTGGTAGGATGACTCCTTATGATGTCTAGATGAGAATTTCCCCATTTGGGCATGATCTGCAAACCATGACGACTGCCCGAGCCCAAAACCCGAAAACCTTTATCACAGTCTACAGGTCATATTTATTGAGGAATTTCATTGTAACTTGGTGGGTTGACTTCATATAATGTCTAGATGAGGAAGAAAGTCCCCTTTTGGACGTGATTGGGCAACTGTGACGGCAACAGGGTCCCGAAGCCTGAAAACCTTTAGCACAGTTTACAGGTCACATTTATGAAGGGATTTCATTGTAACTTGGTAGGATGACTCCAAACAATGTCTAGATGAGAACGTCCCATTTTGATCGCGATTATTTAGCCTTGATGGGTGCCCGAGCCCAAAAACCTTTAGCATAGGCAAAAGGTCACATTTATGGAAGGATTTTATTGTAACCTGTTAGGTTGACTCCATATAATGCCTAGATGATGACATCCCCTTTTGGTCATGATTGGTCAACTGTGATGGCTACAGGTTCCCGAAGCCCGAAAACCTTGAGTACAGTCTCCAGGTCATATTTATGAAGGGATTTCATTGTAACTTTGTAGGATCACTCCAGATGATGCTCAGATGAGATTGTCCCCTTTGGTTGCGATCATTCAACCATGATGGCTGCCCGAGCCCGAATCCCAAAAACCTTTAGAACAGTCTACAGGTCATATTTATGAAGGGATTTCATTGTAGCTTGGTAGGATGACTCCAAATAATGTCTAGATGAGAACATCCCCTTTTGGTCACGATCATTCAGCCTTTATGGATGCCCGAGCCCAAAGATCTTTAGCATAGTCTATAGGTCGTATTTATGGAAGGATTTCATTGTAACTTGATAGGTTGACTCCATATAATGCCTAGATGATGACATCCCCTTTTGGTCATGATTGATCAACTGTGATGGCTACAGGTGCCCGAAGCCCGAAAATCTTGAGCACAGTCTACAGGTCATATTTATGAAGGAATTTCATTGTAACTTTGTAGGATCACTCCAGATGATGCCCAGATGAGAATGTCCCCTTTTGGTTGCAATCATTTAGCCATTATGGCTGCCCGAGCCCAAATACCTTTAGCACAGTCTACAGGTCATATTTATGAAGGGATTTCATTGTAACTTGGTAGGTTTGACTTCATATAATGTCAAGATGAGAACGTCCCCTTTTGGACACGATTGAGCAACTGTGACAGCTACAAGGGCCCTGAAGCCCAAAAACCTTTAGAACAGTCTACAGGTCATAATTATGAAGGGATTTCAGTGTAGATTGGTAGGATGACTCCAAATAATGTCTAGATGAGAACGCCCCCTTTTGGTCGCTATCATTCAGCTTTGATGGCTGCCCGAGCCCAAAAACCTGTAGCATAGTCAAAAGGTCGTATTTATGGAAGGATTTCATTGTAACTTGTTAAGTTGACTCCATATAATGCCTAGATGATGACATCCCCTTTTGGTCATGAGTGGTCAACTGTGATGGCTATAGGTGCCCAAAGACAGAAAATATTGAGCACAGTCTACAGGTCATATTTATGAAGGGATTTCATTGTAACTTTGAAGGATCACTCCAGATGATGCCCAGATGAGAATATCCCCTTTTGGTTGTGATCATTCAACCATGATGGCTGCCCGAGCCCAAAGCCCGAAAACATTTAGCACAGTCTTCAGTTCATATTTATGAAGGGATTTTCATAGTAACTTGGTAGTTTGACTTCATATAATGTCTAGATGAGAACAGCCCATTTTGGACACCATTAGGCAACTGTGACGGCTACAGGGGCCTGAAGCCCGAAAACCTTTAGCACAGTCTACAGGTGATATTTATGAAAGGATTTCATTGTACCTTGGTAGGATGACTCCAAATAATGTCTAGATGAGAACGTCCCCCTTTGGTCGCGATCATTGAGCCTTGATGGCTGCCCGAGCCCAAAACACCAAAACTTTAGCACAGTCTATAGGTCATATTTATGGAAGGATTTCATTGTAACCTGTTAGTTTGACTCCATATAATGCCTAGATGATGACATCACCTTTTGGTCGTGATTGGTCAACTGTGACGGCTTTAGGGGCCCGAAGCCCGAAAACCTTGAGCACAGTCTACAGGTCATATTTATGAAGGGATTTCATTGTAACTTTGAAGGATCACTCCAGATGATGCCCAGATGAGAATGTCCCCTTTTGGTTGTCATCATTCAACCATGATGGCTGCCTGAGCCCAAAGTCCAAAAATCTTTAGCACAGTCAACAGGTCATATTTATGAAGGGATTTCATTGTAACTTGGTAGGTTGACTTCATATAATGTCTAGATGAGAATGTCCCCTTTGACGCAATTGGGAAACTGACGGCTACAGGGGCTCAAAGCCCGAAAACTTTTAGCGCAGTCTACAGGTCATATTTATGAAGGGATTTCAATGTAACTTGATAGGATGACTCGTTTTGGAATAATTTCACTGTAACTTGGTAACTTTCGTTGATATACGTTTACTGTGAGGGCCACATACATTAACTGCGAGGTCATATTAACCCACCCCTCAGCTCTTTAGTACAGTGTACACCTCATATTATTTTTATCAAAAACATAGCATACAGGGAACAGAAATGAACATATTCCCAATTATCACAATTCTTGTCTTATTTCATAATCCTTTCATAAACATTGAACGTTATCCTTTTCGTCAAACACAACACACAAGTTAAGCTACAGTGTCATTGACACTTTCATTTACAGTTTTTATCGACTGAATCGAGAGAGTTGGCTATCCACACCAGCTGTTATCTGGTAACCGAGCAATGAATGCCACGCCGCACGTTCATTGGTCAATATAAAATTCTACACATTATTTTTCACTCCAAATATACCTCATATTCAACAATGAAAACATAGTTGGCGTAGCTAAAGTTCATTTGAAGATGTCTCTTTCAGAAATCGAAATTGCTGCTGAAAAGGGCCATAACATTATAAAAGGGCAGGCTGGTGAGGGAAAAACATTTTACCTCAATAAAATCAACATTGGTCTGACACACATAAACAATAACATTTATACACTCGATACAACAGGTATGGCAAACACCAATGTGCCTTGCGGTGCATTGACTGTGTACAGATGATTTGTTTTAGCGGATGGGCGGGATGGCAGATTTTCAGACAAATTTTTGATACAGAAAATCAAGTTTGATGACAATTATCGTGATGCAAAAGAGAGGATGTTGTCAGCAGATGTTATTATAGTATTGACGCTGTATCTATGCTTTCCTTAAAACTTTTTCGACAGATAAACACAATTTTTTACGGAGAAGAAGGAATCACTGAAAAGTTTTTGGAGGATGATTTTATGTGGAGATTTCTTTCAGCTGCGACTGGTACCTAATGTGAATTTCAATGACCCAGGAGACTTCATCATATGTGCAGAAGATCTTAGATTTCATGTGTTTAAGCAGACCTCTGTGCATCGACAATCTGAAGGAAAGTGAACAATTCAATTTGAAACATACTGCAAAGAATTTATTGAATATTATCTGAACACTGAAGGAGTGGATTTTCTCAAATAGCCTAAGTCTCGACATTTTATAAGTAGAAAGAACAAAACATCTAAATTTCAGGTAATTAACCCCACCCCTTGTATCTAACTATCAAGAGGTCTACAAAGAGCAGACTGAAACTTTGATTCAAAGTGGGCAATAAATGTAAATGCACTGTCACTGATAAACAGACTAATGCATGGGCCTACACAATGTGGGATGTAAATGTTTTGTACATATGTGTGTGTGGTGGCAATTGGGGGTGGGGCACCCCCCCCCCCACCCCCAATTGCCACCACACACACATATGTACAATGTATTAGTGGGGTTATTAGTAACTGGTAATCACTAAGGTAGCCAGACAAAATATGCACAAAAAATACCAATGAGCGAAATGTCCATAGACATAATGTTCATAAACCATATAATTAATCAATATTTTAAATTTGTAATTAAGTTCAGTTCCATATTCAAAGATGCATTCACTTCACCATAATTTAAAAAAACAGAAACATCAAGTTGAAAATTTAAGTTCAAATTTAAAAGCTTTTTCAGACTAATAATATGAAGTTTAGCCATTTATTCTGAAAATAAGTGGCAGTCAGAGAACTGAAATTTTTAAAAGGATAAATGTTTGAGAAATCATTTTTTTTTTTGGCGAAATTTTTTTATTTCTGTGGTACCAAATAGGTCAATCAACAGAAAAGAAAGTAAATTAGTTGTATGGGCAAGTATATGAAAGCAGATGAAGATCAAAGTGACCACATTCAGTTAATTCACCACATAGGGCACAAGTTAATACTCAATACATACGTGTTGAACATGTTACTAGTTACAAAAATCCCCCAGTTTTTCATTGAATGCTGGGAGATTAGGAGGGAATGTGGGGAGGAATATCCTGACTGGGCACTGGGTTAATGTAGGCCTCCTCTTTAGGGGACTGTGATAAATCAGCAGAAGGCCGAAGAATTATTATCATTATTACTTATTTAATATATAAGCACACAGGTTGTTTGCTAAGTGCATAGAACATGTGAAGAGTGGATTTGTACTAAATCATACTAGGGTAGTTTTTCCACCTGCCAACTAATTATTGCTCTTCAGAAAAGACCAAGTAACTTTTCAGCTTATTGAACACCCTGGGGTCCATGAGCTGAAAATTGGGATTGAGTCCTTTTAATCTGTAGTACTAATCTATCCATACCTAAAAACCTTTACACTTCCAGACTTCTGATACTTGGAATACTCAGGTAGAGAGTCTAGTTGAAAAAATCAGCCTGATGATAAATTGTCTTTGGGGTTTAAAAAACAGATTGTTGTGATGTACATTGGAAACTCTGTATACTAGTTTTATGATCCCGCTTTTTGGCTATGCAGATGTTATTTTGGACAACAGTGCAGAAAACCTAACTACTGTACTGGAAAATTTACAACTAGATGCTCTCCGAACAATTTGTGGTGCACCTAGAGGCACAAGCCATAACGTAATTTATGAAGAGACAGGCTTTATCACTTTGAAGGAAAGGAGGAAAAGACATTAAATAATCATGATGTACAAACTCACATCTGGAAATGCTCCATCATATCTTACGCTTCTGGTACCCTGACAGATTACTGATATCACAACTTACCACTAACGTTCTTCAGATAACTTGTGTGAAATACAGTGTTGCTCCAATCTTTTCTGACTCATTTCTGCCTTCGGCCGTGAAATTGCCTGGACACAGATGTGCGATCATGTGATTCTCTAGAGTCTTTGAAAAGTTCTGTTTGAAGAAATGACAGGGAGTTTCCAGAGTATTACTATGCTGGTTGTAGACAAGGTCAAATACTCCATAGTAAACTTTGAGAATGAGATGCAGTGACTTGAATGCTCATAAATTTGAACGCTTCTTAACAAACGACCCTCAATGTTGTTGTGGAAATGATTATGAAGATGCAGCTCACTTCATCTCATCGTGTCCTAACTTTTGTATCCAGCATCAATCTTTTCATCTAAACATTGGGAACTTAACAAACAATATCAGTTTTATACTGTATGTTAATCCAGCATGGCCTAATGCAGTTAATCAAAGAGTCGTTGTGTACTTCCAAAAGTACATTGAAGAAATGAAGAGATTTGAGTAGAGGCTGTCTCCAACCATGGGATAAGACATAATAAGTTTATACAGTCACAAATACATCATACATTAAGAATCACGGAAGGCAGTTGGCTCTGCACAATGCACCCGTTCAAGCACCATTATTGTTTGTAAGTTCCTCAATGTAACAGTGAGGTATTCAAATAGGCTTAGCCATTATTTTCTTTTTTTTTTTTTGATTGACTTTTTCTTTACCTCTACTGTTGTTTTTTTTCACAATTATTTTAAACATTGGGGGAGGTTAGCCCCACAGTTTCCACCAAACATTTGGAATGTTTCAAGCAGTGAAGACAGAACAAATAATCACTGCGAAGGGTGGAATAATGCATTTAGAATTTTAGAAGTATGGTTGGACATAATCATCCATCAATCTGGAGACTCATTACACATTTGAAGGAGGAGGCTGCTCTTGCAAGCACTCAGCTAATACAAGAGGTTAGAGGTCCACCAACAATAAAACGTATACGCAAAGAAGCCAAGAAGTATCAAGAAATATTACCAAATTTTTGTAATTCAGAATTATCTGGAGACAAAACTATGGAGGAATTTATGCAAGGACTTGGTCATCGTATTAGGCTAACTGACTGTTAGGATAGAAATTGATTATATATAATTGATTTGTTGCAATTTATTGGAAAGAGTCAAATGGCCCTCTCCAATAAGTTATAACAAAACAATCAATTATGAAGAGTTTCTTACTAAACGCAGTCCCTCGGTGGTAAATAAATAATAGGCAGTGGAAAAATTAAAGTGAAGAGATGAACAATTTTAAATTTCAAAACTACTTCCTACAAGCAGTAAATATGAAATTTAAAACTGCTGACCTCTTAATTTTAGGGGTTGCTTGCCAATAAATTCTCAATAAAAAATGTTTTGATTGTCATTTGAGAGTTGGATTAACATCTGATGAATTAAGTTGATTTATTATGGAGTGCAGTCTGTAAATTAATTTAATTTTGGCTCAGCTATAACTGACTGATTGGCTACGATAAATCCTTTTCAGAATTATTTATTTATTATTTATTGGTGTTTAAGGTCATATACTTATGCAAAATGGCTAATTCTGACCGTATTCTTTTCAGAACGGCCTTTTTCATCTTCGGTAATTGTTTTCTCACTCACATGTCAACATATGGAAATTCCAAGTAGCAAATTGTTCTCATAAAAAAGCAGCACAGTACAGTGATTGGAAGGTATGAGCGAATATCCTTCAGTAAATTTTAAGAAAACAATTAATTATGAACACAATCTTGCTAAAATGTGCTCAAAAAACTTTAAATGTTTTAAAAAAAATCAAAAGGAAATTAACAGAGTGAATCATATAAAAATGTTGTAGAATGTTATTTTAAATGTTGAAAAAGTTGGTAAAATGTTAAAAAAATGTTGTGTCAAAATAAGTTCTATTACCATTGGAAAATAAAATTATATTTCACTTTATGTTACTGTTATTTGTATTTCATTATGAGAATTGATGGGGATTTTGTCCTATTGGGATTTTGTCCGATGAGTATTTTGTCCATGGGTATTTTGTCCATGGGGATTTTGTCTGATGGGGATTTTGTTCATGGGGATTTTGTCATGGAATCGAATAAATTACATAAGCATTATAATAACTGGTGTCAACTTATAAATAATAGTGCTTGTAGAATACATGCAGAAAATATGAAACATTAAAATTGACTTAAAAATGCAACATGTGCTATTCATCATTCAAACTTTTATACATTTTCAGTTTTTGTTTCATAAAACAGTCCTTATGGTCCCTCATTGGAAGGGTCGCATCAAGTTCTTTCCAATATTGGTCAGAAGCTCTGATTTGAAAGCAAATAATGGAATTCTTCAGTTATTCAGGAAAAGTATGGCAAGAGTTGTCCCTCTCTTTCCTGTATAAGGTAAAGGATTATGGGAGCACTCAATAAGGTTTGCGTTCTTGTCAAAACCCACCCAACAAAAGTAGGGGGTGGGGGATGAAAAAAAAGCTCCATGGACAGATGCCCTTAGTAGAAAATGCCACACAGCACCAAAAATCCCATAGAACAAAAAATCCTCACAGTAAAAATGACAAAAGATCAATGGTAAATATAATTTTATTTATTTATTTATTTATTTATTTATTTATTTATTTATTTATTTATTTATTTATTTATTTATTAGCTCACCTGGCCTAAAAGGCCATGTGAGCTTTTGCTATCACTTGGCATCCGTGTCATCCGCCGTCCATAAACTTTTCACATTTTCATCTTCTTCTCTGGAACCGCTGAGCCAGTGGGAACCAAACTTGACAGGAACGGTTTATGGGAGGTCCTCTACAAATGATCCTCATTTTGTTCCCGTCTGATGAAAAACATGGCCACCATAGGCATTCTTTGATTTGGGTTGGTGGATTTTCAAAAATTTTCTCCTCTGAAACCACAAGGCCAAATGTTTTGGAACTTCACAAGCTTGATGCTTGGGACACCCTCTACCAATGATCGTAATTTATTGTTGATCGGGTTGCAAACATGGCCGCAATTGCAGCTTATTATAATTACCATAGAAACCCAATGGGAAATCACATTTTCATCTTCTTCTCTGGAACTACGGTGGCAACATGAACCAAACTTGGCAGGAATGGTCTATGGAAGGTCCTCTACAAACAGTCCTCATTTTGTTCCCATGGGTTGAAGAAGATGGCCGCCAGAGGCATTCTTTGATTTTGATTGTTGGATTTTTAAAAATCTTCTCCTCTGAAACCACAGGGTCAAATGTTTTTAAACTTTGCATGGTTGATGAATAGGACACCCTCTACTAACAATCCTCATTTAATGTTGATTGGCTTGCAAACATGGCCACAATTGCGGCTTATAGTTACTATAGAAACCAATGGGAAATATAACATTTTCATCTTCTTCTCTGGAACAACTAAGCTGATGTGAACCAAACTTGTCATGAATGGTTTATGGGCAGTTCTCTACAAACGATCCTCATTTTGTTCCCGTGGGTTGAAGAAGATGGCCGCCAGAGGCATTCTTTGATTCTGATTGTTGGATTTTTAAAAATCTTCTCCTCTGAAACCACAGGGTCAAATGTTTTTAAACTTTGCATGGTTGATGAATAGGACACTCTCTACTAACAATCATCATTTAATGTTGATTGGGTTGCAAACATGGCCACAATTGCAGCTTATAGTTACTATAGAAACCAATGGGGAATAACATTTTCATTTTCTTCTCTGGAACAACTAAGCTGATGTGAACCAAACTTGTCATGAAAGGTTTATGGGCAGTTCTTTACAAATGATCCTCATTTTGTTTCCGTGGGTTGAAAAACATGGCTGAAAGAGGCATTCCCTGAGCTTGGTGGATTTTGAAAAATCTTCGCCTCTGGAACCACAGGGCCAAATGTATTGAAACTTTGCATTTTTGATGACTGGGACACCCTCTACCAACGATCCTCATTTAATGTTGATTGGGTTGCAAACATGGCCACAATTGCAGCTTATAGTTACTATAGAAACCCTAAGGGAAATAACATTTTCATCTCCTTCTCTGGAACTACTGAGCTGATGTGAACCAAACTTAGCAGGAATGGTATATGGTGGGGGGGGGGGGGGGGGGGGGGGGGGGGGGGTGTCCTCTACAAACGTTCCTCATTTTGTTCCTGTGGGTTGAAAAACATGGCCACCAGAGGCATTCTTTGATTCTGATTGGTGGATTTTTACAACTTTTCTCCTCTGAAACCAGAGGGCCAAATGTTTTTAAACTTTGCATGGTTGATGGCCGAGACACCCTCTACCAACGAACCTCATTTAATGTTGATTGGTTGCAAACATGGTCACAATTGCAGCTTATAGTTGCTATAGAAACCCTATGGGGAAATAACATTTTCATGTTCTTCTCTGGAACTACTGAGCCAAAGTTGGCAGGAATGGTCTATGGGAGGTCCCCTACAAACAGTCCTCTTTTTGTTCCTGTCAGTTGGAAAACATGGCCACCAGAGGCATTCTCTGATTTCTGATAGGTCAATTTTGAAAAATGTTTTCTGAAACTACAAGCTAAGTCAAATGTTTTGAAACTTCACATGATTGATGACCAGGACACTCAATGTAAGAGGAACAACTTTGCTGTTATATATTATTATGAAAATAAAAACCCTATGCCGGCAGAGTAACTTGAATAGTACAGTAAGTGGAGAGTGGATTGTAACTAAATCACTTGTGCAGTGGAATAATCACCCAAAGTATCAGTTTCTGTACATACAGACAAAAAAACCCACAAGCAATGTGCCAGCCAATGGACCTCTGGGTTAAAATGGAAGTCCATTGGCTGGAACTTTGCTTGTGATTGTTATGCTTTGCAACAAATTTGCAGTTATTGCTTGGGTGGAATTTCCACTTTGTGGGTGATTTTAGTGATAATACACTTGCCACATACTGTAGCTGTTTTTCTCCACTGAGAACTGAAACAATGATAAAATATTGTGTGCAGTTTTATGTTGGGATGTAACTAGAAACAACTTTGCTACCATATGTTATCAGAAAAACTGTTAAGTTGTGATTGATGACAGGTGTTTGGAAAACTGGGTGTAATTTACTGGTCAACTCTAAATGATAGTATACAAATATTCTCAACATTATTATTCTTTGGTTTTTATCAGTCATTCAAGATAGAAATAATGATAACTCCTTTGAATAAAATGTTGTTCTTTGTGTAACCCTTTACTTATCCAATTAAAGCTCTTTAAAAGAGAGTACTGTCTGAAAAACTGTAATTTTCAAAATGTTCTTTAACCTTCTTTTACTGATTTTTAGCTCAACTTTGACGAAGTCAAATTTGAGCTATTGTCATGGCCCGTCGTCCGTCGGTCCATCCGTCCATCTATCCGTCTGGCCGTCTGTCCGTCCGTCTGTCCAAACGTCAACAATTGGCTATGGCTCGGGCTAGAGGTCGTATTTATGAACCGATCTTTATGAAACTTCTTGTGTACCTTTGTTATGACCCTGGGACGGGAACGAGTGTTTTTAGGTGTGGTCCAAAATTCAAGATGGCTGCCAGCAGCCATTTTGTACCGATGATGCAAAAATCAGTTTTTTGTACAGAACTTCTGTATGAAAGTTCTGATTTGAATAAAGTTTTGTATAAATGTTTAGTACCATGGGATACATCACATATAATACGGGTTTTTTCTCGTGCGTAAATTATGCAAATTAGACTGACTTTGATTTATTTAGTGTTACTTTCAGAGCTGTAAGTGCCAAGCAGCTATGGCTCGGGCTAGAGGCCATATTTATAAACCAATCTTTACGAAACTTCTTGGGTACCTTTGTTATGACCGTGGGATGAGATCGAGTGTTTTTGGGTGCAGTCCGAAATTCAAGATGGCTGCCAGCAGCCATTTTGTACTGACGATGCAGAAATCTGTTTTTTGTACAGAACTTCCATATGAAAACTCTGATTTGAATAATTTTTCGTATGAATGTTTAGTACCATGAGATACATTACATATCATACAGGTTTTTTTCTCGTGCTTAAATTATGCAAATTAGACTAACTTTGATTTATTTAGTGTTACTTTCAGAACTGTCAGTGCAAATGCCAATACAGCTCGGGCTAGAGGCCATTTTGTTCAAAATTAAGTGCAATCAGATTTTTGCACAGAACTTCCACATGAAAGCTCTGATTTGAATAATTTTTTGTATGAATGTTTAGTACCATGGGATACATCACATTTATATAATATGGGTTTTTTTCTCGTACAGAAATTATGCAAATTAGATGAACTTTGATTTTTTCGGTTCTACTTACACACAGTAAGTACACATGTCAATACGATTCGGGCTAGAGGCTGTATTTATCAACCGATCTTCACGAAACTTCTTGGGTACCTCTGTTATCACCTTGGAACGAGAACGAGTGTTTCTGAGTGCGGTCCAAAATTCAAGATGGCTGCCAGTGGCCATTTTGTACCGAAATTACGTCTAATCAGTTTTTTGTACACAACTTCTATACGGCTCAGGCTAGAGGCCGTATTTATGAACCGATCTTTACGAAACTTCTTGGGTACCTTTGTTATCACCGTGGGATGAGAACGAGTGTTTTGGGGTGTGGTCCGAAATTCAAGATGGCCACCAGCAGCCATTTTGTACCAAAATTAGTGCAATCAGTCTTTTGTACAGAACTTCTGTATGAAAGTTCTGATTTGAATAAATTTTTGTATGAATGTTTAGTAAAATGGAATACATTACATATAGTATGGGTTTTTTTCTCGTGCTGAAATTATGCAAATTAGATGAATTTTGATTTATTTAGTGCTACTTATACACTGTAAGTGCACATGTCAATACGGCTCGGGCTAGAGGCTGTATTTATCAACCGATCTTCACGAAACTTCTTGGGTACCCTTGTTATCACCTTGGGACGAGAATGAATGTTTCTGAGTGCGGTCCAAAATTCAAGATGGCTGCCAGTAGCCATTTTGTACCGAGATTAGGTCCAATCAGTTTTTTGTAACAACTTCTATACAGCTCTTATTTATGAACTGATCTTCACGAAACTTCTTGGGTACCTTTGTTTTCACCTTGGGACAGAAATGTGTGTTTTGGGGTGCCTTTGTTATCACTGTGCTATGAAGAACAAATATTTTGGGGTTCAGTCAGACCCACTCTGGGACTCAAAGATTTCTTTTCTAGTTTAGCATCTGACTGTCACCCACCTTTACAATACTTTACCTATACATTTGTTACAGGCTACGGCCAGTATTTATGTACAGACCGTTACAATACTTTATATGTACCTTTGTTATCAGGTCATTACCAAGATGTTTGTCATTGCTGTGTCAAATACTATACATGTACATGTCTTGACAAGTTGAGCTACAGTATCATTGACACTTTCATTATTGAAACAGAATCCATAAATGTGTGCTGGCAATATTTGGTAAACAGTATTACTATGATACTGTTGATTTCTAACTTAACCCTGCACATATGGTTTCAGAGAAGTAGATTGGATTTCCAGCAATTATGGGTGGAATATTATGAAATGCAGTCTGTCTGTCAGTCCCCATCCGTCCATTCATCTGTCCATCCATCCATTCATTTGTCTGCCTGCCTGCTTGCCTGTGTCTGAAAGATTGCCTGCCCACACACACACCTGCCAATATGCCTACTGGCATTCTGGATTGGTCTGATTGGTTGATTTTGAAAAATATTGTCCTCTGAAACTACAAGGCCAAATGTTTTGAAACTTCACATGATTGATGACTGGGACACCCTCAACCAATGATCCTCATTTAATGTTGACCGTGTTGCAAACTTTGCCGCAGTTGCAGCTCATACCGGTAGTTACCATGGAAACCCTATGGGAAATCACATTTTTATATGTAGTTCATCAAGGTGAGCGAATACAGGCTCTTTAGAGCCTCTAGTTTATTGGTGCTTAAGGTCACATACTAAAGAAATACAGTACTAGCTGAAATAAGTTGTAGGATATCAACTAGATATTCTCTGATGATCTCTCTCCAAGAGTTTTAGAAGTATCACTGTACGAATTTGATACAGGTGGGGGAGGCAGTTTAAGGGAGAAAACCTCCTGCTGACCCTTCCACATTTTTTCTTCCCATGGTGTAATGATAGTAACTATGGCAATAGAAACTAAGAAACTAAATGAATTTCTGATTCAGGGTATCAGATTAACTTGAGAATTTTGTAGTTTGCATCTGGATGACATATGCCCATCCCCTCTCCTCGCCTCCTCTCCCCTCCCCACAAACTTCCAGTTAAAATATCAATAGCATTACTAGTAATGTTAATTTTAAGTATCTGTATATGACATGTTACCATGACACCATCATTGTTGCTTTTGACATCGTTTTTTGATCGATTAAAATGTTTTTATTGAAGTTAAGTTGTTGTGTCATTTTGTGTTATTTTGAGTAAAGCATAAACAGACTTTTGAATTTCCTGCAGTTGTGTCTATAAGTAGACTACCAATGAATGCAGGGCATGGCATTCATTGTTCAGTTACCAGATTATTTATTTATTTATTTATTTATTTATTTATTTATTTATTTATTTATTTATTTATTTATTTATTTATTTATTGGTGTTTTAAGGTCACATAGTTCTGCACAATGGCTAATCATGACCACGACAGTTTTACGGGTGGAGGAAGCCGGAGTACCCGGAGAGAACCACCGAGCAACGGCGAGCAACTGTCAGCTCCCCAACATACTAACTCCATACAAGCAGGGTTAACATTGGTTGAAGACAGGTGCACCATCGACGTGCAGTATGCCTTAGTGCACAGCGTCACTGTGCCCCCACATGGGCAATGGGGATGAAGTGTCCTGCCCAAGGACACAACATGGTTGCCACAGGTGGGATTCGAACCGAGGACCTCTCAGCTTGCAGCCTGCACCTCTGCCTACTGAGCCACCACGCCCCCTTCAGTTACCATATAACAGCTGGCGTGGATAGCCGACTCTCTTGATTCAGATGATGAAAAGTGAAAAAAATGCGAATAAAAGTCAAATTTCGTCAATCTTGGGCTCAAAATCTCAGTGTCTCCGCATATTACATGACATTTTGTTGTTTATTTGAGCGAGATCGATGAGGTATTCGCTATTCTAGAGATTGTCGAAAATTTTGATCTGGGAAGTGTCATACCTTTACATTTTTTAGTGTTGATAATATGGTATATATTTTATTAAAATTGATAAAATCTGATAATACGTTGAGTGCCTGTGGTTAAAAGCAACTTTGCTTTTTACCTTGAGCAGAACTATAAGGGTTTTTTCACCATTGTGTATGTAAAATTTAAAAGTCGAATACAATGGGAAAACTTTGAAAAAGTATTGCATCGTTCAATAAATCCAACTGGACTTTTTGTAGTTATATGCCAAAAATGTTATGTGAGACACAGTCTTACATACATTGAAAAATACATATTTTGTTTGTGCTATCCATGAATGTAGCACTCTGTTGTCAAAAAGTATAATAACATCTTGGTGTAATTCCAGTGAATTGGGATATTTATTTTTGGTGAGTGGAAACACTGACTATATGTATATGACAAGGCATTGAAAAACAGGAATTTTGGCTAGTCTATATTGACTCAGAACATTTCATTATTTTTGTTTCAGAAACTCAACTGGCAACAGCCATCATGTGACATTTGCGGCAAAGTATACAGTAACACTTCTTCCCTCAGTCGACACAGACTATGTCATGAATTGGACAAGGCAATTACTTGTGTAATCTGTGGAAAAAAATACCATCGGAAAGATGCTTTCAATGAACATTTACTGACTCATTCACCAGTTCCTCAATTTACCTGCAACGTGTGCTGTAAAAACTTTCCATACAAACAAAATTTGATACGGCATCAGAAAAATGTTCATTATAAAAAAGACTGTCCATTTCATCAACAAGTGGAATAGGGTTTTTTGACATTTTGCATTGACTCAAAAACTCGGACTTTCCCATTGCTAAATACAAAGATCACCATTCAAATTTTGTTTTTATCATTTTTGCCTTCACTTGACAAAGTCAAGATAAGCTATAGCCATCACGCATGTGGAAGTCTGTGAATCTGGAGTCTGTTCACAGTTTCTTTGTCACAGGCTACACCCTGTAGTTCTTGTCTAATTGTCACAAAATTTAATATGCAGGTTCGAGATCATGTATAGATGAGAATGTCCTCTTTTGGTCATGATCGGTCAACCATTATGTCTGCGAGAGCCCGAAACCTGAAAATCTTTAGCACAGTCTACAGGTCGCATTTATGAAGGGATTTCTTTGTAACTTGGTAGGATGACTATGTATAATGTCCTGATGAGAACATCCCCTTTTGGTTGCGATCAGTTGAGTGTGATGGCTGTGAGAGCCCGAAAACCTTTAGCGCAGTCTACAGGTCATTGTATTTATGAAGGGATTTCATTGTAACTTGATAGGATGACTCTGTATAATGTCTAGGTGAGAACATCCCCTTTTGGTCACAATCAGTCAACCATGACAGCTTTGAGAGCCCAAAACATGAAAACCTTTAGCACATTCTACAGGTCGTGTTTATGAAGCGATTTTATTGTATCATGGTAGGATGACTTTGTATAATGTCTAGATGAAAACATCCTATTTTGGCCATGATTGGTTATCCATGACAGCCGTATAGGCATGTGACCTAGATTTGTTTAACACAGTCTACAGTTCATATTTATGAAGCAATTTCATTGTAACTTGGAAGGATAACTTGGTATGAAGTCTAGATTTTGGTCACGATCGGTCAGCCATTTCTGCTGCCTGGTCACTTGTCCCAGATTCCTTTAGCACTGCTTACAGGTTTTTATGAAGGGATTTCATTGAAACTTGGTAGGATAACTTGGTTTGGTATTTTGGTCATGATCGGTCAACCATGACTGCCAAACCATCATGTGAATTAGATTCCTTTAGCAAAGTTTACAAGTTATATTTATGAAGGGATTTCATTGTAACATAGTAGGATGATTCGTTTTGGAATGATTTTACTGTAACTTGGTAACTTTGGTTTACATATTATTTTAACTGCTAGGGCCACATCAACCCAGGTCTTAATTCTTTAGTACAGTCTACACTCAAATTATTCTTATTGAAAATATGGCCTACAGGGAACAGAAATTAACATATTCTCAATGATCACAATTCTTGTCTTATTTCCTAATCCTTTCGTAAACATTGGAACATTATCCTTTTCATCAAACACTATACACAGTCATGTTAAGCTACAGTGTCATTGACACTTTCATTTACTTCCAAAAGAAGATTATTTGTATGGCTTTGTCAAACACATTCCACAGAGGGAATAAGTTATGTTTAAGAAGTATGAGAAATGGAAATTTTCAGATAATTATGAAAAAAATCTTGTACTGTCATTTGTAAGTTATGTAAGATAAAGGTACAGACTGATTGTAAAACCACAACAGCACCAAATACTGAATGTCAATAAAAAGCAAATGTAAACAGATTGAACCAAATTCTGTAAACACAGCTGTACTTATTTATTCATTTATTTATTGGTGTTTAAGGTCACATACTTATGTACAATGGCTAATCGTGACCGTAAACACAGTTGTACATGTATTCACTCCATTGCCTTACCCTTTACACACTGATGTCAAAATATTCAAAATTTTGAGCAGCAAATTTTCCTCATAATTCAACTGGGAATTTAACCAATTCAGTCTTGTTTGACAGAGCTCAATGAGCTCTGACAAACAAGATTGAATTGGTTAAATTCTTAGTTGCATTAACCCTTTGAACTCTAGTGGGATCTTCCATGCCAGTTCAATGGTGACAATTAGAAGAGTCCATATTCATTATTTGAGGTAGACTAATCCATATTTTCAACGTGCAGCCCTGAGGCTGCACGTTGAAAATATTGATTGGTCTACCCCACACATTTACTGAACAGCCATCCTATATAATGCATATGTGGCAAGAAATAAGAGCAGGAATATAACTATAGGGCACTTTGTTTCCTGGAAACACTGGAAACAATTATACTTTGCTCATGTATTATCGCCTGGTAACAATTCTGCTCAAGTATTATCTTCAAGTAACAATATTTTTGTATTGAAATCGTTTAAAATGTTTAAATCCTGCAAGTACTAACATTTTTGGAAACGGTGGAAACAGCGGAAACGGTGGAAACATTGGAAACTATGGAAACATTGCAAACGGTGGAAACAGTGGAAACTGTGGAAACAGTGGAAACATTGGAAACTATGGAAAAATTGGAAACGGTGGAAACATTGGAAATGGTGGAAACAGTGGAAATGGTGGAAACAGTGGAAACACTGGAAACATTGGAAACGGTGGAAACATTGGGAATGGCGGAAATATTGGAAACGGTGGCAACAGTTGGGAATGATGGAAACATTGGAAACAATTCAACTTTCATTCGCATCATCCGTGGGGGATATATTTGTTTCCACCGTTTCCAATGTTTCCACCATTTCCAATGTTTCCACCGTTTCCAATGTTTCCACCGTTGGAATCGATGGAAACGTTTCCAATGTTTCCACTGTTTCCAATGTTTCCACCGTTGGAATCGATGGAAACGTTTCCAATGTTTCCACCGTTTCCAATGTTTCCACCGTTTCCAAAATTTCTACTGTTTCCAATGTTTCCATCGTTTCCAACGTCTTCAGAATTTTAGTACTTGGAGCGTTTATGACTTATCATGTAAACACTGAAATGAATTTTAATACCAACTGTACTTGCTGGGTTGTTTGAAAAAAATAACAACAAAAATCTCATTGTTTCCAGTGTTTCCTGGAAACAAAGTGCCCTATAGTTATATTTCTGCTCTCATTTCTTGCCATATCTAATATAATGACGTTATGACGTATCATGTTCCTGGCCGGAAAAACGGACGCTAGGGTTGAAAGGGTTAAGAAAAAAATTGCAATTTTAAATTTTGTATTTTGACATCAGTGTGCAGAGGGTTAATTTACCTGATCATTATGTTATGTATAAAAATTGTCATATTTTGCTTTTCTGTTTTCTTTTTCCAAATATCTTCTTTACCTCTTATTGCAGTAAACTTGATAAGCTTGCAGAGGTTGAAAAGATGGGTAATGCATTATAGTTTGACATGATTAAAAATGTGTGTCACAAAAAGCTAAAGAATAGGATTGAGATAGTTCACTTCTCTGTGGTAACCCCAGGAAGTGGAACAATGCTTGTAAACAATCAGCCTAACAGTACTTTATACTTATGTTGTAGTTATGATATAGCTATAGATGCTGAAGGTGACCTTAAACACCAATAAAGAAATGGATGAAGGAAAAAGTTCTCAAAATGGCTATAATGTTCAACTGCTGCATCATAACCAAAATGCCAATATTTTATTTTTCGAAATATTTACATATTTACATGAAAGTCGTTTTGCAGACAATCTTATGTAAAATTTTTGGCTTAATTTGACAAAGTCAAGATAAGCTATTGCTGTTATACGTGCAGAAGTCTGTTAGTCTGTGAGTCTTTTCACATTTTTCTTTAGCACAGGCTACAGCCCGTAGTTCTTGTCCGATCGTCACAAAATTTCATATGTCTGATGAGAACGTCCCCTTTTGGTTGCGATCAGTCAACCGTGGTGGCTGCCCGAGCCAAAACCCGAAAACCTTTAGTCGCATTTATGGAGGGATTTCATTGTAACTTGGTAGGATGACTCTGTATAATGTCCAGATGAGGACGTCAACCATGATGGCTGCCCAAGCCCGAAACCCGAAAACTTTTAGCACAGTCTGCAGGTCATATTTAATATGGAGGGATTTCATTGTAACTTGGTAGGATGACTCCGTATGATGTCTAGATGAGAACTTCCCCATTTGGTTGCGATCTGTCATCTGTGACGGCTACCCGAGCCCAAAACCCGAAAACCTTTAGCACAGTCTGCAGGTCCTATTTATGGAGATATTTCATTGTAACTTAGTTGGATGACTCCATATAATGTCTAGATGAGAAGGTCCCCTTTTGTCGCAATCGGTCAACTGTGACAGCTACAGAGGCCCGATGCCCGAAAACCTTGAGCACAGTCTACAGGTCGTATTATGAAGTGATTTCATTGTAATTTGGTAGGGTGACTCCAGATAATGTCTAGATGTCTAGATGAGGACATCCCCTTTTGGTTGTGATGAGTCATCCGTGATAGCTGCCCGAGCTCCAAACCCGAAAACCTTTAGCACAGACTACAGGTCGTATTTATGAAGGGATTTCATTGTAACTTTATAGTATGACTATAATAATGTCTAGATGAGGACATCCCCTTTTGGTTGTGATGGGTCAGCCGTGATGGCTACACATTCTTACATGTACATGTTCTTACTTGTGGGTTTTTCCCATATTAAACCCTAACCCCACAAGGTCAAAAAATTAACCCCACAGTGGAAAAAATAAACCCACATGTGGCCACTGTACTAACCCAACCCCACAACTACCACTGACCCTAAATTGTAAACCCCACAATGTACCTCTGCTAAGCCTGTCCAGACCCGAAGCCCCAGAACCTTTAGCACAGTCTACAGGCCATATTTATGAAGGTATTTCATTGTAACTTGATAGGATGACTCATTTTGGAATAATTTCACTGCAACTTGGTAACTTTGGTTGATGTACATTAACTGTGAGGGCCTCAATAACCCACCCCTCAGTTCTTTAGTACAGTCTACACCTCAAATTATTTTTATTGAAAACATAGCATACAGGGAACAGAAATGAACATATTCTCAATTATCACAATTCTTGTCGTATTTCATAATCCTTCTTAAACATGGAACACACATTATCCTTTTCGTCAAATTCAACACACAGTCAAGTTAAGCTACAGTGTCATTGACACTTTCATTAAAATAAAATGTCTGCCAACAAATATTTTATTTATATGTCCTTTTTTTAAAAAAAATTATAGTATTCACAAACTTCCTTATTAAATATTAGTAAAGGAATTTCGGATGATTTTTACTCTCTAAGCTCATTTTCATTTGGCAAGCCTGTAAAGTGTGTAAAGAGGAATCCTTTTTACTGAATAGACATATGAAAATATTTAAAGAACAATAATGTTTTATTCAGAATGTAAATTACCTGTATACTGGTAATGAATAAAATAAACTCTATTGTACATTTAGCCTTCCCTGTTGGAACTCCAGGAAATGAAGTAGTGCTTGTTTAGTATGGTATTGCATTGTGTCCTTGGACAAGGCACTTAATCCTGATTGTCTGAATGGGGACATGGTGGCACTGTGTACTAAGGCATACTGCACGTCGATGGTGCACTTGTCTTCAACCAATGCTAACCCTGCTTGTGCGGAGTTAGTACACTGGGGAGGTTGACAGTTGCTTGCTATTGCTCAGTGGTTCTCACCAGGTTCTCCGGCATCCTCTACCCATACAACCATCTGACACAAGGTGACCCTGGCTGTTGAAAGTGTTCTTAAACTCCATAAAAAATCCTCATAGTCATTTTCTCCTCTGTAATAATTTAATGGAACAAAAAAAAATTAAATAAATTATTAATATTCATTCTGCATGCTATTGTTAGTTTCTTTCAGACAATAAGCTTTAATTCCAGCTAAACTAGAATGGCCTCTTCTCGCATAGAATGCCGACCTGAAAATCCTGCTAGATTGAATGGCCAAATAAAAAAGTATATTGCCATAAAAAATAATTAAGAAAAAAATTGATTAACATTCTCCTGTTATTTCCTTAGGCCTAAGCATTTTGAAATGTATGTGTACTTTACACCCTGAAATCAATTTTTTCAGAAAATGAAATGATTATATGTTTGAAGAAAATGTGTTCTTTTTTGTTAGAAATCCAAGTGGGTTAAGGGGGACATTAACCCACAACCCTGTCCCTAAAAATCCCCAAACTCCTTCGTGCTTTCCCCTACAATGCATTCTGCTTCCATTGTCACTGTCCAAGCCTTTCCATGCCTCTGTCTTTGGGTGATTGATGATCAGGCAAAATTGCTGTAGGAGGTTTCGGAAGGTAATGTGTTCAAAGCAATTAAATTGGTGATTATTTATATTCTTTTGATATAAAATATCACAATTGCTTTTCAATGTACGCTGTGTGTGAAACAAAAGTATGTTACTTATTGTTGTATTAAATCTTTGTTTTGTTTGAAAAAAGCAACCATTTTTAGCTCAACTTGACAAAGTCAAGCTGAGCTATTGCCATCACTTCTTGTCCGTCGGCGTACGTACGTACGTACGTATGTACGTACGTACGTACGTATGTACGTACGTACGTACGTACGTTAGTACGTTAGTACGTTAGTACGTTAGTACGTACGTCCACAATTTCCTTTGGCACACCTCACAGGTCACATTTATGATCAGATTACTTTGAAACTTGATATGCTTGTTTGGGGTGACCTCTAGATGGGAGCTATCGATTTTCTTCAATTTCCGTCAAAAAATGTTGCCGCGGCCAACGTTCTTAGAACTTAGTTTAGTCAAACCACAATATTTCCCTTTGGCACACCCTACAGGGCACATTTATGATTTGATTGCTTTGAAACCTGGTGTGCTTATTTAGGGTGACCTCTAGATGGGAGCTATCGATTTTCTTCAATTTCTGGCAAAAAATGTTGCCACGGCCAACGTTCGTAGAACTTAGTTTAGTCAGACCTCAATATTTCCCTTTGGCACACCCTACAGGGCACATTTATGATCAGATTGCTTTGAAACCTTGTATGCTTGTTTGGGTAGACCTCTAGATGGGAGCTATCGATTTTCTTCAATTTCTGTCAAAAAATGTTGCCGCGGCCAACGTTCTTAGAACTTAGTTTAGTCAGAAGACTCAATATTTCCTTTTGGCACACCCTACAGGGTACATTTATGATCGGATTGCTTTGAAACCTGGCATGCTTGTTTGGGGTGACCTCTAGATGGGAGCTATCGATTTTCTTCAATTTCCGTCAAAAAATGTTGCCGCGGCCAACGTTCTTAGAACTTAGTTTAGTCAAACCACAATATTTCCCTTTGGCACACCCTACAGGGCACATTTATGATTTGATTGCTTTGAAATGTGGTATGCTTATTTAGGGTGACCTCTAGATGGGAGCTATCGATTTCCTTCAATTTCCGGCAATAAATGTTGCCACGGCCAACGTTCGTAGAACTTAGTTTAGTCAGACCTCAATATTTCCCTTTGGCACACCCTACAGGGCCCATTTATGATCAGATTGCTTTGAAACCTGGTATGCTTGTTTGGGGATACCTCTAGATGGGAGCTATCGATTTTCTTCAATTTCCGTCAAAAAATGTTGCCGCGGCCAACATTCTTAGAACTTAGTTTAGTCAGAAGACTCAATATTTCCCATTGGCACACCCTACAGGGTACATTTATGATCGGATTTCTTTGAAACCTGGCATGCTTGTTTGGGGTGACCTCCAGATGGGAGCTATCGATTTTCTTCAATTTCTGTCAAAAAATGTTGCCGCGGCCAACGTTTTTAGAACTCAGTTTAGTCAGACCACAATATTTCCCTTTGGCACACCCTACAGGGCACATTTATGATTTGATTGCTTTGAAACCTGGTATGCTTGTTTGGGGAGACCTCTAGATGGGAGCTATCGATTTTCTTCAATTTCCATTAAAAAATGTTGCCACGGCCAACGTTCTTAGAATTTAGTCGAGTCAGACCACAATATTTCCCTTTTGTACACCCTACAGGGCACATTTATGATCGGATTGCTTTGAAACCTGGCATGCTTGTTTGGGAAGGCCTCTAGATGGGAGCTATCGATTTTCTTCGATTTCTGTCAAAAAATGTTGCCACTGGCAAAAAAAAATGACACTGGTACCAATGATCTTCAATTTTGCCATTTCATTTATAACTTACCAAGTTCAAGTTTGTCAAGTTGAGCTACAGTGTCATTGACACTTTCATTATCTTAACTTGATAATGTCACGTATAAGCTGCTGGGATCAGTTGTGATCTGTCATCTATCCATTCATCCTTACATTTGTCCGAACATTCATACATCCTTACATTTGTCTGTACATCCATACTATACTTCTGTCCATCCACAATTCCTTTAGCAACCCTACAGGCTGCATCTCTCACCTGATCAGTTTCAAATTTCATATGTGGCCTTGGGGTAATGTCTTGATGGGAGCTATCAAATTTTTCCGAATTTGGTTAGAAACCATGGCCACTGATGGCCATCTTGGATTTGGCATATAAATTGTCAACAATTCCTTTAGCATATGTTACAGGCCGCCTCTCTCATCCAATCTTCTTCAAATTTCATATGTAACCTTTGGTGTGATGTCTAAATGGGAACTATCAAATTTTTCTGAATTTCATTGAAAAACTTGGCTAGCAGTGTACATCTTGCATTTGGCATATAAATGTCAACAATTCTATTAGCACAACTTACATGCCTCACCTCTCACCCAATCTTTTTTTACATGTGTAGCTGTGATTTGATGTCTAGATGGGAGCTATCACATATTTCTGAATTTCAGTTGAAAAACATGGTCACCATGCAGCAGCCATCTTGGATTTAGTATATAAATTGTCAACAATTCCATTAGCACACACACGCCACAGGCTGCATCCTTCGTCTGATCTTTTTCATATTTCATATGTAGCTTTGGTGTGATGTCTAGATGGGAGGTATCATTTTTTTCAAATTTTTTTTTAAAACGTGGCCGCCAGCATCCATCTTAGATTTGGCATGCAAATTATAAAAAAAATTTGAAGCCCCCACACACCCTATGGGGTGCATCTCTCACTCTTTCAACTCTCTTATGTGTCTTTAGGGTGATGTCTACATGTTTTTTTTTTAATTTCATTAAAAAACATGGCCACCAACAGCCATCTCAGATTTTGCTGTTATTGTCTTCAATTCCTAGAGCACATCTTACAGGCCACATCTTTCATCCAATCTTCTTCAACTTCTTTTAGTGAACGAGATTCAAGTCTGTTCCCACAATGTTTCTTGTTTATGTTCTAATACAAAGAGATTCCATGATAGATGCACAAACTAATCGAACTAATACACCTTGACACATACATGCACCTCCCCCCACCCCCAACACATGCACACAAAAACATGTGTATGTGTTTGAAGGTTTGTACAGTACTGTGATCACAACAGATGACAAAATTTCTACCACATCCCAAACCCGTCATGGTCTGGTTAAAATAATCTTTCCGCTTTTCTTCCTTACAGTTACATAGAATCTCACCTGTCAGAAAGAAATGTGAGGCCATCGAAACTGAGATGGCATTTTAACCCTCTATACTCTAATGTCAAAATGGCAAAGTTTTCAGCAGCAAATATTTCCCATAATGCAGTTTGATATTTAACTAAATATACCTTGTTTGACAGAGCTCAGTGAGCTCTGTCAAACAAGATATAATTGGTTAAATTCATAGTTTAACAAGGAAATAACAAGGGAAAAACAGAGTGCTTGGAGAAAATTTAGTAGCACTACCAGAGTGCTAGGGGATAATTTGTTTTCTTATTTCAATCTTGATGTCACAATATTTTATTTATCAACTCATAACTACTGGTGTCTGGTGTCACAATCCATGATTTGAATCATAGAAATACCTCTTTAGGTATCACAGCACTAAATATTTTCCCATAGGCGATCATTATAATGTTCAAGCGAAAGAAAATATGATCACATCATTTTAATTTTGGCATTCAAATATCTTTGTCAAGTGTAGCCCTTCTGACAACTGTTTCTGACCTGAAAACAGGAGGCCATGCAACAAATGACAGAGAAAAGCTGACAGAAAGGGAAGTACCAGTCATGTACACCTAATTTTCAAGGAATTCCCAACAAAACCACACCAAAAGTCAACTGCATTTTTTAGGTCCAAAGGTCATGAAATCACCCTCTTTATTTATCTGGAATATTCAACAATAATGCATGATGTCATTAGAATGTTTATTGAAACAATATATTTTCCCAAGGCTGCTTATTTTTAGAGATTGCATCAATTCCAAGTGCAACATTTCAAGGCGGGTAACTCTGATTCAAATATTTACTGCAGCGATACATTTAGGATCCCATTCACATTCTGATATTAGAAATGTATGTAAATTGTCATGTAATACCTGTTTTGAAAAGAAAATACAAAAAAAAATTAAAATAAAAAGTAAACATATTCAAAGAATGCATTTTTATTCACTTTGTCTGTCTTTTATACTTTTTTCCAGTATTTTATATGCATATTAATTGAAAAATGAACCTGATTCTATTTAACCCTTTACCTAACGTAATGGCCAAACTCAGTCGGCCTTGTTCATAAAAATTACCATTCAATTTTCATTATTTTTTCAATAGCTTACGACCCTCATTGGAATGATCTCATCGATTTGTTTGCAAGTGTTGTATTCCTTTCATGTTAGGTAAAAGGTTAAATGATAACCACTGCTAAAGAGGAACTTGACTCAACAAATGAAGTACCGGGTAGTGTTAAATTTTGATGTCAGAAAATTTATACCCGTGTTAGATACTGTGTAAAGACCAAGCTGTCACCTTAGATTTGGGATTTAATTTTTTCTTATTTCCCTTTTCTTCCAGGTTGGCAGACGTCTCATATGCAGTAACTGTGGAAAGGGGTTTAGCCACGCTTCTAACTACCAAAGACATATTGAACGACACATGAACATTTGGTACTCTTGTGACAAATGCAATAAAAAGTTCACCAGGAAAGACAATCTGATGGTTCACTGTAGGAAATATTGTCGTGTGGCTCGGAGTTTAGTGTTATAAACAGTTTGAGGTGTAGAAGTAGTCAGAAATATACCGTTAGTGGTTTTAGTATAAAACAAACTTATTTTAACCCTTTACCCAAGGCAAATAGCAAACAACACTTGTAAAAATATTTCTTGAATAAATAAAATTGTTCATTTTCTTTATAAATCTCATTTGAAATGAATACTCTTTCTCTTTGCATCTTCTTTTTCCCCTTACCCAATGCAGATGATATCAACAATTTTTATTTTAAATATATTTTTTCAAATCTTTCAATCAAATTCAACAAAACCATATCATGTGACTTATCATTGGAATGAGCCCAATGAGGGGTTACATTATACTTTTTTTTATGAATAATTTTTTTCAACTTCTAAATTTGCATATTACATTGGCGGATGTAGCAGATTCTTTAGGTAAAAGGTTATGCAATGGCCTTTTCTGGCCAGCAGTATTCAGGAAAATCGCCATTCAGATTTTATTCTTCAATTTTCACCTCTAAAACATAGCTTATGACCCTTATTAGAATGGGCCCTTCATTAGTCTCACTTATGGAGCCTAATATGTGGTGCAGGTCTCAAAAGGCAAGAGGGAGAGTATGGGATTATTGGGGACATGATGGATGGCTGCATCTTTTGCAGTCCAAATTCAGAAAATTATCTAGGATGTCACATCCCGGGGAAGTTTCTGAATATGGATGGCAAAAGTCACCATTTCCTTGACTGATAGATGGCTAAATAATTTTGAGTCATCAAAAGTTATGCAGATGTTTTTGTCTTGTTGCAGTTTATGGACAAGTGCCTACAGACACTCTCCCATGAATTGTAACAGGGCAAATCTGAACAGACTAAATAATTTTTCTTCAGAGATAATATGAAGCAAATCCACTGAGTATGAAGTTTTAAGGTTGCTGTACCTGGGCTTCTACAATTCTACCAGTTAAATCCCTACAAGATATAAATGAATTTACATTGATGACAGGTTGAGCATCATCATAGGGGTGGTGGTGGGGGGGGGGGGGGGGGGGGGGGGGCAGGTAGGGGCCTGACTGTTGTCAGTAAATGACTGGCTGATTTACTCCAATTCAATGAACAGCTTCTGTTTCTCATTCTAGAGCCAGGTACAGGCCTTCCAAATCCCTGTGGTTGCTAACTCATCTCTCGCTGGTATTGCAATTACTTGTGTAGAAACAGGATCATACAAATCTGACAGCATTTTTAGATACTTGTATTGTAACGGCCATCAATGGTAGGTATGTGATTCAGCAGAGTCTTACTAACTGAATAGCCAGTGTCAGAAACAATATTCAAAGCACAGGTTTATTTCTTTATCCAGAATTTTGTTTTATTTTCTTCTTTTTGATTATAAATTATAACTTGAATTTATTATAGTTTGTTTGACAGGGCACATGGAGCTCTCTCTCAAACAAGGTATAATGAATTAAATACTTTTTTCTTCAATTCTGCGACATTTTGTGTAACCCTTAACCACTCAAATTAATTTTACATTAATAACTACTGTATTTACATGTACATAGCTGCAAATGACTTAACCCTTTACCCAACATGAAAAGCAGACGACACTTGCCAAAAAAATTCTTGAATAAGCAATTTTTTTGGTCTCAAAAACATAGGTTATGACCCCTTGTTGGAACGAGCTCGACAAGCTCATTCCAATGAGGGGTCATAACCTATGTTTTTGAGACAAAAAATGAAAAAAATAATGAAAATTGGCTATTTTTGAGAATAGCTCTGGCCGGTTTTGGTCATTACGTTGGGTAAAGGGTTAACAGCATTTCTGTATTACTGTTGGCTGCCAACAATGATGAAAACCACTGTCAAGATAAATGCATCCTACAAGTCAAGTTCTCATGGAAGAATACACTTGGGACTACTTTTTCAGAGCAATTTAAAAGGATCTGTTTGTGGGTGTATGGGGACATAACCCTCTCCACTCTGATGTCAAAATGGCAAAGTTTTCAGCAGCAAATATTTACCATAATTTAATCAAATATATCTTGTTTGACAGAGCTTATTGATTAATAGTGTCTCCAATTCTGTGATATAAATGCAATCTGGGGGATATAATGGGATAATATATAGGCCTTTCTTATCGAGATCTGGTGATTTTGGATCTCTTCCACTTCATAAATGGAGATTTGCCCAGTTTGGTGACTGTGGACTCAAAAAGTGAATGGAACCTAAGTGATTTCAGATCCAGCCAAAATGATTTATGGACCTAAATAGTTGGAATTTCAAGGCCATTTGTGTAATTCGGTGACTTTCAGTTACTGAATATTGACTGAATTTAAGCCATTGGATCCACCAAAGAAACCATTGTCACTCCAGTGGGTCCAATGACAAACTCAGTGTCCCCAAATTTGGCGAATCTGAGAACTTTTAGACTCCCCCAATAAGGAGTATTAGATATTATTGATGCTTGAAATTATGACCACCAAGAACAACCTGGGAACTGATATTTGTTAGGATTAAATATGCCAGATATCATGGATGTCAATTCAAATGTCAAAAGATGACAGGTTGTACACATTTTCTGATGACATTTGCCTACTATACTGGACCCATCATTGTTTATGCCGGCTCCCACCCCCATCCCAGAAAGAAGATTTGAAAAATATATCCATAGAAATGTTATTTCCTTGATTCTCATAGACGAGTGCAACAGAAGATGCTAAAAAGTGTGCTTGTGTGTTGACAGTTCATATCACCCATGTATTAAATCAAATGTCAGCAAATTCATGCAATACTACTTATCTCTCTCTCTCTGCATGCAATGTTCTGGGTAACAAACTATTAATTGTAAACAGGATATGTTTTCATTTTTAGCTCAACTTTGGCAAAGCCAAATTTGAGCTTATGCCATGGCCAGCCTGTCCGTCTGTCTGTCAACAATTCAATACGGCTCGGGCTAGAGGCCGTATTTATGAACCGATCTTTACAAAACTTTTTGGGTACCTTTGTTATGACTGTGGGACGATAGCGAGTTTTTTTGGGTCCGATCCGAAATTCAAGTTGGCCGCTGGCAGTCATTTTGTACAAAATTAGGTGCAATCAGATTTTTGCGCAGAACTTTCATATGAAAGCACTGATTTGAATCATTTTTTGTATGAATGTTTAGTACCATGGGATACATCACATCTAATACAGGTCTTTTTGTTCGTGTGTAAATTATGCAAATTAGACTAACTTTGATGTATTTAGTGTTACTTTCAGCACTGTAAGTGCAAATGCCAATACGGCTCGGGCTAGAGGCCGTATTTATGAACCGATCTTTACGAAACTTCTTGGATACCTTTGTTATTACCGTGGGATGAAAACGAGTGTTTTGGGGTCCGGTCCGATATTCAAGATGGCCGATGGCAGCCATTTTGTACAAAATTAGGTGCAATCAGATTTTTGCACAGAACTTCCATATGAAAGTACTGATTTGAATAATTTTTTGTGTGAATGTTTAGTACCATGGGATACATCACATATAATACAGGGTTTTTTCTCGTGCAGAAATTATGCAAATTAGATGAACTTTGATTTTTTCAGTGCTACTTACACACAGTAAGTACACATGTCAATACAGCTCGGGCTAGAGTCTGTATTTATGAACCGATCTTCACGAAACGTCTTGGGTACCTTTGTTATCTATCACCTTGGGACAAGAACAAGTGTTTCTGGGTGTGGTCCAAAATTCAAGATGGCTACCAGTGGCCATTTTGTACCGAAATTAGGTCTAATCAGTTTTTTGTACACAACTTCTATACGGCTCAGACTAGAGGCCGTATTTATGAACCAATCTTTAAGAAACTTCTTGGGTACCTTTGTTATAACCGTGGGATGAGAACAAGTGTTTTGGGGTGTGGTCCGAAATTCAAGATGGCCACCAGCAGCCATTTTGTACCAAAATTAGTGCAATCAGTCTTTCGTACAGAACTTCTGTATGCAAGTTCTGATTTTAATAAATTTTTGTATGAATGTTTAGTAACATGGAATACATCACATATAGTTCGGGGTTTTTTCTTGTGCAGAAATTATGAAAATTAGATGAACTTTGATTTATTCAGTGCTACTTATACACTGTAAGTGCACATGTCAATACGGCTCGGGCTAGAGGCTGTATTTATCAACCGATCTTCACGAAACTTCTTGGGTACCTTTGTTATCACCTTGGGACGAGAACGAGTGTTTCTGGGTGCAGTCCAAAATTCAAGATGGCTCCAGTGGCAATTTTGTACCGAAATTAGGTCCAATCAGTTTTTTGTCACAACTTCTATACAGCTCGGATTTATGAACTGATCTTCACAAAACTTCTTGGGTACCTTTGTTTTCACCGTGGGACAGGAGCGAGTGTGTTTTGGGGTGCCCAAAGACCCACTCTGGGACTCAAAGATTTGTTTTCTAGTTTACCCACCTTTACAATACTTTACCTATACATTTGTTACAGGCTACATTTGTTACAATATTTATGTACAGACCGTTACAATACTTTATATGTACCTTTGTTATCAGGCCATTACCTAGATGTTTGTCATTTCTGTGCCACATACTATACATGTACATGTCTTAACAAGTTGAGCTACAGTGTCATTGACACTTTCATTGGAATTCAATTTACAAAACATGTAACTAATGAACCTTCTGTATTGTTACAGCTTTTGTCAGTGTATATTTTCATGTAGTGTGTAATATGGTAATCCTGTGCAATGCTATTTCCATGCATCTGAGTGGATATTTTGAGATTTTTCAGGAGATGTATTTGAAAGATTTCACACTTTGAGAGCTGTCAAAAAAAACATTGGTAAAGCATACAGGTGAGGTCTATATATCAGCTTTGGTCGTAACGACCAAAGCTGATAAACAGACTTCACCTGTATGCTTTACCAGACATTTGCAGCAATTATACTGTCTGTGGATTATCTTGTCTGGGGGTGGATTTGGTACTTGTATGTCTGTAAGATTACGATCTACTTCAGTTAACTGATTTATTAACAGACTGTATACATTTTAGCATTTGCTGCCACTTACTTCAAAAAATGATCTGAAATCCATCGAAACTGAACCAGTATGAGAGAAACATAGCTGGTGAAAATATGGGGGAGGCTCTGGATCCACCCCTTGTTATACCCCACACAACGAAGTTGCTGGGGTATAATGTTTTTGACTGGTCCGTCCGTCAGTCCTACTTGTTTTCCGGACTTTTTTTCTACACGCTTCCAGATATTGAGCTGATTTTTGGTATGTGAGTCTAACATGGTGGCCTACAGATCAAGTTTGCATTTTTTTCCGCTCCACTGATTTTTACTGAAATTACAGCCCTTGGACTCTGAAAAATTCATAAAAATTCCAGTTTTCCGGACTTTTTTTCTACACGCTTCCAGATATTGAGCTGATTTTTGGTATGTGAGTCTAACATGGTGGCCTACAGATCTAGTTTGCATTTTGTTCCGCTCCACTGATTTTTACCGAAATTACAGGCCTTGAACTTTGAAAAGTTCATCAAAATTACAGTTTTCCGGACTTTTTTTCTACACGCTTCCAGATATTGAGCTGTTTTTGGGTATGTTAGTCTAACATGGTGGCCTACAGATCAAGTTTGCATTTTGTTCCGCTCCACTGATTTTTACCGAAATTACGGCCCTTGAACTTTGAAAAGTTCATCAAAATTACAGTTTTGCAGACTTTTTTCCTACACGCTTCCAGATATTGAGATGATTTTTGGTATGTTAGTCTAACATGGTGGCCTACAGAACAAGTTTGCGTTTTGTTCCGTTCCACTGATTTTTACTGAAATTACGACCCTTGGACTCTGAAAAATGCATTAAAATTACAGTTTTCCGGACTTTTTTTCTACACGCTTCCAGATATTGAGCTGATGTTTGGTATGTTAGTCTGACATGGTGGCCTACAGATCAAGTTTGCATTTTGTTCTGCTCCACTGATTTTTACCAAAATTACGGCCCTTGAACTTTGAAAAGTTCATCAAAATTACAGTTTTCCGGATTTTTTTCCTACACGCTTCCAGATATTGAGCTGATTTTTGATATGTTAGTCTAACATGGTGGCTTACAGAACAAGTTTGGGTTTTGTTCTGCTCCACTGATTTTTACCAAAATTACGGCCCCATAGACTTTGAAAAGTTCATCAAAATTACAGTTTTCCGGGCTTTTTCTCTGCTTGAATTCTTTCAATACCGTTGAAACTACAGAACACTGTTTTCTGCAGTATTCCTAGAATCTATGTTTATTTTTAAAAAATGATTAGAGCTTGAAATATCGGGGCGCGTGGGGTATGTGAGCGTGCTCACTAAGGTATTATATTTTCACCAGTCATTGGTTGTGTTAAAATATATGCATACAAAAAAACATGGCCTGGCAAAAAAAGTGGAGGGGCTTAAGAGTACCCCCCCTCCCCCTCCCCAATTCCGCTGACCCTGAACTAACTCTGTGCAATGCACAGGTTTAATCACTCTTTTCTTTCTGATTCTAAATAAGTTCATCTCTATTATGTAACTAACCCTGCACATTGCATAGCCATGGCGAAAACAATTTTATGTAGTGTGTCATATGGTCATGACTGATTTTTTATAACCAGAAAGTAAGACTAAAGCACAAGGTTAGTCACACTTTCTAGTTACAAAAAGTTAGTCACACTTTCTGGGTATAAAAAAAATTATTTACCAACTGACTAACTGGTGCTGTGCACTGAACAGCCTTAATGTAAATCTCATCAGAAGCAACATTTTACTGAATGTAATGCCCCAAACCAGCCAGTAATATTCTCAAAAAGCATTTACACTCAGTGTATGACCCCTCATTGGAATGAATTGTGGAAATGTTATTGTTTTTCAGTAAATTCAAAAAAGGAAAACATTTTCTATTTTCAATTAATAGCTTGTTTGGCTGCAGTATGGTCTATTTCTTCTTCTTCAACTATTTTCCAATCCAAAGGCTTGGTTGAAGTAGAAGCAACAGACTGAACTGGCCAAGGTGGAATTCATTATCTAGGACAAAACTAACTTATAATGACATATTTGTACACTCTCAAATTGGGAAACTGATTGTGTTTTCTCGAAGCATGTCAGTTGGAAAAAGTTGGACGTAGGAACAGGGAGCGGGAGAGCCAGGCCTGAAAATAAGCAGTCTGAAATTTGCAGGATGAGGTCCACAGAGGGTGAATTTGATGATGCTATCCCATACAGTGGGCCAATTTATCCTCTGGGGACCTCTTTCTGTTTAGTTTTGAGACCCTGATTCAGATTGAGGTTCATAGAGGGTAAATTTAGTGATGCTACCCTGCTTTGCATGGTAGCATCACTAAATTCCCCCTCTGGAAACCTCATTTTGCAGATGACAGTCTGCTTATTTTCTGACTTGGGGAGAGCACAGGCTCTAAGTGCCACCCCCACCCAACTTTTTCCAAAATAGGTGAGAGAACAAAAAAGAGAAAAAATAGTGAGAGACAGAGAGAGAGAGAGAGCAGGCAAGCGAAATCTTACCAACTCGTCATTGCATTTGTATCGAGAATTAGCTGGAATGGAGTGCACAGACTCTTTACTTTTAAAACATGAACAAAGATTCTCTCATTTGATTTGTTTCTACTATGCCATTTAAAGCCAAGAAAAATGTGCATTTCTGGCTTCATGGGGAATTTGTTAAATATGGAGCCAAAAATGTGCATTTTTCTTGATGTACGGTATGTGAGTTCTAAGCATTGCTTTGTGTATTGTATTCCTACCATCCCCCTAAGTCACATGGTTCATCACAGATGTATATCACTGTGTGTGTGCCCTTATATGACCATACTCCCCTTTCCCCTACCCAAAGTTTGAAATGCTTCCTATGTCCCTGCACATGCCCCATGTGCCCTCTGGTTAATTCACCTCTGTGCCTGGGATCATTGAAGATTATAATGTACTATAATGTAATTACATCTGAGTATGAAGAAAATTTATTCTGGAATTTTATTTTCAGAGATCCAAGAGACTGTACCCATGCACTCACTGTGGCGCTACATTCAATCATGGGACAACCTTTCAGCGACATATGGACAAGCATATGGGTATTAGCTATGGATGCGAGGAATGTGGAAAAACTTTCAAGAGGAAGGATAGGCTAAAAGAGCACATTCAAAGACATTTGCGAAATAAGAACTTTTTGCAAAAGTCCTCTTTCCAATAGCCTCATTTAACTCTTTCAAGCATTGGGTCCCTGAAATGTTGTCATCAGATAAAATTTAACATGTATTCATTGTCAGCAAGTCCACAAACAAGATTTTGACCACCAGGTAGTAAATCATCCTATCAAAAAATAAATGTCTGAAAATTCTTCATCCTGATTGCCTTTGTGGGGGCACAGTGGCACTTTGTACCAATGTGCAGGTAAAGAGCATGGTACACATACCAATAGTTTTCTGAGGCCTTATGACCACCCAGTTCAGGACACCAATTGTACATAAAATTGAAATTGCTTGCCTAATGAAGTCTCTCAATTCAAAAACAAATGACAAGTTCTTCTTTAATAGTACAAGAACAGCTCAATAGAGACTGCATGAATTTGATTCCATGTGATTGCTTATTATAAAACAGACTTGCAGTATTCATTCAGTTGCTTAGGTATTGGTCTTAACCCTTTACCTAACCTGAAAAGCAGACGACACTTGCAAAAATAATTCTTGAATAACTAATTTTTTTCATTTTTTGTCTCAAAAACATAGGTTATGACCCCTCGTTGGAACGAGCTCAACGAGCTCGTTCCAACGAGGGGTCATAACCTATGTTTTTGAGACAAAAAATGAAAAAAATAATGAAAATTAATTGGCGATTTTTGAGAATAGCGCCGGCAGGTTTTGGCCGTTACGTTAGGTAAAGGGTTAATGTTTTCTGCTCAATTTGAATGTAAAATTTCTTAGTTTTTGTATGTTTCCCCACCCCCACCCCAAACAATTTCCCAAATGGATCCTCCATGATGGAAATTTTCCCAATAGCATGGGTCCCGGACTTTTCCCAAAGAGGGAAGAAGAATCCCAGACTTCAACAAATGCTAGCCCAATAAATTTGTAGTGGGTTAGTATGATGAAGAATCCAATAGATACTTGTCATTGCTAATTGAGTCTCTCTTAGTACACCGGTTTCTTCCACCTGTAAAATTCTTACATGTAGGATTTAACAAAAAGGAGGATAATTAGGAAAATAAGAGCTGCTTGAAAGCCTATCACTGTTTCTTACTTTTGAAGAAAGTTTTGTTTTATGTATTCACTTGATTTAGAAAAAAGGTGAAGAATTATTTTGATAAAGTGGCTTTTAAATTAATACACCAAACATAAAAATTGAACTTGACCACAAGAAAACTGCTGGTCCAGCCGCCCACCACACTTCTAACTTTTCTGGATTTTTTTTTAGCTTATTTGAACCCTTGGAAGCTAGGTCTGTTCAGGATTTGTAGAACTTTTCAGCCATAATTCAATACAACAACTGTATGGCTGAATGAGTAACTCTGTGATGCTCCCAGAACAAGATCTGATGGAAAATTCATTAGCATTTAACTAACTTCAAAATTAAAAATCACTGGTCAAAAGTTTCATTCAATTTACAAAGAAAAATTTCATTTAAATTACCCAAATTATACTTAACCCTTTGAACCTGTAAGACCGATTTTTAGCTCAACTTGACAAAGTCAAGCTGAGCTATTCCCATCACTTCTCGTCCATCAGCGTACGTACGTATCCACAATTTCCTTTGGCACATCTCACAGGTCGCATTTATAATCAGATCGCTTTGAAACTTGGTATGCTTGTTTGGGGTGACCTCTAGATGGGAGCTATCGATTTTCTTCAATTTCCGCCACGAAATGATGCCGCGGCCAATGTTCTTAGAACTTAGTTTAGTCGGACCTCAATATTTCCCTTTGGCACACCCTACAGGGCACATTTATGATTGGATTGTTTTAAAACCTGGCATGCTTGTGTAGGGTGACATCTAGATGGGAGCTATCGATTTTCTTCAATTTCCGTCAAAAAATGTTGCCGCAACCAACATTCTTAGAACTTAGTTTAGTCAGAAGACCTCAATATTTCCCTTTGGCGCACCCAACAGGGCACATATATGATCGGATTGTTTTGAAATCTGGTATGCTTGTTTGGGGTGACCTCTAGATGGGAGCTATCGATTTTCTTCAATTTCCGTCAAAACATGTTGCCACGGCCAACATTCTTAGAACTTAGTTTAGTCAGACCTCAATATTTCCCTTTGGCACACCCTACAGGGCACATTTATGATCGGGTTGCTTTGAAACCTGGCATGCTTGTTTAGGGTGACCTCTAGATGGGAGCTATCGATTTTCTTCAATTTCCGCCAAAAAATGATGCCGCGGCCAATGTTCTTAGAACTTAGTTTAGTCAGACCTCAATATTTCCCTTTGGCACACCCTACAGGGCACATTTATGATTGGATTGCTTTAAAACCTGGCATGCTTGTGTAGGGTGACATCTAGATGGGAGCTATCGATTTTCTTCAATTTCCATCAAAAAATGTTGCTGCGGCCAATGTTCTTAGAACTTAGTTTAGTCAGACCTCAATATTTCCCTTTGGCACACCCTACAGGGCACATTTATGATTGGATTGCTTTAAAACCTGGCATGCTTGTTTAGGGTGATGTCTAGATAGGAGCTATCGATTTTCTTGAATTTCCGTCAAAAAATGTTGCCGCAACAACGTTCTTAGAACTTAGTTTAGTCAGAAGACCTCAATATTTCCCTTTGGCGCACCCAACAGGGCACATTTATGATCGGATTGTTTTGAAACCTGGCATGCTTGTTTGGGGTGACCTCTAGATGGGAGCTATCGATTTTCTTCAATTTCCGTCAAAACATGTTGCCACGGCCAACGTTCTTAGAACTTAGTTTAGTCAGACCTCAATATTTCCCTTTGGCACACCCTACAGGGCACATTTATGATCGGGTTGCTTTGAAACCTGGCATGCCTGTTTAGGGTGACCTCTAGATAGGAGCTATCGATTTTCTTCAATTTCTGTCAAAAAATGTTGCCGCGGCCAACGTTCTTAGAACTTAGTTTAGTCAGACCACAATATTTCCCTTTGGCACACCTTACAGGGCACATTTATGATTGGATTTCTTTGATACCTGGTATTCTTGTTGATGGGAGCTATCGATTTTTTTCCATATCCGTCAAAAAATGTTGCCACGGCCAACATTCTTAGAACTTAGTTTAGCCAGACCTCAATATTTCCCTTTGGCACACCCAACAGGGCACATTTATGATCGGATTGCTTTGAAACCTGGTATGCTTGTTTGGGGAGACCTCTAGATGGGAGCTATCGATTTTCTTCCATTTCCATCGAAAAATGTTGACGTGGCCAACATTCTTAGAACTTAGTTTAGTCAGACCTCAATACTTCCCTTTGGCACGCCCTACAGGGCACATTTATGTTCGAATTGCTTTGAAACCTGGCATGCTTGTTTGGGGTGACCTCTAGATTGGAGCTATCGATTTTCCTCCAATTCTGTCCATCAAAAAATGTTGCCACTGGCAACGATCTTTGAACTAAGTTTTGTCAGGCGTCAATATATTCCTTTGGCATGCCCTACAGGGCACATTTAAGATCAGATCGGTTTGAAACTTTGTGTGCTTGTTTGGGGTTACCTCTAGATGGGAGCTATTGATATTCTTCGATTTCCGTCAAAAAATGTTGCCACTGGGAATGACCTTCGATGAACTGAGTAAAAACTTAGTGCAGTTAAGCATCAATATTTCCATTTGACACACCCTGCAGGGCACATTTAAGATTGGATCGCTTGCAAACTTGGTGTGCTTGTGTGGGATGACATCTATATGGGAGCTGTCGATTTTCTTCCATTTCTGTCAAAAAATGTTGCCGCTGACCTTTGAACTTCGTTTAGGCAGACCTCAATATTTCCCTTTAACACACCCTTCAGGGCACATTTATGATCGGATCACTTTGAAACTTGGTATGTGTGTTTGGGGTGACCTCTAGATGTGAGCTATTTTTTAATTTCCATAAAAAGTTATTGTCGTTATCACCAGCTTTTGAACATACTGCCTTTGTGCATCAACTTATCCCTTTTGCACTCTCTGTAGGGTATATTTATGAATTTCCATAAAAAAACCAAAAAACCATTGCCACAAAGCAATGACCTTCTACTTAGTGGATTTGTGCATTAACATCTTCCTTTGGCATGCCTCAGAGGGCACATTCATTATCAGGTTGTTTTGAAACTTTGTATGCTTATGCAGGGTGACAAAGATAGGAGCTATTGATTTTCTTTTCATTTCCATCAAAAACTGTTGCTGTAAGCAACAATCTTTGAATTTATTGCATTTGTGCATCAACATTCTTTGACATGGCCTACAGGCCACATTTATCATAGGATTGTTTTTGAACTTGGTGTGCTCATTAGTCAAGAACTCTAGATAAGAGCTGTTGATTAGAATTCATTTCTGTGAAAAAAGTTGCCATTTACAATAACCTCTGAACATACTGCATTTGTGTATCAACATTCTTCCTTTAGCCAGTCTTACTGTTTACATTTAAAAATGCATGGATTACTCTGCCGTTGTGCACACACAATGCTGTTATGTTGAAATTTCATCAAATGACATTGGTACCAATGATCTTCAATTTTGCCATTTCATTTATAACTTACCAAGTTCAAGTTTGTCAAGTTGAGCTACAGTGTCTTTGACTCTTTCATTTGGTCCAAGGCATAGTTTGATCCCTTTTTGTCTTATAAGAGGTCTATATACAGGTCATTGATGATAAAATATTAGCTGCAGTCTGCAGCCAGACTGCAGTTATTATTTTATCCTCCCGGTATATTGATATTGGACTGACCCATCTCACCGTGAGTGTACACAAATCCGATACCATTTCAGGAAATGCGGGTTCAAAGGGTTAATCTAGAGTTGAGTAACTTCCTGCCCTGGGCAGGAATATCTGCCTGCAGCATGTAACAAGTTAACCCTCTGCACCCTGATGTTGAATTCTTAGTTGTGTTATGGGGAAAAGTTTCCACTTGAAATTTCAGCTCAACGAGCTCGTTCCAATAAGGGATCATAAGCTATGATTTTGAGACAAAAAATAATGAAGATTCAATGGCAGATTTCAGCTCCACCTGACAAACTTTTTTAATGCTAAGTTGTCCATCTGTCCATCCGTCCATCCGTCGCCAACATTTTGTTTGTCAGGGCCGTAAATTCTTAACCACTGAATAGTTTTGGACAAACTTTATAACAATATGTATTATTAAAAAAACAGTGTGTCACGAATTATAATATGGTATGTGCCTCCATGTAACTTGGTATGATTGACAGATCTTACTTGTACTTGGTACAATTATTGCCCATGACTCGAAAGGTGTGTCACGACTTTGATCCAAGGTCATATCATCAAGATCATGGTCACAGACAGCAAAACTTTTATATTGTTATACAGCCATTGTCCAGTCCAAATAACTTGGAATAATTGGCAGATCTTATTTATACTTGGTACATTTATTGCTCATGACTCAAAGGTGTTTGATCCAAGGTCATATCATCAAGGTCAAGGCCCCCGTGGGAACCCCAGGAAGTGAAGTAGTGCTTGTTTACTGTGGTAAACAAGCTCTTTTTCACTGGTAAAATAGGACCCAGTCACTAATGCTTGGGGTGCAAGTCCTCTAAAATAGGCAACATGGGGTATAAACGATTGACTGACCTTGACTTTAGCTCCATGTTGTGGTCATGATTAGCCATTGTGCAAAAGTATGTGACGTTAAACACCAATAAATAAATAATTAAATCAAGGTCAAGGTCTCAGGCAGCAAAACTTTTATATTATTATATAGCCCTTGTCTGGTGCATATAACTTGGTATGATTGACTGATCTTATTCGTACTTGGTACAATTATTGCGCAAGACTCAGAGGTGTGTTGTGACGTGATCAAAGGTCATATCATCAAGGTCAAGGTCACAGACAGAAAAACTTTGATATTGTTATACAGCCCTTGTCTGGTCTGTATAATTGAATCGATGTGACAGATCTTGTTCATACTTCACACAATTATTATCCATAACCTAATGTGTCATGACCTTGGCCCATTGTCATATCATGAATGTTAAGGTCACAAGTAGTAATACTTGAATTCTTATCTTGTATTTAGCTTCCCCTAAAAGTAGTGACCCTGGGAAGAGCTGCCTAGGCTTAGAGGCCTCTTGTTTTGAATAGTGCTGGCCATTTGTGGTCATTGCATTAGTAAAGGGTTAAAAAAAATTTACCATTTGTTTTTGACTGTTTTCATAAAAACGTTTCTTTAGCCAGATTTTTGTCTATTTGAGGGAATTGAATGGGTATGGAAAATGGGCTGACATGTCTGGAAAAAGTATGGAACTTAAATTCTTGCCAGGGGAAAAATGCTGAACTTTACACACACTTGATTGTAAGAGTGAAGGAAGTAAATGTTATGATGTATGGTGTATATTGTTCAAATTAATTTTTCCTTAATTTTTTCAAATATTTACTGGATAAATTGCTGCAGTGGGCTTGTGGATCCTTGAGAGTGCTTCAGTTTTAAAACTGAAATTCCAGTACCTGGAGAGTTCTTGAAAATTGGATGACTGACTGCAGGGAACCCTGGTTTGTGAAGCAGTGCTTGTTTACTGTAGTAAACATGTTTGTTTTACTTGTAAAGTAGGAGCTGATAACCCATGGCTGGGGGTGGAATTCCCTAAAAAGGGGCAACATGGGTATAAATAATTGGCTGGACTTGACAATGTATCCATCCATGTTCCTGTCACGATTAGCCATTGTGTAGAAATTTGTGACTTTTAATACCAATAAATAAATAAGTGTGGGGGGGAGGGTGAACCTGATTAGTCCGACTGTGATGATTCAAGTCCCAACTGATAAAATATTTCAAGTACATCATCAAAGCATGCCTTTGTCAAAGCCATTCCTTGATGATGTCGTTGAAATATTGATCAGTCAGGATTATCATTAACCCTATGAACTCTAGTAGTATCTTCCATGCCAGTTCAATGGCAGCAATTAGAAGAGTCCATATTCATTATTTGGGATAGACTAATCAATATTTTCAACGTGCAGCCTCGAGGTTGCACGTTGAAAATATTGATTGTTCTACCCCACACGTTTACTGAATAGCCATCCCATTTAATGACATAAGGACGTATCATATTCCTGGCCGGAAAAGCGGCCGCTGGGGCTCAAAGGTTTAAAAATTCAAGACTAGCTAATAGAGCAAAAGTTTGGGTGGCACCCAGTGCTTTCTGGTTGCACCACACGATACACCCTTGGTTCCAATACTGTTCTCGCTATAAACCAGTAGTGTAACTATCAAGATCATAAATTTCCCAACAAAAAAGTAGCAATGCTAAGCAGGGGAAAGTATAAGACGATGCTACCTCCTAACGTTTGAGGAAAAAATCAACATGGTGTCTAAAAGGCATAAATCTGTAACAAAATGAAGACAAACTTTCGGCGAATTTGCACAAAAAAACTTGGTAGGGCTTTGAAGCCATGAACTATGACTGGAAGAGCTGAGTGAGGGTCATAAGCTATTTTTGAGTAAACATTGCGATGTTCTTGTGTAAATAGCACTGGGATATACTGGCTACTTGGTAAATGGTTAAACTACTGGTGAATAAAATGCATGTTTCACATTAGCATTCGGACTTCTGTCCGCTTCTGATTTCTTAGGGTCTTTCAGAAGTTTAAATGAATGTCAATTTGAAACACGTTTGAACAAAACGAAGAGCAGCTTGAAATACTTCATTTTCTGAATAGAGCTGGCCGGGTATGTTTTTTACATGAGTGAAGGGTTAATAGATATCCATCCCCCACATATTATACAAAAAGTTGTATGTGTCCAATATAATGTCCATGTAGATTGTTTTTCAACTCATTTGGTCGACCGATCATGGTAAATAAAGTTTTATAACGAAAAACGAAGTGTCAGTTTTATTCAAATTAGGGTGTGACGAAGTCACCCTAAAACTATTTAGAGATCCTTAATGTTTAAACCAAGAATGCCCCAATATTATAAACGGGTGTAATGCTATAATTCAATTAAGCCGATTAATTAGCGGTGTATCCGGCATTAGTTACCCGGTTTGCCTTCCTATAGCGGAACGTCAATCAATGTCCCGGTGAAACCAAGGCTCTCTGCAACAAGACACTGGTCAGACTTTTTACAGAACATGCCAGCGTAATCTGGGGCCACATTCGGCACCAAAATCCATAAACTTCAAATGGTACATAGGAGAGCTACCTTCATGGTCCGTGTGGACTACCGAACAGCCAGTAGTGAATCCAACATGATGAATAAACTGCAGTGGCCAACGTAACAAGAGTGCCGAGGCCAAGGCCATCATGGTGATGTACCGCATCGTACACTTGTTGATTGACATTCCAACATACATCCTGGTACCAACCATACCTCTTAAGAGAGAACAACACCGTCTTCTTTGTGCCAAATGCGAGGACGATCACATACCAGAAGTCATTCTTCCCACTGGCAGGCGATATTTGGATATTCCTTGCATCATGTCGATAAGATAATACACACAAGTGGGTTGTACTTTTCTGGAAAAAAGAAGACCAAAAATCAGCAAAGTGCATCGTAAAGCGTTATATTCCCCGGTCACACTTTTTTGAAGCCAGTCCGGTGCGGGGGGGGGGGGGGGGGGGGGCACACTTTTTAGCGTATCCCATTCTAAATCTGTTTTCTCAAATTGATAATAGAAAATATTATTATTATTACCCGAAGTCTTATTAATTCTGATGCGATCAGCAGAGGCCCTTAACAGTTGTGCGCACATTGTGAACTAACATACAGGCACATCTCATAGCTGTCTCTCCTCCACTTTGGCTAGTGATTGTTTAATTAGATACAGGGTAATGTGAACCAGAGAGTTGTGAATAGGGAGGCAAGAGAGACTGCTAGGTTGAGAGTAGCCAGAATAGAGCTCTACATGTGCATATATAATGGGCAGAAACCGAGAATTATGAAAGAATCCGAGCCAGATGAACAACTCGTGTGGTACTTTTCGCTGAGTTTGGGGAATTTGCAGGTTGTTTCTGGTGTTCAGATATAGTCTCATATAGAGTCGAACATGCTCTCCGAATACACCCTAGACATCTAAACTACAGATACTGTTCTTCCCCCCTCACTTCTCCAGATACGCGTGTACCTGACCAAGCGAGAGGTGAGGCAACACTGATTGGGATTTGTTTCGTGAGGTAGAGGTTAGGCAAGAAATTATGAAAAACCAAAGTTTTGCAGACATCCTTGCTTACCCGACGAAAATATACACGCGCTTTGGAGTACCCATTTGGGCAAAATATCTTGCTTGGTCAACCACAATACACACAGATTAGAAGGTGCAACAAATGCCCGACTCGGTGTATCGGTAGAATTCCACATCATGTGAGAGAGGAACTTATAACAAATGATTTTTATGCCCATGGCCTGTTGAAAGGGTTCAGATGGCAGGTGGCCGGGCACTGTCAACCGAACTGGTGCGTGTAATTGTTGTATGTTTAGAATACAGTATTTTATTTTGTATGGAAAATATACTTGTAGCGTAAGTCTATGATAAAAGCATGTGCCAAATAGTTGGGCGATAAGACCGAGTCCGGCGAGAAAAAATAGTTACGGCCCTGCGAATACAAAAACCCATGTTTCATAAAATGGCTTCCCGAAATCTCCCAGTTTCATTTACTCTGCATACATTGACTATTTTACGTGCTCGGAGTAGGAATCTTAAATTGTTGAACTATAGTTTAACAGTCACTGTTGGCTTCTTTTCGGCTGCGACATCTGGGGCGAAGGGGGAGGACAAAAGTGAAGTGGTTGTTTATACACTCTCCCTGAACAGCAGTCTTTCATTTCTAATCAGTAAGCCAACCACATGGCGTTTTACTTAGCTTACGATTATTTTCTTTTGTGTTACTATTTTGGCTTCTGATCGTGTTTGACCTTTTAGTGTGTTTCCGCCATTCCGCCCCCCCCCCCCCCCCCCCCCGTGAGTGTGGATTTGTATGAGAGAAGTTTTCTCTGTGGAAGGTGTCACCACTCTAAGTTTTTCGATCTCTTGGTATACTTTCTGGATTGTGTGTGGCTGACTTTTTTAAAAATAGTTCAAGTCGATCCTTATTTATTTCTTAGTGACGAAATTTGGAACGACTTTCATGTGACTGGCTGTGACTGCAAATTTGGACTGGTTGGGTAGTGGTACTGATCGCAACTGTGAACATGTAAGATATATTAGCGTTCTGGTTCACGAGTTTCTTTTTGCTGTATTCAGATTAACGGTGAACAATTGATGGGTATTTAAAATGTTTTTCTTGTAAGATCCAAATATAGCCTATGTGTCTTGCATTTCCCTGGTTACAAAAATGATGATGATGATGATGATGATTATTTTACAGATGATTTTACAGGTCAGATCCAGCTTGGAACATGAATGAGGCTAAGTGTTTGCCGATTCTTTGACAGCCTGGTGGCGTTTGGTTTCTTTTTATGCATGACAAATGTTGAGACAGAGGATGAAGGCAGTATCATCGCGATTCAGAATATTTGATTATCGGTTTTCATTGATTGTTAATAGTAATGAGTGATGGTTGTCTCCAAGTCCCGCGTACAGTCTCCCTTCGTGTGAACCAATATGGGGGAGGACAACTCTGTCCTGGAAGGGGCTACAACCCTTGTAAGAAATGTAGCCCGCCAGTTGATGACTCTTATGCCCGCGTGTCTCTTCACTGAAGTACAATTTGGCACTTGTTGGCTACAGAAACCCCGAGATCTTGTGTATTTTTAATTTTTCCATTAACAATTGTAGAATATTATTTACATGACTGATCCCTATTGTGGATAAATAGAATTGTTCTGAAAAGTAACTTTTTGGTAATCTAGATAACCACAAGCAGAAGACCTCCAAAACAGCCCGAAACAACAAAAAGATCACGGGGAGAAGTTTGGAATTATTCGTGATAGTTTTGTCGGGAGAACCGGGAGGGCCATGCTACACAAGACTACAACAGTCCAACGTCGCAAACATTTTTTTTTGCCAATTGTAGGCTTTCTGTTTGACAACGGCCTTTCTTTTGAGGTAAAATGAACAAGAAGCAGTGGGACCATGGGGGGGGGGGGGGAGAGAACACCCCGCCCACAAAGTTCCCATCCCATTCCAAATTTCTCCAAACATTTTTATGTCCGTTTAACAACTTCCAATCGAGATCCGCATCATTTTCTAATTTAACTTTTCAGTTGTCAAAATATAGGTATGTCTAAACTCCATTCAACAAGAGAGGGGGAATTGTTTTTTATCTTAAGATAGTCAAAGTTAAAACGAACGAGAAGATGCAAAATTATGTATTCACTGATTTTACCGGAGTCCCTTAAGTCAGTGTTTCATTTGTCAGGCTTCCTTTAGTAGTACCGGATGATTTAGTTGAGTATTTGGAGGACGGTTTTTAGTGGTCTTTGGAAAGTCGAACGTCATATCTATACTTTTGGGTTGATTCGTATTGAATCACACTCAGATGACCTAGACTGTGCCTGTGAAAATAAAGATGTCAGTGTGTTCAGACGCATCATGTCTTTTAAATAATATCCCTCCAAGCAAGTTTTTATTCCTTTTAATTTGATGTACTTGATTTATGTCGTTTCACTTCTAAGATTTTCAGCTACTTTGCGAGGCTATTTTTTTTTGCTTCATATTAATTTTCCGATGTGAAAAAGTGAAAACTGAAGTTAAAATTTTCAAATATTGTTATTCGACGTACAAAGATACATTCAAAACACAAACTTAAATTGCGGCGTGCAAAACTAAACGAGAATATTCAAAATTAACACTGTTTTGACTCCTTGGTAAACAAGCTCTGTTTTGCTGGTAAAATAGGACCCAGTCACCAAGTCTTCTAAAATTGGGCGACATGGTTATAAACGATTGGCTGGACTTGACTTTATCTTCATGTTGCGGTCACGATTAGCCATTGTGCAGATGTATGTGACCTTAATTAATACTGGTCAATTACAGAATACAAACAGGACAATTAAACTATACATGGGCGGGAGGGGGGGGATTATGCTACTCAAATTACCTTGTAAATTATCGACACAGCAGCAGGGTTTACATGTTGAAAAATGGTCGGGGCCTGAAATAAGTCCGCGAGATTCGAAGGTCTGGGCCTACTCGGGGTTGATTTTTAAACATGCCTTAATATACTATTCAAAGAAAGTAGGGGATATCTGATAAAGGTGAGATATATGAAGAAATATATTTATATTTTCATCAAAATGACAGTTGGGGCATTGCACTGTGACATCTGGTGAATGATTTCAGCGATAGCTGGGTGTCTGAAAAGCACGCACTCCACGCACTGAGCTGTAGAAGACATAAACGGTCAGTCAGAGAATTTACAACATTCAGTCCAAGGCCTCAATGCCTTGTAAATCCTCCTCGGTTCGCGAGACAAGCGCGGATCCGACGTGGCATACTCTTCACCAAACGTCCAATATCAGCTTGACTGATGTTATTCCATTCTTCCTGGGGTGCAGCGGTGAGTTTCTGGACATTGGTAAGGGGCTGTTGGCGTTGTCATAGGAGCCTGCCAAGCACATCAAAGACGTGCTCGATTGGTGAAAGGTCTGGACTTATTGCTGGCCAAGACAGGGTAGTGATGTTCTGCTCCTGGAGGAACTCTGAAGTGACACGAGCCCTGTGTGTTCTTGCGTTGTCATCTTGGAAAATGAATCGACGGCCGTGACGTCGCGCAAATGCCAAAACGATCGTGCTGCCTAACGGTTACATCACGGTATCGTTCGTTCCGCTGCCGCCGCCACGCTCTGTTTCGCCAGTCGTGGAAGTCGAGAGTGAACCTCGATTCATCGGAAAACATGACGTTGCTCCACCGACGATTGTCACAGCGGTGTCGTGCTCCACACCAATTACGCCTTGCTGCGATGTGACGTTCAGTCAAACGTGGAATTATTCGAGGTCGTCGAGCTTTCATATTCCAGCTGTGTAGGCGATTTCGGACAGTCTTACCAATGACTCACACATCTGTCGCTCGGTGCAGCTGCTGTCCAATTTCTGAGGCACTTTGATGGCGGTTACGTAATGCTGTGGTTCGGATGAAACGATCCTAGTTAGCAGTTGTCGCCCTTGGACGACCTGACCGACGTCTGTAATCAACATCGCCTGTCTGACGGTAGCGTGACCACAGCCTGCTAATCACCGATTGAGTAATGTTGAGAATTTGAGCCACTGCAGTCTGTCTGTTGCCAGCTTCCAGCATGCCAACGGCACGTAATCGTTCGTCACGTGTCAGTCTTCGCATACCTCAAAAGTTACGTTTCGCCCAGAAACTATTGATGAACGAGTTTATACCAAGAAAAGAACGATAAGACTGCCTTTGAAAAAACCCGTTCAGCACAAATGAAAATTTAAAAACTTGCCCCACAGACATGAACGCGGCGCTCGTGCGAAAAACCTGCACGCAGTTTTCGTGGGCCAGTGACATTCACACTAAACTTGGTAATATATTGACGTGTCCAATCACGCGTATCCAGTACCATTTTCCGAAAATATCAACATCAGTTTGGGTATCCCCTACTTTTTTTTAAATAGTATAGTTTAGTTTTGTTTTAATTTTTTGTCGGAGCTGGAAGAACAGCCCCGACAGAAGCACTCTCAAGGCTGATCTCGGGGCCTGTGCTGATCAGCCCCGCTAAAATGCAAACCCTTACGTCAGCAGGTGGTCTAAAATGACATAGCTATGTATGAGACTCCAACATTCAGACAGGATGGTCAAGACAGATAGAGGAACTGATGGAGAACTACCTATTGAGTCTGTAGGCCTTGAAGGGGTATTGGAAGCACAGGATCAGATTTATCAGGGTGGTGTGCTCGAGAATCATAAAAGAAACTAAAGTTGGAGTTATGGCCAAAGACTTGTGTGATGAGTTATATAAAAAAATGCGTCAGCTTCTGAGGGTAATGGGACGTTTCGGCCTTGGGACGTTGCGGCCTTGGGACGTTTCAAGCTCAGGACGTTTCTACCAGAGACGTTTCTGTTTCATTATATTGTAGAATTGTGACGGATTGGGGTGGATCAGAGGCAACAGAAACAGCTTACGCTTTGCCGTCGACTGAAAACAGGGATGACTTGGGAGTGGAGCAGATATGACAATGGGTATAAAATGAACAACCTTAAATAAGTTGTAGGATAACCACTGTGAAGTGTGGCTATCCTACAACTGGATGTGGTGCGAGCGTCTCAGGTGATGAGATAAAAGATGCTTCAACATTTTTCACAACGCAAGTGACTCTTGCATCGCGTCCTGGGTGTGATGCTCAACGTTTCTTATGATTGTTCACATACGCGCTACTGCACTCTGGAATCGGTTGGTTTGGCGATCGGCCCGGGTCAGCTAGGGTGAGTGAACATCAACCGAACTGGGTTTATATTCACTCGACCCAGTTGGTTTGGGTTGGTTTTTGGCCCAGCTGATTTTGGGGTGTAATATTACATTTTATTATATACTTGCAATCCCATGGGATGGCGGAGAGCCACCGAGTACAACTATCATGCATCGTTACATGTTGTTGTTTTGCATTTTCTGTCTGTTCACTATCATCAGTAATATTTATTTCTCTCTCTCTCTCTCTCTCTCTCTCTCTCTCTCTCTCTCTCTCTCTCTCTCTCTCTCTCTCCTCTCTCTCTCTCTCTCTCTCTCAAACCTTCAAACCTATATTTCCAATATTATAATCGAACAAACGCATAGCGCCACAGCTCTTTGAAAAACATATTTATTGGTATATACTTGATATCTGTCATATCCGATCTAAACTGTTTTTGTTGAACTATTTTATGCATGGAGACGACAATAATAAGCCCGTGTCTTACTCTCGAATCCAATCCACCCACTATTGTCTATTACTACCTGATATTATTGGAAATAAATATTGTTTAAACTACATGTTGGGGCAAAGGAATGGTTGGTCCTGTGGGTATTCCGTTCCATAAGTTATACTTGGAAATCCCACCCTCTCCCAAATAGTTTTTCCAACGAACGACTTGTTAAAGCTATTTCTTTCAAGTAGTTTTAACTGATTGATTATCTTTCCCCCCTTGATATTAAGTTCATTCGTGTGGTTTCTGTATATGCCTCTACCTTTAACACACAAATTCACTCCCAAGTATTCATATTCTCCCATTTTACCCACTGTTCTATCCTTGTTTTCCTCTTCACAAATAGAGAATTTACCCACCCTCCACCCTCGAGACGACTCCACCATACGGTCCACGGGTATTACCTTGCTTTTATTTTCGTTCAGTTCAAGTCGCCATTTATCCCCGTACTTTCCTACCATGGTTAACAGTTTTTGTAGTCCCTCTTCACTCTCAGCTAATAAAACCATGTCATCGGAAAAGAATAGCCCTGGGAGTTTTGTCTCTCCAACTTTGATTCCCTCTGCGCTTGCACTGAATTACCTCCTCTCCTAAATCTTTTATGTACAATGCAAATAGACAAATCGGTGACAAGGTGCACCCCTGCTTAAGGCCTATCTCCATTGATACCATTTTTATTGTGACGTTTCCCAAGTTGAGTACACTCTGCACATCGTAAAACAGTGCTCTCATGATTCCGACAAAACTTCCTCCGAATCCAAAGACATCAAGCTTCTGCTTGATTATTAGTCTGAGTGAAACACACAGACTATTGTTTTTGTTTGGTTTCTTATTCTTTTTCTTCTTCTTCTTCTTCTTCTTCTTCTTCTTCTTCTCCTGTCTTCTATCACTTTCTAGTCCACAAGATAACTCGAAAACACGTTGTCCTATCTCTCTGATTTTTGGTACTCTGATAGACAGTCTCAAGTACTTAGCCACCTATGTTTTTCAGGTCGCTAGAGCCCTTGAGTATGGCCCAGTCGGCCACAGGGTTTTCACAGCCTCTAATTTTCTGTAACAGAAAATTATCCTGAAGCAATACTATATTGTATTTATTCACACTGGAGATAATGTAAACAATCATATTACAGAAGTGTAGTTAGCTGTCAAAGATTAAATGCTATCTGTTATTTTAATCAGGTACCAGTTTCATCCCAAAAGCTAGTTGAGGTCCCAAAGATTTTATTTCATGCAATATGAAGAAATGATAATTCTTTCCATTCTCATATTAGCATAATTCAAATAAGTGGCAGAGCAAAAAATGTCCATTTCTGATTCCTTGATCGAATCCTTTGAATGCTATGCACATGTATGCTTTTTCTGGTTTCTTGGAAAACTTTATCTGGTTCCTGTATGAATATCTTTAAATACTGTTAACGAAGACCTACTTCTGATTTCTTAAAAAGTATTTCACTCCCAGAACTAAACCTCCATAAATTCTCTTTCTGTTGTGTTCAGTTCTGATGCTTTAAGTCCTTTCGCAGACTTAAATTTACAGGATGCAGTAAATTCTGTTTCTCTAGTATTCACCTTTGTTCTTGCCTCTAGATATACATCTTCGGCACTTTTAGTGGTTGTAGCATTTACCCCCTTAAGTTTTCAGCACCTTCTAAATGCAGCACATTTTATCTTTCTCTCTTTTATTCTGCGTTTGGGCTCATTGTTTACCATATACCCTAGTTCACTTGTCGTTACTCTAATTCTCCATATGTATTCCCTTCCAGCATATTTTAGACTTCTCTCTGTTGAATCGGCCAACTCCTGGACGCTAATTATCTCCGGTTGCCACATTTTCTAGCTTTAATTTTAAATCCCCTTCAAAGTGCCCCCAGTCTGCTTCTTTTCGCAGTTTCCAAATGTCCTTAAAGACAGGCCTTTGTTTTGGTATTCTATTGCCTCTTACACTTATTGTTATCAGGTTGTGATCACTATTTAACTCAGAATTTCCTTCGTTGTCTATTTCTATGTCTATGACCACTCTCCATAGCTCTCGGTCAGTGGGTACACAGCCGATTATTGTCTTTCTTTCGTTCCCTTTCCACGTCCATTTACCCTTACACTTGGCATCCCTATTCGAAATCTTCAGGTCCAGTTCATTTGTAAACTCTTAGAGTTTCCTTGCATTAACGTTGATTTTCTTGTCCCCACCCGCTAAGCCCTCTCCTCCGTCCCCAATATGCCCATTAAAATCTATTTCCCATTACATCAACATGTTGCCCCCTATTTTCTAGTTCTGTAACATTGGATCTAAGACTGAGTGTCCTATATATTCCACCATCCTACTCAGGCTTGATCCTTTCAACTGCCAAATATACAACCCCCAATTGCGACCCTTCTGTTTTTCATCTTGAGTTTTGCCCATACTATTTCGTTTTCTACTTGATTGGTTGTATTTACTTTTGATAAGTCTTTGCTTCTCACGGGGCCTAACTCATCCTTAACACACACCCTCCCCCTTTCTAGCCAACTGATTCCCCACTCCAACCCACACATTCCCATTGATCTGGTCAGTCCGTTCATCCTGCCTAACCCATGTCTCGCTAAGCAAGGCCTATCAAATCAAAATTCTCATCCTTCACCAAGGTCGTAATTTCGCTTATATTCCTACGGCGACACTGGATATTGCTGTATCCCACTTTGAAAAAGCGTGAGTTCTCAGATGTTATTCTTATCTCTTTGTGCACCCCCCCCCCCCAATCTATCTTTTTCATATTTGCTCTCCCTACTTTACTTTTGCCTCCAAACTTTTCACACAAACCTTGCTTTATTCCCAAAAAGGTTCTGCTAACTGTAACATGTTCCTATCCAACGTCTCCGTTACCCTTGTGCTTAGATTGGGACCACCCATATATATAACTCCCGCTTACCCCAGGATGTCCCCCAAGATCCTTGCAGTATTTCTCTAATTTTTCGTTCACCCCAAGAGTTCCGTTCATTCCCTCCGTCCATCACTGGAAGAAGACCTGACACTACTACAGTCGCATTCCTACTATGTAAGAAGTATATCATGCACGTTTCGTCCCCATCAGCAGGACCCCGGAGGTGACGTCATACCACATGACCCAGTGGCGCCATGTTGTGGTATCACGGTAGCCCGCGTGAGTGGTCATCTTGTGACGTCATTTTTATAGTGATACGTGGTGTTGGTGCGTATGCGCAGCGCGTGTTGTTTGGGTGATACGTGTTTCCGTCGTCTATTATATACAGGAGGCCAGTCATGTTTTAGTTTTCCACGGGGGAGGGGGAGGGGGAGGGGGAGGCGTTGCGGTAACCGGTTCTCGTCAGATCACCGAAGTTAAGCAACGTCGAGCCCGGTTAGTCCTCGGATGGGTGACCGTCTGAGCGATCGATTCGGACTCCCGCGTTGTGTCCTTGGGCAAGGCACTTCACATCGATTGCCCACATGGAGGCACGATGACGCCGTATACTAAGGCGTCCTGCACGTCGATGGTGCGCATGTCTTCAACCAATCTAACTCTGCCTGTGCTGTAGTGCGGAGTTACGATGTTGGGGAGCTGGCAGCTGCTCGTTATTACTCAGTGGTTCTCTCCGGGTACTCCGGCTTCCTTCACCCGTAAAAACTGTCACGGTCATGATTAGCCATTGTGCATAAGTATGTGACTGTGACCTTAAGCAATAAATAAATAAATAAATAAATAAATAAATAAATAAATAAATAAATAATAGTTTTCCACACAACGCTAAAACAGTCTGGAAATGGAATCTTTTCTTCGAAAACAATATGTAAATGTAACTTAGAGGAGGTTCTTTGGGGAAAATCTGAGAGGTTCTGGAGGGTTCTGGTATTTAGGAGAAAAATACTAAATACCAGAACCCCCCAGGACCGCCTAGACAAAAGCGACTATAAGAGTGAATTTACTTCTTTTCTTCTTTCCTGCAAGGATTATTACATAAAATAAACATACTGCATCGTAAAATACTGCGCAAATGTGAGTTCTGAGAGGGGGGGGGGGGGGCTTCTGGAGGGTCTGTGCGGTTCTGGTATTTAGGAGAACCGTACTTATCATATGATGGCACTTCACAAAGGAAGATAAATGAATATATTCTAAATAGAATTGTTGAATTTACAAGAACACCCTGACCTCCTTTTGCATGGGCAGCAGTGCATATGGACTGAGATGGAAGTTGTACAAGACCGTGATATATCAGATGCCCAGCGTGACCAAGCTGTTCAGTTCTATTCTGTTATGCAGGGCAACATTCTGGTAAATAATTCCTTGACAGGGCAATATTTGCGTGAGCCGCGGATCACGGTAATCGGGTAACCTTCCCTACTGGCTGCCCTGCGAACAGAAGATCTGATTTATTAATTAATTAATTTATTTTAATTTTTTTTTGGGGGGGGTGGGGGTGGGGGTAACACTCACCCCACCCCCTACCCCCAGGATTTACGTCTAGAGCTGGGTAAACCAGTTGTGGAATGGATGCAAACACGATAAATAAGTAGATCGATGACGGAGGACAGGGGGAAATGGTCAATACTGCAGTTGGTGAGACTAAAAAAGTGCCAAATGGGGATATTATAAAACGGTTTGTTCTGAATGCAGGGAGAGTTGTGGAAAAGTATGGAAGGAATGACCCGTGAGAACGAGGTCAACTGACGTGGGCCTCCTCATTTTGGAACCACGGCATACTGCCGATGACTAAATTATTATTATCATGAGCATAAATGCACGAGTTCCAATTCTGCGTGATGAAAATATGTACTAAGTTCGATTCTGATTGCCATTTATAGTCATTCCGTGATCCGCGACTGTGCATGTAAAATTGTAAATGGGCCGAACTCGTATGGGCATTTTCCCTTTCACTTTATGGCAGGAAATCGGAAAATGCCACCGCATCAACTTATTTTTGTTATTCATTCGTGATATATTTATGACCCATTATGACGTTAGAAGATAAGAAAACTATCCCACTGCCTAGTGGACCTCCTAATCTTTGTTTCGACAAAGATGAATTTATGAAGGTTATTAACTTATCGTTCAGATTGACAAAACAGACATTGCGTCCTATTTTCGTGCTATAATACAAGTGTTACCCATTGATGGTTCTTAGTCAACTCGACTCAAAACCTACTGGTTCCACCCACTCGACCCAAATTGGACTCAACTCGTCCCAAATGAAGAGTCTACTCGGCCCAGCTCAGTGGCGTAGGAACGGGGGGGGGGGGGTATTTACTCCCCCCCCCAATATTTTTTTTCCGAAATTTTGTAATTCAGGTAAAGCTGAAGAATAGGGGACTTTTCCATTTACGTAAAAACAACACACTTTTCTCACCCTTTTTCTACACTTTCCAATTACTAGTCCTGTTTTCAATAAAATGACCTAAAGATATTCACTTTTACTGGCAATTATAACTGCCCAACGCACGTTTTTTATCTGTGCTATTTGTTAGGGAAGACACTGAAAAATTCAAGTTCTTCCAATTGCTATGATTTCTATTGCAAATTGTGGATCTCTACATGGCGATTACAAAACTGAAAACCTTTTCAAAATTGGTCAAGTATTTTTCGAGTTATGGCATTTTTTGTCCCCCCAAAACTGGGTATTTTTCAGATTTCGAAAAGGCAGTTTGAGCTTTTCTGTCGAAATGGGCCCAAATACCAATTTCAAGGGTCTCTATCTTGACATAAGTGGAGATTTCAAGACCTCTGTCTTATTATTCTTGCCAAGTTAACTGGATATAATGCTTAAACGTGTTCACAGCCAGATTTTTTAGTAAATAAAAAAAGTTTGGACTCGGGGAAATTGTGGGTTCATTTTATGGACTTAGTTTATTTTGCCTTTGTGACTTGGCTGTACTGCTTCGAGAGTCCATGTTTGTGGATCTACAACTCAAATAGTAGTTCAGTTCACTGGATTTTGTTTTGTGTCCCTCTTTAAGCACACTTGGTAGAACATATCTGTGTAACATCGCCTTGATATAATGAGAATTGGGTCTGGTTCATTCAAATGTAGATGGGGTGTATACCCTTTTTTCAAAAATGTCAAATTTTCGACAATTTTTCCATATTTTTATGGATTTTCATGTTTTAAAAATTGATACAGACCCCAAATGTTATAAAATAACCTTTATTATTGAGTACAACTAATTCTGAGAACATTTCTGTTTTACTTTCAGCTCTGAGCCTTGGCATTTTAGAAATTCTATCCATTATTCAAGCGTCATTGTCCAAATTTGAGGTGTCGGCTTCACCCGCAGAAAGTTAAGAAAAAGCATATGCTGGACAGACAACAACCCCCAAAGCCATTTTCTCATGATATTTCTTTACAGAATAACTAGTTTGGTGAATAAATGGGGAAATGGTCTTCAATTAATGATTAATTTATATATTCTGACTATTTTACACCCTCAAAAATGCCAAAAACGGACAAAAATCAAAACTACCATTTCACTAGCATTATACAACGAAAATGGGCATAACTCGAAAGATATTCAGAAAAAATTGATGAGGTAAAAAACAGAAAGTACACAAATTCATTTGTAACTAAAATAAAATCATTTTAACAGTATACTACATCAGTGTAGGGGTTTAATATTAAAAAATCTAACCCTCCCCCCATTTTTGGAAATTGTTTGGTTTTTGACTTTGACATGTATGTTTGTAGTAAATGACAGGAATGACTACGGTCAAATTGCTAATGGTCTTGAAATGGTACCAGAGGCAGCAGAAGCACCTAAAATGAAGAAAAAGGATAGTTTTTTTGTAAAAAAAACATGTATTTACTATATATATGTGGCCTCCAACCTCCCCTTATAGCCACAACCGAACCACCCTTGTACATGTAAGCCTGTCACGGTGCCTTGTAACAGAAGTGAAGATACCAGGCTAGTGTGTCTTTTTCTTTGGCATTTGAATAAAAAAAATGTTTATTGCTTGGCAACAAATCACAGTTTGGGGGAATAATCACACAATACAGATAATTTCCAATACTTTATTGTTCTCACTCTTAACAGAAGATAATGTGACATTTGTTCATGATGATCAAAAACATGTTTCTAATCTACTAAAATATGTGGCCTCCATCCTCCCCTACTAGCCACTACCTTACCACCTTTTAAATGCAATAACAAAACAAGACCTTCAAATTTAATTTTTATTTTTGAAATGAAAAACAAGAGAATGACAAGACAATGTTATTAAATAAAGTTCATCTTTATTTTGAGTTAAAGAGTAATGTGATACAATATTGAATTTTTTATTTGTAATTAACCTGTACATGTACATTTAAGTGTTTCTCTGTTGACCTGTACTAAGGAAAAGAAAAGAAATGATTATCTAGTTAAAATTCTTACATCTCCAGTGCCATAATCATCTAATAAAGGTTCCTCAAATACATTAGAATCATCATCACTATCATAATCACTGTCATAATAATCATCATCATCTTCTTCAACATAATCATATGCTATTGTATACATACCATTGTCTTTAGAGTAACCAAGTACCTTACCTGAGTACCAGTACTCCTCACCATCATCTTCACTCTTGAATCTGTGCTCAATCTTTCTGCCTATCAAATATTCTGCTTCAACTGCTATCACTTCCAGCTTCCCATCTCTCAAGTCATCCTGCAATGTAAAATAAGATTGGCGCTTCTCACCATCATAGATGATGGTGCAAGTATAAATACCATTATCACCTGGCTTTACCTTCTTTACTAACCCAGCTGACCATACTAACTGTCCTTTCAGCTGCCGTTGATGCTTTACTCTCTTCCCCAGTAGATCTTCTGTATCTTCCAGTGGTGGGATGTCCGATACTGTGCCAATCCTGCTTCTTCTCTTCTTCTTGGCTGCTGGTGTCTCTTCTTTTGCCTTGAGTGTGAGCTCCTGAAATTGAAACTTAACAGACTCCATGACCTCCTCACTGAGAGGAGTTGATTTTACAATACCCACTGCTTGCTGAACAACTGCGGCATCTTTGTTGGCAGTAGTAATGGCAGTCTTCAAGTTCTCTGTCAGCTTCTGGAATGTCAGCTTCTTACCACCAACTGAAAGAGAAAGAACATTAGCAGTATTCTTTGCTCCTAGAACATGACGCCTGAACTTTAACTGTACCTCTAAAAGGCTTCTTCTTGCTTTCTCTGTCTTCAGACTGGAAATCATCTTGTCAACATCTTCAGTTGTCTTCAGCAGTCCACCCCATCTCTCTAGCTCTCCAAGCAGGGTCTCTTTCTTCACTGTCAGTCGTCTCTCTTTTGCTGCAGCTGCTTCTTCCTTCGATGCTCGACTGTCGATTCTCTTCTGCTGGATGGTAAGTCTTCGCTGTGTAAACTGAAATGACAAGAGGTTAGCATAACATTAACTCTTTGCCAAACGTAAATAGAGATAGCTCTTGCCAAACCCTTTCTCATTTAACTAAAAATATTCATTTTTTTGTTTCATAAACATGGCTTGTGACCCCCTCATTGGAACGAGCTTGACGAGCTCCTTCCAATGTCAGGCCATAAGCTAGGTTTCTGAAGCAGAAAATGAATCTACAACAAAATATGAATGACAATTTTCATGAATAGTGATGGGCGGTTTTGGCTGTTACATAAGGTAAAGGGTTATTTTTGCCTCCAAAACATAGCTTATCACTACTCCTCATTGGAACAAGATCATCAAGCTTCTTGTTTCAATGAGAGGTCATAAGCTAAGTTTTTGAAGCAAAAATGAATTTATGCGAGTGTTTTGTGCTTTTCAGAATAGATAAAGGGTTAACAAAGCTGAATATTCAAACTACCGAAGACCTGGTCTTTTGAGGGGAGCGTTAGCTCCCTGTCCCCCATGGCTCCTGCAAAATCAATTTAAAGAGAGCCATAATTGCTCTCCTCAACTAAAGAGCTGTAATAGCTCTCCTTAAACCTTCAATTCCTTCCTTAATAACTGACTTACAGTAGAATTACTCTCATGGCACTTGTTAAGGGGAGCCATAGTACATTTGTAGCTCCATTGGATTTTTTAAAAAGTCCTGGCCTGATACTGTTTGTTTTGTAGTAAAATCATTGTCACTTTTATATAGTGAACATTTAACAGAACGTGGATGGTGGATTATCACTAAATCGTGGTGGGGTGGATCTTCTCCTAGTAAGTTGTCCATGAACTGGAAACTTGCTAGTTCTCCTTGTGCTTTTTTAAAATTGTAGATAATTGTCGGAATGAAAATTTATCCACTCGTGATTTAGTGGTTATCCACTTACCATGAACTGCAGTTCACAGTTGATGATATATTGAAAACATATTCACCTCCACTCTCTGCTCACTGGCTGATTTCCTTGCCTTCTCCATCACCTCATTTTTTCTGTCCTCTGGAAGTTTGGATATCCAATCTGCAGTATGGTTGCTGTTCCACATTGTGATGGCCTCTGTAATGAGAAATTGTGTCCCATCATAAATGATTTTCTGAAAAATTGTATTCTGTTTACATTAAGGTTTTAGATATATACAATTCTTATGATGAAGAACGTTATTGCACTTCATAAGTCTCTTTCTAATGAACAGGTGGATGAGCATAACCAAGTCTCTTGAGTGTGAACCGTGACTTCTGAAAAAAAACTGTTAGTATTAAATGTGTGCATCTTATAAAATAACCACAAATGATAAAGTGAAATAGAGTTTGATTTTTCATTTGAAATAACTTGGAAACTAATAGTGAAATGTTTCAACTGCTTACCTATAGCATAACTTGTAGCTCTTGGCATTAATCTGATCAAGTAGTCCAGCTGTCCAAATATCCTCTCAACGGCGACACTTGTCCTTGGAACTGAAGCTGTTTCTGAAATAAGCTCAGAGGAATGATTAGTAAAGTACTTCCCCCCTTCCAAATAGTCTTTTAGCTGCCGCTGAGAGACCAACAGGAAAGAGGAAAACAACAACTCTAGTACCTGGCTAGTAAGCTTGTCCAAGTCTGGTCGTGGCGCTGTTAGGAATGATGTGTCATGCTTGGACTCCTGCTCTGGAAACAGATGCTCTTCACCTAGCATAAAAGAAGAGGAATTTTCTGACCATTTTCTGAAATTAGAAACTAATAACGCATATTGTTCTGTCAGGTCAAGAACATGACCTTCCTCTACCATCAGGCGCCAGAGGGGACCTGTAACAAACTTGGAAATTAGACCCAAAGCTCTAGCACCAGCCTGAAATGTGATAACATTCAAATCTGCATTAATAGCTGAAAATAAACGATTATCATTAGAGTGATCTGCTGCAAAGGTCAAAAGTTCATTTAAAAGATAATATACACCAGAAGAATTGTGAAACAGTATATTAAATCTATTACCTTTGAAAGATGCCAGAGGTACATCTTTAACCTTATCCTGCGAGTGAAGGAAGTCCCTGAACTGAACAGGCTTACCTGACTTCTCACAACCTCGATCCTGAATCGCCTTGCAGACTGTTCTTACCATTCTTGTTGTACCAGCTTCACCTGCCTTGCTGTAGCCACCTGGCAAAGTCAGAGCTCCAACCTTCTGGCTGTCGTGGACAAGATCTTCCCAAATTGCCAAAGTCTTGTTCGCCTGTTCTGAAAGACCTACAAGAAAATGTAACCCACACCAAAAATTATTCATCTTAAGGAATTTACCTTTGTCGGATTCTGAAAGAGAGCCCCAATCACTTACAACATGAGGCAGTGCTTCTTCTCTCCACATCTCAAGCAGGCTGTTGAACTTCTTGTTGGAGCTGGCCTGGTCGCTGATGGTATTCTTCATCTTCACAAGTAACTCTTCTGTCTTCTTGTCATCAGAGGTGATGTCATCCACTATCATCTTCAACTTCTCCAGATACTCTTCTGCTTCACCGCCAGCCATATCTCTCATGCCCAACACCATATCTGAGCCATCTGAAAGAGAAACTGAGAATGCACCATAGTGGTGCCCAAACTTTGTAGTGCCGTCTGGGCATAAAGTAAAATTACCACTCTTTTCTAACTCTTCCCTCAGGTGATCCATGGCAAGACTCCTGGCTTCAAGTAGCATATATTTGGCAAAACTGGAACCTGGTAGTCGAGCAGCTTCAACATCTGTCAACTTCTTAAGAACTAATCTGTAATTAAAGAGAACAATCAAAATAATTAATACCACTTGTAAATTACTTTTAATTTACAAATACTACAAAGTGAGTGGGTTAACTCATGTTATGTCATGCCAGTGTTACTGTGTTTCTCTTTCTGATACCCTATATCCTTGGATTGCCCTTTTATCATTTCACTCAACAGCAAATTCAAAATATACATTATTGAAAATCAGTAAAGACCCTTTTTTCAATGAAGGAACAAAAATATTGAAAAGTTAGTTCATTTTGTAGCAATTAAGGTCATTATATTCATACATTCAATAACCAGCATTCAGTAATGTACAGGTTGAAATAATAATTATGAAAAAAATTTTTAGGTGTTGTTACCTGATGATCCTCTCTACATTTGCAGCACCAACACGCATACACATCAACTCCATATACAATTCCCGAACATTGTCGCTATATCTTCCACCATGAAAAGTCTTGATTTCTTTGTCTGTGATGAACTGCTCCATCTGTTCGCTGCACTCCATGTACTTTGTCTGCCAGTAGGAGATTTCCTCACTCATTTCAGCAATTTTCCTGGAATAGAAAGAAGACTGACTTTCTGGCCCAAGGTCAGATCGTCGTTTAAGGTATGCTGCCTTGTTGACAAACTTCTTCTTCTCTTTCTCAGCTATTTGCAACTTCTCTTCAACAGCCTGACGGAGTCTTCTTTCCTCATCTAGCTGGTGCTGTAAGCTGTGAATCTGAGCTAAAAAAAAATAGTTAAAAGTCAATATGCAGGGTCCTGTAAAACATGGTAAAATGCAAAATTATAATAAAGGGTTCACGGAAACTCATAAATTGTTTAACAGTTCATGTCTGCATGAGCCCCCTACGGCCTACCCCCAACATACAAAAATCCCTGGTTTCTTTACCATGACACAGGTAAAAAATTACTTTCCAGTTCCACTGAAAATAGAAAGATGAATAAATTTCACCTATTGGAACATCAGTACTTACATCTCATGTCATCTTCTTTTTCATTTGTTGTGGTGATCTTCTGCTGGTAGTAGTCTTTCATTCTCTTGATGTTCTTGACTTCAGTTCTCTTCTGTTGCAGTTTATCCCTGGACATTGCCACCGCCTCCTCCACTTCCACCAGCTGTATCAAAAGCTTGGAGTTCTGCTGCTCAAGGTCATCTGTCTGAAATAGAAAAGAAGAGTTGCTCTCGGGATTATCCCCGGTAGCAGTTAACTGGCATACGCTTTCTTGTCTTTTCTCTGGCATCAAGAATAACCCGCTTCTAAAGTTTGAGAGCTCCATGGCATTCCTCTTTCGAACCAGGTCCAAGTTCTTCTTGTAGATCCGCTCAGCTTTCCGCCACATTGCCTTTGCTGTAATCTCGTTGGTCATCTCAACCTGAAAATACTTTAAAATCGCTTCATGAAACAATGTCTGTGAAGATTTTCCACTATGATACTTCTTAATATACTGGCACAATTCTACAACAAAAGAATTAGTAAGTTTATTTGCATTAACTCTCTCTGGTAGACTCGGAAGGAAGAAGGCACTCTCTGACAATCCAATTTTCCTGTGTTCTGGGAGGTAGTCTAGAATTTCTGAATCTGGTGGGAAGAACAGCTGGCATTTGTCTGGATCTGAAATAGAAAAAGAAGAGATTGACCTCACCAGGAAACTACTGACTGGAGCATAGCCACCATATCTCTTCGCCAAGGCTGTAATCACATCTGGAAGGTCGGCTGGTCCATTGTTGCTGTCTTGAAGGCTGTCTAAGGTTCTCTTCACAAATCCTGAAAAAAATTAAACACATAATGTTCAATTTTGAATAATAATGGAGGTTACTGAAATGGGGAATGTTGAATATGAGAGTTCTCAATTCATTTTAAACATACATTGCATTAAATCTTGGGCATTACTAGGAACTGAAATTTATATTTTTTTGCTTGAGTTTACCACACTCTTGCAGGTTTTAGAAATAGGAATCAATGGTGGAGACAGGACAGGAATAAAATACATTTACTCCCCCCCCACCCCCCTCCCACTACATTTGCTCATCTCAGTCCTCCAGATACTATTGAAGATGCCACTCAAGTGGTTGTAAGTGACACTATTGCGCCATAACGAATTTTAAAACTTTTTGAGGGAGGTCCCTCAGGCTTCACATAATTAAATCATTTTTAGAATCACAGCTTCAGCTTTGACATTAGAAATACTCTAAAAAATATCATTTCAAACCAAGGATGCTGAGCAGAAGATGGGCAGTCAGCTGCAGTTCCAATAAGTAATGGCTGAAACTTTACAACACACATTGGTGCATGTGAGCTTGTGTGTTTAGTTGAAAAACTAACTTGACTGTCCCTACCCCCCCCCCCCCCCCCCCCCTCCGGAGCATGGTGGCTCAGTGGGTAGAAATGCAGGCTGCAAGTCAAGAGGTCCTCGGTTTGAATCCCACCTGCAGCAACCGCATTGTGTCCTTGGGAAATACAATGTCCCCCCATTGGCCATGTGTGTGTGTGTGGGGGGGGGGGGGGGGGGGGCACAGTGGAATTGTGTACAAAGGCGGACTGCTCATCGATAGTGCACTTGTGTGGAGTAAATATGCAAATGCAAACTCTACTTGTGTGGAGTAAATATGTTGGGAAGTTTGACAGTTGCTTGCTATTGCTTGGTGGTTCTCTCTGGCTTCCTCCACCTGTAAAGTTGTCCGACACGAGGTGACCCTGGCTATTGAAAGTGTCACTAAACCCCAATAATTAAAATCCCTCCCCCCCCCCCCAAAAAAAAAACCCAAAACATTCGGTACTACATCGCCTGTTAACCCTTTACCCAAGGAATCGACCGCATCCATCTGCGTAATATGCAAATTCAACAGTTGAAAAAATATTTTTTAAAAAATTTCAACAAAACCATATCATGTGACGAGCTCGTTCCAACGAGAGGTCATATGATATGGTTTTGTTGAAATTATTTGAAAAATTTGAAAAAATGATATTCTAAATAATGAATTTTGATATCGTCTGCATTGGGTAAAGGTTTAATATTGATGACATTAAGTTATGTTAACAAAAAACTCAGAATCAGTTACTATGGTTGATTGGAGTCTGACAGAGACGGTTGCTTGCCATTACTTGGTGGTTCTCTACAGGTACTCTCTCCACCCATAACACTCTCAAACACGAGGTAACCCTGGTTGTTGAAAGTGTCATAAAATCCCAATAAATAAATCACCCCTCCCCTCTGAAAAACAGTCAACTGTCAAGACAGTTGTTTGCCATTGCTTTGTGGTTCTCTATGGATACTCCAGCTTCCTCCACTGTAAAACGCCTGATATGAGGTGACTCTGGCTGTCGAAAGTTGTTGTTAAACCCCAATAAATAAATTACCCCTCCCCTTCACTCCCAACAAAAGAAGATCATGACAGTATCAATTAATGTCGAAGACATTATGTAATGTGAACAAAAAAAAACCCCTATGAATCATTGCTCTGGTTGATTGGAGTCTGCCAGTTGCTTACAATTGCTTGATGGTTCTCTCGGGGTACTCCGGAAAACTGTCTGACACGAGGTAACCCTGGCTGTTGGAAGTGTCACAAAATCCCAATAAATAAATCATCCCCCACCAAAAAAAAAAACAGTCAACTGTCAAGACAGTTGCTTGCCATTGCATTGTGGTTCTCTATGGGTACTCCAGGTTCCTCCACTGTAAAACTTCCGAACATGAAGTGACCATGGCTGTTAGAAGTGCCATTAAGCCCCAATAAATACCCCCCCCCACCAAAAAAATAAAGTCAGGGCATTATCAATTAAGATTGATGGCATTATGTAATGTGAACAAAAAAACCCTCTGAATCAGTGCTCTGGCTGATTGGGGTCTGGCAGTTGCTTACCATCGCTTGGTGGTTCTATCCGGCTTCCTCCACCATAAAACTGTCTGACATGAGGTAACCCTGGCTGTTGAAAGTGTTGTTAAACCCCAATAAATAAATGAATCCCCCCCCCCAAAGAAAAAAAAAATGGAACATTATCAATTAATATTGATGACCTTTCGTTATGAGAACACAAAACTCCGAATCAGTTGCTGTTGTTCACCTTTCAAAATATAATTTAACATTCGGCCCCATGAAAATGCATATTTATGAAAAAAATAATTTGGGTCACCTCAGACGGGAGCAGGCCATATCGCTTGATGCAATCGGCTCATTATAAGCTCTACCGTCTTCATTTTTAATTTTAAATCATTTATTAAGCCAAATTCGTCATTATTTCCTTTTTTTAAGTTAAGGTAACACTGGCCGTACCGGTGACGGTGCGTTATTTTTCCACGGCACGGAAAAGTTTAAATTAAAGTATTAAATCTAAAAAAACTTACCATTGGACAGTACCGGCGGGTACTCCATATTTTCCTTTAAATGCTCCATGTTTTTTTCTAGATTCTCTTGCACTCTGATATCGTATAAATTGCGTTTGAAAGTTGCGAAAATTTTGTGAGTAGCGTTTCCAATAAAAATAAAGTAAGCGCCGGCGAAAAACAGACGATATTTGCAGACGTCTTTTTGTTCAAGAAAAAGCGGTTTTCATTGGTTTACTTAAAATGTCATCGACTGGTAACCCCTGACACTAGCCAATCGTATCTTGTCTTATTTAAAAGCTTGTAATCTCCTCTCTGAAAATATCTTTGGTTCCGTTCGATCCTTGAAGAGGAAACTCCTGAGAAATGCGTAGAAAGTTCTTTTTGATTTATTGCACCCTCTCATCATTGACGGATGCAACGGAACCAGGCATCATTGTAAAGTTCGAGATCCACTCTATCTGTTGCACATATTCACTTGATGGGTCAATCAATATTCGCCAGTCGATGCTCCGTTGAAAAAGGGTGTCAAAAAGTCACAAAGAAATTTTCGAGCTAAAATTCTTGCAAGTGGACCGATTTTGACGTCGCGGTTCAGCGAAAATAAAATAACCACGAATAAAATGACACGATACCCAATTACCTCATATCAAAATCTCCTGGAAAATGTTTTAAATTTTTTGGGAGCATTAATACAATAAAAAATATGAGCCATTGAAAAAGACACACTTTGCTATTTTTTTCCTGGAATCTTGAAATAAGGCGACGACGTAATGACGTCCCTATATTTGTGACATTCGCGTTTATCTTTCCTCCATGTTTTTTGTGTTTTTCGGCATCTGCTCTGTGTATTGGTAGTTTTTGGTACACTTGTTTGTTCTGTTCTCGACATGGTCTAGGGTCAGAGTAGTGAGGGTTAGGGTTAGCTTACCAGTAAGCCAACCCTAACCCCCACTACACTGACCCTAGACCTACAATCGCCAGCCAAAGAGAAAGCGAAAGTTATGTAAATGCGCACTTCAAAATGGCGAGAATGCAGAAGAATCTCCGGCACCGTGACATTAAAAGGGTTTAAATTATCTCTAATCTTAGTCATAAGTGAATATCTTTCGGTCATTTTATCGAAAACATGACTAATAATAGGAAAGTGTAGAAAAAAGGTGAGAAATATGCGTTGTTTTTACATAAAATGAAAAGTCCCCTATTCTTCAGCTTTACCGTGATTCATATCCAGTCTCTACACGAAAATAACCACCTACATCTGCATATTCTACATCATACAGGCGCACATATATGTTACCAGGCAGAATTGTGATGTTTCGTTTTACATATCTTTTAGAGATGGAAGAAAATTGCTTTTTTTCAAAATTACCTTCTCAAAAACTGTATGATCTGCACCATTTGCAGTGCACAGAAAAGTGGGTAGCCGATATCACTGACTGATTTGATGCTCAACAGGTTAACATCTTCCTCTGTGACATACATCCTCCTATAAACACCAAAAATTAACAGCAATGATACCTTGATTTTTTCACTTGAGAAGCGAGGAAATGAGCTCTCAGTACATGTAGTTCATATGTCACAAATTTTCCCTGGACCCCCACCAGCAGGAGGGGTATCTCCCTCCTGCACTCTCCCCCGGGCCTGTGGGCCTCAAATTAATAATAAATCGGATAATTGTCACACATAACCCACTTTCCACTGTAAACTATATTGTCTGACTAAATGTTTTTCGGCCTTTTCTGCGACTTCTCCCAGTTATCATGAATAACCCAAGAACACCCAATGGTCGTGTAATACACCACTGTAAAGCTTATTCATTCCCCTTTCCACTGACACTGACACTGGGTACTGCTGGATACATTATGTGAATCAAATTTGAGGGGGGTATAACGAAGATGAGTGCTATCGATTTCGAAAACCGTATTGTGTACCTTGTTAATATATATATACCATTATGGGTGCACGTCAGCATCGATTCAAAAATGCTACCAAATATCATTTTTCTTTCGATTTCACAGCTTGTGCCGAGTACCTGTGGAACTGATAATACAATAATATTTCACGAGAACAACTTATGGCCAAATGTGCTTCGCATATCCAAGAACAAAGCTAGGCATTCAAAACACTTTAGAGTGTAGCGTTAGGACTGCATTTGGGAAAAGGACAACACTGTCTGCATTTTGTATTGAAGATGGATTCCATATTCGACGGACATGCGCAAATCACTCGATACCACAAATTTCCATTGAAAAACAAAATCGTAATTCTAAGAAATTTCAATAGGTGTCATGATACCTTGCTTAGAATATGGCAACTGTGCAGTCTATATAATAATAGTATGCTGTATTAAGGCGATCCTTCTCATTTGATTTTTGACAGAGTTGTATATCGATGCTTTTTCCATCCAATGCCGTGGACCAGAAATCGAAAGTAATTTACAATGTCAGCAAAGGTGACAGTTTTGGAATTTACCCACGCAGCTCTGTCACTGTGTTTTGAAGAAGTTTGATGACCTGGCTTTGTTCTTGGATATGTGAAGCACATTTGGCCACAAATTGTTCTCGTGAAATATTATTTTATTATCAGTTCTGGTATGAATACGGTAGCAGACTTCCAGGAACCAGTGGTGCCTGCTGTCAACTCTATGAGTTGATTACATATGTGTTTCGTATTCTATACATCTCAACCTTCATTTTGATTTATAATTTGTGTATATTTCATTTGAATTTAAGGAAAAAAGAGGTGGGAATTTCAAAATAAACAAAATTTTTATAACTTATATAGCACCTTAATTGTTTTTAATTCCAAGATATTATATGTAATGATTGATTGGTATTCACAAGAAGGAACACTTGCATCTAAAAGTAGTGAACAAATGGTATTCATTATAATATTATAGTGCTGAAACAGTTAGCCAGATAACCGGTTTGCAACCGGTTATCGGTGTAACTGGTTGGAAAAGCTGTCAAGCGGATAACCGCTATACATATAGTTTACGGGATAGCGTCGGGGAAAATAAATAGTATTTGACCGCGATAGGTTAGAATTCTTTCGCTGACGCAAGCATTGTCAAAGCTGCCAAACATTTGTCGATTTACAACGATGTGTACTCGATGTAACATGAAAGGGTTACGGTGTTAGAATGTTCAATGAACAGTTATTTCGGGTGCTTGGGCTGTCAAGTAGCAGATAAATGTTTGTAACAAACTGCAGGGTATTTTTTGTTTTTAAAAAATTGGTTAGCAGTTTCCATCTTGGTTTCAAAAAGTGTTGATAAATAGTGAATATAAGGCCAATATGAAAGAAAAATGGTTAGCATTTGGCCATTTTTGACTAGCATTTTGCGATGCGAATCCAGTCATTAAATACCCTGAACTGCCAACAGTTAAGTGCACTGCAGGTTGTTTTCTGTGTGGGCAGCAGTGAGCATGTGTCTGTCAATGTAACAATCTTCTACAGACAAATTTGACATTCTTCTCTTTGATGAGGTGTTATTAATTGCAGAGTATAATGCTGAAAAAATCCCCCAATGCAAGTAATGGTGCTTCCAAAATAAATTGACTCTTTGGTTCTTTACCAACGCGTTTCAGAAAAAACATGTTTTGATTTTATTGAACTGTTTAAAAGTATTCATGAACGTATGTCATAAAAAAAACTATTTTAAAATCTTGCATTTTAAATTTGTTTTTCAATGGTCAATGTCAGACAACGAGGAGCTCTAGGATGGATTAGTGTTGTTTAGTACACAGGCGTTTTGTACACTGACTGTTTTGTATACAAACGAAGACGTTTCGTGCATATATCAAAGGACGTTTCGTACACAAGCAAATTCTATAGGCTTTTTATGTATTTTTTATATGAAATAATAGACTACTTACTTTTGTAAGGTATTATAATCCAATATAAAAAAAATCCACATTTGAAATATCACGGAACAGAATTTAATACGTCCAACACCATCACAATATGTCGTACATTTGAAAATATCGTTAGGAAATAAAATGAACCACAGACTGTAAAAACATCTTTCTTTGATGAAAAATCAAAACATTATGATGTGAGCTCATTGATGATTAATCAGCTTTGATCAGTTCTTATGATATGTGATCACAGCATTGTTATTACACTGGAGTCATAATTAGCACATGAACACATTAAAATGATTAGTTTTCATAACTACACTTATTTATTACTGCAATGTTAAATACCCAGTATATCATCATGCAGGGACCCCCCTCCCCTCCCCCGCCTCACCCCTAGTTTAAATCAGACAACTTACTGAGACATCATGTAAGGATTACACCACCTATGCTAAGGAGGCGACCTGGGAATTCAAAGTCCTAAGCCCCATCCTTAGCATAGGCCTACTTATAATTATAATAAATATTTTCCAGTATGTTCTATTTGTATACTGCACAAAGTCAGACTTATCTTTGAAGAACTTTATATTTGTATCATTCCAGTATGTTTTGTATTTATATAAATATGTTATTGCAATAAATTTTGTTATTTTTACTCACGGGTTGTTATCTTTACTTGGCTCAAGACAATCATAACCCTGTGTACAAAACGTCCTAGCTTGTGTTCGAAAAGTCCAAAACGGTTTGTGTTCGAAACGTTCTGAAACGTCAGTTCCCCTCTCGGACAATGGGACATATAATAATTTCTTAACACACCCCTTTTATGACTCGCAACATATTCCCGCCAGAATTTCATTGCGAGGAATAGGTAGATGTAAACGTGTAACTGTTTGTGACATTTGTCTTGGCTGAGAACAGAAAAAGATACTAAAAAATTAGGAGTACATATTCACTCTATGATGATATGATTGCATCAAATTCAAGCCACTCGAGGAAAGAGGCTCTTTGCTGATACAGTTAATTATGCCTAACTACAATTTACAAACTGGTTGGAAAATTCTTAAGTAATATCATTGACAATCCTCCCTCACTTCAAATGCACACACATGGATATTTTACAGTTATTAGAGAAGTGTGTTGGATTCGAGCAGGAGATTGCTGAGCTGAGAGGGAGGTTGGGGAGGGCCGGTGTATCTGGAGTTACCCCGTTGAAGGTTACCTATGATGGCGAGGTGGAAGGCGGGTGGAAGGTCGTTGTGGACTCAAGGAGGAAACTGGGAAGCAGGAAACGTGGGGAATAATGCTTGATGTGGGGGTGTAACTGAGGAGGGGGGGGAAAATTTGGAAGGTGGCGTCAGGACAGGGCTGCATCGAGTCCGGAAGCCAGAGTCGGTGTAAGGCTGCCAAGGTTGCTAGGCGGTGTTTAGAAAACAGGTTCAGTGTTTTAGACTCTGATACCCCTGGGGACGAGAGTGAGGGGGAAAGTGTGGAGTGTGAGATGGTTGTTGATGATGATAGGCCAGACGGTGTAAGGAGGGCGGTGAAGAGAAAGAGGGGGCCAGGTGAAGAGAAAGAGGGGGCCAGGAGCTTGCAAAACGAGAGGAGGTGCAGACGATATAGGAATTGGGGCCAGAAGAAGAAAATTAGTTGTAGCGGGGAGCAGCATTGTAATGGGATTGACAATGTAGTTTGTGGTCCTGATAGTTCCAATCGAACAGTCCTGTGCTTTCCGGGGGCGAAAGTGGAGGATCTCGGGGACCGGGTAGATGGCATTGTGGCAGGGTCAGGACCGGAACCGGTAGTGGTGGTCCATGTGGGGACCAACAATATCAGGGAGAGGAGGTCAGTAAGTTTGGTTGAGTCGTATAGAGGCTTAGTCGGCAAACTGCTAAGTAGGAATGCAAGGGTAGTCGTATCCGGGGTCCTTCCTGTCCTTGGAGGTGGGGACGAATGGAACTCATGGATTTTGGCACTAAATGAAGAGTTGGAGGACTACTGTGTTGATCTGGGAATACCCTTTATCGACCATTGGGACACGTTTTGGGGCAATGGGAGCATGTACGGGCGTGAAGGGCTGCATCTTAGCAGGGTGGGGAAACGGGTATTGGGGGATAAAATTCTACGGGTAGCAGAGCCTTTTTTGGAGAGGAGCGGGGTGGGAGGTCAGAGTCAAGTATAACTAGAGTGGACATAGGTGAGGTGAACAAGAGTGAGGGGGACAGAATAAGTTTACCAAGACTAGCGCCAGAAAACAAGGGGCCCAGTAGGCGGAAGCCAATGAACCTCGGTACCCTGAAAGTGGGTTATAGCAACATCCAGGGTCTCCACCGGAAAGTAAGTGAAATTGCTACATTGATCGAGGCAGAGGAGTTTGATGTCATGGGCTTAAGCGAGAAGTGGGTAAGACACGATGAACAGGTAGACCAAGTAAGCGGGTGTGTGTGGATAGGTGTAGGGCAAACGGGTGGCCAGAAAAAGGGGGTAGGGGTGGGCATGTACATTAAAGAGGATTTAAAACCGTCGCTGATCACAGATCTGGAAGATATCATCACCTCGGCTGAGGTGTCAAAAGAAATTGGATGGGTAAAGATCAGTCTGAGAAACAAAAGTATTGCCCTTGGGATTGTGTACTGTGCGGTGGAGGGAAGTAAACACGAGTGGAATGACTCGATATACTCAACACTAAGGTCCAATATCACTGAACTAGAAAATAGGGGGCTCGGTATAATTCTGATGGGCGACTTTAATGGACACATAGGTGATAAGGAAGAAGGCATCGAGGGTGGGGACAAGAAAGTCAACAGGAATGGAAGGAAGCTGTTGAACTTCACAAATGAGCTCAGTCTGAAGATTCTGAACATGGACGCTAGATGTAAGGGGAAATGGACCTGGGAGAGAAACGACAGAAAATCAATAATTGAAAAAGAAACGACAGAAAATCAATAATTGACTACATTCTCACAGATATGAATTTATGGAGGGAGGTGATAGGGGTAGAAGTGGATGATGAGGGCAAAATGGAGTTGGATAGTGATCACAACTTGATTACAGTGACGATGAGGGCCAAAAACCTAGAAAAAGCAAAGGAAGCTTCAAGGAGGTTTGGGAACTCAAAAAGGATGCCGACTGGGCGAAGTTTGAAGAAAAACTGAAACCAAAACTTGCAGCCGTACACAAGGGGGGCAGTGTCCAGAAGATGGCCGACATCATAGTTGCGAGCCTAGTGGAGGCAGGGAAGGAAAGTGTAGGAAAGATTAGGGTGCCAACACGGGAACTTGGGTACAGAGTGAACGAAGAACTGAAAAGGGCCATAAAGGTTAGAAAAGCTAAATGTGCTGCATACAGGAGAAGTAGAAAACTTAAGGGGGTGGAAAGCAATGAGGCCATGGTAGCAAAGGAAGAATACCAACAAGCACGAAATAAAGTAAACAAGATTAAAGACGACAACCGGAGAGTGCGAAATAGCAGTCTTATTAGGACGATAAGAACGACAGGGGGGGGGGGGGGGGGGTCAAGTTCGAGCGTATTTTGGAAATGGGTGAACAAACGTAACAAAGGGAATAACCCACAGAGTATTAAAGTAGATGGCAGAGTTACAGAAGAGCGAGATCAAATTGCATTAGAACTAGTCAAGCACTGGGAAAAGGTAAACGATAAGCGATGGGGCATGGGGAACGCACCAGAGTGTCCAAACCAGGTCGAGGAAAATCTATCGAACTTCGTGTGCAGCGAAATCAAAACTGAGGAGGTGCGAAAGGTGATCTCAAAATTAAGGAATGGAAAAGTGGGAGGGGTGGACGAAATTCCTAACGAGTTTATCAAAAAAGGGGGAGAGAAACTCTTGGAAAGCCTAACTGCCCTATTCAATTTAGCCATAGAAAAACAAGAGGTCCCAAAGGAGTGGAGGGAAAGTTAAGTGGCATTTATTCACAAAAAGGGGGAAAAAGATGTCTTGGATAACTATCGAGGGATCTCTGTCAGCAGCAACATTGGAAAAGTCTTTTGTAAAGTCCTGTATGGGAGATTAGAGGAGGTGATTGAAGAGAAGGGTTTTTTGGGAGAAATCCAGAATGGCTTCAGGAAGGGAAGGAGAGTCACTGACCATCTTTTCACGCTATCCCAAATGATAGAATCCGCGAAAGCAAAAAAGAAAAAGATGTTTATGGCCTTTTTGGATGTTAAAAAGGCATACGATAGAGTATGGAGGGAGGGTATGTGGCGCAAGCTGGAGGCTCTGGGCTTGGGGGGCGAGTTTGTTGGGATTATGGAAGCATTATATAAAGATGTACAGAGTGAACTTAGCATGGGAAACATTACAACAAAACGTGTGCCTATGGAGATAGGCCTAAAACAGGGGTGTATCCTTTCGCCAATTCTTTTTGCATTGTACATCAAAGGTTAAGGAGATGAACTCCTGCATAGCGACGAGGGGGTTGCAGTTGGTGACTTGAAGATCCCAGGGCTATTTTTTGCAGACGATATGGTGCTAGTGTCAGAAAGCAAAGAGGGGCTAGCGAAGATGCTGGGAATTGTTGGGAAATATGGGAGCAAATGGAGACTCAAACTTAATGAAAGCAAGAGCAAAGTTATACCCGTGGGCCGCAAAGTGGACCCCACTCGAAGGTGGAGAGTGGAGGAGTTCTGCATTCCAGAAGGTAGCAGTAGACTTCGTAGTGTAGGAGAGACTAGTGACTATGAGTACCTGGAGGTAAATATAAACATCACAGGAAGAGGCATCTACCGAAACCACACAAATAAATTGATTCTGAAGGGGAAGTGAATCCTTAACCAACTGAAACTTATACATGTAGGGAGAAACAGTTTCAATAAGGTTTTCGTGGGGAAAACCATTTGGGAAATGGTGGGTCTGCCAAGTATAACGTACGGTACGGAAGTTGTACCCCTAAACCAGACAGCTGTTAAGAGCTTGGAAATCCTGCAGAACGATGCAGGCCAATGGATAACGGGGTTGAGTAATGCCGCAGCGCTAGAAGCAATCGGGTGAGCTTGGGTGGATGAGGATCAAGAACAGGATAGACCTATTGAAACTCGGTTATCTTAATTATTTGGTAAATCTCCCCGAAAGCCGATGGTGTAAAGTAATGTTCCTGAGAACTTTCAACTCAAATATCAAGATGGGGTGGATGGTCCAAGTGAGGGAGTTAGTAGAAAACTACTCATTGGAGATCTCGGACCTTGACGTTGGGGCATACCAGGGTAAAAAGATCGTCAGAGAAAGGATCATGGAGGATTGTAACTGTAATTGGCGAGAGGGGGTCAAATCAAAGAGATCTTTGGGTGGCCTGCGTGATAAAGAGAAGCATGGTTTTGAAGAGTACCTTGATGGGACCTCTGGGGGGTCACTGTTGTTCAAGCTGAGGTCGCGGTCCCTGGAGCTGAGGGGAAAAATTGGGAAAAACAGTGAAAAGGAGTGCCAGATGTGTAACTTGGGCTTGGTGGAGACCTTGGAACACTTTCTTCTAGAATGCCCAAAATACCAGTCTAAAATAACAAGATTCACGGGGAGTATAATGGGGAAGAGGGATGGGAGAATGAAGGACATCTGGTTAGGGGGCGACTCAAAGGAGAGGGTTAATATACTAATCGGAGAGATTGGGAAGAAGGGGCAAGGGATGTCATCAAGCAGTTCGTCTCCGAGTGTTGGGAGGAGAGAAAAAGCACGGGAATAGGGAGGCAGTTGGTAGAACATGGGTAACCAAGGCCTTCTCATACGAGAACTGCGACAAATCAGCGGCCGGCCGAAGTATTATTATTATTATTATTATTACATGGGAACAAATTGCACACGTAAACTTTGTTTCAGGTGCGCGGCATGATAAGGCCTGGTTTTTTGACCGTGCAATGCAGGGTGACCACAGTTACGATGTGTTAACGATTTCTGTTGGCACTCGATGGTTTTCGTTTGTTTACTTTTTGCAGGAGTCAGGTGGCAGTGTTTTGAACTGTTTTCTCACCATTCGTTACTGGTTTTGCGTTGTAGACAATACAATAATACCAGCGGTTGAAATTAATGGATATCCAGTTGAAATCTGGTTATGCCAGACGGTTACAAAAATGGGCCAACCGTTTCAGCACTATAATATTAAAACTGTTTTATTTAAATAAACAACCTAGAGTCTCGATAAATACTAGGTTCATCGAGGTGGAGTATCTGAAGGCAGACCAGATGGCCAAGGCTCATTGGCTCGGCATCCACTCTCCCTTATAGGCTGTTGGGTGACTCCCAGTTTTAAAAACACATATTGGTGTATTTTTTTCCTTTTTTATAACCATTATGGATAATATGCTGGGGCTGCTCCCAAACCAGCAACTGTTTTGGTTTCTGTTTTCTAAAACAACCATCAAACTCTGGTTTCAGTATTACCATAAATATGCCCACGTTTCTAAATAAAACATAGAGCAGAATTCATGTAGTTATGCACAATTCCTAGTCACCTTCCAGTTTGAAGTTCTTGGCGGTCTGACCCCCAGTATCCTACTGCCAGTGTGCACACTGAACCAAATAACATTATTTGTCCATGCTTCTGACTTATGGATTCATAAGCAAATAAAGTTATTTGGGTCGCAGGGGATTTCAAATCCCACATTGTCCCTGTGAGCCTCTGGCATGCTGAAACTTTTCTTTCATTCATTTGGAGTTATCATCCAACACCCACCAGAACAAGTTTATCAACAGTACACTAGATTAGTGTTCAACTGATGATCAGAACTGGCCATCACAATCAGAGAATGATCAAATAAAAAAGGCAGAACCTAACACCACGTATAATTGCCTACACCGAGAAGTAAAAAAGGCCATAGCTAACGACAATCACACAAGATGGGAAAAAGCAGCAGAAAACCTAAATGGGTTGAGAGAACCTAAGAGGTTTTGTGATACATTTAAAAGTCTTACTGGCCAAAAGTGCAATAATAATGCAAAACCATGATTTGGGCCTCCCAACATGTATTGTCAAAACACAGAACACGCCTTCGGTTAGCATTAGTCATTTGCATCGTGTTAACACATTTTATATGTTGATGGGTGAATTTGATTGCCCACATATTTTATATTTTGTATAATTCTCTGGCATGTGCACTGTCACTGTCCGTATCAATTACGTTGTACACGTAACACCTGCATTCATCTATAGTTTACTGGGTGTATTTTAATTTATTTTTATCAGTATTCTTTCGCAATTTAACTCAAGGACATAACCATTAACAGGCTTGGTCTTGTGTAGAACTAGAACATGTCAAAAGGTTTACAAGAATTTGAATCTCAATTTAGATTCAACGATGAATATCACCAGGTTTAAACCAATTTTCCTCATTCTGGGTGTCTTAGATGCAGTTTGGTCATATTATTATTTCTGTAGCATAAGCTAGTGATAGTGTCCATTTGGGTGGTGTGAGGATAAAGTGTCCATTCGATATATATATATATATATAGCATGTGTGTGTGTGTGTGTGTGTGTGTGTGTGTGTGTGTGTGGCCATACTGTACTTGGGACGAGTTGACCTCTATTTGGGATTTCTCCACGCGCTGGAAGAGAGTTTTTCATCAGCACGCCATTCTGTAGTCTCCGCTTACAGTAAACCGAAAGTAATACACGATGACAGCTAGTCCAACAAATCAAGAAGAAGCCGAAGGAAGAATCAAAAGTTTCAAGTTTTTATAAACCAAATCTATGATCCCAAAGAAGGTAAGTTCACCCGATTAACCAGATAGGCATGAGATGAAGTGTTATGATAATTTTCCATTTCATAATTCATTTGACTCTAACAACAGAAGTGGACTTGGAGAAATATCAACAGGTGTATCATGTGAAACTACGGAAAGCCATAACAATAACAAAGTTACTGAATGGTGATGTATAGTAATGCGGATCAGTAGGCGGTAGTAGTGATGATTGATTACGTTGTTAGTTTCTTCATTGGTAATTGCCAATTGGGGGGGGGGGGGGGGGGGATGGGAGCCTGTGGTCCAGTCAGTAAGGTCGATCAAGCCAACAAACCGATCAGCTCAGTTTAAATGTGTGATTCTTCCATTAATAGACAACTGAATTCTCCTCTCTAGAGTGAAGGATTTGGCCCTTTTCATCCATAATTTTCAAAATTTTCTCCCACCGGATCGAACCATGGTCGGCCCGGTGCATCCTGTGTCTGTGGGCCCCATCATAATTATGGCCAGGGGTCCCCAATGGCCTCCGGTTGCCACTGTACGATTATTGTTATTTGTGCATTCTAGGATTGTATCCTTTACTCAAGCTCAAAATTGATTGTGTTTTATTAATATTTATGCTAATTTTCGCTTGTGTTCTCTTTACATATCTTGCCTTTTACGCATGCAAAAACGCGACCCTCGTTGATCGGTTTTCCGCCGGTGGGAAGCTTGATTCTTTGGAGTTTTTTGGGGGATTTTGCCCACTAGAAATTTTTCTGTCACCTTTTTGGACAATGCCTAAAACTATCCCTTGTCCTTCTTGTATGCAGGTGAAACATCTTGATGTTGTTCACAGTACTTGTGTCATTTGCAACAATTGTTCTCCGGCCCATCCCTGTGGTGTTTGGTCTTCCAAGTTTTGTGCTTCCGTTAACAAGGTGGTTCTAACCAGAGCTAGAACCCCTTGTTTTCGGGGCAAAGGTTGCCATGCCTCTTCGGATATTTCTGAGAGTGCACGAAGTGACAGTGGTGTCACGCAGGATGTTGGGCAGCCTATTTTGGTAGCAAGTTCCTCCGCAACTGTTGGCAGTGCTGGTGCTGGGACGCCTGAAGTGGAGACTGCAGCCTCTTTCCTTTGGCTCCGGAAGTCACCCTTGAGGCGACAGTTTTCATTGAGAGTTTTTCCGAGGTCAGCTCGGTCACACTCTCCGATTTGCCACCTGCATCATCGGCAGTTGCTGAGGAAATTGTTCATGCTACTCTTATCTTGCATGATAGTGCTTCTGCCATCTCTTCTCGGGGGCCTGAGGCTGTATCTGGTGGTGTGTCACAGGGCTCCCAGTTTTCCCTGGCTTCTCAGCGAAGCTGTACGAGTTTGCTGGCTGCCCCGTCTCATCTGGCTAAGTTTGCTCCTGGTCTGTTGGGACGCTCGGTCGCTTCGGCAGCGATTCCTCGTTCCTCAAGCGAATTGTTTGTTGTTCCGCCTTCCCCTGCTGGTGAGCCAACTAGAAGAATTGGGCTGGGACATTGGCATCCAGAGCCTGCTGTTCGGCAGAGGCCAGTGACGGCTCCTGTTAGCTGTCACTCTTGGGACCTTCCTCCGGTGATTTCTCACTGTGTCCCAAGTCTGGCTGTCGATCGATGCTTGTCGTCGGTCTCAGAGAATGGGCGGTTGGGGCCTTCTGTCGCACAGAGGTCAATGGCAGGTTCCTGTCATTCTTGGGACAATCCTCCAGTGTCTTCTCATCGTGTCCCAGGTCCAGCTACCGATCGACATATGCCGTTGGTCTCTCTAGAGGATTTGCAGGCAGGGCCTTCTGGTTTGCAGAGGTCAGTGAATGCCCCTAGGCGTCACTCTTGGGACTGTCCTCCGGTGTCTTCTCACCGTCTCCCTACTCTGTCTGCTGATCGACGTTCGTCGTCGGTCCCTTCTGAGGATTTGGGTTCTTCTTCTAGAAGGGTCCATTGGGAAGACACTCCGTCGGGTGCGGCTGCTCTGGCGTATTCTCATGGTGAGCTGAGGGAGGCCGTTCTGGCGCTCACCCGGTTGCTTTCTAGCAACCCTCAAGTTGGCTTGCCTGTGCCTCCTGAGGCACAACCCCCTTTGGACGGTCACAGAGATTCCTCGCCTGTCCCTTTGGATGCTGTTCAGCATTCACAGGAGGTTTCCACTCAATCCACTGGTCAACCCGAGTTGGGCTAGTCTCTTCAGAGGATGACGATTTGCTTGAAGGCAACAGCCCCCCCTCGTCAGTCTTGGGGCAGGCTTTAGATTTTGTCTTTGACTTATTGCCAGACATTCAGCCTTCAGACCAGCCTTCAGTGACCGTCTGGCCGTGGTAGCTCTGGGGGTTTTGCGTCCTCTGCAATCGGCTCAAGTTGTTGAGTCCTTCCAGGGCCTGGATGCCAAAACGCGTTCCAATGCCCTGAAGGGTTCTTTCTTTTCACGATCTGATGCTTTTCTGCCTCCATCGAGGTTTCATGTCTACGAATCCATCTGTCCACCAGTCTTCCAAGGGATGACTACTGTGGACGAGGATTCTTCTTCCCTCGGGTTGACTAAGCCTAAGTCAGCAGTTCTCCCGATGTCGGTAGTTGAATGCATGGTTGCCCTTTCCCGAGAGATGCTGGACATGTTGTCTCGCGGACCATGTCGTCACTGCCCTGGCTGCCTATTTTCCGCCAGGGGAGTGTGATGATGCTCAGGTGCCTTTGCATGTTTTGTCGCAGGCTCTTATGAACCTGACACACGCTCACGCCTGCAACACGGCTAATTTGGAGCTTGCATGCCTGGATGCAGTGTTGGACACTTCTACATCCCTTCCTTCTGAACAGCGTGCTGTTCTGAGGTCTGCCTGTTTGGTTGGACCTCAGCTGTTCCATGTTTCCGTGGGAGCTGTCCGTGGTGAGGTTCTTCATCATTCGAAGGACCAGCTTTTGTTACGGCAGCTGGTCGTTCCAGGCCCGCCAAGCACCCAGCTGCATTGGCCATGCCTTCGGCTCCATCCGCTCCTTCTGCTCAGAAGAAATGCCGACGGGGTCAAGCTCGCTGGCAGCCTCAGAGAGGGAAGTCTCAGGACTCTGTTGCTTCCCGAGGAGGTGGTTTCTCCTCTCGGGGCCTCGTCGGGGCTGCAAATGAAGGTCCTCACCTCGATTCGCCTCCAGTCTGGGAAGGCTGTCACTGTTTTTCGACCATTGGACAGAGATAATGTCAGACCCTTGGGTCCTCGACGTCATCCAATCAGGTCTGCGACTGTCCATCCGTCTGCACCCCTGTTTATCTCGGGTGCCCCTCCCGACTCAGGTCCTTCCGATTCTCAGCTTCGGGACCTTCTGGTGCAGGAGATCGACAATCTTTTCTCCAAAGGGGCGATCGAGGTGGTCAGGAACACCCTTTCTCGGGGGTTCTACTCAAGACTTTTCTTGGTGCCGAAGAAAAACGGCCAGTTTTGTCCTGTCATCGATCTGAGTATCCTGAACGAGTCCATCATAGCACCTCGTTTCAGCATGGAGACTTTCAGGTCAGTTCGACGGTCGATTCATTAGGGCGACTTTGCAGCCAGTATTGACCTGAAGGATGCCTATTTCCATGTACCCATTCACCTGGCGTCACGGAAGTACCTTCGGTTCTTGTTTCGGGATCGTGTCTTTCAATTCAAAGCTCTCCCGTTCGGTTTGAACCTGTCTCCTTGGGCCTTCACGTGCCTGATGTCACATGTGCTCGCTTTTCACCGTCCTCAGTCGGCTGTGACTTTGTTGGCCTACCTGGACGACATCCTTCAATGGCACCACAATGCTGCAGTCCTGGAGACCAATGTCCAATGGTTGCTTGGCCTGCTGGCATCGCTGGGTTTCAGAGTCAATTGCAACAAATCGGATCTCCTTCCTTCTCAGCAATTTCGTCATTTGGGAATGGATTTCGACACTTTTCACAATGTGGTGTCGGTTCCCAATGCTTGGGCGGTGATCCTTTCTGCCTTGACTTGGAACCTGCTCCGATCCTCCTCGGTCTCGGCCAGGACTTTCCTTCGGATGCTTGGCATTTGCGGTTCGGTGACAGATCTCATTCCGCTGGGTCGCTTGTTTGCCCGACCTCTCCAACACTTCCTGTTGGATTATTGGCATCCGAATGTGGATCCTCTGGACCTGGAACTTCCAATTCCTTGGTCCTTGCTTTGTCACCTCCACCCTTGGGCCGATATTCCCTGGTTGACTCAGGGTGTCCCGTTGGATCTTCCTTCAGCCGATCACATCCTTACTGCAAATTGCAGCAATCGGGGATGGAGTGCGACATTGGATCCTCTCAGTCTGTCTACTTACGGCGAGAGGGACAGCGAGCAGATGGCCCTTCATATCAACCAGAAGGAGCTCCTTGCTCTTCTGTTGAGTTTTCAGCAATGGATCTCTCACCTGTCAGACCACACAGTCCTGCTTCTTTCGGGCAATTCGACAGTGGTGGCCTACATGCGGAATCAAGGTGGCACACATTCGATTCCCATGTATCGGCTATCTTGGGATCTTCTGCTGTTAGCACGGGGTGTAAACGCTCGGATGGCCATTCGCCACCTTCCCGGACATCTCAACGTCCTAGCAGACTCCCTCTCCCGACGGGACAGTGTCCTTCCTACTGAATGGATGCTGCATCGGCCAGTGTTTCAGGCGATTTGCGAGTGGTGGGGTCGTCCTCTTGTCGACTTATCGCCACTTGCTGGAATCATCAGGTAGAGACCTTTGTCTCCCCTTGTCCGGATCCACTAGCCTTTGTGAGTGGTGGGGTCGTCCTCTTGTCGACTTATCGCCACTTGCTGGAATCATCAGGTAGAGACCTTTGTCTCCCCTTGTCCAGATCCACTAGCCTTTGCGGTAGACGCTCTGTCTCAGGACTGGACAGGTTGGATCGGCTATGCCTTCCCTCCTGCACCGATTGTGTTGGTGAAGATTCATGCTTGCAGTCGTACCCCTGTCTCCACAGAGGGTGTGGATCAATCAGCTGCGGCATCTGTTGGCAGATCGGCCAATTCGTCTACCTCTATGCCACGATCTTCTTTCCCAGGGTCAGCACAGGAAGTATCTCCACAACCTGGCAAGCCTGTCCCTTCACGCCTGTCTTTTATCAGGTCCTGTCTCCGACATAGAGGTTTTTTCGAGACGAACAGTGGAGTGCACTTCTGCATCTCCGCGACATTCCACTGGCATGACTTATGCCGCTTAGTGGAAAGTTTTCTGCCGCTGGTGTACTGCTCAACATGTGGATTACCATAATCTGTCAATCGCTCAGATTGCGGATTTTCTGGTATACCTTTTTGACTCCAAGGGCCTCCAGCCTGTTACTACTAAGGGCTATCGTTCGATGCTGTCAGAAACTTTCTCTTATGTGGGAAAGCGGTGCATCGGTTGTAATCTCTTTCTCTCCTAACTGATTCGTCACTTTTCTCTGAAGAAGCCTCGAGTTTTGCGTCTTACACCCAAATGGACCTTGGCATGGGTGTTACATTGTTGGAGGGGGCGCCGTTCGAGCCTTTATCTGAGACCGTTATGCGTTTTCTCACATATAAGACTGCTTTCCTTCTAGCGTTTGCTTCGGCCAGACGTGTCAGTGAGCTTCATGCACTTTCTGTTGATTCAGCTTTCTTCAGAAATGAGGCTAATCGTGTTACCTTCATTATTGATTGCTTTTCTGGCCAAGAATCAACTTCCTGATTCAGTACCTCCTCCCATCTGCATTCAGGCTCTCCCTGCTGTTGATGGCCCGAGGCCTCTTCTTTGTCCTGTTCATGCGATCAAGACTTATGTTAATCGCACACAGTTCATTCGGAGGGGTCGGAAGAGATTCTTTCTGTCTCTCATTCCTGGGAGGCAGTCTATCTCTTCCCATTCTATTTCCAGATGGATATGTCTCGCAATCAAGCTAGCTTATTCCAGTTTGTCTGCTTCGGATCTTGTTTCGAACCAATTTAATGCTCATGAGATTCGTGCCATTTCTACTTCCTGGGCGTTTTTCAATTCTGTTTCGCTCTGGGACGTTATGAATGCGGCTTACTGGAGGAATGCTTCTACTTTCTCTTCCTTTTTATCTCCGCCACCTACAGTGGCAATCTGAGGACCTTTTTTCTTTAGGCCCTCTAGTTGCAGCCCTGGCTGTTGTGTACCCTCATTAAATATGTTTTTTTCAGGTTTGTGCATTCCTCAGCCTTGTTCTTTTCAGGTGCTTCATTCTTTCTTCTTTTACAGGTTTCGCTGTCATTCTCTGCCCTCCTTGCATTTCTTTCTGCTGCGTTTGTTGGTATTGGTTATGTGATTCACCTCCTCCTATTGTTTATTCAGCCAATTGTAAACAATTGTTAGTAGGTTAAGAAGAAATTAAAATTTTTTAGTAAATTTTGTTTCTTAACATACCTACCACAATTGCTTACCGGAGGCCCACCCTCCTTGGGGATATCTTTGATATCGTTGCCTCCCCGCTAAATCACAAACTTCTCGTTGACGGAAATTCAAAATTGACGTCATGGTTGTTGCGCATGCGGTCGGTAAATGCAAGAGGTGTGCAGAGAGAGTACCTGTAATGTCGAGCGCCGGTCTTGCTCAACCCCTTTTCGATCTTTTTTTCGTGCTTTTGCACTCTTCCACTTTCCAACTCGTTTGGAAAAGTTTATTAGCTTGAGTTAGTTCCGAAGTAGGGCTTGCACTTGCGTTACAGCCAATTGTAAACAACTGTGGTAGGTATGTTAAGAAACAAAATTTACTAAAAAAATTTAATGGTTTTTGGATCCATTATTAATTTCTGGGATAATGTTTGTAGGAAAAAAATAATCTTCAAAATAAAATAAAAATTCAGTTTGCGATCACTGATGCCAAAAGTGACAGGGATGTATTACCCTCATGTTTGTTACCATTGAACAGCTAATTAATATCATGAGTTCGCAGTAACAGTTTTGATGGAAACATTGATCACCCTGGCTCCAACTTTTATCTCTTTCTTAAATGGGTAGAATAAATAAAACAAACGCTCCCCAAAATGATTTTGTGAGTAATTTTATTTCACAAACACAAGTACCTGAGTTTATATACACAAATGTGTCAACGAGTTCATTCCCTGAAATCAACACACTAGTTTTCAACTTTCAAATTGCTTGTGTTGGTAAACTTGCGCAACTGAGAATATCACTTTTGTAATTACGTCTATCAGACAACTCTTGTGTCACGCATCTCATTTCGGGGGAGTAAACAGAATTGGATGCGCTGATAAAAGGAAATTGTGTTAAACTTTCAACGTTTTGTATGTGGAATTCAAGGGGTGGTGTGATTGGACATGAGACGGTTCATGAGAAAGACTCCGATTACTTTAAACAAAAATGGCCCCCATACCAAAAATGGCCCTCCTGGGGTCATTTGAGGCAAACCAAAAATGGCCCTCCTGGAGTGATTTAAGACGAACCATAATAGCCCTCCTGGAATTTTGAAAATGACAGTTCTGGGTTGGATGCTTGGATAATAAAAAAATAACATCAAAAATCAATTATATAACTTATAACATCATTTTTTCAAATATTGTTGGCTATATATATAGTCGAGGTAATATTTGATAATGGTCTTATATACAGAATGTGGAGAGTGGATTGCAACTAAATCACCCATGGAGTGGAGTCATCACCCAAAATATCACTTTCAAATTCTGTCCATATGGACTAAAAACACAAGTAAGGTTTCAGCCAATGGACCTCCGTGTTTAACCCGGTGGTCCATTGGTTGGAACTTTGCTTGTGTTTGTTTTGCTTTGCAACAAATTTGCAATCATTGCTTGGGTGGAATCTCCATTCTACAGTATTGCTGGAGGAAAGTTGACAAGAATTTTCACTGGCCCATCAGTCACACTTCTCTCTCTGCTTTTGTCCTCACTGTACTATAAGGTGGCAGAAAATGATTGGTAAAAAATTAAATGCAGTGGTTTTCGCAGGGTTCCCGCGGGCCTTGAAAAACCTTGAAAAGTCTTGAATTTGAAAATCAATTTATAAGGCCTGGAAAGTCATTGAGTTTCCTCAAAACTCCAAAGTGGCCTTGAAAACCCTTGAAAACAATCTTTCAAAATATGAAAATTCCTTTTTGTCTTGGGCTTCATAAAATGTGGAGCCAAAAACGTCCAGGAATCGCATCGATAACCTTGAAAAACCATGAATTTAACTTCTATGAAACCTTGAAAAACCTTGAATATGGCAGGAAAATGGCCCTGAAAAGCCTGGAATCAACTTACTGATTAGCTGCAGGAACCCTGTTTCAGAAATCAGTACTGATTTTTTAAATATTTAAGTATTTATAGTGTTACAATTATTTGTTTGTTGTATTTTTCAGGACAATTTTGATGTTGATAAATTTGTTATAGAATGTCGCCGTCGAGTCCAACTGGAAACACTTAGGGATGATTTGACTGTTTATCTAAAAATTTTGAGAAATGCTATGATAGAACTGATCAATAAGGACTATGCTGACTTTGTTAATCTGTCATCCAACTTGGTAAGTATTCTCTTTCTTCAAATTCAGTCTGACTTATTAAATGTCCAATTTCAGAGTGCCCCCAAAATTTTTCTCTGTCTGTCTGTCCGTCAGGAAGATGTTCGTGTCCGCTCCATAACTCTGAGATGCTTTGTTGGATTTTGTTAAAACTTGGCATGCATGTTGCTTTTAGGGAGAAGATGTGTCGCACACAAGATTGTGTTTTATTTGATGGAGGTCAAGATCATTTCTGTCCATCCATCTGTCTCTCTGTCAGGAAAATTTTTATGTCCGCTCCATAACTCTTGAGATGCTTCATTGGATTTTGTTGAAACTTGTCATACAGGTTGCTTATGGGGAGATGATGTGTCGCACACAAAAAATTTTTTTTGTTCGATGAAGGTCAAGGTCATTTCCATCTGTCCGTCCATCAGGAAGATTTTCGTGTCTGCTCCATAACTCTTGAGATGCTTTTTGGATTTTGTTGAAACTTGGCATACATGTTGCTTATGGGGAGACAATGTGTCGCGCACAAATTTTTTGTTTGTTTTTGTTTGATGGAGGTCAGGGTCACAGATCAAGTTGCCACGTCGGGGCATAGTCACTTCCGAGTGACAATCTCTTGTTCTTCCTAAATTCCAAGGGTGAATTCTATAAATGTAGCATGGCAAGTGTATAATATGGAGATGTGTTGTAAATATATGCTGATTTGATGTTACACAAGTGTTCTGTTTGTGCTCAAATAACAACAAGCCTAACAGTGACTGCCTGGCAATGGATGCCCCTGAACTATGACCTTGATCTGTGACCTTGACCTCCATGGAACAAAAAAACACATCATCTCCCCATAAGCAACATGTATGCCAAGTTTCAACAAAATCCTATGAAGCATCTCAGAGTTATGAGCGGACACGAAAATCTTCCTGATGGACAGCTGATCTTGATCTGTGACCTTGACCTCCATAAAACAAAAACCCCCCACGAAAATCTTCCTGATGGAGAGACAGACAGATGTATGGGTAGACGGATGGAAATGACAAACACCAAATGCCCCCCAAAATATTTTTTTTTTGGGGGGGGGGGGGGGGGCATAACATCCCCATGGGACCCCAGGAATTGAAGCAGTGCTTGTTTACAGTGATAAACAATTTCTGCTCTACTGATAAAATAGGACCTGGTAACCAATGCCTATGGTGGAAGTCCTCTCAAATCATGATGAACATTAGGATCTTTTTATCACATAATGTGTAATTTAACATTTTACTTCATGCAACAACTAAAACTGGCCAGTGTTGTATACAAAAACCAAATTTTATTTATGCTGCAATAAGACCTACATATGATTAAGGGAATAAACTCCATGAACAGAAAAGAACACATAAATGCGTTTAAGGTCTACACTGTAATTTAGATTTTATTACTTAATCATTTTGGATAATGTACAGTGTGGCCAATCAGATAATTTACGAACATTAACATTAATTACAGTATTGGGGAATTTCGTGGGAGCGCAGTGGCTAAGTGGTAGACTGTTGGACTTCTATGCTAGAGATCCCAAGTTTGATCCCCATCTTGGATGACCCGCATTGATGCTGTGTACTAAGGCGTACTGCACATCTATGGTGCACATGTCTTCAACCACTGTTACCCTGCTTGAGCGAAGCTTGAACAGAGAATGTTGAGGAGCTGACAGTTGCTCATCGATGCTTGGTGGTTCTCTCCGGGTACTCTGGCTTCCTCCAACTGTAAAACTGACACGGTCATGATTAGCCATTGTGCATAAGTATGTGACCTTAAACACCAATAAATAAATATGTGGGGAATTTCGTAGGGAAAACTCAGGGCTTTAAATTCATTTATTTTGGGCACACCCTTTTGCCTTAATTTGGGCACATTAAAACGAAAAATAACAGCCTTATTCTGTTATGTTTTATTGGTATGCCTTTCTTTGTGTTTATATGGTCATATTATGATGGAAGTTATTCTCAAATGCACAAGAGGCACAGAGAAGTTATATATCTTCCTTGATATCTTCACACCTTCTTTAATTTGGGCACACCTGTAAACGGTGTGAATTTGGGATAATCTAAAGGCCTGGGAAAACTAGCTTGAACAGAGCAAAGTGGGTGGCATAAATAAAACGCCCATGAAATCTATATAGGATCAGATGAGGGAGCAAAACCCACACCACTCCCAGGCAGGAAAACAATGGATGAGTTGTGGTGGGAGGGATTTTTAACACTTGTCACCTCTACGTTTTGTCTGTGAATGAATGCAAAAACAAGATGATCATGTGACCAGATTTACCCTGTAAAATTTCATTGGTGTGCAAGTGCAACAATCATTTCTAAAGCATGATCGAACGTGGCAAATCTATGATACAAATAAAGTTCTAATGACTCTCTAGTTTGAAATAAATATTGTACAACCCATTAACCAGGCTTGGCATTCTTAAAAATGCAGGAGGGCTAAAAATCACTCACCTCGCATTGGCCTAGGCAAGCAATTAGCTCTCCCCAAACTTACAAAAGCTAAAAGTGGTAAAATGAAGTTCTGCTGTTAATGAATTCTCCCTTGTTGGCTTTGTACATTTTATTTGGTGCTGCTAACAAAGTAGTCTCTGTGAGATGGCTACATTGCTCCTCCCATGCCTCCGAGCCTCAGCAAGGCCCGGAGGTGTGGGAGGGGCACTGTGGCTGTCTTACAGAGACCACTAACATGGCAGAGATCTGAAAAGATGTAGGTTTTAGGAATAGGCTGTTATGGTAATCATTATTTCCTAAGGCCAGGAGGGCTAGTTTTTGCCCTCAATTTTTTAAAGGCGAGCAGTTGGCGAGTGAATAAATCGCTGTACTGAAAATGCCAGGCCTGGTTAACCCCCTAATCATCCTTAAGTGAACCAGGAAAACTTCATTGCTGCAGAAAGTCAACCATCATTCTTCTGGTTTTGTATTAATTTTTTTTTTTTTTTACCATTTTTGCCATAAAAAACATAGCTTATGATCCATCACTTGGACAAACTCATCAAGCTCATTCCAATGAGGGTCATAATCTATGTTAGTTCTACTTTCAAAACCAACTCACAATGTTCTGACATTGACATCTAATGTCATGCACATAGCAGACGTGTTGTGAATGATATTTTCTGTAATAAGCTATTGTATTAATTACGTGACAGATAACTCTTTGCATGCTTCTGGCAGATATTCCTGCCAAGCACAGGGTTTCTTTTGTCACTAAAATCAATGTAATTTAGGCACATTAAATCATATTTTCACCCTGTAAAGTGAATGGATTTTTTCACCTATGATTTCTTGTGTTATATTTAGATTAATGTTTCATCAAATCTAGTCATGGCTGCTTCATAGCAGCCATGACTAGATTTCATGAAAATATCTTCAAAATACCCAGCGGGTTAAGAGTTAAATATACAGAACACCACAAGTTAAGTATAGGCCTACTGGAGTACTGGTGTTTCCTTCAGGTTGGGAATCATCAAACATAATTTCAGAAATCCTTGAAAATTGAACACATAGCCTATTATACAGTTCAACACTACCAGAATCACAGGTGTGTTAACCCTCTGCCAAATGCAGGCTAGATCAAAATTTATTATTTGAAATTTTATTTTTTAGATCAAAATTTATTATTTGAAATTTTATTTTTTCAAATTTTCAAAATTTTTTAACCAAGTCTTTTAAGATCCTTCATTGGAATGAGCTTGACTAGCCCATTCCAATGAAGGGTTTCACATGATATGATTTGGGTTTTGTTGAAATTTTTTGAAAAAATATATATTTTTATACTGTACCAATGACCCAGACTTAGCTGGTGCTAACTCTAAAATATTTAGGGCTAAACGCAAATTTTACCCCCCAATCCCCAAAATTTGCATCTAAAACCGAAAAATACATGTCCTATATGGTTCTCTATACTTTTACTCCACTGTGCATGCGCAGTGTCAAGGAGGTCTCAAAACTGCCGCCAAAAGTCATTCTTTGTTTGGCCCTCACTACAGTTACACTTCACTGTTATTTGTGCTTGTAAATCTCAGTTTTAAAGATGCCAGACACATATTTATGAGAGAAATGGTGGATATATGGTGGAAATAGAAGGTGGAGAGGAGAAAATTACATGTTACCTATTTTCGTGGCATGACCTTATTGTGGTCATTCTTGCTATGAATGTTCCATTGTTTAATCAGTGTTTCCTCTCTCCCTTTCCTTTATTCCCCCTAGCTATTCTCCCATGCTTTTGGCTTATTTTTTGTAATGTTTATTACTAAATTTCTTGGGAGTTTTGGCTTGGAAACAGAATTATTTTCTGTTTTTTCCCCATGTTTTCGTCCTCACCCTAGGGGTGTTTAGGTGTTTAGATCTGCATCTACCATCTGATGTTCTACAGTTTCTTCTCTGGAAACCTCTGTTTTGCATCAGATAGTGTTTAAATTGGTAACTGATTTTCGGGCCATGTTTGTCTCAATGCCTGGAGTCATTTCCGGTTTGTTGACACTTTTGCTTATGTTGACAACTGTTACTTCTGACACTGATTACTTGTCTTCTGCTTTATTTATTTCATAGCAAGATACATTAATATTGTCCGTAAGTGTTACATTAATTTTTAAAATGATTAAAAAATTTTGTCCACACTTAGGCTTTTTGGGGATCCTTGGGCTCAGGGTTCCCATTGGGAACTTGGGCTCTTCTGAAAATTTTTTCGAAAATTTTTTTTTTTGAATATTATTTTCTTTTGAAATGTTATAATGAATTATAATATATTATGTATATTTATTTCAAGAGTTAGTGCGAGTAATATGACGGTGTATATTTTTTCTGGTTGCGTAATGCGAGGATATCTTCCTCTTATTCACAAGTTCATTGTGTTTCTTATGGTCAATGTAGTCGCATTAATTCTTGCTCTGTGTGTGTTGATTGATATGACAACGTTGGAGACATGTGTCACAGTATTTTGTTGCGGTGAGAGGTCCATTACGGTCCTCTCTCCGTAGGGTCACTATATATTATCAGTTTCTTTTTCAGAACTCAGAGTGATGTTTCCGTGATGTCTTCAATAAGTGTGTCTCCGTCATTGCAATATTAGGGCTAGCGGGAAGTGCTCAACGTATTACGACAATTGCTGAGAGTTAGCTAGTTCTATCGAAGGCATTGTCGCTTGCTAGTCCACCCGGTGTCGCCACCATTCACCAGGAAAGAATGGCTCAGCACCCGGGTTAGTCCGTTGCAGTCCAAGGAAGCAGATTGGGTGATGCGAGCACTATAAAACTTCAGATGTGCACACCCAACAACGACGGATCCGAGGATAGTACGAAGGAAGCCTGTCAGTCAGATAGCTAGCTCATCCAGGTCCCCCAGACCGCGAGCGAGATAGGCCCCCTCTCTCTTGCATCAACATCTGCACCACGATGTTGTGGTATGTTGTTCGCTTAGTCTGAGCTTACGTCCACTCCTCCTGCTCGGGACGCTACGTCGCATGACAGCCCTACGAGGCTGTTATATTGGCTTCCTCATCCTTGTCAACACACAACGACTGCACCTTGGATATGTGACCACAGATTTCCAGGGGACGTTCGCATATTATATAAATGCAGGATTGAACGTCCCTGGTGCTCCTGCTTCGCCGACCAAGGAATACACGTCAACCAGGTCACTCCATCTGCTAGCCAAGGATACGAGACCTTTCCAGTTGGGACCTTCGCATATTATATAAATGCAGGAATGAACGTCCCGGGAGTTTCCAGCGGATGTTCACGTAGGACCGCGGCTCCACAGGTCTCATAGGGTAACATGAACTAGGTATTGTTACCGTGATGTCTTCGTAAGTGTGCTTCCGTTGTCACAGTCAAATGAAGAGTTAGCGGCAAAGTGCTCATGAAGATACGTCAATTGCCTGGAGTTCCCTAGTAGGATCGATGGCGTTGGCGTCCGCTAGCTCGCCCGGTGTCGCGACCATTCACCGAATGGCTCAGCACCCGGGCTCGTCTGTTGCGGTCCAGGACGGAGATTTGGGTGATGCAAGCACTATAAAAAGAAATGTGCACACCCGGTGACGACGGATACGAGGATGGTACGGAGGAAGCCTATTAGTCCGGTTCCTAGCTTGTCCAGGTCCATCCGGGCTGCGAGCGAGAGAGGTCCCTCTCTCATATTACAACATCTGAGCCCAGATGTTGTGGTACTAAACGTTCCTCAGTCGGAGTATACGTCCACCGCTCGGGACGGTCTGTTATATAGACAGTCCGGAGAGACTGCTGTTTTGGCTTCCTCATCCTCACGGCAGCACACGCGACCGCACCACGGCTACGTGACCTGTGATATTCAATCAATATCGCCGACCAGGGATTCTACGGCGACCAGGTCATGCCATGTAGTAGCCAAGGATACGAGGCCTTCATTTTCCGGACGTTCGCATATTAGAGGTATGCAGGAGTGAACGTCCAAGGAGCTTCCAGCAGCTAAATCCTATAAGACTGCAGCTCCACAGGCCTCTGTTATGGACATGCTATCGCAGATAGCACAAATTATCGCACCATCCCAGCAACCGACAGTAACTCTGTCGGATCAGGAATTATCTGAGGAAGCTGGGTTGGTACGTTCCGCTGCAGGCTCAGGCACGGACGACCAAGAATTTCAAGTGGTCCGACAGGATGGTGAAAGGGATACGGATAAGTTGTATTTTCCCTTTTTGGAACAACATAATTGCCGTAGAGTGCATCCGGCATTATCATCGGACGTTGTTCCTCCGGACCAAAATGCTGCATTGCCGGATAAGAGACGGATAGCGCCACTGGATACAGAATTCTTAATGGGTTTAAGGACATCATCCCTCAGTTTCTGACATAGTCCAGATATGTTTCACGGACATTTGATCTGTTGAATGACGCTATATTTATATTACTTGCTACCTAAATGGGCAGGTCAGGTTTCTTATCGGCAATATGCTCTACATCTGCCTTTCATCAATTCATCGAATATTTTGAAACGGCAGGACAGAGCATTCTGACAGTTCTCTGCATCTAGACGACCAGGTCAGAAACTAGTATTGTTTATCTGTCGTCTATGTCAATTCCAACAATGATGTTGGAAATAACAATATTGTCTAGCAGGGACAGCTTAGACACATTATCGTACGCAGATCACCTTACCAGAACGTTATCATTACGTCTCAAAGCAAAAAGAATTCTAGGATGTACAACCTCCTTAAGAGTTCTTTCAAAGGCCTCACGTAAACTCCGTCCTTTAGTAGCATTATGGAGTTGTTTGGACGTAACGCGGCCCTGGCTACATCCACGCGTGTAGATAGTAAGGTGAAAAACTCTCTCAGAGTCGCTCCGGTCTCCGGAGAGTTTTCTTCGACAACAAGCTTTCCGCAGTTTATGATCAATTAACTAAGAAAGCTTTAGACTCTCTGCTATTTAAATTCGCTTCCATATAGTCGGATTCAGCAGAGAAGAGTAGGACAGGCACTTCTGGGATGAATACGTCCAAGGGAAGTTCCTATAGAGGTTCCCATGTGTCCTCTAGGTCTTATTCTAGAGACTGTCAGAGTAGCGACTCAGATAGGGGCCGTAATTGCGGTCAGACGCCCCTAGGTCGACGAGGCGAGGTGCGGGCCGTAGAGGACATGGCTTCTCCTTCCGCAAGCCTCGCAGGACCAGGAGGTAATAGTTTTATCCTCTATCGTGTATTAGTGAGCGGAAGTCTATCGAGTTTCTCAATTATTTGAGATTAGATTACGGACGTACCTTGGATTCAAAGGGTGTTTTCGGAAGGACTATATTGTTCCTCAAACGAAATCCTCTGTTAACTCGGAGTCTAAGATGGACTCAGCTTCCGTCAGTCAGTAGAATAGAGGCTCGCTTCCATCAGAAGTCCAGTTTCTTCTGGAATGATCATGATAGAGATCGTAGAAATACAGGATTTTTAAGGTTTCTACAACCAATCTTTTCTGGTTCCAAAACCAGACGGCTCGTTCCATCCACTCATAATCTGAGCTTGATAACAAGCTGATCGTGGCTCTAAGTTTCTATATGGTGTCCATCCGATCAGTCAGTGCGAGTATTCGGGTGTACGACTATGCTACATGCATAGATTTCTAGTTACATACTTTCACATCATGGTACATCAGGCGTTTAGAAAGTATCTTGCTTCTTTATCATAGGAATTTTGTTTCAGCACCAACCAATGTGTTCCGGTCTGAATCTAGTTCCTGGGCTTTCACTCGAATAACAAACTCGGTAATGACTCATTTCCAAGCTCATTCGTCTGCGGTATCGTCGGCCTTCTTGGATGACATTCTTCAGAGGTACGGCAACGAGTTAACGCTTCAGAACGATGTGCAGATTCTGCTTCTTTTGATCTGACGTCTCGGTAAATGAGGAGAAGTCGGGTCTGGTTTCGTCCAAGTCATTTACCCACCGGGGGATGAGCTTCGGGACGCATAACATTCTCGTTCATCTGCCGTTAACCAGAGCGAAATTAATCAGTCGTTATGCTCGCTGTTGTCTTCGCTAAGACAAGGTCTCAGCGAGAGATCTCATGTGACTGATACGTTGTGCGGATCTGCCGTGATTTTATTCCAATGGGGCGGTTACGCATTTGTCCTCTCCAAATTTCTTTTAATTCAGAATTGGAGAGTGAAGTTTCTTTCGCTCGATACGGACATCTTCTTGTCAAACCAAGTGAATAAGAGATTCAGACTTGGGCAAGTTTTCAGTGCTTAACTCAAGTAGTTCCACTGCAATTGCCGGATCCGAGTTTTCAGTTTTGACGGATGCCAGTCAAACAGATTGGGTAGTTTAATTGAACCCAACGGATTAAAGTGCCAGAGTCTTTTGTTTCCCTAGTTCCTTATCAAGCACACAAACATCAAAATTGATGCCATTTTGGCTTGCGGTACGTTATTGGAGGAACGTTATTCAGAATGTTCATATGCTAATTCTGTCCGACAACTCGACTGTATTAGCGTATTTTTGGAATTATGGAGGCACTCATTCCATCCTGTTATTTATGTTAACGGATTGAATCTTTCGGTTGGTACTGGAACATCAAGTTCTCTTATTGGTCTGTCATATTCCAGGTCATCTGAATGTATTAGTGGACTACCTTCATGGAGAGGACGTTTGTTGCCATCAGAATGGACTTCCAACAAACGAGTATTCAATCAGATTGCTACCAAGGAGAGCTGCCAATGATCGACTTATTTGCAACGCATTTCAACAATCAGTTGCAGACGTATGTGTCATAATGTTTCGATCTTCGAGCATTTGCAGTAAACGTTCTATCGTTCTTGTGAGATGGAATAATGAGATATACGTATCTTCCAGTGCCGTTGATTCAACAGATATTGCTCAAATGTAATTTTTTCAATGCAAATTCTGTTGGTAGCTTCTCTAACTCCACAAAGACTGTGGATTAATTTACTCAATCGTCTGTTGTGGGACATGCAGTGGAAGCTTCCTCCACATTTCGGTCCATTCTATGGACAGATGTATTCAGTCTACTATCAGTTCTGCTTATGATTATATCTTCATTCAGCAGTCTGTGCTTTAGTTTTAAACTCATGAAATAAGAGTTCTTCTACATCATGGGCTTAGACTAATAATGTTGCTATTACAGATCTATTGAGGGTTGCATATTGGTCTCAGCCCTCCATTTTCACAATTTTGTATCTGAGAATAGTGAGTCCTTTCTGCAGATCTACATTGTTTAGGTCCGTTATTTTTTACTCAGAATGTTGTCTACTAAACAGTGGCAACTATATGTGTATAGGCCTTCAGTTCCGGCAGTGACTCTGTCCTGCTGCCCTCTTTGCTCTGGAGTATTTGATCCAGGGCAAGGGGAAGGGGGGGGGGGGGGGTGCAGGTGTTCCCTTGGGTCACCTGCTTTATAGTGTAAAGCAAGGGAATACCTCCCTTAGAGTCAGTAATTCCGAGTCGGTTCCGAGATGATTATAAGGGTAAAGCCTATGTTTACTCATCTGTGTAATATTTTTTAAAGTGTTGATTGGTGTGAAGTACCTGTATATATCACGTGATTAATTGGGTGTTAATATACAATCCTCGAACACTTTTAAATGAGTATATTGAGTCTCATTTCTCTAGACTCCCGTATTTATTGGCTTTCCTTTTAAAAATGTTAGTATAAAGGGTTATACTAGATGTTTATAGTGATCATTGATATTATTGTGCTCAATTACAGAATGGTGTTTGTTCTTTCTTTTTTGATACAAATAAGAAAGACACATGTAGGCTATCTCTCCTTTTCTCATTGAGGGTATAGGTCTGTTATAGGTAATTGAGTCTATTGGATTTTCCTTATGTCCTAGGCCCTCCAACCTTTTTACTATTCAGCTAATTCTGGGTCATTGGTACAGTATAAAAATGTTAAAAAATTTATAGTAATTTATATATTTTTTATACTTACCAATGACCCAGACGGGGATGGCCCTCCCAGGAGTTGGGAACTCTTGCCTCCCCACTGCGTACATAACGCTTACCAGGCACTGGTTGTAAGAATGACTTTTGGCGGCAGTTTTGAGACCTCCTTGACACTGCGCATGCGCAGTGGAGTAAAAGTATGGAGGACCATATAGGACATGTATTTTTCAGTTTTAGATGCAAATTTGGGGGATTGGGGGTAAAATTTGCGTTTGGCCCTAAATATTTTAGAGTTAGCACCAGCTAAGCCTGGGTCATTGGTAAGTATAAAAAATATATAAATTACTATAAGTTTTTTAACTTTTTTCGACTGCTTAATTTGTAAATTATACGGGACAGATGCCTCCAATTCGTTAGGAAAAGGGTTAATTCCTTGCATGCTGCTGGCGGATATTTCCGTCTAGGACTGGATTTCTCTTGACACTGACCGAAGTATAATATGAGCACATTGATTAAAGTTTTCTCCTTGTAAATTAAATGGAATTTTTCATCTATTATTCCTTGTGTTAACTTTAGATGAATTTTTCGTCAAATCCAGCCGTGGCTGCATCACAGCATCAAAATACTCATCATGTTTAGAGTTAAAAAAAAAAGCATATATGATGAAAATCACACATGCCAACATTAAAAGGCTTCTTACTTTTTGTTCAAAACAAATATATTTTGTTCATACGGTTTGGACTTGTCATACTTTCATTTACCTTTCAAATGTTTCAGGTTGGAATGGATAAAGCGATTGACAACCTTTCAGTTCCTCTTGGTCAGTTTAGGGAAGAAATTTTGGTAAATATCTTCACATTTTACCATGATGTGTTTGTATATTTCTTATAGTTTGAGAGGATTGAGCTAAGGGTATCAGTTGACTTGTCTTACTGACAAAAGAGCTTGGTGTAGGCAAGCTTATTTAAACCCAAAGCATGCATGTACAGTATTCACATGAAGTATTTTTTAATAAAGGTTGTGTGTCAAGTATTGTTCTTTAGTATCACAAACACATTTGCAGAGTTTACATGACATGTCCAGAGTCATAGTCCGTACATTACCTTTGATGTGAGTTTGGGTTTATAAACCGGATGTCAAGTAATATCGATGTGAGTTAGTTTTATAACCAGATGCTGAGTAATACCGATGCTTTTCCAGTTTTGATTTTCTTGTAGGTCTACATTCAATATGGTAGGTTTACTGGTTGCACCATTTGAACATATTTTGTGATATGATATCTGTCAATGAAATGTAGAATACAGTTAACCCTTTACCCAACGCAGACGATATCAAAATTTATTATTTTAAATATCATTTTTTGATATTTTAAAAAAAAATTCAACAAAACCATATCATGTGACCCCTCGTTGGAACGAGCTCGTTCCAACGAGGGGTCACATGATATGGTTTTGTTGAAATTCTTTGAAAAATAATATTTTTTCAACTGCTGAATTTGCATATTACGTGGGCGGATGCGGCCGATTCGTTGGGTAAAGGGTTAATGGATGGACATCATGTCACAAAATAGGTTAAAATTCAGTTTGGTCTCATAACCAAATTGAAGTTGCGACAGTGAAACTGACATTTATCCACTTACCATTGAACCCACATTTAACGGTTATGATAAGAATCAAATCAACATCTTGTGGATGCTAATATTGATCCTCGAGATCTTCCTTGCGCGAATCATTCACAAGACTCGAATATGGTACTAGGAGCGAGCAACTTTATCTTAACAGCAACCCGGATCAAAAATCTTATATATGTCACCAACCAGTGCAAACTGCAATCTGCGAGAAATGTTATAGCCTGTCTGGTGGATTTGGCAGGAAGACAGACATCCAGGTTATGCCATCTCCATGCAATATATGTAACCAACTAAGTAATTGTTTTCATATATCCACAGTCATATAATTTTACTTAATCTGTATTATGATTTACTTTGTGCAAAGTAAGCATTACATATATTCAAGCCAGAAAATAAGTAGACTGTCATCTGCAAAATGAGGTCCCCAGAGGATGAATTTAGTGATGCTACCCTGCATTTACCCACTGTGAACCTCAGTCTGAATCAGGGTCTCAAAACTAAACAGAAAGAGGTACTCTGAGGATAAATTGGCCCATTGTATGGGTTAGCATCATCAAATTCACCCTTTGAGGATCTCATTCTGCAAATGTCAGACTGCTTATTTACAGGCCTACATATACTGAGTCAAAAAAGAAAGTATAATAGACACAAATGTGAAAAAATAGCATAAAGGATGAAATGTAATAGTTCTAATGTTGCATGCTTGTGGGCAAGAAGTCATGCAAAGAGTTTAATGACATGTTGTTGTTGTCCACCCAACCATGTACAATTTTGCTACGGATTCCAAAATAGCATGCGCTACCCGAGAATGTCAAATTGAATGGGTGACCAACGATTTTCTTTGTGTTATATTGTGCTAGAGAGCCTGGGTTTTTGAGAAAACACGCTAGTTTTTGTTTTCCGACATTTTAAAAAATGCCAAGGTTAACCAAAAATCAGAGGTTGCGTGCCATTGGTATGCATGAGGCTGGGATACCTCCAGATGAGCTCGCTGCTGAGTTTGGAGTCACTGTGGCCACTATTTACCATCTCATTGGAAGGTACAGAACCACTGGAACTACTGCCGACTGACCATGTTCAGGTCGATCAAGAGTTACGACCCCTGCACAAGACTGACACATCAGGACGTTTCACTTGCGGAATAGCTTCCTTCCCGCGATGAGGACAGCAGCAATTACTCCTGGTAGACCTAACAATAGAATCAGTGCAGAAACTGTAAGCAACAGACTCGCTGAACATGGCATCCGAAGTATTCGTCCATACCACGGACCAATCCTTACCTAATGTGTTCGTACCGTCAGAATGAAATGGGTATGTCAGCGTGTTTGCTGGACTCAGCAGCATTGGGGCACAGTTCTTTTTAGTGATGAATCAAGATTTTGTCTACTGCGCGGTGATGGTAGGACAAGAGTACCCCCGACGAGGAGAACGGTTTTCTGATGCTTGCGTGTGGGAATGCGACCGTTTCGGCGGGGGTAGTGTAATGGTTTGGCAGCCCTCGAAATTGGCCTCAGCAATCAGCACTGCTGCGGTGAATGCTGTAGTAAATTAGTTTTACCACAGCACATTAATGCTGTGGTAACATTTTCCCCAGATGCTCAATTTATAATATTTCAAGTATGTGTATTAGAAATCATGAGCAACGTCCCACCCAAAATACAGTTGTGCAACACTCTTAATTATATAACTCAAGTATTGAATATCAGGACTGGCAGTTACCTGCCAGTCCTGATATTCAATGCTTGAGATAGGGAAAGGCTACATGCACTACTAGTACTTGAATTGTGATGTTCTTTAGTTCAAACCATATTTATTTCCAAGAAGCCAAGTGAACAAATCTTAAAACTACACAAACAAGGCCATGGATTAGACATAAAGCCCGAGGCTTACAACTCATCGTCTCCACATAATGTACAGAATTGATTTTCGTTTCTGTGATTGCTGTGGCAATGCCGTGGGAAATGGAATTTACCACAGCAATTGATTGCCGTGATAAAATATTCCTAATTTCAAGGGCTGGGTTTGGGCAGGAATTTCCTTGTACCATCGAATGCAGTTGATCTTCATCAATGGTAATTTGAATGGACAGCGATATAGGGATGAAATTCTTAACGCTGTTGTTGTCCCATTGTTCAATGCTAACGTTGGATTGCAGTTATCCCACCAAGACAATGCCCAATGTCACGTGGCGCATATCTGTCGTGACTTTCTTGAGGAGCAGAGCATCAAACTTTTTCCCTGGCCCCCACTTTCGCCAGATTTTCGCATCTTTGGGATCAGTTGGGTACGACTTCATGATCTGCAGATGTTAGGCGATTTACATAATGTTCTAAGGCAGGAGAGGATCGCAATACCATTGGGTGACATCCAGAGACTTATCAGGTCTATGCGCCATTGATATCTTGCCATCCAAAAGGCAAACGGTGGACATATACACTATTGACAGCTTTGGTGAACTTTTCATTTCACCCCATGACTGAATTTCGACGTCCTGATGTGATGCTGGCAACAGTAAGAACATGAAATTATGCAAATGCATACAGCTAGACTCGAAATATGAATGAACAATAATCTGTTTGGGATTAAAGTCGACAATACTAAAAAAATTGCTCCTCAAAGTTTATTATACTTTCTTTTTTGACTCAGTATATATTGCCAAAAAACATTCATTCATTCATTCACTCATACTCATGATGATTAATTACTTGGCTGTCCAAAAGCTGAACATCTACTTTTACATTACAGTGAGTACAAAAGCAGAGAGAGAATTTTAACCAGATCATGACATTGCAAATTCAAGTCTGAAGGAAGGAAAGCAAACAGAAAGAGTATCTGATATTCAATGTTGTCACATTTATTTTCCAAAGGGTGATATTCTACATTGTTGTAGGGAGAAAAACAGAAAGAGAATTTCGATCGGATCACGACCGAGTTGTGATCCCATCAAAATTTTCAGCACACTTTTGTTATCTGAGTGCTGTACCTGAGCAGTTATTTCTAGGCAATTCTTGACTGTCTATATAGATATAAATATATAAATATTTCCTGGTTCTTTAAGGGTTATAAAAGCAATTAACACAATCAATGCCAACTCCAGTGACAAAAATGGCTTACAGGTGACAGAAATCGTTACTGGTAACAGAAAACACTGAACTGCTACTGATTAACTGGCAAAGTTAGAATAAATGTTGTGAGGTGGCGACCATCCGTTTGTTCACATCATCAACAATACCATTGACATTCATGTGTTATTTAATTTTTGGTGCTTTTCAGAGTGTAAGAGATGCTATGGATGATGCTGTGAAAGCAGTTGAAGAAAAACTTGCTTACAAACAGCAATTAAAAGCTAAAAAGGTAAATATTGATTGGTCTACTTCACATTAAATTAAATTAGCAACTTACTTAATAAAATTGTGATGTATCATGTTCCTGGAACAGAAAAGCAGGCTCTGGGGGTTCAAAGGGTTAAACTTGACTTGAAACGGGTGTTCTCGTATCAGTACAAGTTAAGTGAGAGACAAGTATTGACCAATAAAAAAATACAATTCTCTATGGAAATTGTGTAGTGAAGCACTGCTTATTTTCCAAGGCAGTCAAGTTTTTCTTTCACTTGAATAATAGAACCTGGTCTAACGGGAGCCTTTCAATAAATAATTGGGTCCTGTAAGAGGTTCTTTTGGATCTCTTGAATGGAAACAATATAATAAATCTTATGCCTGTTTAATGATTTTTTTATTCCAATATTGATGAAAGCTTTCAATCTGAGGAGAGGTTCAAGTGACAGACATTCATAAAATTGATCAGGTGAAAATATAAGTCAGAATTTAGTAAATAACATTTTACAAGCCAAAATTTATAGGTGTCAAATTACATGGGTACCAAACTTAATAAATAATTCAGGGTCCAAATGTATGTAGCAAGTTCATATTCTAGTCAGGATTACATCAGAATTTTATGAGGTCCGAAATGTCGGAGGACGTACTTGAGTAGGTACGAAGGGCCACTCTCAAAAGTACACAGAACGAACTCCCGAGGGCGGATCTTTGTAACTATGAAAATACAGTATAATTGTGGCAGGACAAACTTAACACTGCATATGGCGACTGTAACTTTGAGGTAAACTAATGACAGTTTGGTCCCAAACATGGATATATTGTTTTTACTATAACCCAATGACCCAGACTTAGCTCGTGCTAACTCAAAGTTATCAAGGGCCAAACACAAATTTTGAACCCCCCAATCCCCAAAATTTGCTTGCAAAACCGAAAATTAAAAGTCCTATCTGGCCCTCCATACTTTTACTCTCTGCTCATGCGCAGTCGCCAGGAAGTGACCGAAATTAGCACCAACATCATTCTTTGTTTGGTCCTAAAGTCATCAACAATGAAATGACATCTGTGCTTTAAAATCTCCTTTTTGAGGATGCCAGACACAAATTAATGCAAGAATTGGTGGATCCAAGGCTGTTATTGGATGATGGAAGTGTTCAACGGTGGTTTTGATGTTCAGGGCTGTAACTTTATAATAATTATAAAATTATTTCATGTTTCCCAATTTCGGGACATATGCCTGACGTCATCATTTTTGTTAATGATTATTCCACTGTTTGTTAAGTATTCCTTCCCTATCCTTCCATGATCTTTGGGACCCTCGGTTCCTAGAGAAGCGCATAAACATCAAAGAGATGATGTTAATTTGGTTAGTGCTACAACATTGGATTCGCATAATAGCGGACGTCCATGTTTAATTTTTGTCGGACAATTCGACAGTAGTAGCTTACATCAGGAACCAAGGCGACACTCATTCAATGCCATTATGCGAATTAACGGAGAAATTTTCCTGTACGTCATGAATAATCATGTTCATGTTTCCGTCCGTCATGTACCGAATCATCAGAATGTACTAGCAGACTCGCTTTCCGAAAGGTTGCCTGTTACCATTGGACCGGTCTCTCAACAAGCGAATATTCAGGCAGAATTGCTACCAGTGGGATCGTTCCATGATAGTTCTGTTTGCGACACACCAGAACAATCAGTTACCAACATTTGTGTCGCCATGCCAAGATCGAGTGTACGCAGTAGAGGCTATGTTGATCTCATGGGACGGAATGATAGGATAGGCATATCCTCCAACTCCATTGATTTAGCAGATTCTGTTTAGTGTCAAAGTCTTGTTGCGAAATCCTGATAGTAGCACCTCTGTAGTCGCAGAAACCTTAGAAAAATCTTCTCAAGTGTCTGTTATGGGACGTTCCCCGGAAGCTTCCTCCATGAGAAGACCTTCTTTATCAGGGGAAGTATTTGTTCTTCACGTCCTTCTCCGCCCTTAGTGGCATTATCGAGTCGGTCAGACGTGAGGGAGCCTTGCTGTTCCTATACTATTTGGTGACGAACACAAGAACGATTCAAGTAATGTGGGTTAAGGGAGTTCGATACCCCCCCCCCCCCCTCCCCCCCCCCCTCCCCCAATGTGTTAAGAGGCGATCACCAGGCAAGACGTAGTTTTCTTCCTGTAAGCCTAGTATGCATTTAAGTACATACATGCATTTCATGACTTCTTGATTGACGGCTGGGTTGTGTTCTATGGCAACCTTATGGGCACATCCACTTTCTAGTTAGTTGGTTTCCTGTGGTTGTTCGTCTATATGCCATATACGAGCATATGATTCATCGTCAATAAATTGCTGCCTTGGGAGGCTGTCTAGTCAGTTAACTGGTATTCAGATGATTACATGCGGGATTTCAATGCTCACGTGCATAATAATCGCATTATTAGGCAGACGCATTATTGTATGTTAAGGACCTTAGAACCTATGAATTATATCGGGGGCGGTCCGCTGCGAGTCTGTTAATCATAGCTCAATCCATTTCTAGATCCAGGTTTCTGTTAATGGCAGTACCCAATCGAATACATCTTGTCTTACACTCTCGTATATTCACACATTTCCAGGAACATAGATATCAGATAGAACATGTCTGGGAGTGTTATTTACTGGAATTTATTGTACACCTGAATGGGGTCGCCTGTGGGTTACCTTGGAAGTGTGTTTACTCTCCAGAGATTGTCCAATGTGATTCTATTGGACATGTGTATGTTATATATTATATCACCGGTTTTCGACCTGTCTGCATATGCTGACCCCGGTATAAGTTACAGGCGGGCGATATTAATTACCGGGATTGCTGCTATAGCCTTAGCTTCTGAAGTGGTGTCAAGCACCAATTTATTAATAATAATTAATACCTGGGTGTCTATTCAACAAATATTTATATTGTTATTTGGTACCGCTTTTACTGATTCCAGAGCGCTCCCCTCTTCTTTTTGAAGATTCCTTCAAAAAGGTGGTGGGGGTGGGAGGTGTGATTTTTTACCTTTCCTCCGGCTTGATAACTATGTAACTATGAGTGATGCTATTTTATCTGTAGATTATATCCTGGACACAGCTTGTGCTTTATTGTATATGGCGTATGCTTGTTGGGGATAGCCTCTCATTCTCAAATACGCCATCCTAATTTCTGGGGCTTAGTCCGGACTAGCCTTAAAAAATTGGGAACTCGTTACATCCAATTAGCATAGTCTTTATGCTAAGAATATGGAATTACTTGAATTTGGCTCCTTATTGATGATATGTCTTCTCTATTACTGTATAGAGAGACATACATGTAATTCCTTTTAAATTTAATTTCCTTTAACCTTGGATTACAGGCTATGGAACTATGTTGGTCTACTAATTCTGAAGTCCTAGGCCCTCCGCCTTTTTACGATTCAGCTAAGTCTGGGCTATTGGGTTATAGTATAAAAATATAAATTTAAAGTAATTTGTATATTTTTTATACTTACCAATGGCCAGGACAGGTATGGCCCTCCCATGAGAGGCACTCGTACCTCCCCGCTGAGTTATTATGTAGTACTCTTTTTCTACAAAGAATGATATTGGCGCTAATTTCGGTCACTTCCTGGCGACTGCGCATGCGCGGAAAGTAAAAGTATGGAGGGCCTGATAGGACTTTTAATTTTCGGTTTTGCAAGCAAATTTTGGGGATTAGGGGGTTCAAAATTTGTGTTTGGCCCTTGATAACTTGGAGTTTGCACCAGCTAGTCTGGGCCATTGGTAAGTATAAAAAATATACAAATTACTTTAAATTTATAATATTTTTATACAACAACCAATGGCCCAGAACAGCTGGTGCTAACTCAAAAAATAATCCCGGGCCAAACACAAATTTTGCCCCCCAATCCCCAAAATTTGCATGCAAAACCAAAAAATTAATGTCCTATCTGGTCCTCCATACTTTTCAGATCTGTGCATGCACAGTATCCTAGAAGACACTGAAATTGGCGCAAACCATCATTCTTTGTTTGGCCCTGAAGTCAGCAACAATGAACTGACATCTGTGTTTTTAAATCTCATTTTTAAGGATGCCAGACACAAATCAGTGGTAAAATTGGTGGATCCAAGGACATAATTGGATGATGGAAGTGAACAATGGTGGTTTGGAACATTCAGGGCTGTAACTTGATAATTTTTATCAAAATTATTTCATGTTTCCCAATTTCGTGACATGGGCCTGACGTCATCATTCTTGCTAATGATTTATCCACTGTTTGTTAAGTGTTCCTTCTCTATCCTTCCTTGAAGTCCTCCTGTTAAACTCCCAAGCTTTTTGGCTTATTTTTATTGAAATTTTTTATTAAATTTCTTGGGAGTTTAACGTGTATTACAGAATTTTTATTCTGTATATCCCCATGGTTACGTCCTCACCCAAGGGGTGTTGGGTCGTTTGGATCATGCATCTTCTATCCGATGTATCGTTTTTTCTTCATCTGAAGATCTTGCTTTACATCTGGTAGTTTTAAAATCTGACTTTGGGCCTTTTTTATTCAGTGCCTGAGGTCTTGTTTCCATTTTTTCATTGACGTTTACATTGGCAATGTCCTATAAATATATGTAGTTTCAACTAATTATTACTATAGGATTCTTGTAAGATACATGTTGTAATATTCCGGTAGTGTAGCAATAATTTTTTGGATTTTGTCCACACTTAGGCTCTATCGGGATACCTTTGGGCTCTTCATGTTCCCTTTGGGAACTTAGGCTTTTGTCAAAAAATTTTTGAAAAATCTTTTGAAATTAATTTTTTGATTTGTATTTTGAATGTTGATTATTATGTATCTTTATCATATATTTATTGTGGAATTGGTGGGAGTTCAGTCGACTTTGTTTGATTAATCATGAAAGCTTATTGCTCAAAATGCAATGCAAGGAAGTCTTCCTCAGATTTACATGCTTGTTGCCTTGCTTGTAGTCAATGTACTCCCACAAATTCTTATCCTACATGTGATCATTGGGATGACAAACGTTGAACACGGGTGCCACGGTATGATGTTAGCGGTGAGAGGCCAATGCCGGTCTTCTTGCTGCAGAGTCATTCAAGTTTCTTTTTCAGAGGAACAAGAACATGGTGATGGTTATGTGACACCTACCAAAAGTGTGCTACTGTCATCGTGCTCTGATGAGCAAACAGAGCTAGCTGCTAAGGTGCCCCTGAATATTAGGCAGGGGATAAAGCCATTAGCTAGTGGTTTTAATCTTTTGCCAGCAGCTAGCTCGACCAGTGAAGCGGTTACTCCGTCCATGGGAGCCGTGATTCCGGGTATGTCCGTTGCGGTCAAAGGAAGTGTAGTGGGTAGAGCGAGCACCTTAAAATCTAAACATGCTTATCCAGCGACGATGGAACTAGGGAAGAAGCAAGCAAGTGTATTTGGAAGCTTGGCGAGGTCTGAAAGGACTGCGAGTGGGAGAGGTCCCTATCTATCCCAACAACATCTGGGGCCAGATGTTGTGGTGAAGAACTTGCGCGGGTCAGAGCATACGTTCACACCTGCCGTTTGGGACGTTCTGTATAGATTGCAGCCGGCCTCGGCTACAGTCACGGCTTCTTCCGCTTCGAATACGAAGCACACACAACCGCATCCTAGCTACCCATCTTCAAATATCTGCTGCATGAAGAATGCTGCGACGTCAGGAGAGAAACCGCTGGCGTCATTGGACGCAGACTTTATTCGGACAAAGGAAGAAGTCCTTTCTTTTCCGGTTCACTCTAGGCAGGTGTCACAGGCCTTCGGCCATATAGACGGCGCTGTATTTAACCTTGAGAGTGCGAGAAAAAAAGGCGGTTTCTTAACTTCATCTTCCATAAACATACCGTTTCTTGGACCACATTCATTTAAAACGGTCGGGGTAGATGTTCAGAGAGTTCCTCTGCATTTGGAGGAGCAGGTCGGGGATCTAGATGTATCCTCACCTGCATCATTCACTATTAGCTCAGACACATTTGAGACGACAATTTCATCAAATAGAGCGAATTTGTCATACGCAGATCACCTTACCAGAGCTATGGTGCAACGTCTCAACGGAAAGGAATTTGAGGACATTCGTACCTCTCTTAGAGTTCTTTCCAGGGCAATTATGTATACTAAGTATACCTCTGCCCTAACAGTGGCTAATCTGGAGTTAATCAGACGTGATGCTGCCCTTGCGTCGTCATCACTTATAGATGACAAGGTGAAAAGCTCTCTCCAAGTCGCTCTGGTCTCTGGACATACTATATTTCTACACTGTAAACCAATGGCCCAGACTAGTTGGTGCTTAACTCAAAGTTATTAAGGGCAAAACACAAATTTTGAACCCCCCAAATTTGCTTGCAAAACCGAAAATTAAAAGTCCAATCTGGCCCTCCATGCATTTACTCTTCACGCATGCGCAGAAGTCAGGAGGTGACCAGAATTGGCAACAACATCATTCTTTGTTTGGCGCTAAAAGTCATCAACAATGAAATGACATCTGTGCTTTAAAATCTCCTTTTTTGAGGATGCCAGACACAAAGCAATGCAAGAATTGGTGGATACAAGGCTGTTATTGGATGAAGGAAGTGTTCAATTGTGGTTTTGGACTTTCAGGGCTGTAACTTTATAATATTTATAAAATTATTTTATTTTTCCCAATTTTGGGACATATGCCTGACGTCATCATTTTTAAAAATGTTTATTCCTCTGTGTATTAAGTATTCCTTCCCTATCCTTCCATGAACCCTTCCTGTTAAACTCTTAAGCTTTTATAAATAGAGGCTTAAACTTGACTTTATTCTTATGTAGCAGGCTTGACAGGCAATGCCCACAGATGCTAAAAGTGTCCTTAAACACCAATAAATAAACAAATGAATAAATTATGGAATAATCATGAATCTTCATCAATTTTCACTGAGATAAAACTTTCTTTTCATGTTTTTCAGGCTTGTTTACAAAGACTGATGAATATAACTCATTCTGTTGAAAAAATAGAGAAACTCCTTCAAATTAATCAGTCTCCAGACAACAGTGAAACTCAGCCAGAGGCAAGGTCAGAAAAAATTCTGTGATGCTGCCAAGTACCAACATGAAGTTTTTAACATTCTCTTCCATTTGTCCCAGTTAATGAGATAATTTTATGTCATTCCTTGTACACTAGAATTACTAGTGTGACTAATTGAAAACTTTTAAAAGGAGTGACATGATTTGTTTCTGAAAACACAACCTGCTGTTCGTGAATGCAGATATAATTTTTTGTTCATTACTGATTATAAACAAATAACAAATGATTTATGCATACTAAATAGGTAGATTTCAACACATAGTGGTATATAGAGGATATGGAATGAGTGTTTTTCTCATATAATATTTATAAAATGAGTCTAAAATGAGTTTATAAAATGAGCCCAAACGGAAAATTCGGACGAGTTTCATTAATATTATATGAGAAAAACACTAATTTCATATTCTATTTATCATATGACACACACACGCACAAATTAGCCACTTAGTATGACTTTTTAACCCATCACCTAACTTGAGTTGCAGACGGCACTTGGAAAAAAACATCCTCGTATAAGTAAAAATGTTCATTTTTTGCTTCCAAAACATAGGTTATGACCCCTCATTGGAACGAGCTCGTTGAGCTCGTTCCAATGAGGGGTCATAACCTATGTTTTGGAAGCAAAAAGTGAAAATATAAAAAGAAATGAATGGCATTTTTCTTGTAGGTAAAAGATTAATACAGTATAACCCACCCTAAATAGGACAGATAACGTAAATTCTCCCTACTGAAATTATGCAAATGTAACCTAGTTGTATTTTGTTTAGCCAATCAAATTGTCCAGTTTTGAAATTGACCAATGAAAGCTCCCAACTCTAATTATGCAAATTATGAAAATGTGGCCCAGTTGTATTTTGTTCAGCCAATCAAATTGTCTAGTTTTGAAATTGACCAATGAAATTGACGGAAGGCTTTATTTATCACTGATTAATATGAAAACAAAATATCAAATGTATTAAAGTGAACAAAATTGACAAGTCGTATGATAAATAGATGATACTTTATAAAATATGTGGGGTTTTTTCAGCCATTTGGCCACATGTATGTAACATCATCAGTAGAACAGATAGAGATTTTGTGTTTGAAATTCAAGTGCTTAAACTTTCAACAGAAAGTACTAATGCAAAGTACCATTGTGTGCCCAAAGTCAGAATTCTTATGGTCTATCTCTATTAAGACAATATGTGTATCCTCTGAATATGAAATTTTTTTTATCCCCCCCCCCCTCCGCCCCCCTACGAACCTGACGGTAATGTATATAATATTGCTCATGTCCATCAGTCTGTCTGTCCCAAAGTTGTATCATACACTACGCTTGCACCTTTCAAGACAGCCATCTGAAATTTTGCATGATGCAAAACTACATTCAGTACATTACCATGTTAGAAGGTCAAATGATTCTGTATGTTTTTGCCACAGTTATTGCCCTTTATCATCTTAGAAAATTGCATGTGTTTTTTAATTGAGGGTACCTTCATGGTGTAATTAACTCCTCCTACAGTTTGTAAGGTAGAGATTTGAAACCTCAGGATATGGCTACTCACATAATGAAGAAGTGCAACATCTATAAAGTTTGTGAAAAAAAAAGTTATTCACAAAATTATTACCCGTTATTGAATTGTAATTAACTCCTCCCTTAGTTTCTAATGTAGAGGGTTGAAACTTTAGGATATGGTTACGCATGCCTTGAAGATATGCATCATCTTTAGAGTTTGCAGAAAACATATTTTTTTACAAAATTATTGCTCTTTATTTTTCAAGTAAATTTTTCTTTTCAGGCAGTTGAGTGGACAGTTGATCGAGAGAGTTGCTACAGAATTCAATAAACTCCAGTTCTATGTCACGAAGAGTAAAGGCCTTCCATTAGTTGAGAAAGTTAAACCTGTAATTATTTTATAAGCAGAAACTTGCATTTAGAATAGAGATTACCACCTGAACAAATTATATCATAAAGTTTAACTGGTAGAGTGCTTAGAGGCTACTATTATCTCGACAGTTGATCGAGAGAGTTTCTACAGAATTCAATAAACTATAGTTCTATGTCATGAAGAGTAAAGGCCTTTCATTAGTCGAGAAAGTTAAACCTGTAATTATTTTATAAACAGAAACTTGCTTTTAGAATAGAGATTACCACCTGAACAAATTATATCATAAAGTTTAACTTGTAGAGTGCTAAAAGCTACTATAAGGGCTTTCAAAAAAAATAAAGAAGGTACCAGAGGAAAAGCCAATATTTTCCACGCCCATGTTTCATATTCAGTCAAATGCAAATGATATTTTGTTTAAATAAATTTGTTTTATTACAAATTATTGGAGAGTGCCTGTGGGCACTCTCTAATAATTTGTAATAAAACCAGTTTTGAGTAATAAATTCAGACCACCAGAAATAATCTAGCCCTCAGCCAGTTAAATATATATATCTGCTTATATGTTTAGTAATTTTCAACAAAAGCCTGATACAGACATTTAGCACTGAACCAGCTGAATTATTTGTTTCGCTGTTTGCTTAATCTAAATTGTGATTTCAGAGAATTGCAAACATCACCACTACTTTACAGTTTAGTTTAGAGGAATTATTTATAGATGGGCTCGAGAAAGGAAATGTTGATATGCTTCGCCAGTGCCTCAGAACCTATGCATTGATTGACAAAATCAGAGATGCAGAGAATCTGTTCCGGCAACACATTGTTAGACCATATATGGAAGAGGTAAGCGCTCTTCTTGATCTCAAATTTGTATTTTTTTGTTTCCTATTTTGTCCATAATATAACCTACCCTGACGCAAAACCTTGTGCCCTCATGTTGAGATATAATATTTTACCTGTAATTAAAAAAATCCACAGAAATTAACCCATGGAAAGGAGGAAGAATATAGATATTTGGGGGTTGAACAAACATTATCTAATTTCTACCATATATGGTCTGTGACTTATACTCAAGAATGTCTTGGATGACTTCGAAAATCAGTCTTTCCCCAAATTTTTTTTCAGGAGTTATGCCCCTTTGAATTTCCATCTCTCAGGTGGTGTCAGCATGATAACTTGGAAAAACATCCGATTATTACCAAATTTGTCCTATGCCTCTTAGATTGTTTCCTAGTTTCAGTAGTTTCAGCTGTTAACACAAATTCCTTTTTAGCCTCCACAGTTCAACCCCAGCATCTCTGATGTGAAACTCTTGTTAATCATCTTGTCTTACTCAAGTTTAAGGGATGTTTGAAAGATAATTGGCATGGTTCCAGACAGAAGTGGGGTTACGTTTTGTCTAGAATTACCATGGAAATTTAGTTTTCAGATGAGTAAATTATATGTGATATACAGAATTGCAAGGTTATTGTCTGTGAAGAGTTTTGTTGCTGTTGTTGGAGTGGGTTCGATTTAGGAGTGAGTTAGTTGAAACTCTTTGTAATGGTTTTGAAAATGGAGTGAAGATATCAGGAAGAGATGGGGATTTGAGATTGTATTGGTATACTTTGTTTATTTGAATATTTTTGTTTAACAAAATCTTGTTCAATTAATCGGGATCCACTGTATTGACTCCATTACTGCAGATATTGTGCTATTAAACCTTTGTACTTGATGATTTTTCAAGGAAATATAGTGGTAAAATAGGTGCCAGTAGATTTTTTCCGTGTTCTATTCAAACCATCTGCATTGAAATCAGCAGAATGATTGGTGAAATAATTTGTTCATAGCAAGTTTTGATAATCGGGGTCATGACTATCACCCAACACAAATAGACAACACTTACAGAATTTGTCATGCTTCTACCCCATCATTGGAATGGGCCATTTCGTTAGTTAAAGGGTTAAAATAGTTTTCTGTTTGTCACCAAAAATGTCACACTATTTTGAGAATTTTTGTTGTTTGGTGAGCAATTTATGTCAGTCGTATTTCTTGTATAATCTTGTGTACCATTTGTCATTCCTCATTCAAATTATGTTTTATTACAGGTGATTAGTGAGAGAAGTATTGAAAATGGAAGTAAAGGTTTGGATGGGATGTATGAATCTATCCTAGAATTTGTTCCAAAACACTGCAAAATTTTGAAAGATGTAACAAGTGGCACAGCACACAGGTTAGTTTTTGAGTTAATCTTGCTTAACCCCTTACCTAACCTGAAGACAAGGTGACACTTAGGGCTGCACGATATTTCGATAAACCGATATATACCGGTATTCAAACCAATATCGATTGAATACCAGTGTAATTACAAAAATATCAGTTTATCGTCATTATTTATTTACCCACAATTTAATTTTCAAGATGTCTTGAGTTTGTCAACTGTAACTCAGAATGAATAATATATCGCTTTACCCAAGGAATCGTCCCCATGTGCCCACGTAATATACAAATTCAGCAGTTGAAAAAATAATTTTCAAAAATGTCAACAAAACTATATTATGTGACCCCCTCATTGGAACGAGCTCAACGAGCTCGTTCCAATGAGGAGCCACATGATATTGTTTTGAAGAAAGTTTTGGAAAAATTTGATTTAAAATAATAAATTTTGATATCGTCTGCGTTGTGTAAGGGTTTTTCGAACCACATCATCAAGGCATGCTGATTCGTTCCGACTGTGATGCCTCAAGTCTCAATTGTGGTACTTACATTCAGATATCTGAACAGTTTTTCGGTATACCGGTATACCACAGTATTTTTTTGAATACCGATACCGGTATTCTGTTTTGAATATCGTGCAACTCTAGTGACACTCGCAAAAATAATTATTGAAGGGCTAACAAATTATGCTTTTTGCCTCAAAAACATAACTTATGATCCCTCATTGAAATGAATTGAAGCAGCTCATTCCAGTGAGGAATCATAAGGTAAGTTTTTGAGAAAAAAACTGAAAAGTCAGTTGCGCAATTTTTTAGCTCACCTGACTGAAAGTCGCAGGGAGATTAAGTGATCACTTTCTGTTTCTCGTCTGTCAACCATCTGTCCATCCATCATCTGTTCAATGTGAACGTTACATTATCGACTTCTCATAAACAAACCACTGGGCCAAATTGAACCAAATTTGATTTGCATCTTCCTTATCATATGTCAATTCAAGTTTGTTCAAATAAAGTTGTCACGCCCAAAGTGGGCACCACAAAGGGCATTACTCTGATAGCACTCATAAATTCTTTTCCAAAATTAAAAAAAAATCTTCTACAGAACCATCAATTAGAATCTTTTGATATTTGGTATATAACATCACTATGGGGCCTTTGGGGGTTTGGCAGTGCTTGTCTACAGCTGATAGAATTGGAAGAAGACAGGAAGACGTATGGTAATAATCATCTGACATGGACAGTAGAGTTATGAATAACTTCATGACTTTATTCCTCTATAGTGTTGATGAACTATTACTAACTGCATGTGACTCCAAATACTTCTTTGAACCACTTTGTCAGGTGAGTGATTAAGGCCCCTTGGGGGCCTCTTGTTTTTGAATCATACCCAATTCTCAAACCCAACCACTGTTCAGCATCTCAATTTCAGTTCAACACTTAAAATGTGGATCACCAGTAATCCTTCAACCAAAACAATTCTTAGAAGTGTGCATGTTTTAGCTCAACTTGACAACGTCAAGTATGAGCTGTTGGGGTGGGTTGCAGTCCATCATCCATCCGTCCCTCTATCCATACCTCTGTAACATTTCCCTGTCTGTCCACAATTTCTTTAGCACATTCTGCAGACCGCAGCTCCCACCCGATCAGTTCCAAATTTCATAGGTGGCTTCAGAGTAATGTCTAGATGGGAGCTCTTAAATTGTTTTGAATTTCGTTGAATAACATGGCATAACTGCAATGTCATTAACACGTTCATTTCTCTTTACAGCACATATCTTTAGAATATGATTGTTGAATGTGTCTGACTGTTCTTATTAGAGATGGGCGGTTAACCGAAAATTTGGTTCGCTTTCGGTTTTGCTATCAAAACCGAACCCGAAACAATTACAGAAAACCCGTCGTCATGGTTTTCAACTTCAATGTTGAAAAACTCTAATCAGGTCTTCACTTCTCAGTATAAATAGAGAAACAACCTAACTTTAACCTTGTTTTCAAATTTCAGAGTCGTGATACCCCTGTTTAAGAACAGCTACTCTAATTGGTATTACGTTTGAGCGTGGCATTTACCACAAAAATAGGTGACAAAATTACTCCTTACACGTCATGTTTTAAATGTTCATCTGTTTATCAAATGCGATTTCCTTTGCAGAACTGGAACTTGTCACTTGTTCCACATTTATAATGACAAATATATTTATTTCTACACGTAATTTTGAAAGCTTGAACTCCAAACTCCGCGTCAAAATCACAGTTGAAGTTGGCTGGAAATTTAGGGTTATAATGACCAAAATGAGCGACTTTTGCTTAATAAATTTTTATGGTCGGCATAATTTTTTAGGGTGTGTCGGGTTACCCTAAACACAGGTATTTTTGGGGAGGGGGGGGGGGGGGCTAATTTTGCAACAGACTCAAGTCAAAAATCATTTTTCTCAAACTTGAAACTCTTGAGATAATTTATGCAAATACATTGTGCTCTGGAAATCAGAGTACCAGTATAGGCTATTACACAGGTGCGATGCCCTGGAAAGGGAGTCCATGTGACACAGATTAGCGCCAAATACATCTTGTTTACAAATGCAATGTATTATTATGTTTGTTCAATGAAAACTGCAACCGAAAACTCAACTCTTTGAATGAAACCGAAACCGACATGAAATTTGAAAACTGCCCATCTCTAGTAATAATTGAAAAAAAGTTGAGGGCACTGAAACAATGTTTACTTTGAAATTTAGATTTCTGAACCAGCTCCAGATCACCAGATGCTAATACTGAATACTGGCAGTATTGCCCATTATGCTAATGTACCTTCATCTTGATAGTGCAGTCTTCTGGCCTATGCAACATGGGTACATGTCAAGCATGTGCTTAGTTATAAATTAGAATATTTGATAGTTATTTTTCAGTATTCGGTTATTCTCCCCAGAAATGACATCTTCCTCTTAAATATTCTTAACCCCTGAAGGCCTGGAGATCTTTATACATTTTTTGCTACACTTTGACAGTATACATCCTGTGCATTTGCAGTTGTTTCTAGGCAAGTCTTGGCTGCCTTTAAAGGCAGCCAAGACTGCCTGAAAATAACTGCCATGTCAGATAGACTTAACTTACAAGTTTCCCACAGAGACTATTTGTTGGTGGCACCTGTTCTATTGCTGTAAAAGTGATCAAAGTTAGAAAAAAGGCCTTTAAGGGGTTTAAACATAATCATAGTAGCTACTGGATATTGATAAAACATCAGACAAGATGTTTTGTACCTTATCTTTGCTTAAATGTCCACTGTGTCATCTTAAAACCTCAAAGGTGTGAATGTTCTAGTAGTAATATATGTATTTTTATACTGTACCAATGACCCAGACATAGTTGCTGGTGCTAACTCTTAAAATATAGGGCCAAACACAAATTTTGCCCCCCAATCCCCAAAATTTGCATCTAAAACCAAAGAAAACATGTCCTGAATGGCCCTCCACACTTCACCTCTACTGCGCATGCGCAGTGTCAAGGACGTTCCGAAATTGGCGCCATTAATCATTCAAAGTTTGGCCCTTCATCAGTTAACATCTGACTGATCTTTGTGCTTGTAAATCTCAGTTTAAAATGATGCCAGACACATAAATATTAGTGAAATGGTGATTCTAAGGAGGATAGAGAAGGAGGAGAGGAAAAATGGGTGACAGAATATTATCAGGGCTGTAACTTAAAAATTTTTAATGAAATTATGTCAAGTTACCTATTTTCGAGGCAGCAGCCATTTTGTTGTCATTCTGATAATTTAGTTACACTGATTTTTCAGTGTTTTCCTCTCTCCCTGTCCTTTAAGTCCCCCCTTGCTATTCTCCCATGCTTTTGGCATAGTTTTTGTAATTATTATTACTAAATTTTCTTGGGAGTTTTAGCTGAATAACAGAATGAATTCTGTTCTTTTCCCCATGTTTACGTCTTCACCTACGGGTGGTTAGGCGTTGTGTTCTGCATCTACCATCTGATGTTCTGCAGTTTCTTCCCTGGAAGTCTCTGTTTTGCATCAGATAGTGTATTTTTGGTAACTGATTCCGGGCCTGGGTGCCTGGAGTCTTATTTTAGTGTTTTTACATTCATTGTTTACATTTACAACAGCCCTCTGTGTGAGGGGGGGGATTTCTGGAAAATAATATCTTGATGTTATTTTAATCATAACTAGATACATTATTATTGTTCGTAAGTTTTGAATAAATTGTTTAAAATATTTTTAAAATTTTTGTCCACACTTAGGCTTGGGATCCATTGGGGCTCAACGTTACTTTTCAGAAACTTGGGCTGTTCTGAAAAAATATTTTTTCAAAATATTTTGATTTCAATTATTTTTTCTGTATTAATGGATCATATTATTATTATGTATTTTGATTGCCAGGGGTTAGTGCGAGTACCAGGACTTGTTTTCTTTTCACTTTGAAAGGATATTGATCAATTGTAATAAGAGGAATTCTTCCTCTGACTTTTATTATCATTCTATATGTGGTCAGTGTACTTGCATTAACTCCTGTTCTGTATCGTATGATTTCTATGACAATATGGGAAGCGTATGTCACGGTATGTTAGTGGGGAATTGGACACTTCGGTCCTTTCCCCGTAGGGTCACTCTACTTTATCAATTTCTATTTCAGACGATCAAGATTAGGGTGATGTATCTGTGATGTCTTCCAACAGTGTGCCTCCGTCGTCACAATTAATGAAGGGCTAGCGGAAAAGTGCTCATGTAAATACGCCAATTGCCTAAGAGGACCCTAGTAGGTTCGACGGCCTTTGACGTCCGCTAGCTCGCTCGGTGTAGCGTCCATTCACCGAATGGTTCGGCAGCCGGGTTCGTCCGTTGCGGTCTAGAAGGAATTTTGGGGTGATGCGAGCACTATAAATCAACCAAATGCACACCCAGTGACGGCGGATCAGAGGGAGAACGGAGGAAGCCTTTTAGTCCGGTTCATAGCTCGTTCTGGTCCATCCGGACGGCGAGCGAGAGAGGCCCCTCTCTCGTACAACAACATCTGGCCCCAGATGTTGTGGTACAAAATGTTTCGCATTCGGAGCATACGTCCATCGCTCGGGACGCTCCGATATATAGTCAGTCCGGAGTAGACTGTCAATAAGGCTTCCTCATTCTCATGGTAGCGCACACGACCGCTCTTGGCTACGTGACCTCGGATATCCAGTCAGCTTCGCCAGTCAGAGAATCATCGGCGACCAGGTCACACCATCCGGTAGCCAGGGACACGAGGCCTGCAGACTCCGGACGTTCGCATAGGAAGTGTGCGGGAGTCAACGTACACAGAGCTTCCGGCGGCAATGCATCGTAAGACCGCTACTGCACAGGCCTCGGGAACGGACGTGCTTTCCTAAATAGCACAGTGTATCGCAGCATCCCAGCATCAACTGAATCTGTCGCATATTTTTTATCCGACGATGCTGGGTCGGGACGCTCCGCGGAAGCGGGTACGGACGTCCGAAAATTTCATCCGGTCCGACGGGATACCGAAAGGGATTTGGAGGATTTCGTGCTTTCCCTTTCGGAACAACATATGCTGTTGTGTATGTCATCTGACTTGGTCTTCTACAGCTTCTTTCGTCAGACCAGAATGCTGCGATGCCGGATAAGAAACTGATAGCGTCGGTGGACTTAGAAATTTTTTGGTTCGGTTCAGGGACATCGTCCCTCAGTTCCGACATAGTCCAATAATGTCACACAAACTTTCGAATTATTGAACGACGCTATATATATTATTATTATATGCTTGCTATAACCAAGCATTTCTGGTTTCTTGTTCGCAAAGTTACGGAGATGTCTTTCAAAAGTGTGCCTCTGTCGTCATAGTTAATGAAGAGCTAGCGGCAATAAGTGCTCATGGAATATGTCTATCGCCTAAGAGATCCCTTGTAGGGAGTGACATTCGCTAGCTCACCCGGTGTAGCGTGCATTCATCGAATGGTTCGGCTGCCGGGTTCGTCCGTTGCGGTCTAGGAAGGAGATTTGGGTGATGCGAGCACTTTAATTACTTTAGTACTCACCCAGTGACGGCAGATTGAGGACAGATCGGAGGAAGCCTGTTAGTCCGGTTCCTGGCTTGTCCAGGTCCGTCCGAGCTGTGAGCGAGAGAGGTCCCTCTCTCGTCCAACAACATAGGGGACCGCATGTTGTGGTTCAGATATTTTACATTCGGAGCATATGTCTGTCGGTCGGGACGCTCCATTATATTGACAGTCCGAGAGACTGTCCATAATGCTTCCTCATCCTCACAGCAGGGCACACGACCGCACATTGGCTACGTGACCTCGAGTATCCGATCAGTTTTGTCATTCAGTGATTCCACGGCGAATAGGTCACGCCATCCGGTAGCCAAGGGACTCGAGGCCTATACACTCCGTTCGCTCGCATATTGGTAGTATGCACGGGGTAACGATCACGGAGCTTCCAGCGGCAATGCATTGTAGGACCGCTTCTCTTCAGGCCTCAGTGATGGACGTGCTATCCGAGTTAGCACAGTTGTTTCGCAGCATCCCAGCAATCGACAGTTTCTTGGTCGAATCAGGAATTATCCGACGGCGCTGGGTCGGTGCAGTCCACGGTTGCATCAGGTACGGACAACCGAACGCTTTATAGGGTCCGACAGGATGGCGAAAGGGATTCGAAAGATTTCGAGTTTTCCCTTTCGTAGTATCGGAAGCTGCCATTCATATCTTCTGGCATTATCTTCCAGTGATTGTTATTTCGGACTACATTGCTGCGATGTTGGATAAGAGACTTATAGCGTCATTGGACTCGGAATTTTGGATCGGTTCAGGGACATTGTCCCTGACTTACCGATGCAGTCCAATAATTTCATTACAACATGTGTTTTATTTTTCAACGCTATATATGCATACAAGCCTGCTACCAAGCATGATAGTTTAGTTTCTTGTCCGCGTTGCTCATTTCTGCCGTTTTATCATTTATATGAATAGTTTATTTTGGCAGAGCAGGGCATACCGAGAGTTCATATGCGTCTAGACGGTGTGGTTAAAGACTGGAAATATTCTTTTTCGTCGTCTATGTCTTTTCCAACCTCAATGTTGGAAACGATAATGATGTCTAGTAGACTTATCTTAGACGCTTTATCATACGTAATCCACCTTACTGAGGCGTTTTCATTACGTCTTCAAGAAAAGATTTACGGGATATTATTCTCAATGTGATTTCTTTTGAGGGCAGTAGTTTGTTCACGTATAACTCTGCCCTTCAGTGGCTGATTGGAGTTGGTTAGACGTGACGCAGCCCTAGCTACATCCACACGCGTGGATAGTAAGGTTAAGAACTCTCTCAGAGTCGCTTCGTTCTCGGAGAAGCTTCTCTTTGACGGCAACTTTTCAGCAATCCATGAATTGCTCGATTTACACATTCTCTTGTCTATCGAGTGTTACAAGAGATTCAGACTGGGGCAAACATTCGGTGGTTGACTCAGAGAGTGCCACTGCAGTTGCCGGACCCGAGTGTTGCAGTTATGACGGTTGTCAGTCAAACAGATTGGGATATAATATTGATCCCAACGGATTCGAAGTGCTAGGGTCTTTGGGTTCCGCAGTCTCTTAGCAACCAATTATCTTCCGCGGAATAATGTTTTTTTAGGCTTGCTTTATGTCATTGCATGAACATTATTCAGAAACGCATGCCCAAATCCTGTCCGTTAATTTGACAGTAGTGGCGTATCTCCGGAACCAGGGAGGCACTCATTCGTTTCCGTTATTCAATTTAATGGAAAGAATCCGTCTGTTGGTTATAGTACACCAAGTTCTGTTTCGGTCCGTCATATTCCGGGTCGTCTGATTGTTTTACCGGACTCCCGTTCACTTAGGGGTCGCTTGTTGCTGTCAGAATGGACTCTCAACAAACAAGTATTCAATCAGATTTGCTATCTATGGGAGCGCCCAATGATGATTTATTTACGACACAGCTTGCTAATCAATTGCAGACGTATGTGTTAGCTTGTCCGGATCTCTGAGCTAATGTTGTTAACGCTCTGTTGATCTATAGGACGGATTGATAGGATACGCGTATCCTCCAGCGCTGTTGTTTCAGCAGGTATTGCTAAGATAAACAACCACAATACATTTCTGTTGATAGCATCTCTATCTTCACAGAGACCATGGGTAATTTACTCTGTTGTCTACTGTGGGACTTAACGCGAAATCTTCCTCAATGAGAGGATCTTTTTTCGCTGGGTAAATCGTGTCATCTTTATCACAACCCGCAAGGTCGCAACCTTCATGTATTCCGTTGTGTGGTCCGTATTGCATTGTTAGCATTCTACTGGACGAGCTTTGGACGCGATTTCTTACTATAGGAGATCCTCTTCTTCGCTATTCTATGCGGCTAAAGTGGAGGCTCTTCCGTCGTTGGTGTAGGGATCATTATGTTCATATTGTTGATCTCTCCATACTACTCATTGCAACTTTTTAGTATACTTGTTTGACAAGATCTACTGCAGCCTGTTATTATTAAGGTTATAGGTTTATGTTACCTCATACCTATGCACTCTAGGATAGTTTACAATTGAGTCTTATGTCTCTTTATCTAAGTCAGTTAGTAACTTTTTGATAAACAGACTTAGAATCTTTAGATTAAATTCCTATATTGAATTTAACTTCGGTTCTTATTTAGCTAAGTAATCATTTGAGCCTCTGGAAACAGTAGTTTTCAAATTCTGACCTTTTAGACAGTAATTCTGTTGGTTTCTCTTTTACTGATGAGTCAGTGAATTTCATGCACTATCGATGGATGATTTTCACTTTCGTAGTTTCGGAATCACTACTTCCTTTACTATTTAGGTTGGATTTTTGCATAAGAGTTAGGCTCCTAATATCCGGAACCTATTGTTATTAAGGTCCTTCCGTCTTCGTACGGGCATAGGCCTTTACTCTCTCCGGGTAGAGTTTATGTATTTATAATCAGATTTCTGTTTATTACTACGGGCGTAAGCTTCTTCTGTCTTTGATGCTTAGTAGAAGGACGTTACGCTCCATTCTATTGCTAATGGATTCTATTAACTATCGGTACTGCTTATGGTATATCATTGACTCAGCAGTTGTGCTTAAGATTTCGGCTCATGAAGTAAGAGTTCTTCTACATCTTGGGCTTACATTAATAGTGTCGCTATTATAGATTTTTGATGGCTGCTCATTGCGCTCAGCCATCCACATTCATGAATTTTTATCTCAGAAATATCGAGTCCATTTCTGGAGGCCTCCATTGTTAGGTCTATTATCTACTGCTCAGAATGTCATTCACTTTACAGTTGCTACTATAGCTAGGTAGGCTGTCTGTTTCGGCAGTGACTTCGTTCTGCTGCCCTCTTCGCTCTGGGCTATTTGACCCAGGGCAAGAAAAAGGGGGGGGGGGGAGGGTGTTCCCTTGGGTCACCTGTTTTACTATGAAAACAAGGGGATACCTCCTCCGGAGTTAGTAATTCTGAGCTGTTATTGGGATGGTTGTTTAGTGAGAAGTTTATGTTTTAAAAATTCATTCAAGTCTTAGTTTTTAAAGTATAGCTTTTGAATATTGCATGTGTCAACGGACATGATTATGCAATCCTCAGACACTTTTAAGGAGTATAAGAGTCTCTATTCTCTAGACTTACTTTATTTATTGGCTTACTTTAAAAATTATTAGTATAAGGATTATATTGGATATTAATAGAGTACATGGATGTATGATGCTCAATTTTGGAAGGTGTTGTATCTTTCTAATTTATCATAAATAAGAAAGATACATGTAAGGCCTATTACTTCTTTTTCCCTGGAGGGGATGACTCTATTTTATATTATTGAGCGTATTCCATCTTGCTCTATGTCCTTGGCCCTCCAGCCTTTTTACTATTCAGCTATGTCTGGGTCATTGGTACAGTATAAAAATGTTAAAAAATTTATAGTAATTTATATATTTTTTATACTTACCAATGACCCAGACGGGGATGGCCCTCCCAGGAGTTGGGAACTCTTGCCTCCCCGCTGAGTACATAGCGCTTACCAGGCACTGGTTATTAGAATGATTAATGGCGCCAATTTCGGAACGTCCTTGACACTGCGCATGCGCAGTAGAGGTGAAGTGTGGAGGGCCATTCAGGACATGTTTTCTTTGGTTTTAGATGGAAATTTTGGGGATTGGGGGGCAAAATTTGTGTTTGGCCCTATATTTTAAGAGTTAGCACCAGCAACTATGTCTGGGTCATTGGTAAGTATAAAAAAAATAGAAATTACTATAAATTTTTTAACTTTTTCTGTATTTTGCAGTGGAGAGGTAGTCAGGGGGTATGATTTTTTAGTGAATTCTGTTTGGCCAGAAATTGTCAGCAACTTAGAAGCTAGAACTCCATTGATTTTCTCTCCAGGCAATCCAGATATTTTTCTCCAGGTAATATTACATTGGACATGCATTTTGTACAGTGCTTGACTAGCAAAAAGTTACCCGCGAACAAGCCATTTATTCATACAAACTGTCAAATTAATGATAGGCATGCCATCATTTAACCACTATAATGTGGGCTTTTGTTTTGTCATGGATGGCAATCTGACAAGTGTTTTGGTCAGTTACTGATGTTTGATGCTATAAGTTCTCTGATTTTCTTTTCTATATAACTGTCCAACACAATATGATTCTGAGAACTGAATATGAAACCCCAAAAGACATTTAAATTTACATCTACATAGTGAATAAAGAAATAAATTTTTGAAGCAATTATTTTTTAATATTCATTTACCTTATTAAGCAGTAAAGTCTTTCTATCATGTCACACAAAAAATTAATAAATGACTGTGTTTTTTTCAAAGCATGGCTTTTGGCTGTCTCAATATAAAGAACATATTTCATTGTTTCATTGAGGGGTGATCATTGAGGAGTGATCAGCTGGATAAGCTAAAGTTAGGAAAAAGTAAATAAAAATTGAAATTGTTTAGTTATTGCAAAAACAATATTGGTACTGTCACCTTCATTGTGTGTATGCTGTAGGTAGAGGGATACAAACAATAACAAAATCTTAAGTGCTTTCAATGTCTGATAATGCTTTTTGGTTAAAAATTAAGTTTGTGGAAACCAATATTACCCATTCTACTTTTCTTGTGGACCCCCAACTTGCTCTTTCTTATGCTGTACTCATCACATTAACCCTTTACCCAGTGCACACGATATCAAAATTTGGTTTTTAGCTAACCTGACTGAAACTCAGGGTGAGCTATAGTGATCACTCACCATCCGGCATTCGTCATCCATGAACATGATGTTTGCATCTGCCCCTCCTACACCGCTGAACCAATTTTAGTTAAATTTGAGATGATTTCTTGTTGTGACATCTCATTTTGTTTTTTTTTTTTCAATTCAACTTGGCCAGCCCCATAGGGAGGGGTGGGGGAAAATCATTCAAATTTTTTTTTGTCTTCTTATGATCCAGTGGGTACAGTGACTTGATATTTGGTATGTAGCTTCCTTTTGAGGTGTAGAATCAAGTTTGTTCAAACGAAGTTCGTGGAACAATATTTGCCTTTGTAATGGGAGGGACAAGATTTTTGGGCCCGCCCACAATATCTATTTTCTGAACTGATGGTCTGATTCAAACCTAATTTGGTATGTGGTATTATTGAGTCATAAGTACTTGACACATGCCAAAAAGATTTTCCTGTCCCCGTGGGAACCCCAGGAGCTAAAAATGGAAATATATTGGAATGCCCCATTTTCCCAAACCACATGGAACAGAGAACTGTTATTTGGTATGAAGCATCCTTAGGACCAGTAAAATTGAATGGTAAAAAAATTGCCATCGGTTGTGTCAGGGTGTTCTGTAGGGGGGGGGGGGTGTGAAAGGGGAAGGTGGAAATCAAAAAAATGGTGAGTCAGCATATTTGCAAAAATTTAAAAAAATTTTTTTTCCAGAACCACTGATCAGGATCCATGGGGGGGGGGGGGGGGGGGGGGGGGGGGGGGGGGGGGGGGGGGGACAGATACAAGTTTGTTAAGTTGAAACACATTGGTTCATATTTGACCTCCATACAGGGGCCCAAATTTTTGACTTGAGGCAATATGGGGAATAATCTTTAAAAAATATTCTTCTTCAGAACCACCAATCTGAATGGTTTGATATTTGGTCCACCAACCAGAATCCTGGGTAAATATTTGGGCTTATTTGAACTTAGTGCAATACAAGGAAATGTCTTTAAAAATCTTCTTCAGATCCACCAATCCAAGTGGTTTGATTATTGGTGTACAACATCACTAGGGGGATCAGATTCAAGTTTGTTCAAATCGAGTGCCTGGGTTAATATTTGGGCTCCCTATGGAGCCTGAATTTTAACTGCAATATGGGGGATAATCTTTAGAAATCTTCTTCAGATCCACTGGTCAGAATGCTTTCATATTTGGTATACAACATCTCTAGGGGGTTCAGATTCAAGTTTGTTCAAATTGGGTCTCTGGGTTCATATTTGGGCTCCCTGTGGTAGCCCAAATTTTAGATACAAGTTTGTTAAGTTGAAGCACATTGGTTCATATTTGACCTCCATACAGGAGCCCAAATTTTTAACTTGAAGCAATACGGGGAATAATCTTTAAAAATATTCTTCTTCAGAACCACCAGTCTGAATGGTTTGATATTTGGTCCACCAACCAGAATCCTGGGTAAATATTTGGACTTCCTGTGGGAGCCCAAATTTGAACTTAGTGCAATACGAGGAAATGCCTTTAAAAATCTTCTTCAGATCCACCAATCCAAGTGGTTTGATTATTGGTGTACAACATCTCTAGGGGGATCAGATTCAAGTTTGTTCAAATCGAGTGTCTGGGTTAATATTTGGACTTCCTATGGAGCCTGAATTTTAACTGTGCAATATCGGGGATAATCTTTAGAAATCTTCTTCAGATCCACTGGTCAGAATGCTTTCATATTTGGTATACAACATCTCTAGGGGGTTCAGATTCAAGTTTGTTCAAATTGGGTCTCTGGGTTCATATTTGGGCTCCCTATGGTAGCCCAAATTTTAACTTAGTGCAATATGAGGGAGGGAATTTCTTTATTTCTTTGAAAATCTTCTTCAGATTCTCCAGTCAGAATCCTTTCATATTTGGTATACAACATTTCTAGGTTGGTCAGATTCCAGATTGTTCGAATCAAGTCCCTCTGTTAGTATTTAGGCTTCCTATGGAAGCCCGAATTTTAACTTAGTGCAGTATGGGTCTATAATCTTTTAAAATCTTCCTCTTCAGATCCACCAGTCAAAATGCTTTCATTATTTGGTATATAACATCTCTAGGGGGGGGGGCAGATTAAAGTTTGTTCAAATCATGTCCCTGGGTTAATATTTGGGCTCTCTGTTGGATCCCAAAATTTAACTTAGTGCAATATGAGGTAATTTCTTTGAAAATCGTCTTCAGATGAACCTGTCAGAATCCTTTCATATTTGGTATACAACATCTCTAGAGAGTTCAGAATCAAGTTTGATCAATTCTGGACCCTGGTCTAATATTTGGGCTCCCTATGGTAGCCTTAAATTTTCAGATTCAAATTTGTTTAAATCAAGTTCCTGGGTTAATATTTGGGCTTCTATGTGAGCCCAAATTTTAATTTAGTGCAATATGAGGAAATATTTTTAAAAATCTTCTTCTTCAGATCCACCATTCTGAATGGTTTGATATTTGGTGTACAACATCTCTAGGGGGATCAGATTCAAGTTTGGTCAAATCGAGTGCCTGGGTTAATATTTGGGCTCCCTATGCAAGCCTGAATTTTAACTTGGTGCAATATGGGGGATAATCTTTAAAAATCTTCTTCAAATCCACTGGTCAGAATGCTTTCATATTTGGTATACAACATCTTTAGGGGGTCAGATTCAAGTTTGTTCAAATTGCGTCTCTGGATTCATATTTGGGCTCCCTATGGTAGCCCAAATTTTAACTTGGTGCAATATGAGGGAATTTCTTTAAAAATCTTCTTCTTCATATTCTCCAAATTCAGGTTTGTTCAAATCAAGTGTCTGGGTTAATATTTGGGCTCCCTAATGGAGCCCAAAGCCCAAATTTTAACAGTGCAATATGAGGAACAATCTTTAAAAATCTTCTTCTTCAGATCGACCAGTCAGAATCTTTTGATATTTGGTATACAGCATCCTTAGGGAGGTCAGATCTAAGTTTGTTCAAATCAAGTCTCTTTGTTAATATTTGGGCTCCCTATTGGAGCCCAAATTTTAACTTAGTCCAATATGAGGACTAATCTTTAAAAATCTGCTTCTTGAGATACAATCAGATTCTTTCGATATCTGGTATACATGATCCTTTGAGGGTTCAGATTCAGTTTGTTCAAACAAAGTCCCTGGGTTGATATTTATGTTCCCTATGAGAGGGGGAAGGGGCAAATTTTCACATATTTCAAAATTGGTAATATACTCAAAATCTTCTCCAGAACCACCAGTTAGAATCTTTTGATAATTGGTATACAACATCCTTCAAGTTTGTTCCAGTCAAGTCCCTAGGTTGATATTTGGACTCCCCAGTTTTCCATTTCTGAAAATCCAGGCATTATTTCTGTGGTAGCATCCTAATACTGGAACAAAATCATTTGACATAAACAGTAGAGTTATTAATAATTAAATAACATCATTCCTTTGTTGTGTTAACTAGCCATAGATGGTAATTAAATCCTTCTTTAAACAACTTTGGTCAAGTGAACGCCTCAGACCCACAACTTTGGTCATGTGAGTGCCTCTGACCCCATGGGGCCTATTGTTTAATTATTGTTTTTTTCAAATGTATAAAAAATTTCAACAAAACCATAACATGTGACCCCTCATCGGAACGAGCTCAGCGAGCATGTTCCAGTGAGAGGGTCACCTGGTCAGTCTTTCGATTTTGAAAAGCAGAGTTGTGCTGTATTCTGCTCACTTCCATTTGAAGTGAGGGGTGCTGTTAAGTCCCTGATGCTGGAAACATTTTGGAAAGAATATCATCATATAATGTCATTACCTCACGTATTGGAAGCTCTCAGGCAGTAGTACAATGTTTATATTAATTTCATGTTGATAATTAGCATGAAGTAAGTCTTTTCATTGTGTTACAAGTGGAGGATTACTGAAGAATTTCAAGTGCACGATTCATTACATTATACATGTGTGTCTACACATCAAGGGAGAATACTGTAAAACATTTGCCATGCACAAACAGTAAATAACAACAGAAAATCACTGTCAGCCAATCAAAAGCTGGGACGAAAACAGATGCAATTTTATCAATGACCTCATGTTGAATTGTGCACAAACAGCATGTGTTACTTTACAATTTATTCTTCATGTTTTATTGATGAAACTATCTTTAAATTGCATTTTCAGCAAATAACACATGTTAGACCAGGTCGAACTGTGCCACTTTGTAACAATTAAAATTTTAATCTTTTCATGAAGCATATTTTTATCGCTCACATGGTTGTGATAACGGGTGCCGTTCTTTACTCTCAAAAAATAAAAATTACAGGAGCGATGGTGTGCAAGAGCAATAGGGCACCTCAAAATCGAAAGACTGCACATGATATGGTTTTGTTGAAATTTTTTTAAAACTTTTTTTTTTAAATGCTCAGTTTGTACATTATGTGGGCAGATGCAACTGATTTGTTTGGTAAAAGGTTAAATGAAATGAAAATATAACCAATTATATCATTTTAGCAGAGCCCGTTAAGCTATGACAGACTCGAGATGATGGGTTATATTTCTCATATTTTTTTTAGGCTCAACCATACAGTGATGAAGGCCTCAGATTTGAGATATTTTGTATTCAGCTGGAAGACGACAATATTTTATTCATGTTGAAGGGTTTTATTACAGTTTATTGGAGGGGGTCTGTCAAAATTAAAACAGCATTCTAAAAATTATTAAATATTAAACTATGGACCTTATACACAGAAGACATGTATTCATTGAGAGTTCATAAGCGAAATCAATAAATCATTTCATACATATTTCAGAAATATCTTACCAGTATTCAATTTCTAGAAGACTTTGAGAAATTATGTGGATGTGTTTCAAGTGTGAAGCGATTACGAAGTCATCCTAGTTATGAAATATTTATGCATAAGTGGAATTTGCCAGTGTACTACCAGATCAGGTATGCTTACTGAATTTACTCGAGTGTGTGTACATGGGACTATAGCTTGTTCAAATGACATAGATGCATAACTGAAAACAAAATTAGCAAGCAAGTGACAAATTAATTTTACTTGAGTTTTGCAGAACTGTTATTGCAAAAGTGGTCCCTATCTCCATCAGATTGTGATTTGATGGTGACATAGTTACACCACTGACTGAAGTTTTTATGAATAAAATTTGTGAAATCAAGAACGAATAAAAAAGTAAGTAAATAAATAGCATCTGAGATTCACTGTTCTACCAGATAAGCTTGTAGTTATGTGGGGAGGAAAACTGGATAGAGAATTTCAACCCATCATGACCCAGTCGTGATCCTATCAATATTCTCTGTCTGCATATATAACCAAAGCAGTCCATATGTCCTGCTTCACAGTGCTCTTGGCATCTTAGTTGAAAGTTTTTGCAATCTTTTGCTAAGTTTCATTTCCAAATTTATTAATTAATCAAACCAGTTGACCTTTTTGTGCTGGTACATGTACAGTGTAGCCCACTTGATTGAATATCTCTTAACTGAATAACCCTGTTAATTGAATATAATTTACCAACACAAAACCATTTACCATACCTCCAGTACAAATTTGACCTTTTAATTGAATATAGGTTATAGAGTAAACTCCTTCTAATGGAATAAAAAATCTTGTATACTGTTGCGAAATTACCCTGATTCTCCCCTACTTTTGTGTTTGTTTATAGACCTATTTGGCCCCAGTACATCCAATACAGGAATTTAATCTATGATATGTTGTTTGACAGAGATTATGGAGCTCTGTCAAACAAGATATAATAGTATAAATGCCAAGTTTATCCCTAGAATATAGGAAAGTGACACAATCCCTGTTAATTGAATACTCCTGTTAATTGAATAATTAACCCTGCCTGTGCTGCAGTGCAGAGTTACGATCATGGGGAGCTGGCATCTGCTAGTTGTTGCTCGGTGGTTCTCTCCGGGTACTCCGGCTTTCTCCTCCTGTAAAACTGTCACGGTCATGATTAGCCACTGTGCATAAGTTTGTGACCTTAAACACAAATAAATAAATGAATAAATAAATAAATAAATTGAATAATTTTCAATGGCAAAGTGGCTATTCAATTAACAGGATTCCACTGTACCTTTTTATCAAACAACTTTCCAAATCATTTAGTTCTATAGTAACTTTTCCTTTGGCCATATCTTGATTCCTTATAAGTTTTGATGAAATTACCAATTTTGAAACAAGAAAACAGTAAGTTCTAAAAAAGATAAAAATCTATTTCTCAGACCTCCCCCCCCCCCCCCCCCCCCCCCCCCCCCTTGCCCCTTTATAAAAAATAGCCTGAGAGAAAGAAGATCTGCTTTGTCTGTTCTAACGCAGTTACACAGTATATCTATATATAATAGTAAATGTGTGTTATGTACATAACTCCTCTGAAAGGAAATGTGCTTTAAAGCTGAAATTGTCAGGAGGCACTGCAGTTATCTTGAATTCATTTCGTGTAGCACATATTTTGTCATTACAAGAAAGAATGCTGCTATACTGACATTGTTCAAACGGTTGTTGAAAAGAGCATGGGCCACTGATCTGGCTAGTAATTATCAATTGCAGAAATTCAGTTCTGACAAGAAAATTGAAGTAGTGCCTTTTTTGATGCAGGTGAAAGATTGATTATTGTTTTTTCTCTTTCAGATTTCAAGATATTGCTGGAGTTTTTGAAGCAAGTCTGTTGTCTGGATTCTCTCACGTAACAGGTGAGATAAGACAAATTTCAAAATATATATGAACTAAGTTGATACTTATACTTATGAAATACAATGGATTTGAAAGCTCCACTCTTTTTAGCTTCACTCTTACTTTCTTAGTTTATCTTTTCTGATTCTAATTTGCCTATTGGCTCTCTCTGCTTGTCATCTATCTTTTAAAGTCTTGAATTTAGAAAAATTTACTCTTTCCTTGAATATAGTTAATGAACATGAATTTTAAGATAGTCTTGGGAAATTTGTGATGGTGATCTTTTCCTGACAGGTTAATTATATCTTCAAAAACATCTGAGATGTTTTACATTCCTCAGACAAACTCATAACCTGATGGCGCAATTTTCTTTCTCAAAAACTTGACATTTGAGTATTTTACTTCCCAAGATAACTTCAAACAATTAATAACATGTCTTTAGTGCTGGAAACTATCTTTAAATGAGTGTCAGACTTAGGGTATTTCACCATCCCTCCAAAATCAGCAATATCTTAGTGTCTGTCATAGCTCATGTGTTACTGGTGAGTTCTTGATTAAACTTGATTTTCTTGAGTATCAGCAGTATGAGGTGATGTATGTCATACTTCAGGTTTCACAGGGATGAGATATTTTTACACTGTAAACCAATGGCACAGACTAGCTGGTGCTTAACTCAAAGTTATTAAGGACCAAACACAAATTTTAAACCCCCCAATCCCCCAAATTGCTAGCAAAACCAAAAATTAAAAGTTCTATCTGGCCCTCCATACATTTACTCTCCGCACATGCACAGACATCAGGAAGTGACCGGAATTGACGCCAACATCATTCTTTGTTTGGCCCTAAAAGTCATCAACAATGAAATGACATTTGTGCTTTAAAATCTCCTTTTTTGAGGATGCCAGACACAAATCAATGCAAGAATTGGTGGATACAAGGCTGTTATTAGATGATGGAAGTGTTCAGTGGTGGTTTTGGATGTTCAGGGCTGTAACTTTATAATATTTATAAAATTATTTTATGTTTCCCAATTTCGGGATATATGCCTGACGTCATCATTTTTAAAAATGTTTATTCCACTGTGTATTAAGTATTCCTTCCCTATCCTTCCATGAACCCTTCCTGTTAAACTCTTAAGCTTTTTGGCTGTTTGTTATTGACATTTTTTATTAAATTTCTTGGGAGTTTAACATTTATTACAGAATATTATTCTGTTTCTTCCCCAGAGTTACGTCCTCACCCTAGTGGCCTTAGGCCATTTAGTCTTGCATCTTCTATCCAATGTATCGCTTTTTCTTCGTATGAAGTTCTAGCTTTGCATTTGATAGCATTTCAATTGGTTCTGATTTTGAGCCTTTTTGTGTGCCTGATGTTTTGTTCACATTGACGTTGTTTACATTATCAACGTTCTCATATTTAGGTTGTTTCGTATATTCTGTTACTGTAATATACAGTAGAATACATGGATTATTATTCCGGTAGTGTAGCTCATAAAATTTTGGATTTTGTCCACACTTAGACTCTATCGTGATGCCCTTGGGCTCTTATGTTCTCTTTTCCCAAAAAATTTTTTTTACAAAAAATAGTTTGAATTTAATTATGATTGTTATTATTCATGTATCTCAGTTATATATATATATTGTTGTGGAGTTTGGAGGACTGATATCAACTTTAGTTGATACACTCCTGCGGACTCTTGTCATTCTTGTGTAGCACTGGAGTCGGGTGTCGCGGTACGTTGTTGGCGGTGAGGTTCTGAGGATCTGAGCCTGTTACCGCATTTTAATTCATTCTGTCAGTATCTATTTCAGAGGAACATGAACATGGTGATGATATTCTGACACCCATCCAAGTGTGCTACTGTCGTCGCGCTCGTGGAACATATAGAGCTAGCTTTAGTGCTCATTATTGCAAGAGTTACGGCCTTTGGGTAAAGGTGTTGATCTCTTGCACGTAGCTAACTCCACCGGTGATGCAGTACTTCGTCCGTGGGTGCCATCTCGCCGGGTAAGTCCATTGCGGTCTAAGAGGTGGATTGGGTGGAGCGAGCACTATAATATAAATGCTGACCCAGCGACGACGGAAATAGGGAGGAAGTCTGCAAGTTCTGGTACTCGGTGAGGTCTGATAGACCGCGAACGGGAGAGGCCCCCCTCTCTAATATAGCAACGTCTGGGGTCAGATGTTGTTTTGAGAAACTTGCACAAGCTGGAGCATATGTCCACCCTCCACTCGGGATCCTCTGTTTAGTCTACAACCCTGGTCGGCTTCAGTCAAGGCTTCCTCCGCTACGTTTCACAAGTCCGAAATGAAGTTTTCTGGTTGGAAACTTGCATGAGACGGAGCATATGTCTGCCCACCACTCGAGATGCTCCATCTAGTCTGCAGCCGGGCTCGGCTTCAGTCAAGGCTTCCGCCGCTACATTATTTAAGCACACATGACCGCATCGTAGCTACCCGACTTCGGATATCTATCCTGCTGCACGAAGAAGGAAGTCGGACCATCCGATAGCTAAGGAGATGAGGCCTTGATCATCGGGATGCTCGGAGAAAGGATCCATTTCGGACACACCGTCCCAGGAGTAGCATGTGGCTAAGGAACAGAAATCAGCTGCTCCTCAGGCCTTGATGATGGACTTGCAGCAAGTGCAGATGCAGCCTCCCTCAGACTCCGAATCTGAGCTGTCGGACGGACGGTGCTGGGTCGGTCCAGTCGTCTGTTCGCACAGATGCAATGGACCGAGATTCGTAACTGATTCTCTCAGATGGTAAAAGGGATAAGGAAGAGGATTACCCTTCCCTTTCGGAACAGTACATGGTTGCGATGGCTTTCATCCATCAATACTACCCTGCTTTTGTTCTGCCGAATCAGAATGCTGCGATGACAAGAGAGAAACCGCTGGCGTCGTTTGGTGCAGACTTTATCCGGACAATGGAGGAAGTCCTTTCTTTTCCAGTTCAGTTCATACAGGTGTCGCAGGCCTTCGGCCATATAGACGACGCTGTATTTATCCTCTTGAGTGCAAGGAAGAAGGTGGTTTCTTATCTTCATCTTCCGTATACATACTGTTTTTTGGACCACGTTCAGTTAAAAACGGTCAGGGAAGATGTTCAGAGAGTTCTGCGTTTGGATGAGCAGGCCAGGGATCTAGAGGTATCCTTACCTGAATCATTCACTATTTGCCCAGATGCAATTGAGACGGCAATTTCTTCAAATAGAGCGAATTTGGACGTTATGTCTTATGCAGATCACCTTACAAGAGCTATGGCGCATTGTCTCAAGAGAAAGGAATTTTGAGGACCTTCATACCTCTCTTAGAGTTCTTTCCAGGGCAAATATATATACCACATATAACTCCGCCCTAACAGTGGCTAATCTGAGGTTAATCAGATGTGATGTTGCTCTTGCATCGTCATAACTGATAAGATGACAAGGTGAAAAGCTCTCTCCGAGTCACTCCAATTTCTGGACATTTATTTTCGACGACCAGCTTTCGCTTGTTTATGAACAGGCTACTAAGAAAGCGTCTAGTGGTCTACTTTTGAAGTCGGTCTATCAACGACCCACATCAGCAGACAAGAGTAAGGAAGGCATTCCAGACAAAAATCGTCAAAAGGAAACTCCTCACGAGGGTACATGAAACCCTCTTTTAATTACTCTGTAGGTTGTCAGTATAGCTACTCGAAAAAGGGGCGTAGGTCTGATCGGGACTATAGGTCAGATGCCCCTAGACTGACAAGACAAGGTTTTTCTTGAGGAGGACGTGGTTCCTTCTCCCGCAAGCCTCGCAGGTCATACAGGTGATGGTTTAGACCTCTATTGCGGGCCAGTTGGCGGAAGGTTATCAAGCTCCGCAAAAAACTGGATTACAATCACGGAAGATCAGTGGGTGAGAAGTGTAGTCTCGGACGGCTTATGGCTGTCATTCCGAGAAAACTCCACTAACAAGTTGTCCGCATGGGACAAATCTTCCATTAATTCTTGCATAAGAGAGTTTCTCCTACCGGAGGTATAAGCTCTCTTATCAAGGAAGCAATGCAGGTCATGGAGAATCAGGATTCTCAAGATCACCTGTTCCTCGTACCAAAGCCAGATGGCTCGTTCTGACCGGTAGTAGACTTGAGCTGGATAACAAGTTTATCATGGCTCTAAAAGTTTATTTATGGAAATCATTCAGTCGTTAAAAGCGAGCGTTCGTGTGATCGACTATGTTGCAAGCATAGATCTAAGGATCTGTACTTTCATTTCCTGGTACATCTGGCATTCTAAAAGTACCTGCGGTCTGCTGTACAAGGGAAGGTGTACCAGTTCAGATCAATATGCTTTGGTCTGAATCTGGCCCCCTGGGCGTTTCACTCGTATAATGAACTCAGTAATGTCTTACTTAGGTGCTCATTTGTCTGCGGTAATGTCGGCTTACTTGGTCGACCTTCTACAGGGATACAGCAACAGAATTATTCTTCAGAACAATGTTCAGAGTCTTCTTCTATTACTCCGATGTCTCGGTTTCATCGTAATGATAAAAAGTTGGATCTAGCTCCGTACAAGTTGACTATTCACTTGGGATTGAGCTTTGAAACTCACATCAATCTGGTTTGCCTGCCGTTACCCAGAGCGAAATTAGTCAGTTGTTATGCTCGCTTATGTCTACACTCAGACGCATTAATTGTGAGGGAATTCATGCGACTGTTGGAGTTGTGCGGAGCAGCTGTGGATCTCATTCCGATGGGCTGTCTGCACCCACGTCCCCTCCAGATATTCTTTACTCAGAACTGGAGTGTGAAGATGCTTTCGCTTGAGCCAGTATTGTTTTAATGGACTTAGTAAAACAAGGGTTCAATTGGGCAGATATTCAATGGTTAACTCAGGGAGTTACACTGCATCTGTCGGATCCGGCTTTCACGATTTTGACGGATGTGAGTCTGACGGGTTGGGGCGCGACCATAAGTCCCACAGTCTTGAGGTGTCAGGGTCTTTGGGACCCTCGGTTCCAGGAGAGACACATAAACATCAATGAGATGAAGTTAATTAGCTAGCGCTACAACATTGGATTCACATAATTACGGACATCCATGTTCAATTTGGTCGGACAACTCGACAGTAGTAGCATACATCGGGAACTAGGGCGGCACCCATTCATTTCCGTTATGCCAACTAACGGAGAAGATTTTCCTAATACGTCATGAATCATCATGTTCATCCATCATATACCGGGCCATCCGAACGTAGTAGCAGACTCGCTCTCTTGGAAAGGTCGCCTGTTGCAATTGGAATGGACACTCAACACGCGAGTATTTGGACAGTTTTGCTACCATGTTAGATCTGTTTGGCACACACCGGTACAATCAGTTACCGTCGTTTGTGTCGCCATGCCCAGGCCATTGAGCGCATGCAGTAGGTGCTCTGCTGATCTCATGGGGATGGATGATAGGATACGCGTATCCTCCAATTCATTTGATTCAGTAGATTACATTTAAGATCAAACAGTCTCATTATGAATTCTACTAGTAGCACCTCTGTCATCACAGAAACCTTGGATCAGTCTTCTAAAGTGTCTGTTATGGGACGTTCCCCGGAAGCTTCCTCCATGAGAGGACCTTCTTTATCAGGGGATTGGGAAGTTTTTGTTCTTCACATCCTTCTCCGCCCATAGTGTCATAATGGAGTCGGTTAGACATGAGGGAACCATTGCAGTTCTTATATTATTTTATGACTAACACAAGAACGATTAAATAATGCGGGTGAGGAGGGTTCGATATTACTTTGAATCCGACCCCCCCCCCCCCCCCCCCCCCACACACACACACACACACACATGCACCGCCAATGTGTTTAGAGGCGATTACCGGGCAAGACGTAGTTTTCTTCTTGCAAGCCTCGTATAAGTTTAAATACATACATGCATTTCTTCACTTTTCGTTTGGCGGCTGGGTCGTGTTCTATGGCAACCTCATGGACACATCCACTTTTTAGTTGGATTGGTTTCCTGTGATTATTTGTCTATATGTCATTGACGAGTGCATATTTTTATACTGTACCAATGACCCAGACATAGCTGGTGCTAACTCTTAAAATATAGGGCCAAACACAAATTTTGCCCCCCAATCCCCAAAATTTGCATCTAAAACCAAAGAAAACATGTCCTGAATGGCCCTCCACACTTCACCTCTACTGCGCATGCGCAGTGTCAAGGACGTTCCGAAATTGGCGCCATTAATCATTCTAAGTTTGGCCCTTCATCAGTTAACATCTGACTGATCTTTGTGCTTGTAAATCTCAGTTTAAATGATGCCAGACACATAAATATTAGTGAAATGGTGATTCTAAGGAGGATAGAGAAGGAGGAGAGGAAAAATATGTGACAGAATATTATTAGGGCTGTAACTTAAAATTTTTTAATGAAATTATGTTAAGTTACCTATATTTTTATACTGTACCAATGACCCAGACATAGCTGGTGCTAACTCTTAAAATATAGGGCCAAACACAAATTTTGCCCCCCAATCCCCAAAATTTGCATCTAAAACTAAAGAAAACATGTCCTGAAAGGCCCTCCACACTTCGCCCCTACTGCGCATGCGCAATGTCAAGGACGTTCCGAAATTGGCGCCATTAATCATTCTAAGTTTGGCCCTTCATCAGTTAACATCTGACTGATCTTTGTGCTTGTAAATCTCAGTTTAAATGATGCCAGACACATAAATATTAGTGAAATGGTGATTCTAAGGAGGATAGAGAAGGAGGAGAGGAAAAGAATGTGTGACAGAATATTATCAGGGCTGTAACTTAAAATTTTTTAATGAAATTATGTTAAGTTACCTATTTTCAAGGCAGCAGCCATTTTGTTGTCATTCTGATTATTTAGTTACACTGTGTTTTTAAGTGTTTTCCTCTCTCCCTGTCCTTTAAGTTCCCCCTTGCTATTCTCCCATGCTTTTGGCATAGTTTTTGTAATTATTATTACTAAATTTTCTTGGGAGTTTTAGCTGAATAAAAGAATGAATTCTGTTCTTTCCCCATGTTTACGTCTTCACCTACGGGTGGTTAGGCGTTGTGTTCTGCATCTACCATCTGATGTTCTGCAGTTTCTTCCCTGGATGTCTCTGTTTTGCATCAGATAGTGTATTTTTGGTAACTGATTTCGGGCCTGGGTGCCTGGAGTCTTATTTTAGTGTTTTTACACTCATTGTTTACATTTACAACAGCCCTCTGTGTGAGGGGGGGATTTCTAAAAAATAATATCTTGATGTTATTTTAATCATAACTAGATACATTATTATTGTTCGTAAGTGTTGAATAAATTGTTTAAAATATTTTTAAAATTTTTGTCCACACTTAGGCTTGGGATCCATTGGGGCTCAACGTTACTTTTCAGAAACTTGGGCTGTTCTGAAAAAATATTTTTTCAAAATATTTTGATTTCAGTTATTTTTTCTATATTAATGGATCATATTATTATTATGTATTTTGATTGCCAGGGGTTAGTGCGAGTACCAGGACTTGTTTTCTTTTCACATTGAAAGGATATTGATCAATTGTTTTAAGAGGAAGTCTTCCTCTGACTTTATTATCATTCTATATGTGGTCAGTGTACTCGCATTAACTCCTGTTCTGTATCGTATGATTTCGATGACAATATGGGAAGCGTATGTCACGGTATGTTGTTGGGGATTTGGACACTCCGGTCCTTTCCCCGCAGGGTCACTCTACTTTATCAATTTCTATTTCAGACGATCAACATTAGGGTGATGTATCTGTGATGTCTTCCAACAGTGTGCCTCCGTCGTCACAATTAATGAAGGGCTAGCGGAAAAGTGCTCATGTAAATACGCCAATTGCCTAAGAGGACCCTAGTAGGTTCGACGGCCTTTGACGTCCGCTAGCTCGCCCGGTGTAGCGTCCATTCACCGAATGGTTCGGCAGCCGGGTTCGTCCGTTGCGGTCTAGAAGGAATTTTGGGGTGATGCGAGCACTATAAATTAACCTAATGCACACCCAGTGACGGCGGATCGGAGGGAGAACGCAGGAAGCCTTTTAGTCCGGTTCATAGCTCGTTCCGGTCCATCCTGACGGCAAGCGAGAGAGGCCCCTCTCTCGTTCAACAACATCTGGCCCCAGATGTTGTGGTACAAAATGTGTCGTAAGCGGAGCATACGTCCGTCGCTCGGGACGCTCCGTTGTATAGGCAGTCCGCTGAGACTGCTAAGGCTTCCTTTTCTCGTCAGCGCACACGACCGCACCTTGGCTGCGTGACCGCCGATATATTACCAGCTTCGCCGATCAAGGATTCTTCGGCGACCAGGTCACACCATCCGGTAGCCAGGGACACGAGGCCTGCAGACTCCGGACGTTCGCATAGGAAGTGTGCGGGAGTCAACGTACACGGAGCTTCCGGCGGCAATGCATCGTAAGACCGCTACTGCACAGGCCTCGGGAACGGACATGCTTTCCTTAATAGCACAGTTTATCGCAGCATCCCAGCATCAACTGAATCTGTCGCATATATTTTATCCGACGATGCTGGGTCGGGACGCTCCGCGGAAGCGGGTACGGACGTCCGAAAGTTTCATCCGGTCCGACGGGATACCGAAAGGGATTCGGAGGATTTCGAGCTTTCCCTTTCGGAACAACATATGCTGTTGTGTATGTCATCTGACTTGGTCTTCTACAGCTTCTTTCGTCGGACCAGAATGCTGCGATGCCGGATAAGAAACTGATAGCGTCGGTGGACTTAGAAATTTTTGGTTCGGTTCAGGGACATCGTCCCTCAGTTCCGACATAGTCCAATAATGTCACACAAACTTTCGAATTATTGAACGACGCTATATATATTATTACTTTATGCTTGCTAACCAAGCATTTCTGGTTTCTTGTTCGAAGAGTTATGGAGATGTCTTTCAAAAGTGTGCCTCTGTCGTCATAGTTAATGAAGAGTTAGCGGCAATAAGTGCTCATGGAATATGTCTATCGCCTACGGAGTGACATTCGCTAGCTCACCCGGTGTAGCGTACATTCATCGAATGGTTCGGCTGCCGGGTTCGTCCGTTGCGGTCTAGGAAGGAGATTTGGGTGATGCGAGCACTTTAATTACTTTAGTACTCACCCAGTGACGGCAGATTGAGGACAGATCGGAGGAAGCCTGTTAGTCCGGTTCCTGGCTTGTCCAGGTCCGTCCGGGCTGTGAGCGAGAGAGGTCCCTCTCTCGCCCAACAACATAGGGGACCGCATGTTGTGGTTCAGATATTTTACATTCGGAGCATATGTCCGTTGGTCGGGACGCTCCGTTATATTGACAGTCCGAGAGACTGTCTTTAATGCTTCCTCATCCTCACAGCAGGGCACACGACCGCACATTGGCTACGTGACCTCGAGTATCCGATCAGTTTCGGCATTCAGTAATTCCACGGCGAATAGGTCGTGCCATCCGGTAGCCAAGGGACACGAGGCCTATACACTCCGTTCGCTCGCATATTGGTAGTATGCACGGGGTAACGATCACGGAGCTTCCAGCGGCAATGCATCGTAAGACCGCTTCTCCTCAGGCCTCAGTGACGGACGTGCTATCCGAGTTAGCACAGTTGTTTCGCAGCATCCCAGCAATTGACAGTTTCTCGGTCGAATCAGGAATTATCCGACGGCGCTGGGTCGGTGCGGTCCGCGGTTGCATCAGGTACGGACGACCGAACGCTTTATAGGGTCCGACAGGATGGCGAAAGGGATTCGAAAGATTTCGAGTTTTCCCTTTAGTAGTATCGGAAGATGCCTTTCATATCTTCTGGCATTATCTTCCAGTGATTATTATTTCGGACTTCATTGCTGCGATCTTGGATAAGAGACTTATAGCGTCATTGGACTCGGATTTTTCGATCGGTTCAGGGACATTGTCCCTGACTTACCGATGCAGTCCAATATTGTCATTACAACATGTGTTTTATTTTTCGACGCTATATATATATATATATACAAGCCTGCTACTAAGCATGATAGTTTAGTTTCTTGTCCGCGTTGCTCATTTCTGTCATTTTATCATTTATACTAATAGTTTATTTTGGCAGAGCAGGGCATACCGAGAGTTCATATGCGTCTAGACGGTGTGATTAAAGACTGCATATATTCTTTTTCGCCGTTTATGTCTTTTCCAATTTCAATGTTGGGAACGACATTATGTATAGTAGACTTAACTTAGACGCTTTATTATACGTAATCCGCCTTACTGAGGCGTTATCATTACGTCTTCAAGAAAAGATTTACGGGATATTATTCTCAATGTAATTTCTTTTGAGGGCAGTAGTTTGTTCACGTATAACTCCGCCCTTCAGTGGCTGATTGGAGTTAGTTAGACGTGACGCAGCCCTAGCTACATCCACACGCGTGGATAGTAAGGTTAAGAACTCTCTCAGAGTCGCTTCATTCTCGGAGGAGCTTCTCTTCGACGGCAACTTTTCGGCAATCCATGAATTGCTCGAATTACACGTTCTCTTGTCTATCTAGTGTTACAAGAGATTCAGACTGGGGCAAACATTCGGTGGTTGACTCAGAGAGTGCCGCCGCAGTTGCCGGACCCGAGTGTGGCTGTTATGACGGTTGCCAGTCAAACAGATTGGGATATAATACTGATCCCTACGGATTTGAAGTGCCAGGGTCTTTGGGTTCCGCAGTCTTTTAGCAATCAGTTTTCTTCTGCGGAATAATGTTTTTTAGGCTTGCTTTATGTCATTGCATGAACATTATTCAGAAACGCATGCCCAAATTCCTGTCCTTTAATTCGACAGTAGTGGCGTATCTCCGGAACCAGGGAGGCACTCTTTCGTTTCCGTTATTCAATTTAATGGAAAGAATCCGTCTGTTGGTTATAGTACACCAAGTTCAGTTTTGGTCCGTCATATTCCGGGTCGTCTGATGGTTTTATCGGACTCCCGTTCTCTTACGGGTCGCTTGTTGCTGTCAGAATGGACTCTCAACAAACAAGTATTCAATCAGATTTGCTATCTATGGGAGCGCCCAATGATGATTTATTTATGACACAGCTTGCTAATCAATTGCAGACGTATGTGTTGGCTTGTCCAGATCTCTGAGCTAATATTGTTAACGCTCTATTGATCTATAGGACGGAATGTTAGGATACGCGTATCCTCCGGCGCTGTTGTTTTAGCAGGTATTGCTAAGATAAACAACCACAATACATTTCTGTTGATAGCATCTCTATCTTCACAGAGATCATGAGTAATTTACTCTCTTGTCTACTGTGGGTCTTATCGTGAAATCTTCCTCTATGTGAGGATTTTTTTTTCACTGGGTAAATCGTGTCATCTTTATCACAACCAGCAAGGTCGCAACCTTCATGTATTCCGTTGTGTGGTCCGTATTGCATTGTAAGCACTGTACTGGACGAGCTTTGGACGCGATTTCTTTCTATAGGAGATCCTCTTCTTCGCTATTCTATGCGGCTAAAGTGGAGGCTCTTCCGTCGTGGTGTAGGGATCTTTGTGTTCATATTGTTGATCCCTCCATACTACTCATTGCTATTTTTTAGTATACTTGTTTCACAAGATCTACTGCAGCCTGTTATTATTTAGGTTATAGGTTTATGTTACCTCATACCTATGCACTCTACGATAGTTTACAATTGAGTCTTTTGTCTCTTTATCTAAGTCAGTTAGTAACTTTTTGATAAATAGACTTAGAATCTTTAGATTAAATTCCTATACGGATTTTAACTTCGGTTCTTATTTAGCTAAGTAATCATTTGAGCCTCTGGAAACAGTAGTTTTCAAATTCTGACCTTTTAGACAGTAATTCTGTTGGTTTCTCTTTTACTGTAGAGTCAGTGAGTTTCATGCACTATCGTTGGATGATTTTCACTTTCATAGTTTTGGAATCAATACTTCCGTTACTATTTAGGTTGGATTGTTGCATAAGAGTTAGGCTCCTATTATCCGGAACCTATTATTTTAAGGTCCTTCCGTCTTCGTATGGGCATAGGCCTTTACTCTTTCCGGGTACAGTTTATGTATTTATAAACAGATATCTGTTTATTACTATGGGCGTAAGCTTCTTCTGTCTTTGATGTCTAGTAGAAGGACGTTACGCTCCATTTTATTGTTAATGGATTCTATTAACTATCGGTACTGCTTATGGTATATCATTGTCTTAGCAGTTGTGCTTAAGATTTCGGCTCATGAAGTAAGAGTTCTTCTACTTCTTGGGCTTACATTAATAGTGTCGCTATTATAGATTTTTGAAGGCCGCTCATTGCGCTCAGCCATCCACATTCATGAATTTTATCTCAGAAATATCGAGTCCATTTCTGGAGGCCTCTATTGTTAGGTCTATTATCTACTGCTCAGAATGTCATTCACTTAACAGTTGCTACTATAGCTAGGTAGGCTGTCTGTTTCGGCAGTGTCTCCGTTCGACTGCCCTCTTCGCTCTGGGCTATTTGACCCAGGGCAAGAAAAAGGGGGGGGGGGGGGAGGGTGTTCCCTTGGGTCACCTGTTTTACTATGAAAACAAGGGGATACCTCCTCCGGAGTTAGTAATTCTGAGCTGTTATTGGGATGGTTGTTTAGTGAGAAGTTTAGGTTTTTAAAATTCATTCAAGTCTTAGTTTTTAAAGTATAGCTTTTGAATATTGCATATGTCAACGGACATGATTATGCAATCCTCAGACACTTTTAGGAGTATAAGAGTCTCTATTCTCTAGACTTACTTTATTTATTGGCTTACTTTAAAAATTATTAGTATAAGGATTATATTGGATATTAATAGAGTACATGGATGTATGAAGCTCAATTTTGGAAGGTGTTGTATCTTTCTAATTTATCATAAATAAGAAAGATACATGTAAGGCCTATTACTTCTTTTTCCCTACAGGGGATGACTCTATTTTATTTTATTGAGCGTATTCCATTTGGCTGTATGTCCTTGGCCCTCCAGCCTTTTTACTATTCAGCTATGTCTGGGTCATTGGTACAGTATAAAAATGTTAAAAAATTTATAGTAATTTATATATTTTTTATACTTACCAATGACCCAGACGGGGATGGCCCTCCCAGGAGTTGGGAACTCTTGCCTCCCCGCTGAGTACATAGCGCTTACCAGGCACTGGTTATTAGAATGATTAATGGTGCCAATTTCAGAACGTCCTTGACACTGCGCATGCGCAGTAGGGGCGAAGTGTGGAGGGCCTTTCAGGACATGTTTTCTTTAGTTTTAGATGCAAATTTTGGGGATTGGGGGGCAAAATTTGTGTTTGGCCCTATATTTTAAGAGTTAGCACCAGCTATGTCTGGGTCATTGGTAAGTATAAAAAATATATAAATTACTATAAATTTTTTAACTTTCGAGGCAGCAGCCATTTTGTTGTCATTCTTGTTATTTAGTTACACTGATTTTTCAAAGTTTTCCTCTCTCCCTTTCCTTTAAGTCCCCTCTTGCTATTCTCCCATGCTTTTGGCATAGTTTCTGTAATTATTATTACTAAATTTTCTTGGGAGTTTTAGCTGAATAACAGAATGAATTCTGTTCTTTTCCCCATGTTTACGTCTTCACCTACGGGTGGTTAGGCATTGTGTTCTGCATCTACCATCTGATGTTCTGCAGTTTCTTCCCTGGAAGTCTCTGTTTTGCATCAGATAGTGTATTTTTGGTAACTGATTTCGGGCCTGGGTGCCTGGAGTCTTATTTTAGTGTTTTTACACTCATTGTTTACATTTACAACAGCCCTCTGTGTGAGGGGGGGATTTCTTGAAAATAATATCTTGATGTTAATTTAATCATAACTAGATACATTATTATTGTTCGTAAGTGTTGCATAAATTGTTTAAAATATTTTTTTAAATTTTTGTCCACACTTAGGCTTGGGATCCATTGGGGCTCAACGTTACTTTTCAGAAACTTGGGCTGTTCTGAAAAAATATTTTTTCAAAATATTTTGATTTCAATTATTTTTTCTATGTTAATGGATCATATTATTATTATGTATTTTCATTGTCAGGGGTTGGTGCGAGTACCAGGACTTTGTTTTCTTTTCACATTGGAAGGATTTTGATCAATTGTAATAAGAGGAAGTCTTCCTCTGACTTTTATAATCATTCTATATGTGGTCAGTGTACTCACATTAACTCCTGTTCTGTATCTGATGATTTCGATGACAACATGGGAAGCGTATGTCACGGTATGTTAGTGGGGAATTGGACATTCCGGTCCTTTCCCCGCAGGGTCACTCTACTTTATCAACTTCTATTTCAAACGATCAAGATTAGGGTGATGTATCTGTGATGTCTTCCAACAGTGTGCCTCCGTCGTCACAATTAATGAAGGGCTAGCGGAAAAGTGCTCATGTAAATACGCCAATTGCCTAAGAGGACCCTAGTAGGTTTGACGGCCTTTGATGTCCGCTAGCTCGCCCAGTGTAGCGTCCATTCATCGAATGGTTCGGCAGCCGGGTTCGTCCATTGCGGTCTAGAAGGAGTTTTGGGGTGATGCGAGCACTATAAATCAACCAAATGCACACCCAGTGACGGCGGATTAGAGGGAGAACGGAGGAAGCCTTTTAGTTCGGTTCATAGCTCGTTCTGGTCCATCCGGACGGCGAGCGAGAGAGGCCCCTCTCTCGTACAACAACATCTGGCCCCAGATGTTGTGGTATAAAATGTTTCGCATTCGGAGTATACGTCCGTCGCTCGGGACGCTCCGACATATAGTCAGTCCGGAGAGACTGTCAATAAGGCTTCCTCATTCTCATGGTAGCGCACACGACCGCTCTTGGCTACGTGACCTCGGATATCCAGTCAGCTTCGCCAGTCAGAGAATCATCGGCGACCAGGTCACACCATCCGGTAGCCAGGGACACGAGGCCTGCAGACTCCGGACGTTCGCATAGGAAAGTGTGCGGGAGTCAACGTACACGGAGCTTCCGGCGTCAATGCATCGTAAGACCGCTACTGCACAGGCCTCGGGGACGGACGTGCTATCCTAAATAGCACAGCTTATCGCAGCATCCCAGCAACAACTGAATCTGTCGCATATGTTTTATCCGACGATGCTGGGTCGGGACGCTCCGCGGAAGCGGGTACGGACGTCCGAAAATTTCATCCGGTCCGACGGGATACCGAAAGAGATTCGGAGGATTTCGAGCTTTCCCTTTCGGAACAACATATGCTGTTGTGTATGTCATCTGACTTGATCTTCTACAGGTTCTTTCGTCGGACCAGAATGCTGCGATGCCAGATAAGAAACTGATAGCGTCGGTGGACTTAGAAATTTTTGGTTCGGTTCAGGGACTTCGTCCCTCAGTTCCGACATAGTCCAATAATGTCACACAAACTTTCGAATTATTGAGCGACGCTATATTTTTATTATTATATGCTTGTTATTACCAAGCATTTCTGGTTTCTTGTTCGCAAAGTTACGGAGATGTCTTTCAAAAGTGTGCCTCTGTCGTCATAGTTAATGAAGAGCTAGCGGCAATAAGTGCTCATGGAATATGTCTATCGCCTAAGAGGTCCCTTGTAGGATCGACGGAGTGACATTCGCTAGCTCACCCGGTGTAGCGTACATTCATCGAATGGTTCGGCTGCCGGGTTCGTCCGTTGCGGTCTAGGAAGGAGATTTGGGTGATGCGAGCATTATTACTTTAGTACTCACCCAGTGACGGTAGATTGAGGACAGATCGGAGGAAGCCTGTTAGTCCGGTTCCTGGCTTGTCCAGGTCCGTCCGGGCTGTGAGCGAGAGAGGTCCCTCTCTCGTCCAACAACATAGGGGACCGCATGTTGTGGTTCAGATATTTTACATTCGGAGCATATGTCCGTCGCTCGGGACGCTCCGTTATATTGACAGTCTGAGAGACTGTCGATAATGCTTCCTCATCCTCACAGCAGTGCACACGACCGCACATTGGCTACGTGACCTCGAGTATCCGATCAGTTTCGTCTTTCAGTGATTCCACGGCGAACAGGTCATGCCATCCGGTAGCCAAGGGATACGAGGCCTATACACTCCGTTCGCTCACATATTAGTAGTATGCACGGGGTAACGATCACGGAGCTTCCAGCGGCAATGCATCGTAGGACCGCTTCTCCACAGGCCTCAGTGACGGACGTGCTATCCGAGTTAGCACAGTTTTTTCGCAGCATCCCAGCAATCGACAGTTTCTTGGTCAAATCAGGAATTATCTGACGGCGCAGGGTCGGTGCGGTCCGCGGTTGCATCAGGTACGGACGACCGAACGCTTTATAGAGTCCGACAGGATGGCGAAAGGGATTCGAAAGATTTCGAGTTTTCCCTTTCGTAGCATCGGAAGCTGCCATACATATCTTCCGGCATTATCTTCCAGTGATTGTTATTTTGGACTACATTGCTGCGATGTTGGATAAGAGACTTATAGCATCATTGGACACGGAATTTTGGATCGGTTCAGGGACATTGTCCCTGACTTACCGACACAGTCCAATAATGTCATTAGAACATGTGTATTATTTATCGACGCTATATATATATATAAGCCTGCTACCAAGCATGATAGTTTAGTTTCTTGTCCGCAATGCTCATTTCTGCCTTTTATCATTTATACGAATAATTTATTTTGGCAGAACAGGGCATACCAAGAGTTTATATGCGTCTAGACGGCGTGGTTAAAGACTGGAAATATTCTTTTTCGCCGTCTATGTCTTTTCCAACCACAATGTTGGAAACGACAATGATGTCTAATAGACTTAACTTAGACGCTTTATCATACGTAATCCACCTTACTGAGGCGTTATCATTACGTCTTCAAGAGAAAGAATTCCGGGATATTATCCTCAATGTGATTTCTTTTGAGGGCAGTAGTTTCTTCACGTATAACTCCGCCCTTCAGTGGCTGCTTGGAGTTGGTTAGACGTGACGCAGCCCTAGCTACATCCACGCGCGTGGATAGTAAGGTGAAGAACTCTCTCAGAGTCGCTTCGTTCTCGGAGAAGCTTCTCTTCGACGGCAACTTTTCAGCAATCCATTAATTGCTCGATTTACACGTTCTCTTGTCTATCTAGTGTAGCAAGAGATTCAGACTGGGGCAAACATTCAGTGGTTGACTCAGAGAGTGCCACTGCAGTTGCCGGATCCGAGTTTTATAATTATGACGGTTGCCGGTCAAACAGGTTGGGATATAATATTGATCCCAACGGATTGGAAGTGCCAGGGTCTTTGGGTTCCGCAGTCTCTAAGCAAGCACTTATCTTCCACGGAATAATGTTTTTTTAGGCTTGCTTTATGTCACTGGATGAACATTATTCAGAAACGGATGTCCAAATCCTGTCTGTTAATTCGACAGTAGTGGCGTATCTCCGGAACCATGGAGGCACTCCTTCGTTTCCGTTATTCAATTTAATGGAAAGAATCCTTCTGTTTGTTATAGTACACCAAGTTCTGCTTCGGTCCGTCATATTCCGGGCCGTCTGATTGTATTACCGGACTCCCGTTCACTTATGGGTCGCTTGTTGCCGTCAGAATGGACTCTCAACAAACAAGTATTCAATCAGATTTGCTATCAATGGGAGCGCCCAATGATAATTTATTTACGACACAACTTGCTTGTCAATTGCAGACGTATGTGTTTGCTTGTCCGGATCTCTGAGCTTATGTTGTTAACGCTCTATTGATCTAATAGGACGGAATGATAGGATATGCGTATCCTCCTGCGCTGTTGTTTCAGCAAGTATTGCTAAGATAAACAACCACAATACATTTCTGTTGATAGCATCTCTGTCTTCACAGAGACCGTGGGTAAATTTACTCTGATGTCTACTGTGGGACTTAACGCGAAATCTTCCTCCATGAGAGGATCTTTTTTCGCTGGGTAAAATCGTGTCATCTTTATCACAACCCGCAAGGTCTCAACCTTCACGTATTCCGTTGTGTGGTCCTTATTGCATTGTAAGCATTGTACTGGACGAGCTTTGGACGCGATTTCTTACTATAGGAGAACCTCTTCTTCACTATACTATGCGGCTAAAGTGGAGGCTCTTCCGTCGTTGGTGTAGGGATCACTATGTTGATATTGTGATCCCTCCATACTAGTCATTGCAACTTTTTAGTATACATGTTTGACAAGATCTACTGCAGCCTGTTATTATTAAGGTTATAGGTTTATGTTACCTCATACCTATGCACTCTATGATAGTTTACAATTGAGTCTTATGTCTCTTTATCTAAGTCAGTTAGTAACTTTTCGATAATAGACTTAGAATCATTAGATTAAATTCCTATATGGAATTTAACTTCGGTTCTTATTTAGCTAAGTAATCATTTGAGCCTCTGGAAACAGTAGTTTTCAAATTCTGACCTTTTAGACAGTAATTCTGTTGGCCTTTCTTTTACTGAAGAGTCAGTGAGTTTCATGCACTTTCGGTGGATGATTTTCACTTTCGTAGTTTCGGAATCACTACTTCCTTTACTATTTAGGTTGGATTTTTGCATAAGAGTCAGGCTCCTAATTAATATCCGGAACCTATTGTTATTAAGGTCCTTCCGTCTTCGTACGGGCATAGGCCTTTACTCTGTCCGGTTAGAGTTTATGTATTTATAAACAGATATCTGTTTATTACTACGGGCGTAAGCTTCTTCTGTCTTTGATGCCTAATAGAAGGACGTTACGCTCCATTCTATTGCTAATGGATTCAATTAACTATCGATACTGCTTATGGTATATCATTGACTCAGCAGTTGTGTTTGAGTTTTCGGCTCATGAAGTAAGAGTTCTTCTACATCTTGGGCTTACATTAATAGTGTCGCTATTATAGATTTTTGAAGGCTGCTCATTGCGCTCAGCCATCCACATTCATGAATTTTTATCTCAGAAATATTGAGTCCATTTCTGGAGGCCTCTATTGTTAGGTCTATTATCTACTGCTCAGAATGTCATTCTCTTAACAGTTGCTACTATAGCTAGGTAGGCTGTCTGTTTCGGCAGTGACTCCGTTCTGCTGCCCTCTTCACTCTGGGCTATTTGACCCAGGGCAAGAAAAAGGGGGGGGGGGGGGAGGGTGTTCCCTTGGGTCACCTGTTTTACTATGAAAACAAGGGGATACCTCCTCCGGAGTTAGTAATTCTGAGCTGTTATTGGGATGGTTGTTTAGTGAGAAGTTTATGTTTTAAAAATTCATTCAGGTCTTAGTTTTTAAAGTATAGCTTTTGAATATAGCACATGTCAACGGACATTATTATACAATCCTCAGACACTTTTAAGGAGTATAAAGAGTCTCTATTCTCTAGACTTACTTTATTTATTGGCTTACTTTAAAAATTATTAGTATAAGGATTATACTAGATATTAATAGAGTACATGGATGTATGATGCTCAATTTTGGAAGGTGTTGTATCTTTCTAATTTATCATAAATAAGAAAGATACATGTAAGGCCTAATACTTCTTTTTCCCTAGAGGGGATGACTCTATTTTATATAATTGAGCGTATTCCATCTTGCTCTATGTCCTTGGCCCTCCAGCCTTTTTACTATTCAGCTATGTCTGGGTCATTGGTACAGTATAAAAATGTTAAAAAATTTATAGTAATTTATATATTTTTTATACTTACCAATGACCCAGACGGGGATGGCCCTCCCAGGAGTTGGGAACTCTTACCTCCCCGCTGAGTACATAGCGCTTACCAGGCACTGGTTATTAGAATGATTAATGGCGCCAATTTCGGAACGTCCTTGACACTGCGCATGCGCAGTAGAGGTGAAGTGTGGAGGGCCATTCAGGACATGTTTTCTTTGGTTTTAGATGGAAATTTTGGGGATTGGGGGGCAAAATTTGTGTTTGTCCCTATATTTTAAGAGTTAGCACCAGCTATGTCTGGGTCATTGGTAAGTATAAAAAATATATAAATTACTATAAATTTTTTAACATTTCATCATAATTAAATTGCTTGTCTTTGGGTACCTCGGAGGCTGCATAACCAGTTAACTGGTATTCAGACGATTACATGCGGGATTTTAATGTTCACGCGCATAATAATTATTAGGCTGACGCTGTATTGTATATTATGGACCTTTGAAATTATGAATTATTTTGGGGGCAGTCAGTGTCGGAGCCTGTTAATCATACGTACTTCCATTTCTAGATCCAGGTTTCTATTAATGTCTGTACTCATCTCGTATATTCCCATGCTTATAGTGTTATAGCTATCGGATAGTACATGTCGGGGAGTGTTGTTACTGGAATTTATTGTACACCTGAATGGGGTCGCCTGTGTGTGACCTCGGAAGTGTGCTTACTCTCCAGAGATTGTTCATTGGGATTCGATTGGACATGTGTATGTTATATATTATATCACTGGTGTTCGACATTTCTGCGTACGCCATCTGCGGTGTACGTTATATAGCGGGCAATATTAATTACCAGGATTGTTGCTATAGCCTTAACTTTTGAAGTGGCATTAAGCACCATTTATTAATAATTAATTAATACCTGAGTACCCGTTCAACGAATATTTAAATTGTTTTTTGGTACCGATTTTACTGATTCAAGAGCGCTCCCCTCTTTCTTATTGAAGATTCCTTCAAAAGAAAAGGGGGTGGGGCTGTGATTTTTTACCTCTCCTCTGCCTTGATAGGTATGTAACTATGAAGGAAGCTGTTTTGTCTGTAATTATATCCTGCTGGAGTTTTATTGTGTATGGCGTATGTTTGTGGGGGATATTCTCTAATTCTCAAATACGCCATCCTAATTTTTGGGGCTAAGTCTGGGCAAACCTTAAAAATTGGGAACTCGTTACATCCAATTAGCATAGTCTTCATGCTAAGTATATGGAATTACTTGAACTGGGCTCCTTTTGTATGATATGTCTTCTCTATTACTGTATAGAGAGAAATACATGTAATTCCTAATAATTTTAATTTCCTTTCACCTTGGATTACAGGATATGTTGATGTACTAATTCTGAAGTCCTAGGCCCTCCACCTTTTTACGATTCAGCAAGTCTGGGCCATTGGTTTACAGTGTAAAAATATTATAAATTTACAGTAATTTGTATATTTTTATACTTACCAATAGCCCAGACGGGTATGGCCCTCCCATGAGTAGGCACTCCTACCTCCCCGCTGAGTTATTATGTAGTACTCTTTTCTACAAAGAATGATGCTAGCGCTAATTTTGGTCACTTCCCGGCGACTGTGCACGTGTGGAGAGTAAAAGTATGGAGGACCAGATAGGACTTTTAATTTTCGGTTTTGTAAGCAAATTTTGGAGATTGGGGGGTTCAGAATTTGTGTTTGGCCCTTGATAACTTTGAATTTGCACCAGCTAAGTCTGGGCCCCCCCCTCCGCCTGTGTGGTCATTTAGGCAATTTTTTCAAAAATGCATTTGGAAGGATTGAGAGTTATTGCATGTAAACAAAAATAAATTGACTACTATAACATACTAACCCCCTCCCACCCCACCCCCACCCCCCAAGTGTCATTTAGGCAATTATTCCCAAAATGCATTTTGAAGGATTGAGAGTTATTAAATGCAAGAAACAAAAACTTGGCTCCTATAGCCCAATGCACCCTCCCCCTCCCTCTTTGTATATCCCGAGTGCAGATATGGCAGATTCGTAAGGTAAATGGTTAACAAAAAATAGCCTGGACTATTTTGTGTCTAAGCATTGCCATTGCTGGGACAGTTGGGCTGCATGCGTGACATCACTCTAGTTTAAGACTGAGATCTCATTTCTGTTTTCAAACCCTCAACATTCATCTCTCCTACCCATCATCAAAATGTACTAGAAATTATCTACTTTTGGCCCATTGTCTGTTATTATTGTGGTGGTTCACAGATAAGATGACTGATGCTTCCTGCATAGAAAATCAATTGATCTGTGATTAATCTCAGCTGAACATATTTCCTTGACCTGGAACTGACCAACTCTTGGAATAACTTGCAATATATGAAAGAATTTTAAATTTTCACTCTTTACTTGACATAACGGCCACATGTAGCCAGCGATAATCTTATAAATCATAATTCTCATTTTGTTTCCATTTTCCCCACAAAAACATAACTGATGATTCCTCATTGGAATGAGATCATTGATCTCATTCCAATGTGGAGTCACAGTCTATGTTTGGGGCAAAAAATTACAAATTTTCATTCAAGAATTGTATTTGCTTGTGTCATCTGCTATTCCTGTCATCTGTCATGTAAAGGATTAAAACATAATCTACATGATTTTTGTTTTTGTTTATTTTCAGATGACAGTATTTTTCACTTACAATCAACTGATATATTGTGGTACAGTTTAGAAAAGTGTTGGACTGATCAAGTCTACTTACCAGCATTGTGTCACAAGTTTTGGAAACTCACATTGCAGTTACTGTCCAGATATTCCACATGGCTAACAGAGGTTTATGAAACTGAGGTATTTAGTAACTTTATAAGAATTTTCATGTGTTGGGGAAAGTAAGGTGATTAAGGTATGGGTTGTGTATGTGAAAATTAATGCACAACTTTACCAACATGAATCAACTGTGATATGGGGAGAGTGAAATGATTCTTAAATACAGTGACAATAATTTTCTACCCTACAGGCATTTAACAGTTTACACGAAAATAGCAGATGTGCTGATCTCACAGATCCTGTGATCTCGAATGTTCGGGAATTTGGATGTTCTAAATTGCATGTCTGGGAAGTAGTGGAAAAAACATACATTTTTATGTCAGTCCTTAAAAGGTCTCAAAAACTGGTCAGAATTTCAGGGCACTATTGCACACTGTATGCTTTATTTATTTCTGGTTCTATTTCCATTTGATACTCTTGGATTTTCTCAAGAGTCACTGTACTTTGTGTCAAATTCTTGTTTTACATGAGTAGAATATTCAAACTGATAGGTGTCTTCTAACTGGTTGAATGCTAGAAGCCACTATCAGGGCTTTCAAAGAAATGAAGGAACTAGATTAAAAGCCAACATTTTCTTTGCTATGTTTCATATTTTTATACTGTACCAATGACCCAGACTTAGCTGGTGCTAACTCCACAAAAACCAGGGCCAAACACAAATTTTGCCCCCCAATCCCCAAAATTTGCATCCAAAACAAAAAGAAATAATGTCCTAAAGGACCTCCATAGTACGACTCTACTGCGCATGCGCAGTGACGCAGTCGTCCCGAAATTGGCGCCAAATATCATTCTCTGTTTGGCCCTTCATCAGTCAACATCTCACTGATCTTTGTGCTTGTAAATCTCAGTTTAAAGGATGCCAGACACGTAATTCTTGGAGAAAATGTGATTCTAAGGAGGATAGAAGGAGGAGAGGAAAAAAGAAGTGGCAAAAAATAATCAGGGCTGTACTTAAAATTTTTTGTTAAAATTATGTTAAGTTGCCTATTTTCGAGGCAAACGCCTCTTGTTGTCATTCTTGCTAATTGTTGCACTGCTTATTCAGTGTTTCCTCTCCCCTAACCTTCTAAAGTCCCCCCTTGCAATTCTCCCATGCTTTTGGCATATTTTTGAGAAGTTTCATTTCTAAAATTTCCCTGGGAGAGTTGCTTGGTTACAGAATGTTTTCTGTTATTTTCCCCATAGTTACGTTTTCACCCATGGGTGTATAACGTTTGTGTTCTGCATCTTCCATCTGATGTTCTGCAGATTCTCCCCTGGGAGTCTCTGTTTTGCATCAGATAGAGTGTAATTGAGGACTGATTCCGGGCCAGTTTTGTCAGTGCCTGGAGTCATGTTTTCTTCTGTGTTTACACTGTTTGTTTTCATTGGCAACAGCCTTTTTTGAGGGGGGCTGTTTGCCTTTGAGGTAGTTTATCTCATTATAAGATACATTTATATTATCCGAAAGTGTCTCATTAATTATTTTATATAATTTTAAAATTTTTGACCACACTTTGCCATCGGATCCATCGGGGCTCAACGTTACTTTTCAGCAACTTGGGCTTCTCTGAAAAAATATTTTTTCAAAATTATTTTGTTTTGCAATTGTTTTTTCATTTATTAATGGATCATGTTATTATGTATCTTTGTGTCAGGGGTTTTTGCGAGTAACTAGGACTTATTGTTGTTCCTTCACAATGAAAGGAACTTGTTCAAATTGTAATAGGAAGAAATCTTCCTCTGACTTTCATGATTATTGCATAAATTGTAGTCAGTGTTCTCGCATTAATCCCTGTCCTGTATGTGAACATTGGGATGAGAAACATTGGAAACGTGTGTCACGATATGTTGTTTCGGGAGAAAGAGCGATGCCGGCTCTTTCTCCACAAGGTCACTCTACTCTCTCAGTTTCTATTTCAGAGGAACCAGAACAGGGTGATGTTTCCATGTTATCTTCTTCAAGTGTGCGTCCGTCGTCACAATTAAATACAGAGCTAGCGGCAAAAGTGCTCATGGAAATTAGACAAATGTCGTCCGCTAGCTCGCCCGGTGTAGCGTCCATTCACCGAATGGTTCGGCAGCCGGGTTCGTCCGATGCGGTCCAAGAGGAAATTTTGGGTGATGCGAGCACTATAAAAATAATAGATGCACACCCAGTGACGGCGGATAGTGAACGAGAACGGAGGAAGCCTTTTAGTCCGGTTCCTAGCTCGTCCAGGTCCAGCCGGGCCGCGAGCGAGAGAGGCCCCTCTCTCGTACAACAACATCTGGGACCAGATGTTGTGGTACAAAATGTGTCTTTAGCGGAGCATACGTCCGTCGCTCGGGACGCTCCGTTGTATAAGCAGTCCGCAGAGACTGTTAAGGCTTCCTCTTCTCGCCGGCGCACACGACCGCACCTTGGCTGCGTGACCTCCGATATCTTGCCAGCTTCGCCGAGGAAGGATTATTCGGCGACCAGGTCACACCATCCGGCAGCCAGGGACTCGAGACCGATGGACTCCGGACGTTCGCATAGGAAAAGTATGCGGGAGCCATCCGATGCGGAGCTGCCCTCGGCAAAGCAGCGAAAGACCGCTCCTCCGCAGGTCTCGACGTCGGACATTCTAGTGCAGATAGCACAGCTTATCGCAGCATCCCAGCAGCCGACAGAGACGGTGTCGGATCGAGAATTATCCGACGGCGCTGGGTCGGTACGCTCCGCCGAAGCATCGGGGGCGGACGACCGGGAACATCGGGAGGTCCGACCGGATGGTGAAAGGGATACGGATGAATTGGAGCTATCCCTTTCGGAACAACACAAAGCTGCCGTAGACTTCATCCGGCACTTTCTTCCTCAAGTTGTTCCGTCGGGCCAGACTGCTGCGCTTCCGGACAGGAGAATTATAGCGTCATTGGACTCTGATTTTTTCGAGCGGTTCAGGGACATCGCTCCCGAGTTTCCGTCGCAGTCCAATAATGTTGCAAGAACATTTGAATTATTGAACGACGCTATTTTTAAACTTGCTTCCAGGACAGGGAAAGCAGGCTTCTTGTCCGCAAATACTCTCAACCTGCCTTTCATTAATGCAAGGAATAAATTCGACACGGCAGGTCAGGGTATACCGAGAGTTCCTCTGCGTATGGACGACGAGGCGGAAGACTTAGAGCTATCATTACCGTCGTCAGCTTCTATTCCAACCGCAGTGTTGGAAACAGCTATTGCGTCTAACAGAGCCAATTTAGATGCCTTATCTTACGCAGATCACCTTACGAAGGCGTTATCACTGCGTCTTCAAGGGGAAGAGTTTCAGGATATACAATCCTCCTTAAGACTTCTTTCAAGGGCAGTAGCTTATTCCACGTGTAACTCCGCCCTTTCAGTGGCTAATCTGGAGTTGGTTAGACGTGACGCAGCCCTGTCTACATCCACACTAGTGGATTCTAAGGTGAAGAACTCTCTTAGAGTCGCTTCGGTCTCAGGAGATCTTCTCTTTGACGGCAAGCTTTCCGCTATTTATGATAATATTAAAAAGAAAGCTAGTGATTCTCTGTTGTTTAGATCCGCTCCTAAAAGGTCGGATTCAGCAGACACGAATAAGGCAGGCACTTCTGGGTCTTATCCGCCCAAGAGAGGTTCCTATAGAGGTTCCGGTGCGTCCTCTGGCTCTTATTCGAGAGACCGTCAGGATAGCGACTCTCGTTCGGGACGTCCTTCAGGCCGGGACAATCGGTCGGACGCCCCGAGGTCGACGAGGCGAGGTGCGGGTCGTGGAAGACGTGGTTTCTCCTACCGCAGGCCTCGCAGATCCAGGAGGTGATGGCTCAAACCTCTATCGCGTTCCGGTTGGCGGAAGGTTGTCGAGTTTTTCTCAAGAGTGGGCGTCGATTACGGACGACCCTTGGGTGAGAGGAGTGACTTCGGAAGGTCTAAAGATATCCTTCAAACGAAAGCCTCCATTAACTCGAAGTCCAAAGTGGACTCATCTTCCGTCAAACCCTCAGAAAAGAGACGCTCTGCTATCAGAGGTGCAGTCTCTTTTAATGAAGAACGCGGTAGAGGTCGTAGAAAACCAGGAATCGCTGGGATTCTACAGCCATCTGTTTCTGGTTCCGAAACCAGACGGCTCGTTCCGTCCAGTCATAGATTTGAGCTGGATAAACAAGCTGATCATCGCTCCGAAGTTTTATATGGAGACGATTCGATCGGTCAGAGCGAGTATTCGGGTGAACGATTATGCAACGAGCATAGATCTCAAAGATGCGTACTTTCACGTCATGGTACATCCGACATTCCGAAAGTATCTACGCTTCGCAGTCCTAGGAGTGGTGTATCAGTTCCGGGCCATGTGCTTCGGATTGAATCTAGCACCCTGGGCTTTCACTCGAGTAATGAACTCGGTAATGATTTACTTCCGAGCTCATTCGTCTGCGGTAACGTCGGCCTACCTGGACGACATTCTTCAGAGGTACGGCAACGAGTTAACGCTTCAGAACGATGTTCAGAATCTTCTTCTATTGCTCCGACGTCTCGGTTTCATAGTAAACGAGGAGAAGTCGGATCTGGTGCCGTCCAAGTCATTCACTCATCTGGGAATGAGCTTCGAGACGCACAACAATCTCGTTCGTCTGCCGTTAACCAGAGCGAAATTAGTCAGTTGTTACGCTCGCTATTGTCTAAATACAGACAAAGTCACAGCGAGAGAATTTATGAGACTGATAGGTCTGTGCGGAGCCGCTGCGGATCTCATTCCGATGGGACGGCTACGCACACGGCCTCTTCAAATTTTCTTGACTCAGAATTGGAGTGTGAAAATTCATTCGCTCGATGTAGACGTTCTCTTGTCAGATCAAGTGAAACAAGAGATTCAGACTTGGGCAAACATTCAGTGGTTAACTCAAGGAGTTCCGCTGCAGTTGCCGGATCCGAGTTTTACCATTATGACGGATGCCAGTCAAACAGGTTGGGGTGCATCATTAATCCCAACGGATTCGAGATGCCAGGGTCTTTGGGATCCGCAATTCCTGTGCAAGCACATAAACATCAAGGAAATGATGTCAATTTGGCTTGCGTTACGTCACTGGATGGACATTATTCACGATGCTCATGTCCAAATCCTATCCGACAATACGACAGTAGTGGCGTATATACGGAATCAGGGAGGCACTCATTCAGTTCCGTTGTTCAATCTAACGGAAAGAATCCTTCTGTTTGCGTTGGAACATCACGTTCTTCTTTCGGTCCGTCACATACCGGGTCGTCTGAATGTGCTAGCAGACTCCCTTTCTCGAAAGGGTCGCTTGTTGCCGTCGGAGTGGACTCTCAACAAACAAGTATTCAATCAGATTTGCTACCAATGGGAACGGCCAATGATAGACTTATTTGCGACACATCTCAACAATCAGTTGCAGACGTATGTGTCCCCGTGTCCGGATCCAAGAGCATTTGCTGTAGACGCTCTATCGATCCCTTGGGACGGAATGATAGGATATGCGTATCCTCCAGCGCCGTTAATTCAACAAGTATTGCTAAAGATAAAACAATCTCAATGCAAGATTCTGTTGGTAGCATCTCTGTCGCCACAGAGACCGTGGATAAATCTACTCAGGTGTCTGTTGTGGGACCTACCGCGGAAGCTCCCTCCACGAGAGGATCTTCTTTGGCAGGGGAAATCGCGCCAACTGCATCACAACCCGCAAGGTCTCAACCTTCACGTTTTTCCGTTGTGCGGTCCTTCTTGCATGGCAAGCACTTTACAGGACGAGCAGTGGACGCGATTTCTAACTGTAGGAGGACCTCCTCTTCGCTAAACTATGCGGCTAAGTGGAAGGTTTTCCGTCGTTGGTGTAGGGATCATTCTGTTGATATATTTGATCCCTCTATACCAGACATTGCTAACTTTCTAGTATACTTGTTTGACGAAATCAAACTGCAACCGGTTACTATAAAGGGTTATAGATCTATGTTATCTGATACCTATGCACATCATGATAGTTTACAAATTGGATCTAATGTCTCTTTATCGAAATTGGTTAGAAACTTTTCGATAAATAGACCCAGAACTCTTAGATTAATTCCTAAGTGGAATTTAGCTTGGGTTCTCCTTAAATTGAAGGAAAAGCCATTTGAACCTCTTGGGACAGTAGATTTCAAATTCTTATCTTATAAGACAGCTTTTCTCTTAGCTTTCTCTTCTGCCAGAAGAGTCAGTGAGCTTCATGCACTATCGGTGGATGATTCTCATTATCGTAGTGTTGGGAACACTATCACCTTCACTACTAACGTCGGTTTTTTAGCTAAGAATCAGGCTCCTAATAAATATCCGGAACCTATTGTTATTAAGGCTCTTCCGTCTTCAGACGGGCGTAGGCCTTTACTCTGTCCTGTTAGAGCACTACGTATCTATAAACAGAGATCTCAGTTCATCAGAAAGGGACGGAAACGTTTCTTTCTGTCTTTGATGCCTAATAGAAAGGACATTTCAGTCCATTCTATTGCTAGATGGATTCAGTTAACTATCCGTACTGCGTATGAAGATTTATCTTCTTCTCAGCAGTCTGTGCTTAAGATTTCTGCTCATGAAGTAAGAGCTCTTTCTACTTCCTGGGCTTATGCTAATAGTGTTGCTATTACAGATTTAATGAAGGCTGCTTATTGGTCTCAGCCATCCACATTTACTAATTTTTATCTCAGAAATATTGAGTCCATTTCTGGAGACCTGCATTGTTTAGGTCCGTTATCTGTTGCTCAGAATGTCGTCCACTAAACGGTTGCAACTATAGTTATGCAGGCTTTCTGTTCCGGCAGTGACTCCGTCCGGCTGCCCTCTTCGCTCTGGGCTATTTGACCCAGGGCAAGGGGAAGGGGGGGGGCGGGTGTTCCCTTAGGTCACCTGCTTTATAGTGAAAAGCAAGGGAATGCCTCCTCCAAGACAGTATTTCTGAGTCGCTTCCGGGATGGTTTTAAAGTGTAATATTAATGTTTAATTTCATTCATGTCTTACTTTTAAAGTGTAGCTCGGTGTGAAGCATTTGTATATGTCAAGTGTCAAACGGGCTTTAATATACAATACTCGGACACTTTTAAATGATTATAAAGAGTCTCAATTCTCTGGACTACTTTATTTATTGGCTTGTTTTAATAATAATTAGTATAAAGGTTATACTGGATATTAATAGAGAACATGAATGTTATTGTGCTCAATTATTAAGGGTAGTGTATCTTTCTAATTTAAATATTAAATAAGAAAGATACATGTAAAGCCTAATACTCCTTTTCTCCTTAAGGGGTTATCTCTTTATTTTATAATTGAGCTTATTGGATTTTCCTCTATGTCCTAGGCCCTCCAGCCTGTTTACTATTCAGCTAAGTCTGGGTCATTGGTACAGTATAAAAATGTTAAAAAATTTATAGTAATTTATATATTTTTTATACTTACCAATGACCCAGACGGGGATGGCCCTCCCGGAGTTGGGAACTCTTGCCTCCCCGCTGAGTACATAGCGCTGACCAGGCACTGCCAGTAAGAATGATATTTGGCGCCAATTTCGGGACGACTGCGTCACTGCGCATGCGCAGTAGAGTCGTACTATGGAGGTCCTTTAGGACATTATTTCTTTTTGTTTTGGATGCAAATTTTGGGGATTGGGGGGCAAAATTTGTGTTTGGCCCTGGTTTTTGTGGAGTTAGCACCAGCTAAGTCTGGGTCATTGGTAAGTATAAAAAATATATAAATTACTATAAATTTTTTAACATTCAGTCAAATGCAAAGAATATTCTGTTTATACGGGGACACGATGATGCCGTGTACTAAGGCATACTGCATGTCGATGATGTGCATGTCTTCAACCAATCTAACCCTGCCTGTGCTGCAGTGCGGAGGTACGATGTTGGGGAGCTGGCAGCTGCTCATCATTGCTCGGTGTTCTCTCTGGGTACTCTGACTTCCTCCACCCATAAAACTGTCACAGTCATGATTAGCCATTGTGCATAAGTATGTGACCTTAAACACCAATAAGTAAATAAATTCTGTTTATATAAACTTGTATTATTACAAATTATTGGAGAGTGCCTATAGGTACTCTCCAATAACTTGTAATAAAACAAATTTTGATGAACAAATTCAGGCCTCCAAAAATAATCTAGCCCTCAACCAGTTAAGAAAAATGGATGGTCAGAAAAAAATAGTACAAATTGGCTTGAACATGACTTGCAAGATAGCCATCAAGCAAATAGTGAACCATATGTCAATTAACCCTTTACCCAACGTAACGGCCAAAACCGGCCAGCGCTATTCTCAAAAATCGCCAATTAATTTTCATTATTTTTTTCATTTTTTGTCTCAAAAACATAGGTTATGACCCCTCGTTGGAACGAGCTCGTCGAGCTCGTTCTAACGAGGGGTCATAACCTATGTTTTTGAGACAAAAAATGAAAAAAATTAGTTATTCAAGAATTATTTTTGCATGTGTCGTCTGCTTTTCAGGTTAGGTAAAGGGTTAATTCATTCTTGGAAATATGGGGGATTCTGTAATCATAAGTTACACAATTACATGTATGGCAAGAAACTTTTTACAAATATAAAAAGAGTTAACAGACATTTGTTTTCACTCAATTTGGAAGGCAAATGTGTTGTGGCCAGTGGTAATGAACAACACTTCAAGATGAGTCTATTTCAGCTTCAGGTTGCTCTAACAGAAAACCAACACTCACCTTGAACAGAAGCAGATGCATAAAAGCTGGAAAATATTTAGACTGAATACTACAACCCGCAACACGGTTCAAATGAAAAAATGACAGACTTTTTAAAAGAACATATGTATACTGCACATATTTAGCTTTAAATATACAAATGTAAGGCATGGAAATATGCGATTAAAGTGCTGGAAAACTTTTTAAATTCAAACTAAATATGGGATATGAATCCTGAGCTGCAAGTGAAGCACAAGTAAACTTTCAGCTCATGGACTAACAGTGTTATACTTAGTCTCTGAGTTGATAGTTGTGTTTGTGCCTTTCAATAAGATTGTAAGTATTCCTATCAGATTTAATTATCCCTCTGTACACTGATGATGTTCGGGTTTTGAATTTTCCCATAATGCAACTAAAAATTTAACCCATTCTGTCTTGTTTGACAGAGCTCCCAGCTCTGTCAAACAAGATTGAATTGTTTAAATTCCTTGTTTTATCATGGAAAAGATGTACTTCTGGAAATTTCAGTATTTTGACATTAGTGAGCAGAGGGGTTATCTAGCAATACTATCATCCTGTACAGTAAATAACCTCCCCAGAGCAGTCTCCATCTGGTTGTCTTTATCTTTGTCGACCCACATATTTGTCTGTTCAGAATGGGAACCTTGGCAGGTTTAGGAGCGCTTATTTATTTAATTTGGAATGCAAGTTGTACTTTACAGGTAAAAGAGGACCTGATAACCAGAACCTTGTGTGGAAGTCCTCAAAGTGGATATCATAGCTATAAACTAGTGACTAAACTTGACACCTGTGTTGCAGTCACCAACTTGTGATAGAGATTGAAAGTAACCATAAGCATCTGCCTGCTCTTCACCTGTTACATTTCCAGCCATCATCAGTTAGGCTGTCCTTCCATCCATCCTGCCATCTTGCCATCCATCCATCTGTGAATGTCTCATTCTATCAAACTATTCCCCTATCCATGTGTTTGATGAGACCCAATCAGAGACTTTGACAGTAAACATTTTGTTTTTACTTCTTTTTTTAATTTTAGATCAAATCTCTGAGGAAACCCAAAAATGATAAGCTTGAAAAGCCTGCAGATTTTCATCGAAGTTCTAGCTTACCACAGTTGAGCAATATGAATGGAGATGGCGGTCAGCAACGAGTGCCACTGCCTCATTCAGAAACCCAAGCAGTTTTGCCTACTGAACCAATAACTAATGGACAAATTATATGTGTTATTTCTGATGCAGAAAAGCTATCTGATAAGGTATGCATATTTTTATACTGTACCAATGGCCCAGACATAGCTGGTGCTAACTCTTAAAATATAGGGCCAAACACAAATTTTGCCCCCCAATCCCCAAAATTTGCATCTAAAACCAAAGAAAACATGTCCTGAATGGCCCTCCACACTTCACCTCTACTGCGCATGCGCAGTGTCAAGGACGTTCCGAAATTGGCGCCATTAACCATTCTAAGTTTGGCCCTTCATCAGTTAACATCTGACTGATCTTTGTGCTTGTAAATCTCAGTTTAAATGATGCCAGACACATAAATATTAGTGAAATGGTGATTCTAAGGAGGATAGAGAAGGAGGAGAGGAAAAATGTGTGACAGAATATTATCAGGGCTGTAACTTAAAATTTTTTAATGAAATTATGTTAAGTTACCTATTTTCGAGGCAGCAGCCATTTTGTTGTCATTCTGATTATTTAGTTACACTGATTTTTCAGTGTTTTCCTCTCTCCCTGTCCTTTAAGTCCCCCCTTGCTATTCTCCCATGCTTTTGGCATAGTTTCTGTAATTATTATTACTAAATTTTCTTGGGAGTTTTAGCTGAATAACAGAATGAATTCTGTTCTTTTCCCCATGTTTACGTCTTCACCTACGGGTGGTTAGGCGTTGTGTTCTGCATCTACCATCTGATGTTCTGCAGTTTCTTCCCTGGAAGTCTCTGTTTTGCATCAGATAGTGTATTTTTGGTAACTGATTCCGGGCCTGGGTGCCTGGAGTCTTATTTTAGTGTTTTTACATTCATTGTTTACATTTACAACAGCCCTCTGTGTGAGGGGGGGGATTTCTTGAAAATAATATCTTGATGTTATTTTAATCATAACTAGATACATTATTATTGTTCGTAAGTGTTGAATAAATTGTTTAAAATATTTTTAAAATTTTTGTCCACACTTAGGCTTGGGATCCATTGGGGCTCAACGTTACTTTTCAGAAACTTGGGCTGTTCTGAAAAAATATTTTTTCAAAATATTTTGATTTCAATTATTTTTTCTATATTAATGGATCATATTATTATTATGTATTTTGATTGCCAGGGGTTGGTGCGAGTACCAGGACTTGTTTTCTTTTCACATTGAAAGGATTTTGATCAATTGTAATAAGAGGAAGTCTTCCTCTGACTTTTATAATCATTCTATATGTGGTCAGTGTACTCGCATTAACTCCTGTTCTGTATCGTATGATTTCGATGACAACATGGGAAGCGTATGTCACGGTATGTTAGTGGGGAATTGGACACTCCGGTCCTTTCCCCGCAGGGCCACTCTACTTTATCAATTTCTATTTCAGACGATCAAGATTAGGGTGATGTATCTGTGATGTCTTCCAACAGTGTGCCTCCGTCGTCACAATTAATGAAGGGCTAGCGGAAAAGTGCTCATGTAAATACGCCAATTGCCTAAGAGAACCCTAGTAGGTTCGACGGCCTTTGACGTCCGCTAGCTCGCCCGGTGTAGCGTCCATTCATCGAATGGTTCGGCAACCGGGTTCGTCCGTTGCGGTCTAGAAGGAGTTTTGGGGTGATGCGAGCACTATAAATCAACCAAATGCACACCCAGTGACGGCGGATTAGAGCGAGAACGGAGGAAGCCTTTTAGTCCGGTTCATAGCTCGTTCTGGTCCATCCGGACGGCGAGCGAGAGAGGCCCCTCTCTCGTACAACAACATCTGGCCCCAGATGTTGTGGTACAAAATGTTTCGCATTCGGAGCATACGTCCGTCGCTCGGGACGCTCCGACATATAGTCAGTCCGGAGTAGACTGTCAATAAGGCTTCCTCATCCTCATGGTAGCGCACACGACCGCTCTTGGCTACGTGACCTCGGATATCCAGTCAGCTTCACCAGTCAGAGAATCATCGGCGACCAGGTCACACCATCCGGTAGCCAGGGACACGAGGCCTGCAGACTCCGGACGTTCGCATAGGAAAGTGTGCGGGAGTCAACGTACACAGAGCTTCCGGCGGCAATGCATCGTAAGACCGCTACTGCACAGGCCTCGGGAACGGACATGCTTTCCTAAATAGCACAGTTTATTGCAGCATCCCAGCATCAACTGAATCTGTCGCATATTTTTTTATCCAACGATGCTGGGTTGGGACGCTCTGCGGAAGCGGGTACGGACGTCCGAAAATTTCATCCGGTCCGACGGGATACCGAAAGGGATTTGGAGGATTTCGAGTTTTCCCTTTCGGAACAACATATGCTGTTGTGTATGTCATCTGACTTGATCTTCTACAGCTTCTTTCGTCGGACCAGAATGCTGCGATGCCGGATAAGAAACTGATAGCGTCGGTGGACTTAGAAATTTTTGGTTCGGTTCAGGGACATCGTCCCTCAGTTCCGACATAGTCCAATAATGTCACACAAACTTTCGAATTATTGAACGACGCTATATATATTATTATTATATGCTTGCTATAACCAAGCATTTCTGGTTTCTTGTTCGCAAAGTTACAGAGATGTCTTTCAAAAGTGTGCCTCTGTCGTCATAGTTAATGAAGAGCTAGCGGCAATAAGTGCTCATGGAATATGTCTATCGCCTAAGAGATCCCTTGTAGGATCGACGGAGTGACATTCGCTAGCTCACCCGGTGTAGCATCCATTCATCGAATGGTTCGGCTGCCGGGTTCGTCCGTTGCGGTCTAGGAAGGAGATTTGGGTGATGCGAGCACTATAATTACTTTAGTACTCACCCAGTGACGGCGGATTGAGGACAGATCGGAGGAAGCCTGTTAGTCCGGTTCCTGGCTTGTCCAGGTCCGTCCGGGCTGTGAGCGAGAGAGGTCCCTCTCTCGTCCAACAACATAGGGGACCGCATGTTGTGGTTCAGATATTTTACATTCGGAGCATATGTCTGTCGGTCGGGACGCTCCGTTATATTGACAGTCCGAGAGACTGTCAATAATGCTTCCTCATCCTCACAGCAGTGCACACGACCGCACATTGGCTACGTGACCTCGAGTATCCGATCTGTTTCGTCATTCAGTGATTCCACGGCGAATAGGTCGCGTCATCCGGTAGCCAAGGGACACGAGGCCTATACACTCCGTTCGCTCGCATATTGGTAGTATGCACGGGGTAAGGATCACGGAGCTTCCAGCGGCAATGCATTGTAGGACCGCTTCTCCTCAGGCCTCAGTGACGGACGTGCTATCCGAGTTAGCACAGTTGTTTCGCAGCATCCCAGCAATCGACAGTTTCTTACTCGAATCAGGAATTATCTGACGGCGCTGGGTCGGTGCGGTCCGCGGTTGCATCAGGTACGGACGACCGAACGCTTTATAGGGTCCGACAGGATGGCGAAAGGGATTCGAAAGATTTCGAGTTTTCCCTTTCGTAGCATCGGAAGCTGCCATTCATATCTTCTGGCATTATCTTCCAGTGATTGTTATTTCGGACTAAATTGCTGCGATGTTGGATAAGAGACTTATAGCGTCATTGGACACGGAATTTTGGATCGGTTCAGGGACATTGTCCCTGACTTACCGACACAGTCCAATAATGTCATTACAACATGTGTTTTATTTTTCGACGCTATATATGCATATAAGCCTGCTACCAAGCATGATAGTTTAGTTTCTTGTCCGCAATGCTCATTTCTGCCGTTTTATCATTTATACGAATAATTTATTTTGGCAGAGCAGGGCATACCGAGAGTTCATATGCGTCTAGACGGCGTGGTTAAAGACTGGAAATATTCTTTTTCGCCATCTATGTCTTTTCCAACCACAATGTTGGAAACGACAATGATGTCTAGTAGACTTAACTTAGACGCTTTATCATACGTAATCCACCTTACTGAGGCGTTATCATTACGTCTTCAAGAAGAGATTTACGGGATATTATTCTCAATGTGATTTCTTTTGAGGGCAGTAGTTTGTTCACGTATAACTCCGCCCTTCAGTGGCTGATTGGAGTTGGTTAGACGTGACGCAGCCCTAGCTACATCCACGCACGTGGATAGTAAGGTGAAGAACTCTCTCAGAGTCGCTTCGTTCTCGGAGAAGCCTCTCTTCGACGGCAACTTTTCAGCAATCCATGAATTGCTCGATTTACACGTTCTCTTGTCTATCTAGTGTTACAAGAGATTCAGACTGGGGCAAACATTCGGTGGTTGACTCAGAGAGTGCCACTGCAGTTGCCGGATCCGAGTGTTATGGTTATGACGGTTGCCAGTCAAACAGATTGGGATATAATATTGATACCAACGGATTGGAAGTGCCAGGGTCTTTGGGTTCCACAGTCTCTAAGCAAGCAATTATCTTCCGCGAAATAATGTTTTTTAGGCTTGCTTTATGTCATTGCATGAACATTATTCAGAAACGCATGTCCAAATCCTGTCCGTTAATTCGACAGTAGTGGCGTATCTCCGGAACCAGGGAGGCACTCATTCGTTTCCGTTATTCAATTTAATGGAAAGAATCCGTCTGTTGGTTATAGTACACCAAGTTCTGTTTCGGTCCGTCATATTCCGGGTCGTCTGATTGTTTTACCGGACTCCCATTCACTTAGGGGTCGCTTGTTGCCGTCAGAATGGACTCTCAACAAACAAGTATTCAATCAGATTTGCTATCTATGGGAGCGCCCAATGATAATTTATTTACGACACAGCTTGCTAATCATTTGCAGACGTATGTGTTGGCTTGTCCGGATCTCTGAGCTAATGTTGTTAACGCTCTATTGATCTAATAGGACGGAATGATAGGATACGCGTATCCTCCAGCGCTGTTGTTTCAGCAGGTATTGCTAAGATAAACAACCACAATACATTTCTGTTGATAGCATCTCTATCTTCACAGAGACCGTGGGTAATTTACTCTGATGTCTACTGTGGGACGTAACGCGAAATCTTCCTCAATGAGAGGATCTTTTTTCGCTGGGTAAATCGTGTCATCTTTATCACAACCCGCAAGGTCGCAACCTTCACATATTCCGTGTGTGGTCCGTATTGCATTGTAAGCATTGTACTGGACGAGCTTTGGACGCGATTTCTTACTATAGGAGATCCTCTTCTTCGCTATTCTATGCGGCTAAAGTGGAGGCTCTTCCGTCGTTGGTGTAGGGATCACTATGTTTATATTGTTGATCCCTCCATACTACTCATTGCAACTTTTTAGTATACTTGTTTGACAAGATCTACTGCAGCCTGTTATTATTAAGGTTATAGGTTTATGTTACCTCATACCTATGCACTCTATGATAGTTTACAATTGAGTCTTATGTCTCTTTATCTAAGTCAGTTACTAACTTTTTGATAAGTAGACTTAGAATCTTTAGATTAAATTCCTATATGGAATTTAACTTCGGTTCTTATTTAGCTAAGTAATCATTTGAGCCTCTGGAAACAGTAGTTTTGAAATTCTGACCTTTTAGACAGTAATTCTGTTGGCTTCTCTTTTACTGAAGAGTCAGTGAGTTTCATGCACTATCGATGGATGATTTTCACTTTCGTAGTTTCAGAATCACTACTTCCTTTACTATTTAGGTTGGATTTTTACATAAGAGTTAGGCTCCTAATATCCGGAACCTATTGTTATTAAGGTCCTTCCGTCTTCGTACGGGCGTAGGCCTTTACTCTGTCCGGTTAGAGTTTATGTATTTATAAACAGATATCTGTTTATTACTACGGGCGTAAGCTTCTTCTGTCTTTGATGCCTAATGGAAGGACGTTACGCTCCATTCTATTGCTAATGGATTCAATTAACTATCGGTACTGCTTATAGTATATCATTGACTCAGCAGTTGTGCTTAAGATTTCGGCTCATGAAGTAGGAGTTCTTCTACATCTTGGGCTTACATTAACAGTGTCGCGATTATAGATTTTTGAAGGCTGCTCATTGCGCTCAGCCATCCACATTCATGAATTTTTATCTCAGAAATATCGAGTCCATTTCTGGAGGCCTCTATTGTTAGGTCTATTATCTACTGCTCAGAATGTCATTCACTTAACAGTTGCTACTATAGCTAGGTAGGCTGTCTGTTTCGGCAGTGACTCCGTTCTGCTGCCCTCTTCGCTCTGGGCTTTTTGACCCAGGGCAAGAAAAGGGGGGGTGGGGGGAGGAGGGTGTTCCCTTGGGTTACCTGTTTTACTATGAAAACAAGGGGATACCTCCTCCGGAGTTAGTAATTCTGAGCTGTTATTGGGATGGTTGCAGTGGCGTGGCCACGGGGGGGATTGGGGGGGACACGTCCCCCCCACTTTTGCCCAAAGTTGGTCCTCGAAATATGTCCAAAACTGGCATAAAAATTGTAGGGGGGTTAGGTCCAGGGGGGGTTAGGTTGTAGATTTGTTAAATCTTGCGATTGTATTTCCTTGAAAAACCCAAAAATGTCTGCTCAGATACAAGGAAATGAAGATTTTGGGACCCTGGAATTTCAAAATTTTCTATCACGAGCCCAACCATGGTCGGCCCGTGGTAGCGACGATCCTTTACTACCCGATAACTGACTCATTTATTGTCCCTGGCAGAAAGCTTCATTATTGTGAAAAACACATTACTTCTGGGAGGGAGAGGGGGAAGAGAGGGTCTGGGGGACGCAAAATTTTAAAAATGTGAAACCCTACAAAACTTTTCCTGTATCTGGGAGTGGGGTAGTTTGTAGATTTGTTAAATCTTACGAATGTATATCCATTAAAAACTTAAAAATATCTGCTCAGATGCAAGGAAATGGAGGTTTTCGGACCTTGGAATTAAAAAATTTTCTACCACGGGCCGAACCATGGTCGGCCCGTGGTAGCGACGACCTATGGCTGCTCAATAACTGACCTATTTATTTCCCGGATACTCTCATTATCGTGACAAAAAACATTACATCTGTATCTATGTTTTGTGTGGATTTGGGGGGGGGGGGGAGGTGGTAGGGGACGCACCAGCCTGGAATACTTTTCCTGCATCCCCCCCCCCCCCCCCCCCACCCCCCCCCCCCCCCCCCCCCCCCCCCCCCCCCCCCCACACTTATTAAAACGGTTCTAGCTGCGTTCCTGTATGTGTATGAATTTGTCCCCCTCACTTGCTTTGGGCTGGCTACGCCACTGGATGGTTGTTTAGTAAGAAGTTTATGTTTTAAAAATTCATTCAAGTCTTAGTTTTTAAAGTATAGCTTTTGAATATAGCACGTGTCAACGGACATGATCATGCAATCCTCAGACACTTTTAAGGAGTATAAGAGTCTCTATTCTCTAGACTTACTTTATTTATTGGCTTACTTTAAAAATTATTAGTATAAGGATTATATTGGATATTAATAGAGTACATGGATGTATGATGCTCAATTTTGGAAGGTGTTTTATCTTTCTAATTTATCATAAATAAGAAAGATACATGTAAGACCTATTACTTCTTTTTCCCTAGAGGGGATGACTCTATTTTATATTATTGAGCGTATTCCATCTTGCTCTATGTCCTTGGCCCTCCAGCCTTTTTACTATTCAGCTATGTCTGGGTCATTGGTACAGTATAAAAATGTTAAAAAATTTATAGTAATTTCTATATTTTTTATACTTACCAATGACCCAGACAGGGATGGCCCTCCCAGGAGTTGGGAACTCTTGCCTCCCCGCTGAGTACATAGCGCTTACCAGGCACTGGTTATTAGAATGATTAATGGCGCCAATTTCGGAACGTCCTTGACACTGCGCATGCACAGTAGAGGTGAAGTGTGGAGGGCCATTCAGGACATGTTTTCTTTGGTTTTAGATGCAAATTTTGGGGATTGGGGGGCAAAATTTGTGTTTGGCCCTATATTTTAAGAGTTAGCACCAGCTATGTCTGGGTCATTGGTAAGTATAAAAAATATAGAAATTACTATAAATTTTTTAACATTTCCCAATTTTTAAAAAATTACAACACCATGTAGTCAATAAAAATAATAAGAGAAAGTTGTTTGACACTTCACTCAAAACAGTTTTTAAGCAAGAAGTCTTGTTTTTTTTAGCTCACCTGACTGAAAGTCAGGGTGAGCTTTTCTGATCACTTTTCGTCAGTCATGCGTCGTCTGTCGTCCGTCGTGAAGGTGGTGTTTGGGCCTTTTTCTCCCAAACCACTGGCCGCATATTAATGAAATTTCATGTGAGTAGGGGTTATATAAGGGCATTTTGATTTTTATCCAAATTAGGTTTTAGCTCATATTGAGCAGAGGTGTGGGGAAAAAATGGCCTAATTTTTTGAAAATCTTCTTCTAATGAACCACCAGTAGCAGAGACTTGATATGTGGTATACAGAGTCCTTTTGAGGTTTAGAATCAAGTTTGTTCAACAGAAGTTTGTCGGGCATTATTTGCCTTCGTTATGGGAGGGGCAAAAATTTTGGCCACGCCTAAAATTTCTATTTTCAGAACCGTGAGGTCAATTTGAACCAAATTTGATATGAGATGATAATGGGTCATAAGTACTTGATTGATGCAAAAAAATTTTTCTCATTGCCCCGTGGGAATCTCGGGTGCTAAAAATAGGAAAAACCTTAAAACTGCCATATCTCCAAAACTACACAGCACAGAGAATTCTTATTTTGTATAAAGCTTACTTTTATCCAGTCGAATAGAGTGGTTAAAAAAAATCCCTATTGCTTTGATCACAAGGTACTTTTTTCAGGACTTTGAAAAAGTGCTGAGTCAGCACTTTTTAACACTGTAGGCAATGGGAAAAAGATTAAAAAATCTTCTTCTCTAGATCCAGCAGGCAGAATCTTTTGATATTTGGTATGCAACATTGTAGGGTGGATCTGATTCAAGTTTGTTCAAATCGGCCCCCCTGGGTTTTTATTTGGGCTCAGTATAGGAGACCGATTTCGAACTTAGTGCATTTCGGACAAATTTCTTCAAAAATCTTCTTCTCCAGATCCAGCAGGCAAAATCTTTTGATATTTGGTATGCAACATTGTGGGGTGGATCTGATTCAGGTTTGTTCAAATCGGCCCCCTGGATTAATATTTGGGCTCACTATAGAAGCCTAAATTCAAACTTAGTGCATTTCAGGCAAATTTCTTAAAAAATCTTCTTCTCCAGATCCAGCCGGCAGAATCTTTTGATATTTGGTATGCAACATTGTGGGGTGGATCTGATTCAGGTTTGTTCAAATCGGCCCCCTGGGTTTATACTTGGGCTCAGTATAGAAGCTTGAATTCGAACTTAATGCATTTCAGGCAAATTTCTTCAAAAATCTTCTTCTCCAGATCCAGCAGGCAGAATCTTTTGATATTTGGTATGCAACATTGTGGGGTTTATCTGATTCAAGTTTGTTCAAATCGGCTCCCTGGATTCATATTTGGGCTCACTATAGAAGCTCGAATTCGAACTTAGTGCATTTCAGGCAAATTTCTTCAAAAATCTTCTTCTCCAGATCCAGCAGGCAGAATCTTTTGATATTTGGTATGCAACATTGTGGGGTGGATCTGATTCAAGTTTGTTCTAATCAGCCCCCTGAATTCATATTTGGGCTCACTATAGAAGCCCGAATTCGAACTTACTGCATTTCAGGCAAATTTCTTAAAAAACCTTCTTCTCCAGATCCTGCAGGCAGAATCTTTTGATATTTGGTATGCAACATTGTGGGGTGGATCTGATTCAAGTTTGTTCAAAATGGCTCCCTAGATTTATATTTGGGCTCACTATAGAAGCTTGAATTCGAACTTCGTGCATTTCAGGCAAATGTCTTTGAAAATCTTCTTCTCAAGATCCAGCAGGAAGAATCTTTTGATATCGGGTATGCACCATGCTTAGGGGGTGAGATTCAAGTTTGTTCAAGCCAAGTCCCTGGGTTGGGCTCACTGTGGTAGCCCGAATTATAACTTAGTTCAAAATGAGGAATTTTCTTTAAAAAACTTCTTCAGATCCAGCAGTCGGAATGTTTGGATATTTGGTATGCAGCATCCTTAGGGGGGTGAGATTCAAGTTTGTTCAAGCCATGTCCCTAGGTCCATATTTGGACTCAATGTGGGAGCCCGAATGATAACTTCGTTCAAAATGAGGAATTTTCTTTAAAAATCTTCTTCAGATCCAGCAGTCGGAATGTTTTGATATTTGGTATGCAGTATCCTTAGGGGGGGTGAGATTCAAGTTTGTTCAAGCCATGTCCCTAGGTCCATATTTGGACTCACTGTGGGAGCTTGAATTGTAACTTAGTTCAAAATGAGGAATTTTCTTTAAAAATCTTCTTCTTCAGATCCAGCAGTCAGAATGTTTTGATATTTGATGTGCAGCATCCTTAGAGGGGTGAGATTCAAGTTTGTTAAAGCCAAGTCCCTGGTTTCATATATGGGCTCCCTGTGGGAGCCCGAATTATAACTTAGTTCAATATGAGGAATATTCTTTAAAAAAATCTTTTTTTTTTTTAGATCCACTGGTCAGAAGCTTTGGATATTTGGTATAAGCTTTTCTTAGGAGGAGCTGATGCAACTTGTTGAAATCATTTCTCTGGGTTGATATTTAGGCTACCATGTCAGGTGAGCACCCTCAGGCCCCTTGGGGCCTCTTGTTTTTTATTATTTTCCCTCAGAACAAACAGTATAGGAAATTGTAGTACCACCAAACACCTTTGGAGTAAATAATACACTGAAATAATAACTTCTAAATCTCTCGAAAGATATAAGAAGTGCTAGCAGAGGTTGAGCCACTTTTTGCTCACTGTAGTAGATAAGTTCTGTTTGACTGGTTTAGAAGGATCTGGATGTCAGTTCTGGGGTGTGAGTTCAAAAGTTATCAGCTTGTCTACTCTTGCAAATTTGTGATATAGCCATTGATGTTGAATGTGTCTTTTAACCCTTTACCCAGTGTAATGGCATGAACCGACCAGCACTATTCACAAAAATCACCATTCAGTTTTCATCACTCTTTCATTTCTTGTCACAAAAACATAGCTTGTGACCCCTCATTTGAGATTGCAAAATGGCCAGAGAAATAAATTGAACAACAGGGCAAGAGCAACTATTGAGTTAATCAGAGGTCACATGTTAGGTGTAAAACCAATAAGGATGTTGAGGTACGAAGGTGGGGAGGGGGGGAGTGTTTATTGTTAAATATAAATCGGAATAATTCCATCTGTTTTTACACAGACATCCTCAGAACAAATGGTTTCAGTTCTGAAGGCTGTGATGCTTGATTCTTGTCCACAAGCTATAGGACATTTATAATTCCATGGAAAATGACAGCTAATGGTAACTAAGGCGTGAAACAATATCCTTGCATTAAGTAGCACCAATGATCATGTGCAAATGACTGAACTAGACTGACAGGGGGAGTGACTCTCCAAGGCAGCCTCTTTGAATCCATGTGCTCTCTGGTTGACTCCAGCTATAACAATGCCAGGAACAGGGATGAGACTTTTAAGTTTTTTATCGGATTTCAGTCTTTTTCGAATTTAAAAATGTATTTCTTTGAATTCACATGATAATGGTCTTTCAGATCATTTTCATATGAATTCAAAGAAATAAAAGGTCCCATCAAAGCATTATTCAAACTGGTTATCATATAATTGGGGGCATAACAGATGATTTTGATTCATTTCCCTTCATGCAAGCACAATTTCAGTTTATTTTCAGTTTTTTTATTAGTCTGAAATCTCATGCTTGCTGGAAAACTGACTGACTTGGGAGAAGTGTTCCACTATGCTTTCTGAGAAACAGATTTTATCTGGTTCGTTTTGAGTATCATTATTGGAGTCATAAATGATACAGAATGATAAGAATTTATTATTTTTGACTCTTATTTTCGTAAATTTATAGATTTCTGACAGGCACTGCTCAATAATATGTAAGAAAATAGTTGTTATGAAGAGACATGCATAGTCATATAGATACTAAATAAATGGAGGGTGCATTCATTTCTTGCTCTTGACTGACTGAGGCAATGGTTTTCAGCAGCAGTGTCTTTCTACAATGCTATTTCGGGAGTTTATTGATTGAATCTTGTTTAGTTTAACTCTTTGCATGCTTCTGGCAGATATTTCTGCCCAGCACAGGGTTTTTTCTCATCACTGAAATAAGTATAAGTTGGACACATTTAATCGTATTTGCCCCATGTAAATTGAAGGGATTTTTTCAACAATGATTTCTTGTGTTACATGGAGATTAATTTTTCATCAAATCTAGTCATGGCTGCTGTGCAGCAGCCATGACTGGATTTGATGAGAAATATCTAGAAAATACTCAGCAGGTTAAGAGTTAAACAGTATTTATTTCCAGTTCTCAAATATATACAATTATATCAGTTATAGTAAGTGTTGATCCAACATGAAATTGTAAGCTTATACGAGGTTGTTTCCACCATTCTTGTTTGGTAGAGGTTATTGAGTTTTGAAAATCATAAAATCTCACATGAATAAAATATTACCTCGTCCTTCAACAGCTAAACAGCTGAGTATTTTCTTGACTTTCTCTTAAAATCAACTCATGGCTTCTGCAAAGCAGTCATGACTTGTTTTGATAGAATATTCTATTGAATCTGGCATCAAGAAATCATCATTAAGAGGACTCCTTCTAGGTAACTGTATTTATTCTTGGCAGGAAAATTTATTCTGGGCATAAAAATCTGCCTGTAGCAGACAAGGACTTAAAGGAACATTAAGACACTGATTTGAAAAAAATAGGGACTCTCAGATTGTGCTTGTATGTGAAAGAGCATCATGTTAAAACACCCCTTGGTGCAAAGTAAACATAGAATTACTCAAATCTGTGATTTAAAAACTTTTATGCAGACAAATTTGCAGAAGAATCAACATTGCAAGGATATAAGCAAGTTTGCCTGAAGTGATCAGTGAAGTGATCAGAAGAAAATTTCTGATGCTTGTGGAAATAATTCAATACCTCAAATGCATTGCGAATATTTTATCACCACGAATAACAACTGAGCATTATTTTTGGCAATAACTGGGTATTATTTCCAAATGAAACAAAATACTGCATTTTGATTGGCTGAGAGGTACGGTGTACCTTGCAATCCACAGTGGCTTATTTTTTACACCGTGTCTAACCACGGTGTAAAAAGAAGAATATACAAGAGCAAGCTATATGGCTAAAAAAGTACCCATTTTTAATTATTAATTCATACCTTCTGTTCGGTTATGTTAGAACAAAAATAAAAATACAGGAAATTTAATATTTATGTGCAATAAAATATTACAGATATGGACGTCATTGGAACTGGCTCATTGAGCCAGTTCCAGTGACATCCATATTTGTCTTGTTTTTATTTAAGAAACTTGCAAAGTACAAATTTTCTGTCAGTTTTTTCCCACAGTGTAGGTTAAAGTATTAAGTACACCAAAATTCTTGGAAATAAATCCATTATCCTTGTGTTTTCCAGGGTGTATGGGAATTTACACCGGTTTGGGAACTCATACACCCTTCGGCTTCGCCGCAAGGTGTATGATGAAACTGATAAAGGAAGCATGGATAAAACTAGCCAAATTAACTGTGATGTCAGTAATTTGAGAATCATCCAGTTAATTTGGTTACAGCATTTACTCTGCAAATTTGAAGGCCAGCAAATTTTCAATATACGGACCACTCATAAATTTGTTCAGCAGTTCTTCTAGTTTTTACTTGCCTAGCAAGTAGGGTGTACACATAGATTCTATTCTTTGTGTGTTCAAATACATTCTGTATGTAGAGTACTGTACAGATTCATCCCATAACTTTTGCTATGGTGTTCAATTTAAAGCTTGTACTATACATATAGGTATAGGTGTTCATTTAAAGAAAATAGTGGCTGATATTTTTTAAAGTATTTATTTTATTTGTGAAGTGTTTTGTATTTTGACAAGGATTTTGTACATTTTGCAGATTATTATTTTATTTCTAAACCAAATTAAGCCAAGAATAGAGGCATTTGGTGTTCAGGACATGGAACCTTTCAAAGGTGAGTAATGGATGTAATATGACAAGTTTTGCAACATCTGATACACTCAACAAGAAGTAATAAATGAATCAACTGTAGCAAGATTGAAGGTTAATTTATTGATACGTGTGATTTAAGCAGACTATGTAACTTTATTAATTTCTTCTCACTGGAACAGTGCATATATTAAGGCAATAATGGATCTCAAGGTTGTTGGCCATTTAACTAGTCCAGTAGTTTTGATTATCATAGGAGGGTGATGTTAGCTCATCTGCAATATGGTACAGGAGGGTGTTTGCACTCATAGTTCCACAGTCATTTCACTATGATGGGAAACCCTGTACCAAAGGCTATTCTGTAAAACCAACACAAAGAAGTTGTGCATCTTTAAAGGCCTATCTGACTTGGACAAACTTGCTTGTCTCACAGCAGGTACTTCAGAGGTGAGTTTTATTGCTCTCTCCAGAAGATCTCTGGGGAATCTTTAAGTAGATGGGGCAAACAAATCGATAGAGATATTTTTGTGGTATCCCACCAGGTTTACTAGAGTCATAGAGTGATTTCCTTCCCTCTCCAGCTTCTGCCTGCACCTGAAACTGGAGATATGTGAGAGGTCTAGGAAATCACCATACAAACAAATGCAAATGAAGTTCACTGTGAAGCTTCTGAAGAGCAATAAATAGACAGAATGAAACACCTGTGTGAATGGGTTAATCGATATGGCACGAGTGCCAATGCGGAAGGATAGGTTGCTGTGGCCGATTAACCCATTCACACACATGTGTCGTTCTGTATTTATTACATGCCTGGGGGCACAGTGGCTCAGTAGGTAGAGGTCCTCGGTTCGAATCCCACCTGTGGCAACCATGTTGTGTCCTTGAGCAAGATACTTTACCTCCATTGCCCTTGTGGGGGCACTGTCATGTTGTGTACTAAGGCATACTACACGTCAATGGAGCACCTGTCTTCAACCAATGCTAACCCTGCTTGTGTGGAGTTAGTATGTTGGGAAGCTGACAGTTGCTCTGTGGTTCTCTCTGGGTACTCCAGCTTCCTCCACCCATAAGACTGTCATGGTCATGAATAGCCGTTTTGCAGAAATATGTGACCTTAAAACATCAATAAATAAATAAATAAATTATTGCATGCCTTCAGGTCTACAAAAACAATTATTAGAAGGACACTCAGCAATTCATTTGACAACTAGCAACACAAAGAACACATTTTATCGCCAACCAGATTTGCGAGGGGAACTATTTCATCCCCCTGAGTTCCAATATGTTCCTACTGGCACATAGAACACATTGAAACTCAGGGGACAATTTTCAGCTATCGCTAGCAATTCAAATTGTAATTTGCGTTGCACAATTTGTAGAAAATTCCAGTGAAATTTTGCTTCTGTTTAAAAATAGTCCATCAACGATTTCCATTCCGCACATATGTGCGGAACAGATTTTCAATTTCTGCATGGTTTAGTGTTGCTGTAGATGGGGATTTCATCAAACAGGCATGTAATAAAATGCACTCCAGCATACAATCAATAAGGAGTCCTGCAGAGTCAAATTACTTAGGCAGTGGTTTCCCGACAAGTCTTGGCTGCCTTTAGAGGCAGCCAAGACTTGACTAGAAACCACCGCTAAGCCAGTAGAATCAGCAGATTGTGGTGTAGCAGAATGTGCGGAAAATTGCATAGGGCTTTGAGAGTTAAGAGAATTATTGTGTCAACACTTATTAAAATTCTGTCATTTTGTGTGTTTTAAAAAATTCATGTTTTTCAGGCCATTTCCACTTAGTTTTATGATATGGTGTGGGGGGGGGGGGGGGGGAGCAAATTGTTAATCCTTAAAATAGTTGGATTTATTAATTTATCTCCTTTCACTTGACTGTGGAAATACTACTGTATTCAGCAGTGAGAATTTATTGTAATGCAGTTGCAATTTAACCGGCTCAGTGTGTTCTGTCAAACAAGATATAGTTAGGTAAATTTTTAGTCCTACAGGTCCAAAATAATATCAGTGAAGAGGTCCCCAGGTGGAAAAAGGAATGATGAGGCAGATTTTCCCGAAATTTTGCTTGAGAAACCAGATATATTTTTTAATAGTCTCATCAAGACTTTTCTACTTGTGCAATCACCCCTTCTTTATTTTCAAATTGAGAGCGAGAGCAAATGCTCACATCAAAACTACAGGCTTGGTTTTAGCTGGGAAACTGAGATTTTCTAAGATAAAGTTATATATATATTTTTATACTGTACCAATGACCCAGACTTAGCTGGTGCTAACTCTAAAAAATCCAGGGCCAAACACAAATTTTGCCCCCCAATCCCCAAAATTTCCATCTAAAACCAAAAGAAATCATGTCCTATAGGACCTCCATACTTTGCCCTTACTGCGCATGCGCAGTGTCAAGGACGTTCCGAAATTGGCGCCAATTATCATTCTCTGTTTGGCCCTTCATCAGTCAACATCTCACTCATCTTTGTGCTTGTAAATCTCAGTTTAAAGGATGCCAGACACGTAATTATTGGAGAAATGGTGATTCTAAGGAGGATATAGAAGGAGGAGAGGAAAAAGGAGTGACAAAAAATAATCAGGGGTGTACTTAAAATTTTTTATGAAATTATGTTAAGTTGCCTATTTTCGAGGCATGGGCCTCTTGTTGTCATTCTTGCTAAAAAGTTGCACTGCTTATTCAGTGTTTCCTCTCCCCTGGTCTTCTAAGTCCCCCCTTGCAATTCTCCCATGCTTTTGGCATATTTTTGAGAAAGATCATTTCAAAGTTTTCTGTTATTTTCCCCATAGTTACGTTTTCACCCATGGGTGTATAAATGTTGTGTTCTGCATCTTCCATCTGATGTTCTGCAGATTCTCCCCTGGGAGTCTCTGTCTTGCATCAGATAGAGTGTAATTTTGATGACTGATTTCGGGCCAGTTTTGTCAGTGCCTGGAGTCATGTTTTCTGGTGTTTTTACACTGTTTGTTTACATTGGCAACAGTCTCTTTTGAGGGGGGCTTTTTGCCTTTGGAGTAGTTTATCTCACTATAAGATACATTTTTATTATCCGTAAGTGTTGCATTAATTATTTAATATAAATTTAAAATTTTTGACCACACTTAGCCATCGGATCCATTGGGGCTCAACGTTACTTTTCAGAAACTTGGGCTTCTCTGAAAAAATATTTTTCAAAAATTATTTTGATTTTCAATTGTTTTTTCATTATTAATGGATCATGTTATTATGTATCTTTGTGTCAGGGGTTTGTGCGAGTAACTAGGACTTGTTGACTTTTCACAATGAAAGGATATTGTTCAAATTGTAATAGGAAGAAATCTTCCTCTGACTTTCATGATCATTGCATTAATTGTAGTCAGTGTTCTCGCACTAATCCCTGTTCTATATGTCAATATTGGGATGACAAACATTGGAAACGTGTGTCACGATATGTTGTTAGTGGAGAAAGGGCTATGCCGGCTCTTTCTCCGCAGGGTCACTCTACTGAACAGGGTGATGTTTGCGTGTTATCTTCCGCAAGTGCGCTTCCGTCGTCACAAATGAATACAGAGCTAGCGGCAAAAGTGCTCTTGGAGATTAAACAAATGTCGTCCGCTAGCTCGCCCGGTTTAGCGTCCATTCACCGAATGGTTTGGCAGCCGGGTTCATCCGATGCGGTCCAGGAGGAAATGTTGGGTGATGCGAGCACTATAAACATTCAAGATGCACACCCAGTGACGGCGGATATTAGGCGAGATCGGAGAAAGCCTTTGAGTCCGGTTCCTAGCTCGCCCAGGTCCAGCCGGGCCGCGAGCGAGAGAGGCCCCTCTCTCGTACAACAACATCTGGGACCAGATGTTGTGGTACAAAATGTGTCGCAAGTGGAGCACACGTCCGTCGCTCGGGACGCTCCGTTGTATAGGCAGTCCGCGGAGACTGCTCAGGCTTCTTCCTCTCGTCAGCGCACACGACCGCACCTTGGCTACGTGACCGCCGATATTTTACCAGCTTCGCTGATCAGGGATTTTTCGGCGACCAGGTCACACCATCCGGTAGCCAGGGACACGAGGCCGATCGACTCTGGATGTTCACATAGGAAGAGTATGTGGGAGTCATCAGATGCGGAGCTGCCCTCGCGAAGCAGCGAAAGACTGCGCCTCCGCAGGCCTCGATGTCGGACGTACTTGTGCAGATAGCACAACTTATCGCAGCATCCCAGCAGCCGACAGAAACGGTGTCGGATCGGGAATTATCCGACGGCGCTGGGTCGGTACGCTCAGCCGAAGCATCGGGGGCGGACGACCGGGAGCATCATGAGGTCCGACCGGATGGTGAAAGGGATACGGATGACTTGGAGCTATCCCTTTCAGAACAACATAAAGCTGCCGTGGACTTCATCCGGCACTTTCTCCCTCAAGTTGTTCCGTCGGGCCAGACTGCTGCGGTTCCGACAAGAGAATTATAGCGTCATTGGACTCTGATTTCTTTGAGCGGTTCAGGGACATCGCTCCCGAGTTTCCGTCTCAGTCCAATAATGTTGCAAGAACATTTGAATTATTGAACGACGCTATATTCAAACTTGCTTCCAAAACGGGGAAAGCAGGTTTCTTGTCCGCCAATACTCTCAACCTGCCTTTCATTAATGCAAGGAAGAAATTTGACACGGCAGGACAGGGTATCCCGAGAGTTCCTCTGCGTATGGACGACGAGGCGGAAGACTTAGAACTATCATTACCGTCGTCGGTGTCTATTCCAACCGCTGTGTTGGAAACAACTATTTCGTCTAACAGAGACAGTTTAGATGCCTTATCTTACGCAGATCACCTTACTAAGGCGTTATCACTGCGCCTTCAAGGGAAAGAATTTCAGGATATACAATCCTCTTTAAGACTTCTTTCAAGGGCAGTAGCTTATTCCACGTGTAACTCCGCCCTTTCAGTGGCAAACCTGGAGTTGGTTAGACGTGACGCAGCCCTAGCTACATCCACACTCGTGGATACTAAGGTGAAGAACTCTCTCAGAGTCGCTTCGGTCTCCGGAGAACTTCTCTTTGACGGCAAGCTTTCTGCAATTTACGATAAAATTACAAAGAAAGCTTCCGATTCTCTGCTGTTCAAGTCTGCTTCTAAGAAGTCGTACACGGCAGACAAGAGTAAGACAGTCACTTCTGGGTCTAATGCGCCCAAGAGAGGTTCCTATAGAGGTTCCGGTGCGTCCTCTTGGTCTTATTCAAGAGACCGTCAAGGTAGCGACTCACGTTCGGGATGTCCTTCGGGCCGGGACAACCGGTCAGACGCCCCGAGGTCGACGGGACGAGGTGCGGGTCGTGGAGGACGTGGTTTCTCCTACCGCAGGTCCAGGAGGTGATGGCTTCAACCTCTATCGTGTACCGGTTGGCGGAAGGTTGTCAAGTTTTTCACAAGAGTGGGCGTCGATTACGGACGACCCTTGGGTGAGAGGGGTGATTTCGGAAGGTCTAAAGATATCCTTCAAACGAAAGCCTCCATTAACTCGAAGTCCAAAATGGACTCAACTTCCGTCAAATCCGCAGAAAAGAGACGCTCTATTATCAGAGGTGCAGTCTCTTTTAATGAAGAACGCGGTAGAGGTCATAGAAAACCAGGAGACTCCGGGATTCTACAGCCATCTGTTTCTGGTTCCGAAACCAGATGGCTCGTTCCGTCCAGTCATAGATTTGAGCTGGATAAACAAGCTGATCGTTGCTCCGAAGTTTTATATGGAGACGATTCGGTTGGTCAGAGCGAGTATTCGGGTGAACGATTATGCAACGAGCATAGATCTCAAAGATGCGTACTTTTACGTCATGGAACATCCGACATTCAGAAAGTATCTACGCTTTGCAGTCCTAGGAGTGGTGTATCAATTCCGGGCGATGTGCTTCGGATTGAATCTAGCACCCTGGGCTTTCACTCGGGTAATGAACTCGGTAATGATGTATTTCCGAGCTCATTCGTCTGCGGTAACGTCGGCCTACCTGGACGACATTCTTCAGAGGTACGGCAACGAGTTAACGCTTCAGAACGATGTGCAGAATCTACTTCTATTGCTCCGACGTCTCGGTTTTATAATAAACGAGGAGAAGTCGGATCTGGTGCCGTCCAAGTCAATCACACATCTGGGAATGAGCTTCGAGACGCACAACAATCTCGTTCGTCTGCCGTTAACTAGAGCGAAATTAGTCAGTTGTTACGCTCGCTATTGTCTGCACGCAGACAAAGTCACAGCGAGAGAATTTATGAGACTGATAGGTCTGTGCGGAGCCGCTGCGGATCTCATTCCGATGGGGCGGTTACGCACGTGTCCTCTCCAAATTTTCTTGACTCAGAATTAGAGTGTGAAAATTCATTCGCTCGACATAGACGTTCTCTTGTCAGATCAAGTGAAACGAGCGATTCAGACTTGGGCAAACATTCAGTGGTTAACTCATGGAGTTCCGCTGCAGTTGCCGGATCCGAGTTTTACCATTATGACGGATGCCAGTCAAACAGGTTGGGGTGCATCTTTGATCCCAACGGATTCAAGATGCCAGGGTCTTTGGGATCCGCTATTCCTGGGCAAGCACATAAACATCAAGGAAATGATGTCAATTTGGCTTGCGTTACGTCATTGGATGGACATTATTCACAATGCTCATGTCCAAATCCTGTCCGACAATACGACAGTAGTGCCGTATATACGGAATCAGGGAGGCACTCATTCAGTTCCGTTGTTCAATCTAACGGAAAGAATCCTTCTGTTTGCTCTAGAACATCAGGTTCTTCTTTCGGTCCGTCATATACCGGGTCGTCTGAATGTACTAGCAGACTCCCTTTCAAGAAAGGGTCGCTTGTTGCCGTCGGAGTGGACTCTCAACAAACAAGTATTCAATCAGATTTGCTACCAATGGGAACGGCCAATGATAGACTTATTTGCGACACATCTCAACAATCAGTTGCAGACGTATGTGTCTCCGTGTCCGGATCCAAGAGCATTTGCAGTAGACGCTCTGTCGATCCCTTGGGACGGAATGATAGGATATGCGTATCCTCCAGCGCCGTTAATTCAGCAAGTATTGCTAAAGATAAAACAATCTCAATGCAAGATTCTGTTGGTAGCATCTCTGTCTCCACAGAGACCGTGGATAAATCTACTCAGGTGTCTGTTGTGGGACCTACCGCGAAAGCTTCCTCCACAGGAGGATCTTCTTTCGCAGGGGAAATCGCGTCAACTCCATCACAACCCGCAAGGTCTCAACCTTCATGTTTTTCCGTTGTGTGGTCCTTCTTGCATGGCAAGCACTTTACAGGACGAGCAGTGGATGCGATTTCTAACTGTAGGAGGACCTCCTCTTCGCTAAACTATGCGGCAAAGTGGAAGGTTTTTCGTCGTTGGTGTAGGGATCATTCTGTGGATATTTTTGATCCCTCTATACCAGACATTGCAAACTTTCTAGTATACTTGTTTGACGAAATCAAACTGCAGCCTGTTACTATTAAGGGTTATAGGTCTATGTTATCTGATACCTATGCACATCATGATAGTTTACAAATTGGATCTAATGTCTCTTTATCTAAGTTGGTTAGAAACTTCTTGATAAATAGACCCAGAACTCTTAGGTTAATTCCTAAATGGAATTTAGCTTGGGTTCTTCTTAAACTGAAGGAAAAGCCATTTGAACCTCTTGGGACAGTAGATTCAAATTCTTATCTTATAAGATAGCTTTTCTCTTAGCTTTCTCTTCTGCTGGAAGAGTCAGTGAGCTTCATGCACTGTCGGTGGATGATTCTCACTATCGTAGTGTCGGGAACACTATCACCTTCACTACTAATGTGGGTTTTTTAGCTAAGAATCAGGCTCCTAATAAATATCCGGAACCTATTGTTATTAAGGCTCTTCCGTCTTCAGACGGGCGTAGGCCTTTACTCTGTCCTGTTAGAGCGTTACGTATCTATAAACAGAGATCTCAGTTTATCAGAAAGGGACGAAAACGTTTCTTTCTGTCTCTGATGCCTAATAGAAAGGACTTTTCGGTCCATTCTATTGCTAGATGGATTCAATTAACTATCCGTACTGCTTATGAGAATTTATCTTCTTCTCAGCAGTCTGTGCTTAAGATTTCGGCTCATGAAGTAAGAGCTCTTGCTACTTCTTGGGCTTACGCTAATAGTATTGCTATTACAGATTTAATGAAGGCTGCTTATTGGTCTCAGCCATCCACATTCACAAATTTTTATCTCAGAAATGTTGAGTCCATTTCTGGAGACCTGCATTGTTTAGGTCCATTATCTGTTGCTCAGAATGTCGTCCACTAAACAGTTGCAACTATAGTTATGCAGGCTTTCTGTTCCGGCAGTGACTCCGTCCGGCTGCCCTCTTCGCTCTGGGCTATTTGACCCAGGGCAAGGGGAAGGGGGGGGGGGGGGGAGGGTGTTCCCTTAGGTCACCTGCTTTATAGTGAAAAGCAAGGGAATGCCTCCTCCGAAGTCAGTATTTCTGAGTCGTTTCCGGGATGGTTTTAAAGTGTAATATTAATGTTAAAATTCATTCATGTCATATTTTTAAAGTGTAGCTCGGTGTGAAGCATTTGTATATGTCAAGTGTCAAACAGGCGTTAATATACAATCCTCGGACACTTTTAAAGAATATAAAGAGTCTCAATTCTCTGGACTAACTTTATTTATTGGCTTACTTTAAAAATAATTAGTATAAAGGGTTATACTGGATGTTAATAGAGAACATGAATGTTATTGTGCTCAATTATGAAGGGTATTGTATCTTTCTAATTTAACATAAAATAAGAAAGATACATGTAAAGCCTAATACTCCTTTTCTCCTTGAGGGGTTGCCTCTATATTATATAGTTGAGCTTATTGGATTTTCCTCTATATCCTAGGCCCTCCAGCCTTTTTACTATTCAGCTAAGTCTGGGTCATTGGTACAGTATAAAAATGTTAAAAAATTTATAGTAATTTATATATTTTTTATACTTACCAATGACCCAGACGGGGATGGCCCTCCCAGGAGTTGGGAACTCTTACCTCCCCGCTGAGTACATAGCGCTGACCAGGCACTGCCAGTAAGAATGATGATAATTGGCGCCAATTTCGGAACGTCCTTGACACTGCGCATGCGCAGTAAGGGCAAAGTATGGAGGTCCTATAGGACATGATTTCTTTTGGTTTTAGATGCAAATTTTGGGGATTGGGGGGCAAAATTTGTGTTTGGCCCTGGATTTTTTAGAGTTAGCACCAGCTATGTCTGGGTCATTGGTAAGTATAAAAAATATATAAATTACTATAAATTTTTTAACTTTTCACATTGATGGTTTTGTTTTAGTTTGAATTTAGCTTGTGAAAATGTTATTTGATAGAAATTTTGTTTCATCTATTTTATTTACTTTGAAGAGTCCTTAACAGAATCCAGAGAAAATATCCTGTCAGCACTGCCTCCTTATAAAAGTTTTCTTATTGAAGATATTTGTGATTTGTGTGCAATACATATCAAACAAGTGAACGACATTCCAAGATTATACAGACGAACAAATAGAGAGGTACATTAGGAGTTTAAAAGCAAATATTTTATTTACATCAGCAGTTTTTCACCCAGCAAACAAAACATCCAGATACTTTTCTGCATTAGATACTTAGTTCAGTGATAAACTGACCATTCAGGAGATTTCCAAGTGAGCTGATCTGTTGAGACATCTGGGCATGCATAGTTGTCCTTGGTCTGATTGAGAACTTGGGCCAAGATAATGTGCAAATACTCAGTACCCAGTGCCACTGCATGCATCCGTCGGTTGAGTCTTGATTTGAGTCGGCAGAAATATTTTGTCCAAAATATCATTACTTTACAAGTGCATTTATAAAAAAAATAGCTCAGTTGTAACTTAGTAATCCAGTATGATTATATTAATTAGTTAGCGTGTGCAAATTTACAGTGGTTTGAAAACTGATACATCCTGTTCCTGAGGTGCAGCTCTGCCAAACAGTATGATGTAGTTCAAGTTTATTTTTCTTCAAATAAGGTTGAAAGAACATGCTCTTAACCTTTATCTAGCAAATCAGCTTCATCCACACGTGTTATATGCAATTTCAGCAGTTGAAATTTTTTTAAAAAAATTTCAACAAAACCATACCATGTGACCCCTCACTGGAATGAGCTCAAGCAAATTTTGATGGATGGTACCTTGCTCCAGTACCCCTAAAGCAGTGTCCTCACTTTAAATATTGACATTGTAATTTTGCTTAAATTCTAGGTGCCTAGTAAGAGTTCATCTTACATAAATAGTCTGCTGAAGCCTTTGAAGATATTCCTTGAAGAACATGGTGATTATTTGAGTGATAAAGAGCGCCAGAGCATCTTGCATAATGTTTTTTCAAGTATAGCTGAACAGTGAGTAAATTAATTCAATAATACCTTCTTTTGGGGAATCAGGCAATAAACCCTTAGCCTGCAACTGGTGGAATTCAATTCACTTTACAATTTCAATTTATTCACAGCATACAAATACAAATAAGAGATTAGATAGCAGGGTGTTACAAAATTATGGATAGATGTGTAGATGTATACTGTAGGGAATGACATAGTCTTGTGACTGTCTTCCTGTCATCCCCAAGACAAAAAAGAAAAGAAATACTAAAATAGAATAACAAGTGGAAAATATCTCATTTGAGTAAAAGAAGTCAAGACAGCAGGTAGTCATTGCTTTCATATCAAATGTAACATAGTTTTGTTGGAAATTAATTAATATTTCCTCGTCATGGAGCAAATTCCTCTATTTTCTATTTATGATTATTGTAGCCTCTTAATTAACTGCATTTCTGAAGCGAAAAAAAAAAAAAAAAATATATATATGTATATATTCTCCTTGTAAACCAGTATAGTGACCGAGTATAGTGACCGTAAGCCAATAGGGTGATGTGTGCTCAAAAAAAAAAATCATAAATGACCATACGATACCCAGAGACTAATGGGCAAGACAATCGGAGCATCTTGGGTTGGAACAGCTAACGTTGGAGCTATATGAGTTTATAAATTGATCAATCAATGTTTTCTTTAATAACGTTCAGGTGAGGGTTTTTATGGTAACATCTAGGTTATTCCAAAGTTTGGGAAAAGAAAAATATGGGAGCGCGGCTGAGAACTGGGTGCGGGTTTGGGCGTGATAAGGCTTCCACTCTGCCTTGTAGTCATTCCTGAAGGATTTGAGTACACTTGAAATGTATTATCAAAACTGACGGGGAGATTGTTTTTAGACCAGTCATGCATAAATAGGAGTGAATGCAACTTGTAGAGATCATTAAATATAAGAATTTTCAAGCGTTTGAAAAGTGGGTCCGTGTGTGAGTTGTATATTTTGTTCGCTATGATACGCACAGCCTTTTTTTGCAAATTCACTATTTGTTTTGTAGCTGATGTGTTACCCCATATTTGAATACCATAAATTAGATGACTTTGAATTAGGGTGAAATAGAGTATACGTAATGTCTCGTGCGGTAACAATTTTTTTGCTCTATTCAGGATGTAAATTGTCCTGGATAGTTTCATACAAAGTCCTGATACGTGGTGATTAAATTTAGGTTTTCATCCATGTTAATTCCTAGGAATTTTATGAATTTGTGCAGGTGATTATTTCCTGCTATTGTTAGGTTTGAATTGTTTAATGAAATTTGGGTTTGTATGTTGTTAAGATTGTAGTTATCGTTTTGGGGATGGGGATTGTTGTTATCGTTTTGGGGATGGAGAATTAAAACCTTTGTTTTATTTCCATTTAATGACAATTTATTAGCGGAACACCAGTCATTTATTTTTGATAATTCAATGTTTGCCTTTTCTATCAGGAAGTTGAGATCATTCCCAGATTCATAGCCTCTTGTGTCATCCGCAAAGGACAGGATATTCATGTCTGTCGACTCATAAATCTCGTTGATATACAGTACAAACAGAAGAGGGCCGAGGACAGAACCCTGGGATACACCAGTGGTAACATTCAGTAAATCCGATGATTCACTCGCAAATTGCACATATTGGGATCTATCAGAGAGGTAGTTTTGGAACCATGAGTTGGCTATACCTCTGATGCTGTAATGTTCAAGTTTCCTGACAAGTATTTTGTTGTCAATAGTGTCGAATGCTTTTGAAAAGTCTAAAAAAATGGACAGTGTGCAATCTTTAGATACTTTGTTATTCATTTTGGAAACATAATTGATGAGATGCATTATTGGGTGAAATGTGGAATGTCCCTTTCTGAAGCCGAACTGATAGTTATAGATACGCTTGTTTGCATCTAAGTAATTTGTTAGTCTTTTGTGCATTAACTTCTCTAAGATTTTAGAAAAAGAGGGAAGAATACTTATTGGATGGTAGTTGCCGAACGACTGTCTATCCCCAGATTTAAAAATTGGTATTCCTTTTGTGACTTTCATTTTGGATGGTACAATTCCAGTTGAGAATGAGGTATTTATAATGAGTTAAGGGCACTGCAATTTCATGTATAATGTCTTTTAGTAGTTTTGGAGAAATGTTGTCCTGACCAGCAGAATTTTTTCTGGGAAGACTTTTTACTGCGGACATGACTTCTTCGGGACATGTTGGAGATACGAAAAATGAGTCGGGGACGTGGTTTTTTTAAGTAATTGGAGAATTGATATCTGGAGCTTGTCATGGTGTTGGTTAATTGAGTTCCAATGTTAATCAAGTAATTGTTGAATTTTTCAGCAATGTGTGAGGGGTCAGTGAACTCCACATGATTGTCAATAAACGATGATGGAAGCGGTGGAGGAAGGTTTGACTTATTTATTGCCCTGCGGAGAATTTCCCAGGTCTTCTTTATGTTACCCCTATATTTTTATACTGTTCCAATGACCCAGACATAGCTGGTGCTAACTCTTAAAAATCTAGGGCCAAACACAAATTTTGCCCCCCAATCCCCAAAATTTGCATCTAAAACCAAAAGAAATCATGTCCTGAAGGACCTCCATACTTTGCCCCTACTGCGCATGCGCAGTGTCAAGGACGTTCCGAAATTGGCGCCAATTATCATTCTCTGTTTGGCCCTTCATCAGTCAACATCTCACTGATCTTTGTGCTTGTAAATCTCAGTTTAAAGGATGCCAGACACATAATTATTGGAGAAATGGTGATTCTTAGGAGGATATAGAAGGAGGAGAGGAAAAAGGAGTGACAGAAAATAATCAGGGCTGTAACTTAAAATTTTTTAATAAAATTATGTTAAGTTGCCTATTTTCGAGGCATGGACCTGTTGTTGTCATTCTTGCTATAAAGTTGCACTGCTTATTCAGTGTTTCCTCTCCCCTGGTCTTCTAAGTCCCCCCTTGCAATTCTCCCATGCTTTTGGCATATTTTTGAGAAAGATCATTTCTAAATTCTCTTGGGAGAATTAGCTTGGTTACAGAATGAATTCTGTTATTTTCCCCATGTTTACGTTTTCACCCATGGGTGTATAAACGTTGTGTTCTGCATCTACCATCTGATGTTCTGCAGATTCTCCCCTGGGAGTCTCTGTTTTGCATCAGATAGTGTGTAATTTTGATGACTGATTTCGGGCCAGTATTGTCAGTGCCTGGAGTCATGTTTTCTGGTGTTTTTACACTGTTTGTTTACATTGGCAACAGTCTCTTTTGATGGGGGCTGTTTGCCTTTGGAATAGTTTATCTCACTATAAGATACATTATTATTATCCGTAAGTGTTGCATTAATTATTTAATATAATTTTTAAATTTTTGACCACACCTAGCCTTGGGATCCATTGGGGCTCAACGTTAGTTTTCAGAAACTTGGGCTTCGCTGAAAAAATATTTTTCAAAAATTATTTTGATTTTCAATTGTTTTTTCAATATTAATGGATCATGTTATTATGTATCTTTGTGTTTAGGGGTTTGTGCGAGTACTAGGACTTGTTGTTGACTTTTCACAATGAAAGGATATTGTTCAAATTGTAATAGGAAGAAATCTTCCTCTGACTTTCATGATCATTGTATTAATTGTAGTCAGTGTACTCGCACTAACTCCTGTTCAGTTTGTCAATATTGGGATGACAAACATTGGAAACGTGTGTCACGGTATGTTGTTAGTGGAGAAAGGGCTATGCCGGCTCTTTCTCCGCAGGGTCACTCTACTCTATCAGTTTCTATTTCAGAGGAACAAGAACAGGGTGATGTTTCCATGTTATCTTCCGCAAGTGCGCTTCCGTCGTCACAAATGAATGCAGAGCTAGCGGCAAAAGTGCTCATGGAGATACGACAGTTGTCGTCCGCAAGCTCGCCCGGTATAGCATCCATTCACCGAATGGTTCGGCACCCGGGTTCGTCCGATGCAGTCCAGGAGGAAATGTTGGGTGATGCGAGCACTATAAACATTCAAGGTGCACACCCAGTGACGGCGGATAGTAGGAGAGATCGGAGGAAGCCTTCGTGTCCGGTTCCTAGCTCGTCCAGGTCCAGCCGGGCCGCGAGCGAGAGAGGCCCCTCTCTCATACAACAACATCTGGGACCAGATGTTGTGGTACAAAATGTGTCGCAAGCGGAGCACACGTCCGTCGCTCGGGACGCTCCGTTGTATAGGCAGTCCGCTGAGACTGCTCAGGCTTCTTCCTCTCACCAGCGCACACGACCGCACCTTGGCTACGTGACCGCCGATATTCTACCAGCTTCGCCGATCAGGGATTCTTCGGCGACCAGGTCACGCCATCCGGTAGCCAGGGACACGAGGCCGGTTGACTCCGGACGTTCGCATAGGAAGAGTATGCGGGAGTCACTAGATGCGGAGCTGCCCTCGGCGAAGCAGCGAAAGACTGCGCCTCCGCAGGCCTCGATGTCGGACGTGCTTGCTCAAATAGCACAACTTTTCGCAGCATCCCAGTAACCGACAGAAACGGTGTCGGATCGGGAATTATCCGACGGCGCTGGGTCGGTACGCTCCGCCGAAGCATCGGGTGCGGACGACCGGGAGCATCGTGAGGTCCGACCAGATGGTGAAAGGGATACGGATGACTTGGAGCTATCCCTTTCGGAACAACATAAAGCTGCCATGGACTTCATCCGGCACTTTCTTCCTCAGGTTGTTCCGTCGGGCCAGACTGCTGCGGTACCGGACAAGAGAATTATAGCGTCATTGGACACTGATTTCTTCGAGCGGTTCAGGGACATCGCTCCCGAGTTTCCGTCTCAAGAACATTTGAATTATTGAACGACGCTATATTCAAGCTTGCTTCCAAAACAGGAAAAGCGGTTTTCTTGTCCGCCAATGCTCTTAACCTGCCTTTCATTAATGCAAGGAATAAATTCGATACGGCAGGACAGGGTATCCCGAGAGTTCCTCTGCGTATGGACGACGAAGCGGAAGACTTAGAATTATCATTACCGTCGTCTACGTCTATTCCAACCGCTGTGTTGGAGACGACTATTTCGTCTAACAGAGCCAGTTTAGACGCTTTATCTTACGCAGACCACCTTACAAAGGCGTTATCACTGCGTCTTCAAGGGAAAGAATTCCAGGATATACAATCCTCTTTAAGACTTCTTTCAAGGTCAGTAGCTTATTCCATGTGTAACTCCGCCCTTTCAGTTGCAAACCTGGAGTTGGTTAGACGTGACGCAGCCCTAGCTACATCCACACTTGTGGATAGTAAGGTGAAGAACTCTCTCAGAGTCGCTTCGGTCTCCGGAGAACTTCTCTTCGACTGCAAGCTTTCTGCAATTTACGATAAAATTACTAAGAAAGCTTCGGATTCTCTGCTGTTTAAATCCGCTTCTAAGAAGTCGGACACGGCAGGTAAGAGTAAGACAGGCACTTCTGGGTCTAATGCGCCCAAGAGAGGTTCCTATAGAGGTTCCGGTGCGTCCTCTTGGTCTTATTCAAGAGACCGTCAAGGCAGCGACTCACGTGCGGGACGTCCTTCGGGCCAGGACAACCGGTCGGACGCCCCGAGGTCGACGGGACGAGGTGCGGGTCATGGAGGACGTGGTCCAGGAGGTGATGGCTTCAACCTCTATCGCGTGCCGGTTGGCGGAAGGTTGTCGAGTTTTTCACAAGAGTGGGCGTCGATTACGGACGACCCTTGGGTGAGAGGGGTGATTTCGGAAGGTCTAAAAATATCCTTCAAACGAAAGCCTCCATTAACTCGAAGTCCAAAATGGACTCAACTTCTGTCAAATCCGCAGAAAAGAGACGCTCTGTTATCAGAGGTGCAGTCACTTTTAATGAAGAACGCGGTAGAGGTCGTAGAAAACCAGGAAACACCGGGATTCTACAGCCATCTGTTTCTGGTTCCGAAACCAGACGGCTCGTTCCGTCCAGTCATAGATTTGAGCTGGATAAACAAGCTGATCGTCGCTCCGAAGTTTTATATGGAGACGATGATTCGATCGGTCAGAGCGAGTATTCGGGTGAACGATTATGCAACAAGCATAGATCTCAAAGATGCGTACTTTCACGTCATGGTACATCCGACATTCAGAAAGTATCTACGCTTCGCAGTCCTAGGAGTGGTGTATCAATTCCGGGCGATGTGCTTCGGATTGAACCTAGCACCCTGGGCTTTCACTCGGGTAATGAACTCGGTAATGATGTATTTCTGAGCTCATTCGTCTGCGGTAACGTCGGCCTACCTGGACGACATTCTTCAGAGGTACGGCAACGAGTTAACGCTTCAGAACGATGTGCAGAATCTGCTTCTATTGCTCCGACGTCTCGGTTTTATAATAAACGAAGAGAAGTCGGATCTGGTGCCGTCCAAGTCATTCACACATCTGGGAATGAGCTTCGAGACGCACAACAATCTCGTTCGTCTGCCGTTAACCAGAGCGAAATTAGTCAGTTGTTACGCTCGCTATTGTCTTCACGCAGACAAAGTCACAGCGAGGGAGTTCATGAGACTGATAGGTCTGTGCAGAGCCGCTGCGTACCTCATTCCGATGGGGCGGTTATGCACTCGTCCTCTCCAAATTTTTTTGACTCAGAATTGGAGTGTGAAAATTCATTCGCTCGACATAGACGTTCTCTTGTCAGATCAAGTGAAACGAGAGATTCAGACTTGGGCAAACATTCAGTGGTTAACTCATGGAGTTCCGCTGCAGTTGCCGGATCCGAGTTTTACGATTATGACGGATGCCAGTCAAACAGGTTGGGGTGCATCATTGATCCCAACAGATTCGAGATGCCAGGGTCTTTGGGATCCGCAATTCCTAGGCAAGCACATAAACATCAAGGAAATGATGTCAATTTGGCTTGCGTTACGTCATTGGATGGACATTATTCACAATGCTCATGTCCAAATCCTGTCCGACAATACGACAGTAGTGGCGTATATACGGAACCAGGGAGGCACTCATTCAGTTCCATTGTTCAATCTAACGGAAAGAATCCTTCTGTTTGCTCTAGAACATCAAGTTCTACTTTCGGTCCATCATATACCGGGTCGTCTGAATGTACTAGCAGACTCCCTTTCACGAAAGGGTCGCTTGTTGCTGTCGGAGTGGACTCTCAACAAACAAGTATTCAATCAGATTTGCTACCAATGGGAACGGCCAATGATAGACTTATTTGCGACACATCTCAACAATCAGTTGCAGACGTATGTGTCTCCGTGTCCGGATCCAAGAGCATTTGCAGTAGACGCTCTGTCGATCCCTTGGGACGGAATGATAGGATATGCGTATCCTCCAACGCCGTTGATTCAGCAGGTATTGCTAAAAATAAAACAATCTCAATGCAAGATTCTGTTGGTAGCATCTCTGTCTCCACAGAGACCGTGGATAAATCTACTCAGGTGTCTGTTGTGGGACCTACCGCGAAAGCTTCCTCCACGGGAGGATCTTCTTTTGCAGGGGAAACCGCGTCAACTTCATCACAACCCGCAAGGTCTCAACCTTCACGTTTTTCCGTTGTGCGGTCCTTCTTGTATGGCAAGCACTTTACAGGACGAGCAGTGGACGCGATTTCTAACTGTAGGAGGACCTCCTCTTCGCTAAACTATGCGGCTAAGTGGAAGGTTTTTCGTCGTTGGTGTAGGGATCATTCTGTTGATATTTTCGATCCCTCCATACCAGACATTGCAAACTTTCTAGTATACTTGTTTGACGAAATCAAACTGCAGCCTGTTACTATTAAGGGTTATAGGTCTATGTTATCTGATACCTATGCACATCATGATAGTTTACAAATTGGATCTAATGTCTCTTGATCTAAGTTAGTTAGAAACTTCTCGATAAATAGACCCAGAACTCTTAGGTTAATTCCTAAGTGGAATTTAGCTTGGGTTCTTCTTAAACTGAAGGAAAAGCCATTTGAACCTCTTGGGACAGTAGATTTCAAATTCTTGTTTTATAAGACAGCTTTTCTCTTAGCTTTCTCTTCTGCTAGAAGAGTCAGTGAGCTTCATGCACTGTCGGTGGATGATTCTCACTATCTGAAATCAATTGACTATAATAGTTCTTTTTAAGTTTACGTTTGAGTTGATTAAAAATTTGACAATAGGTTTTATATCTTGTAATATTGTGGTTAGTCGGGGACCTGTATTTTTTTCAAGCAATTTGTGTTTATTTAAGGGGGACTGTAGAAGACCATAAGTCATCCATGGTTTGCGTTTTATGTATTTTTTCTGGACCTTCTTTGTTACCGGTGGAAAGGCTTGGTTAAACGCCATTTCAAAAATTGTTAAAAAATTCTCATAGGCTTCGTTGGCATGAGCCTCTTGGCAGACATTGTCGAAGTTGGACTCAGATAGTAGCTGTTTAAATGCATTGATGTTCCTTGTGTTGAAGATTCGCTTAGCTTGGAATAAATTGTCGTTAGGGTGGGTGCTTTTGGGATTTTCGATATAAAATGTAGTGAAGTGATCATTCACATCTGCAATGATTATTCCTGAGGTATTTGGATTTAGTTTATTACACAAAATGTGTGCCGAATGACTTGTTACTCACGTTGGTTTGGTTATCATGGGCATGAAGGCAGTGCTAAACAGGGATTCCAAATATTGATTGGTTTTCTGGTGTTGATTAAAATTGAGTAGATCTATGTTAAAATTGCCCATCAGGTAGACAGTTTTCCTCTCGGTGTTGAGTAAATCAAAATCAAGTTGGTTAGAATATTGAGATAAAAACAGGTCGAGATCGGCTTTTGGGGCAGTATTAGGGCAATAAATAATTCCTACAAGTGATTTATATTTTCCATTAAGTTCTATGAATAGTGATTCAAACACATGAGGAATGAAAATGCTTAAGTCGTCCCTAATTTTGAATGGAATAGAGTCTAACAAAGACACCAACCCCACCCCTACCATCATCATCGGCAGGACGAGTACATAGAACAAGTGGATGATAGCCATCTAAGGTGTAGGATATATTTTCTTTCACAGTGAATGTTTCGGTGAAACCTGTGATATCAAAGATATTTTCATTTGTTTGGAGATCACAAAGCAGACTCTGTAGTTGTACAAAATTAGCGTTCAAGCTCCTGCAGTTGATGTTTAGTAAACCGAAAGATTTCTTACATGTGCCTACTTTTGAAGAAAAGGTTTCTGGGGAGTAATATTTACAGCTGTTCCTGTCTCAGTAATAGGATCATCTTCAGAAACACAGTTAATTGCATCGTTGAATTTTGTAACAAAATCAAAGGCTGCATCGTTCTGGACTACATCAAGCGAGACTAAGTTAGTCATCATAAAATTTGAAACACAACGGAGGAAACAAAGGGTTACAATTACACAGATTTTCTACTCTGCTGTCTAGTATAGCGTGACTTAAGGTACAGTTGGACGGCTTAGGACGAGGGCACGTTTGTTGAGATGTGGGATTTGGAATTATGTCTTAGTATATTTCCAGGATTTCGGTGGGTGGGTGGTAAGAGATCCAGTTTGTAAGGCTAAGTAATTTTCTTAACATAACTCTCACTATCATCGAGTAAATGAGAAAAAAAAGGACGAATAAATAAGGCTAAAGGATCGACTGGTATGGAATGACTAGTCCATTGTGGTTCAGCCCTCAGAAAGTTTATAGTTTCTATGCAAATTGCACCGTTGCTGCTCTACAGCAGCCATGTTGCAGTTTGACAACTAACGGTGACACCTGTAAATTGTGCTCATACATGAAGCAAAGTGGATTGGATGCACCTAATGTAGAACATTGGGCTGAAGCTGGTAGGGATGTAATTTAAATAAGTACACAAAAGCAGAATTATATAATGGATGGGCAGCATTAAAAGTTAGGTTGAAGTGGGCATCGAATAGTGGCTGCACTTAATGGGGTGCATATTAATCTCTAGGTTGAAGTGGGTATCACATTTTCAATATTCTTAAGCATTCACATGGTTTACAGTTTGTTCACAAACTGCAGCTTGGCTGCTCTTCAGCAGCCATGTTGCAGTTTGGAAACAAATGGTAACACCAGTTGGATGTGTGTATAGCAGAATAATATAATAGAAAGGTAGGATTAAAAGTTAGGTTGAAGTGGGCATCGAATAGTGGCTGCACTTAATGGGGTGCATATTAATATCTAGGTTGAAGTGGGTATCACATTTTCGGTATTCTTAAGCATTCATACGGTTTATAGTGTGTTCACAAACTGCAGTCTGGCTGCTCTGCAGCAGCCACGTTGCAGTTTGGAAACAAACGGTAACACCAGTTGGATGTGTATGATCAAGTTGTGCTTACAAGGGAAGCGAGAAACTGAATTTACACTAATGATGGATATACGAAAGCGGGATAATAAAAGACACTAAAAGAGTGTTGAACTGGATGTCAATTTTCCTATTGTGGTTAAGAGCTCACTGGAGTTTCGGCTTGTGCATAAACCATATCTTGGCTGCTATACAGCAGCCATGCCACAGTGTGTGGACAAACGGAAACACCAGGCAGTCAGTTTGTTCACAAACCGCAGCCTGGCCTCTCCTGCTGGCATGTGTTAACACACTGCTTACTGCTGTTGGGGATTCGTAACAGAGAAGTGCATTCCTTGTTTCCATCAATATCTTATGAATATTAATAGAGAATCCCCATGACGTAATACTGGCACTGGATGCAACATTATTAATCTCCAAAAGAAAAGATTTTGAAATTATTTCAAATAAATACCAAAGTTTTTTGTTGAAATTTTTTGGGGGGAAAATTGCAATGGTTTTTATGATCACCTTGGTGTCTCCTACTCAGATGATGATGAGTTTGATGGCTATTCGCGTGAAAATAGTGACTTTGAAGTGATGTGTATTGGGCAATTCTGATGTCCGAGAAATCAGCTGTATAGAAATAAAATTGAGTGAAGATAAAATTTGGGTAATCGGGGAAGAAGTATACTGTGAATTTGGGAAACCAAGTATTGATGCAAGTTTGAAAAAAACTGCGGTCTTCGAAATATCAACACAGATGAGTGCCCACATGAAATATTGTTACATTTTTGTGACTCAGAAGCAATCTATACTACAAACAGGTCATCACAAATAAGGGAATTGATAATTTGAGACCCCACTCCAGGGTGAGGGCGTGGCAAGGTACGACAGATGGTGAAATGATGTGCTTCATTGCGATTATTCTTTTCATGCGGATTGTTGGACTCCCCATTTATGATCTGTACTGGACCTACAATTAACTGATGAATATTCTTGGTTTTATAAGTCTAATGCCACAAGACACAATTTTTAAATTTACTAATGTTTTTTCATGTTTGTGATAATGAGAATGAACTCATCATATGATCCCATCTACAAAATTAAAAAATTATCAGAATACCTCAAAAAGAAATGGCAGTCCTGTTATTATTCTGGGAGAGAAGTAAGAATAGATGAAACTCTTGTGCCATATAAAGGTCAAACAAAATTTCAGCAGTACATTCCAAAGAAGCCACATAAGTGTGAGTTGAAAACATGTACCCTGGCCAATGCTAAAACCGAGTATGTCAACAACTGGGAACTCTATGGTGGGTGTAAAAGTCAAACAGAGATGGGAGTGCTAGTTACATAGTTGTGATGGATATGTGTTCCCCAATACTTGCAGTTGGGCATCATGTTTATTGTGACATTTTACTTGCCCAGCTTTGTTCAGCGAGCTTGCTGAAAACCAGACTGGGGCTTGTGGGATACTTCAGCTAAATCGCAAGGAAATTCCAAAGGCCATCATATTTCACAATGGTAAAATGGATGACCCTCCATTTGTGGAAAGAGATGGTAAATTACTGTACATCTCTTGGACTGACAAAATTCAAGTAAACTTGCTTGCAACTGTGCATAATTCTTCTACATTTACTAACACTGTAAGGACAAAATTCCATGAAATTTTGAGAAGTGAGGTTAAAAAGCCACAAGCAGTTGAACTCTGAGCACATGGCTGGTGCTGATCTCTCCGACCAACAAATTTCTCATTCTCAAAATGTCCATAAAAGATTCGAAATGGTGGAAGAAGCTAGTGATTTGTAATCTGATAGAAATCTGGTATAAAAATGCAAAAATTATCTACAAAAAACTCAACCCCGGTCGACGTTTGAAACCAGAGAGGTTTTGATTAGAAATTATCCATGGTCTATGTGCCTACTTTCAGCGGCCAAACTCTAAAAAGATTTTCAAAAAACCTGCAGCAGGTCCAACCTTTAGACTTCAAGAAAGACACTTTATTTCATCAAATGACACCAGAGGGAAGGAAGTCTGCTCCAGACTGAATCGTATGTTCTGACAGAAACTGCCTACATCATCAGACTCAGTATAAGTGTCCTACCAATGTGCCCACACCAGTGTTTCAAGAGATATCACACCTTTCTTCATAATAAAACCAAATGGTCAAAAGAGATACATGCAGAAATAATGGGAGAGAAAATACGCACAAACAATGAATTAGAAAAGTTGGATTTGGTACTAGTTTGTTCCAGTGAAGGACAAATGATACTGTCTTTCATTTAAATTTTTTTTAAAATTTGAAAAATAATAATTAGAATAACAAATTTTGATAACTTGTGTGCTGTCTGAAGGATTAATTGTTTCAGTGGCTTGGCCTGTTCTGAAATAGGAATGCTGTTTAAGAAACACTTGAATGAGTTCCTGAAGATCTTTCCAACAGAGCATCACACAATAGCATATCATCAACACATTGGAACAAATTCTAGAAATGATCTTTGATGTACTTGGTCGATCAAATTGGCCTTGACATTAACCCTTTACCTAACACAACTAAAATATGACATTTGCAAAAACAATTATTGAATATCTCAGTCTTTCAATTTTGAGGTGAGCTGTCGCTCTTGCACATCATCACACCTGCTATATTTACTTTTTGTAGGTAGACAACAGCGCACATCAGTTCCACCTAGATAGTGATTAACCTTACCTAACTAATTGGCTGCATCCACTAAATAAAATATAAATTTCGCAGCAGAAAAAAAAATCAACAAAACCATATTATGTGACTCATTCCAATGTGGAGTCACCTGATATGGTTTTGTTAATTTTTTTTTAATTATTGGGAGGGGGGGGGGGGGGGGGCGGAATTTAAAATAACAAATTTTAATACCATGAATTTTCCATAAAGGGTTAAAATCTGCTGGTGGGAAATAGGCCAAATAATACAATGCGTGCACGAAAATGTGAACAATACATTAGGAATTATAAGCTGTAGCATTCCAAAACTTCAAACTAATGAAACTTCACTTTCCGAAAATTTGTACGTAAACAGCATAATTCAACAAACTTGTGATGCTATTAACCGACGTTTTGCTAATGCATTCTATGGAGAATCATCAGATTGGCTTACGATTGCTCCATGAAGTTGCATTTCATGTATTATACCAAACTCAAATAAATTTGATTATGCTGCGAAAAGCTTATTAAAAAAATTGAGTAATATTTTTTGAATCCCTTCTTCTTTGCACCAGTGGAGTGAATGATGTGCAGATGTTCGATGATGCTTTTCTTGAAAACATTTTCCCAATACTGGAACCCAACAATAGCACACTTCACTTCAAATGGTAGTGAGTAGTATACAGTGCACCTCCAATTTTCAACATCAAATGACCAATATCTAAGAAAATTAATTTCCCAATTTCTCAGACATCTTTATATTTTTACACAGTAACCAATGGCCCAGACATAGCTGGTGCTAACTCTAAAATATCTAGGGCCAAACTCAAATTTTGCCCCCCCAATCCCCAAAATTTGCATGCAAAACCGAAAATTAGAAGTCCTAACTGGTCCTCCATACATTTACCCTCTGCGCATGCGCAGACGTCAGAAAGTGACTGGAATTGGCGCCAACACCATTCTTTGTTTGGCCCTTGTCAGATAACAACAAACTGACTTTTGTGCTTTTTAAATTTCAATTAATAATGATGCCAGACACAGATCAATGGTTAAATTGGTGGATCTAAGGACACAATTGCACGAAGGAAGAAACGGTGGTTTGAAAACGTTCAGGGCTGTAATTTTATAATATTTATAAAAATTAGTTCATGTTCCCTAATTTCGGGACATGAGCCTGATGTCATCATTGTTGATAATGATTTTTCCACTGTTGGTTAAGTATTCCTTCCCTAACCTCCCTTGATCCCCCCTGTTAAACTCCCAAGCTTTTTGGCTTGTTAGTCGAGTTGTGACGAAGTCAAACTCGACTTATAGTTTGGTGAATGGCGGGCGGGCGGGCGGGCCGGCGGGCGTAAACAATTGGTTTCCGGATGATAACTTGATAGTGGTTGAACTCACATTCATTAAACTTCATACGTAGGTTGGTCTTGGTGGGAGGAAGAACCCTATTGATTTTGGACATGCTACGTCGAAGGTCAAGGTCACAGTGACCATGAATGTAGTAAATCTTAAACAATTGGTTTCCGGATGATAACTTGATAATGGTTCAACTCACATTCATGAAACTTCATAGGTAGATTGGCCTTGGTGAGGGGAAGAACCCTATTGATTTTGGACTCGCTACGTCAAAGGTCAAGGTCAACGTGACCGTGAACATAGTAAATCGCAACAATTCCTTTACGGATGATAACTTGATAGTAGTTCAACCTACATTCATGAAACTTCATAGGTGGGTTGGCCTTGGTGCGAGGAAGAACTCTATTGATCTTGGACTCACCAGATCAAAGGTCAAGGTCACAGTGACCTTTAACATAGTATATCGCAACAATTGGTTTCCGGATGATAACTTGATAGTGGTTCAACCTAGAGTCATGAAACTTCATAGGTGTGTTGGCCTTGGTGTGAGGAAGAACCCTATTGATCTTGGACTCACCAGGTCAAAGGTCAAGGTCACAGTGACCTTGAACATAGTATATCGCAACAATTGGTTTCCGGATGATAACTTGATAGTGGTTCAACCTAGAGTCATGAAACTTTACAGGCGTGTTGGCCTTGGTGCGAGGAAGAACCCTATTGATGTTGGACTCACCAGGTCAAAGGTCAAGGTCACAGTGACCTTGAACATAGTATATCGCAACAATTGGTTTCCGGATGAGAACTTGATAGTGGTTCAACCTAGAGTCATGAAACTTCATAGGTGTGTTGGCCTTGGTGCGAGGAACTGTTGTCACAACTCGACATTGGATCGGTGATCCTGAGCGGCATTTTTTTTTTTTAAATTTTTTATATAAAATTTCTTGGGAGTTTAACATGTTATACAGAAAGTTTTTTCTGTATTTCCCCAGGGTTACGTCCTCACCCTTAGGGTGTTTAGGCGTTTTTAGTCATGCATCATACTTCCAATGTATCGTTTTTTCTTCTGATGAAGATCTTGCCTTACATTGGATAGTTCAAAAATGAAAAAAAATGTTTCCGGTTTTCAGTTGGACGTTGTTTACATTAGCAACGTTTGTTATTTATGTGTAGGTTCCTATTTCTGATATGGTAGGTCTGTTGTAAGATACATTATACATTCCCGTAGTGTGGCAGTTAATTTTTGGGAGGAAAAAATTAATTTTGTCCACACTTGGGCTCTTTTGGGATACATTTGGGCACTTCATTCCCTTTGGGAACTTGGGCTCTTGTCAAAATTTTTCGAAAATTTTTTTGGTGTAAACTGTTTTTTGATTTATATTTTGAATGTTTTTGTTATGTATCTTTTTATTTGTATTTAATGTGGAATTGGTGGGAGTACAATCGACTTAGTCTGCTTCATTATGTAAACATATTGCTCTTTAAGCAAGGCGAGGAAGTCGTTGCTCTTATTTTCTTGTAGGCTGCCTTGCTTGTAGTCGATGTACTTCTACTAATTCTTACTCATATGTGTGTCATGGGATGACAAACGTTGCTGACGGGTGTCACAGTACGTTGTTAGCGAGGAACCACTGCCGGTCCTATCGTAATGAGAGGCTGCCACCGGTCTTCTCGCCCTAGGTCGCTCTAGTTTATTTGTTTATATTTAGAGAGGATCAAAAACATGGTGATGTTTACGTGACGCCGTCAGATAGTGTGTTTCCATCGTCGCATTAATTAGTCAATCAGAGCTAGCGGCAAAAGTGCTCATGAATATTAGACAGGGCAATAAACCACAGTGTGGTTTCAAATCCCTGTCGCCAGCTAGCTCGACCGGTGAAGCGGTACACCACCTGAGGGTATTGTGACGCCGGGTGTGTCCGTTGCGGTGAAGGAGAATGGAAAGGGTAGAGCGAGCACTATAATATAATATCATTATAAGGCTCACCCTGCGACGACGGAAAGGAAGAAGTCAGCAAGTTCAGCAAGAAGCTCGGTGAGGTCTGAAAGAGCGAGAGAGGGCCCCCCCCCCCCCCCCCCCCCCCCCTCTCTCTGTTATTATAACATCTGGGGCCAGATGTTATGGATCGGAACTTGCGTCAGTGGGAGCATACGTCCACGCCTCCCGTCCGGGGCGCTCCGTTCAGTTTACAGACGGGGTCAGCTATATTTATGGCTTCTTCAATGTCTACCAAGCACACACGACTGCACCTTAGCTACGTGACTTCTGATATCCAGCCTGCATCATCGAGGAAGTCACTCTTCGTCAGAGAAGTCACACCATACAGGAGACGAGGCCTCATTTATAGGGACGTCTTCAGAAAAGAGCCATCTCGGACACACTGTCCCAGGAGCAGCCGGCGGCCATGCAACAGAAGACCGCTGCTCCTTAGGCCTCCGTAATGGACTTGCTGTCGCAGATTGCGCACCTCATCGCAGCATCCTAGCAAATGCAGAAGCAGACAACGGCAGTCTCAGAACTTGAGCTGTCAGAAGGTGCTGGGTCGTGCTGGTTCATATTCAGATGCCGATGACTGTATAATCTGATTCAGTTGGAGGATGAAAGGGATTTGGAGGAGAATTACCCTTCCCTTTCCTAACAACAGGGTGGCGATAGTGCTTATGCATCTATACTTCCCTGAGTTTGTTCCTGAGAATCAGAATGCTGCGACAGCTCGAAAGTAGCACTATTCAATAGCTTAGACGAGGCCTCATATATCAGGATGTCCGGAGAAAGTGTCGTCTCCGACATACTGTCCCGGGAGCAGCCGGCGGCCAGATGACCGCTGCTCCTTAGGCCTCCGTTACGGTTTTGCTGACGCATATGCGCAGCTCCTCGCGGCATCCCAGCAGGTGCAATAGCAATCAACGGCTGTCTCAAAATCTGAGCTGTCGCATGGTGCTGGGTCAGTCCAGTTATCTGCACGTTCAGATACCGTTGACCGTGATTTTAACTGATTCAGACGAATGATGAAGGGATATGGAGGGAATTTACCCTCCACATTCGGATCAATACAGGGTTGAGAGGATTTATTCCATCAACACTACCCTGAATGTTTTCCAACGAATCAGAATGCTGCGTCTATTTACAAGAAACCACTAGCGTTGTTGCACGCTAAATTATCCGGAAAAAGAGGAGGAATGTCTTTTCTGGTTAAGTATAGACAGGTGTCGCAGGCTTTTGGCTTTTTAGACGACTCCACATTCAACTTTACAGTGGAAAGAAGTAAGGCGGTTTCTTGTCATCTTCTTATGTAGTTCCGCTGGTCGGAAAACAGTGAAGATGTATTGAGAGTTCCTCTGCGTTTGAATGAGTAGGCTAAAGACCTAGCTGTGGCCTTACCTTTGTCATTCGTTATTTGCTTGGTCATAATTGAGACAACATTTATTCAGAGCGAATTTAGTCTCACTGTATTATGCAGATCACCTTTAAGAGCTGTGACACTACGTCTCTACGGAAAGGAATTGGAGGATGTTTCTACCTCATTTAGAATCCTTTCCAGGGCTATATATTTATCATGTATAACTCTGTCTTAACAAGTTGCTAATTCGGGGTTAAATAGGCGTGACAGAGCCCTTGTATTGTCATCCTTAATAGATGACAAGGTGAAAAACTCTCTTAGAGTCGCTCTGATTTCCGGGCACTAAGTTTTTGATGATAAGCTTTCATTGGTTTATGAACAAGCTACAAGAAAGCATCAATACTCTGCTCCTTATGTCAACGTATATTCGACACACATTAGCAGAAAGGAGTAAGGGAGGACGTCCTAGACAGAAGGTCGTCTATAAGGACTCCTCGTGAGGGTATAGTTTACTCTCCTATAATTACTCTAGGGATCGTCATATAGCAACTCGAATATGGGGCTTACGACTGATCGAGACTTCAGGTGCCTCTAAACTGCTTGGTCGAGGCTCTACGCGAATGAGACGCAGTTCCTCCTTCCGTGGGCCTCGCAGATGCTACAGGTGTGAGCTAGGACCTCTGTTGTTTTGCAGTTGACGGATGGTTATCAAGATGAGTATCAATCTGGATAACTGTTTTGGAGACTAGTAGTTCAGAAGTGTGGTTTCGGAAGGCCTGCGGCTCTCTTTCCGAGAGAACCACAGCTAATTTAATGTCTGATGGACAATGCTTCCGTCTAATCCTTGCATAAGAGTCTCTTCAATCGGAGGTGAAGGTTCTCTTGACAATGATGTTAATAGAGGTCGTCGAGAACCAAGATTCTCTGGAATTCTGTAGCCACCTGTTACTCGTACCGAAGCCTAAGAGCTCATTCCGACAGATAATAGACTGGAGCTTGTTAACAAGTTTATCAAAGCTCTAAAAGTTTATTTATGATTATCATTTAGTCGGTTAAAATGAGTGTTCGAGTGATTGACTATGCTATAAGCATAGATCTAAGGATAGCTTTGGTCTGGAGATAGCGCCCTGTGCTGTCACTCGAATATTAACTTGGTAATGTCTCATAATAATCTGGTTCGTCTGCCATATCCAGATCGAATTAGTTTTATGCGACTGATGGAGATGTGCTGAGCAGCTACGCATCTGGTTTAGATGGGTCGCTTACGCACATGACCCCTCCAGTTATTCTTACACAGAACTGGAGTGTGACAATGCATTCGCTCAGGACCAGTATTGTTTTAACGGATATAGTAAACAAAAAGGTCCATATTGAGGCCGATTTTCATTGCTTAACTCATTAGTTCCGCTGCAACTGCCAGATCCGGCTTTCACGATTATGACGGGTATGAGTCTATAGTTTGGGGTGCAGCCCTGAGTCCTACAGACTATAATTGCAGGGGTCTGAGACCCTCGGTTTCTGTAGAAACACATAATCATCAAGAATGATGTCAATATTGTTAGTGTTATATCAATGCGTTCACACTTGTTCAGAGTTTGTTGAACAACTCAATAGTGGTAGCGTACATCAGGAACCAGGGCGGCACCCATTCCGTCATATACCGGGTCGTCTGAACGTACTAGCAGACTCGCTCCTCGGAAAGGTCGCCTGTTTCATATGTATGGACGCTCAACATGCGTTTATTTGTACAGTTTTGCTACCAGTGGGATCACCCCATGATTCTTTAGTTTGCGACGCACCGGAACAATTGTTACCGTCATTTGTGTTGCCATACCCAGATTATTGAGCACAGGCAGTAGACGCTCTGCAAATTCATGGGGAGGAATAATTGGATATGCGTAAGTTTAAACAGTGAATTCTGCTGGTAGCTCCTCTGTTGTCACAAGAATCTTGGATCAGTATTCTCAAGTGCCGGTTATGTGACGCTCCCCAGAAGCTTTCTCCCAGAGAGGGTCTTCTTTCAGGAGACATTTTATTCTTCACGTTCGCCTCCGTCCATAGTAGCATATGGAGTCGGTTAGACGTGAGGGAACCATTTTGGTTCCTATATTTTTTATTTTAACTGACAGGTACAATTAATAATACGGGTGAGAGGATTTTGTTATGACTTCGAATTCCCCTCTCCCACCGTGAGAGAACCATTGCGGTTCCTATATTTTTCTGTTAACTGACAGAAGTACAATTGAATAATGCGGGTGAGGAGATTTCGTTATGACTTTGAATTCCCCCCCCCCCCCCCACCCCCACCCCCACACTCAGACACTTCCTTATGTGCTATAAGCAATTATCGGGCAAAACGTAGTTCTCTTCCCGCAAGATTTATTATTGTAATACATGCATTTTATGCATTTATGTAGTGTTATGTGGCGACCTCATGGGCTCATCCGCTTTTTAGCTGAATTGATGCCCTATTATTTTGGTTGATTTGTTATATACAAGCGTTTATTTATAAATCATCACAATTAAATTGCTACTCTTGAGTACCTCGCAGGCTGCATATCCAGTTAACTGGTATTCAGATGATTACATGCTAATATATATGCGATCACGCATTATTATTATTAGGCTAACGCTTTATTGTATTCGGTGGACCTTGAAATAATAATTTATTTTGGGGGCGGTCCGTGTAGGAGCCTGTTAATCATACCTTTGTACATCTCTGGATCCAAGTTTCTATTTTGTTTGGTACTCATATTACACGTGCTTTTACGATCATAAATATCGGATTATTCACGTTGGAGAGTGTTGTTACTGGAATTTATTGTACAGTGGCCGCCAATGGATCATGTAGGAAGTGCACTTTCTCTTCAGGAATCGTTCAGTGTAGTTTAAATAGATATGTGTATGTTATATTTTATATCACCGGTTTTGGACGTATCTGTGTACGTTGTCTGCGGTGTATGCTATTTACTGTGCAATATTAATTTCCAGGATCGTTGCTATAGCCGTAACTTCTGAAGTAACGTTAAGCACCATTTATCAATCATGAATTAATACCTGAGCGCATGTTTGACGATTAATTATATTGTTGTTGGGTACCGCTCTTATTGTTTCCAGAGCTCTCCCCCTTTTTTATTTTGAAGGTTTCTTCAAAAAAAAAGGGGGGGGGGGGGGGTTACCCATAAGCTGGCTTAAAGTGTATGTATCTTTGAAGGATGCTGTTTTTGTCCATATTTATATCCAGCATACAGCTGAAATGGTATTGTAAGGCATATGTTTGTGGGAGATTTTCTCTTATTCTCAGATACGGAATCCTAATTTTTGGGGCTTAGTCTGGGCTTGCCTTGGAAAATTAGGAACTTGTGTTCATACTTACATTAAGGAATTACTTCATTGGGCTCCTTGTTTAGAATATGTCTCCTCTATTACTATATAGAGAGACATACATTCCTAACTGTTCTACATGTAAGTTCCTTCATTATGGATTGCAGGTTGGAATTATTTCAGAAGTCTTAACCCTCCACCTATTTATGATTCAGCTTTGTCTGGGCCATTGGTTACTGTGTAAAATATAATAAATTCATAGTAATTTGTATATTTTTATACTTACCAATGGCCCAGACGGGAAGGACCCTCCCATGAGTGGGCACTCATACCTCCTCGCTGAATTATTATGTAATACTCTCTTTTACAAAGAATGGTGTTGGCGCCAATTCTGGTCACTTCCCGACTCCTGCGCATGCGCAGAGGGTAAATGTATGGAGGACCAGATAGGACTTACAATTTTCGGTTTTGCATGCAGATTTTGGGGATTGGAGGGCAAAATTTATGTTTAGCCCTAGATATTTTTGAGTTAGCACCAGCTAGTCTGGGCCATTGGTAAGTATAAAAAATATATAAATTACTTTAAATTTTTTCATTTTTATACTCCCGTTTTGAAAAAATGGTCGTATTATGGTATACCGCTGTCCATCTGTCCATCCTTCCACACGTCGTACAATAACTCGAAAATGCTTTCAGCAATTTTTGTGATTTTTTGGTGGAAAGTATATGTTGATGGAAGGAAGCTCCCTTTTGATTTGTGTCGCTGTCCGATTTGTCATTCCAGAGTTAAGGGACTTTATTCGTCAAAATATAGGCAATTTTCCACATGTCGGACAGTATTTTCTTGAAGTTATGATCTCTATAGACATAAGATATATACATGAATTCAAATAATTTATTCCCAAATTAATGAACACAGTATGTTATTGGTTATGATTATTGTACAAGAATATAAAAAAAAAACTGACAAGTACACATGTATACTCATATTGTGTGCTTCCCTCTTGTAGTTAATAACGGGCATATCATGCTCTCATGGCACAGCTGTTTATTAGTCAAGTCTTGACTGCCTGTTAAGGCAGCCAAGACTTGATTAGAAAGCACTGTTAAACCACTGGATGCATACAGCTGTGGTCAGGTGTGGATTGAAGTCAATTGTCCAGACCCTTAAAGGTTAAATAAATAGGATGGCCATGTTGATTGCACTTGACTTTTAAACACCAAACCATTCATCACACCTTTAGTTCAAAATGGATCTTTTTTAATTGCATTTAACTCACAGATTGAATCCTTGTAACTTGAATAAAACAAGTAACGGGGGATGTTGATAGAATCACTGGGTATCATGGGAATAAAGCAGAGAGATGACAGGCAAAATATTTGTTTGAAGAACTGCAGAATTTTTATTTCGAACCAGAAAATCTCCACTTGGCTACAATTTTGAGCATATTTTACAGTGTTTTTGATTCAGTTGAAAATTCCAGTTGAAATTTGTTTTAAAACATCGATCTGCCTAATATTACTGAAAAATGGTTTGTAACAGACAGTATTATATCTGTAGTCATTGATACTGAGTGTTGATGATGAAAGCTGTAAAATTTTGGGCATCATGTTATGTTTTATAAGTCGCAATCTGTCTGGTTGTTGCATTGTAAAATGAATACTGCTTTGACTTCTCAATTTCCAGGTACTACACAGTAACATCAGATGTTTTGACATCTGTTAAAAAGATGGAAGAAAGCCTAAAGCGACTAAAGAAAGCAAGAGGAACAGAGAAATCTGGTGGCAGTCAGGGCATGTCTGATGATGACAAGATTAGAAAGCAACTAATTGTTGATATTGATGCATATGGAGAGCAGGTGAGATGGTGTCAACAGCAGTATCTAGAGTAAAAAACAAAAGTGGATAATCTACTGATCAGTAACAGTTCAGTTTTAGTGTTTAACCCTTTATCTAACGTAACGGCCAAAACCGGCCTGCGCTATTCTCAAAAATCGCCAATTAATTTTCATTATTTTTTTCATTTTTTGTCTCAAAAACATAGGTTATGACCCCTCGTTGGAACGAGCTCGTCGAGCTCGTTCCAACAAGGGGTCATAACCTATGTTTTTGAGACAAAAAATTATTTAAGAATTATTTTTGCAAGTGTCGTCTGCTTTTCAGGTTAGGTAAAGGGTTAATAGGATACATTATTTGCATGCTTGTCATGATTAATCGAGAAGTTGACTAATCATTGGAAACACACATAACTGACTACAATTTCCAGTCCTTTGCTGATGAATTATTACTTATTACTCTCCTCCCCATCATGCTCGTTAGAAGTTTCAGAGGCTGTAGAGTATCAAAATACATTGTAATTTTGATATGGGAACGAAGTATGAAGGTACAACACATGACTCAAAGTCTGGCATTCTAGTCTAGAAAGGATGTGAGTCCAAATAATTTCCCTTCTCATTTTGCCAAGGAGTACAATTGCCTTTTTATATCTCAATGTGGCTATTCTTCGACTCTTGACCACCTCAGGTCCAAACCTGAGCCTTGTCTCAAATTTTGGGCCTGAGATGATCAAGAGTCTGAATTTTCCACCGAGAGCATATGGCATACGTGCATGCCTGAAGAATGTCTGACCTGAGGAACTAATGACCAGAAATATTGTTTATATATAGTTGTTTCTAGAGGTCACAGAGGACGATTAAAGTTGATTATAATCAATTATTCTTCAAAAGTCGATCATAATCAGGCCAGCCCTAATTATTTGCTTATGTTACATTGTGCATAAGTAATACTTTCCATTCCTGTATAAGTATAACCCCAACACACTGAGGTCAATAAAAAATTTAAGGTAGTAAATTTATTTCCCATAATGCAACTGGGAAGCTCCGTCAATCAGGATTGATTTGGTTAACTTCTTAGCTGCATTGTTTGAAACGTTTGCTGCTGAAAACATTTCTCCACAATGCAACTAAGAATTTATCAGTCTGAGGGGGTTAAAAAAGTTTTGTTTGAGCTTATATGTGAAAATGCTTGTGCTTGGTAGCTTTATCCAAGAGATCCAGTTTTCCCCAGCCATAGTACTATTTGACCTGACAGACTATTAAAATGCCCTTAGATCCCAAACAATAAACATGGAGAAATTGCTGTTTGCTTATACCAAAAGAAAATGTCAGGTGTCTTATTTTTACATGAATAAAAGGGTCATAATTAGAATAGTGGCAGCAAAATGCTGATTATACTTGCAAAAGAAAAAGACACTGTAGCCTGCTGTAGCCCTGAAACTGCTGACAGTATACATGCATATGTGTTCATTAACCCCCTGCAGACTGATGTCGAAATATCTAAAGTTCAAGGTGCAAATTTTTACCATAATGCAACTATAAATTTAACCAATTCAATCTTGTTTGACAGAGCTCATTGAGCTCTGTCAAACAAGATTGAATGGATAAATTCCCAGTTGCATTATGGGAAAAATGGCTGCTTGAAATTTTGATATTTTGACATCAGAGTGAAGGGAGTTAACAATAATTTGGAACAATAAAATTCTGATTGGAATAGGTTCTAAAAAATGCAGTTTTGTCAGTGCAGAATTATTTTGTCATTGCATTTGTTTGGCCCATGCAAATTTTTCCTAATCAACAGATCTGATAAACAGTGCTATACAGAGGTTTTAGAAGTTTAATAATAAATTTATTTGATGCCGAGAAAGATACATGCAAATATCTTGCTGCAAAAGAAAGACAATAATTGCACATCTACCAAGTGGATGGTCTGATCATCACAAACTTTTGATAAATTGTGTGTGTGAATCTCACAATTTCTACTGGATCACTGGGTGTGGGATTTCTTTTCCTGCTGTAAAACAAAGTCAGTAAACCCCTCACATGTTTATGCCTTGTGTTAAAAAATGTTCATTTTGGCCTTATGACAGGGGATGGGGCTGGGGCATATACCATGCTGGCATTGCTTCTTTTTTTTTAAATTACCTTACTTTGTAGTCTTCTTTGGGTTTAGGGGCTTTAAAATAAATTGTGAAGGATTTCCAGTGATTTTATTCAAAAAATTTGTTTCCATTGGGATGGGTGGCTCAGTTGGCCCATTGGGTGAGAGATATTGTCCATCCTGACACAGCCTTATCCCTTGACTTGGCTCTGGAGGGGGTATCATCACATCTGGTGCAATCTCTTATGAAAATTATCAAGAAAAAGTAACTATGCTCTCTTTGAACTTGTACATGTGGTCCTATTTAAAAGGATATTAACCCTTAAAGGCCTATTTCTGACTTTTATGACCTCAGAACAGGTGCCCTTAACATGCCATCATGAGTTGGTCCTACTGACAATAGACAAATTACATAGGCAGTGGTTTTTAGTCAGACTTGACTAAAAAGCACTGTTACGCCACTGGATGTGTACAGGCTGTGGTCAGGTGTGGATTCAGGGGAATTGTCCAGGCCCTTAAGGGTTAAATAAATATAATGGCCATATTGATTGCATTTGACTTTTAAACACCAAACCATTCATCACACCTTTAGTTCATAATGGATCTTTTTTAATTGCATTTAACTCACAGAGTGAATCCTTGTAACTTGAATAAAACAAGTGCATAGCCAGAAATCATTTTGGGGGAGCACATGGCTCTATACAGGGGTTTAATGACACTTCAGACAGTTAGGATCACTCATGTCAGACAGTTTTACCAATGTGGAAGCCAGAGTACCTGGAGAGAACCACCTAGCAGTGTCGATCAGCTGTCGGACTCCCCAACATACTAATGTCACACGTGCATAGTTGCATTGGTTGAAAGCAAGTGCAGCATCAATGTACAGTACCCCTTAGTATACTTATGCCCCCATGTGGGGAATCAGGAGTTATTGCCTTGTCCAATGACATAAAACAGTTACCCCCTGGTCGAGATCGAACTGTGGACCTCTTGGTTTGAAGTCTGATTCTCTAACCACTGAGCCACTGTGCTTCCACATGGATTTTTTAGCTCACCTGACTGAAAGTCTGGATGAGCTGTAGTGATTACTCACCGTCCGTCATCTGTGAACATGTTGTTTGCACTTGCCCCTTCTAAACCGCGGAACCAATTTTATTTATATTTGAGGTGATTGCTTGTTCTGACATCGCATTTTTTTTTTTCAAATCACCTCTGTCATGTTCATGACAGATACAATTAACCCTTTACCTAACATGAAAAGCAGACGACACTTGCCAAAAAAATTTTTGAATGAGTAATTTTTTTCATTTTTTGTCTCAAAAACATAAGTTATGATCCCTCATTGGAACAAGCTCGACGAGCTCGTTCCAAAGAGGGGTCATAACCTATGTTTTTGAGACAAAAAAATGAAAAAATAATCAAAATTAATTGGCGATTTTTGAGAATAGCGCTGGCCGGTTTTGCCGTTACATTGGGTAAAGGTTTAAATGAAGATACAATAGAATAAATACTCATTTTTCGCTGCAATGTTGGAATATAACGAGATTCTCTTGAATTAAATATTTCAGTGCATTGTATATTTTTCATTAGAAGGTGGCTGTTTAACCCTTTACCTAACATGAAAAGCAGACGACATTTGCAAAAAAGATTCTTGAATAACTACTTTTTTCATTTTTGTCTCAAAAACATAGGTTATGACCCCTCATTGGAACGAGCTCGTTCCAATGAGGGGTCATAACCTATATTTTTGAGACAAAAAATGAAACAATAATGAAAATTAATTGGCGATTTTTTTAGAATAGCGCTGGCCGGTTTTGGCCGTTACGTTGGGTAAAGGGTTAATCAACAGGGTTCTACTAGTGGAGCATTCATCCCTTTTTGAGAAAAAAATAATAAACTACTATAGTTTTTTTTAAAGAAATAATTATTATTTTTTTTATTTTCAGATAAAAACCTTTGGTATAAAACTTTCAGAAGTATCATCTTACCAGAAACTTATAGAACTTTCTGAAGATGCAAAAGCATCCATGTCATTAGCAGTTTCAGAGGATATAAAAATCTCACTCTCACCAGTTCCTTCAAATAATTCATAAGTTTGAATCAGTCATTTTGAGAGTATTATTATCCTTGATGGGGTGGGTATGAGATAGGGAAATCTCACCCGAGGGCAAGATATTTGGGTCAGACATGAGGCTTTCCGAGTGTCAAGACCAAATATCTTGTCCTGAGGGTCAGATTTCCCCATCTCACACCCACCCCCATCAGGAATAATTTTTATCCCCTCACCAAAACTCTGACATCATCAAAAGTAATCCAGGGGCATGTGCAGCTATATCGAACAATTTTGTTGTCCATTTCTGAAAAAAAAAAACTGATTTGCCTATCTGAAAGAGTGCACAAAAGTTAATGTATATGCCACTGGTATATACCACAAAACTAAATTCCAATGCTGGCAAGACAGGGGTTAAAGATTTGTAGCGAAAGTGAACATTGACACATTCCGATGATCAGAGAATCGGCACTTCTGGCCATTTTGATTGTTTATGAAAGTACTCTTATTTTGTCTATCTAACACATCATGAAGTTAAAACTCACACCAATAATTTCATTCACCGTTTCCAGAACATTGTGTATAACCCCTCACTGAAACACGCTTGTGAAGGTTGTTCTATAGGATTCATTGGATTCAAGGAATTAACCCTTTACCCAACGCAGACGATATCAAAATTTATTATTTTAAATATCATTTTTTGAAATTTTTCAAAAAATTTCAACAAAACCATATTGTGACCCCTTGTTGGAACGAGCTCGACGAGATCGTTCCAATGAGGGGTCACATGATAGGGTTTTGTTGAAATTTTTTGAAAAAAAATATTTTTTCAACTACTGAATTTGCACATTACGCAGGCGGATGTGGGCAATTTGTTAGGTAAAGGGTTAATGGACTTCATGTGATTAAGGGTCATTCAAGACTTTGAAATTCTGAAAAATGTGCCAGGAGGCTTTGAAAAGCCTTGAATATATATTCAGAAAATAAAAAATGCTGACGAAGCATGTAATCATAACTACATAATTTTATATACCAGAGTTCATAACTAGGTCCCTGGGTCATTACCCCTCCTCTCACTCCCCTAGTGAAGGAAGGGTCATGAAAATCATTGAATTTGGCTATTGTAGGACCTTACAAACACTGAAATATATCGAGAAACAGCCTTGAATAGCCTTGAATTTTATCAGTCCTTGCCTGCAGGAACCCTCTTCCAGTGAGGAGTTATGAGCTGTTTCGGAAATAGAAATTAAAAAAAACCGACAGAATTTGAATGATGCTTTGAGCAATGGGTACATGAATGCTGGTTGGCTTGTTAATGCCTTACCGGCCAACCATGGGTTTCCTGCAGTGATTTTATAATGGGTCAGCTATTAGTAACAAAACTGTTCTCAGGCCTTTAGATTGGACTAATTTGGGGACATTGCAGACTTGTCAAGTCAGTTTCTGTTCAGTCCCTTTCAGCAGACTTTTTTTTTGAAATACTGACTGTCTGAAATGTTCTTTTGGTAGGTTGTATTGAGACCTCAGACTATCTATTAACCCAACAGGGCCTAATTCCAACTTTGATCATTTTTTTTTCACTGCAACAGAATGCGGGCCCCAAATTCAGTCTCTGTGTAAACTTGAAGTTACGTTATAAGTACATTTGCAGTTGACTCCAGGCAAGTCTTGTCTGCCTACATAAGCAGCCAAGACTTGCCTAGTAACAGCTACAAATCTAAAGGATAGACTGTTTTCTTGTAGCAAAAATTTATAAAATTTCCAGCCCTCTCCCTCATGGGTTTAAATTATTTTTTTAGGAAATTCAACAGAAAAGTAAAAAAAACAGAGCATACATTGTCTTATTCCCTCTAATCTGGTAACTTTTCTGTGATTTGGGGACACCGGTTACCAGTGAGCATGGTGGAATTCAGAGGCCTGACCATGTTATCTCCTTTTGAAATTAGGTTTAATATTCATTTCTCTATTAAATTTTTGTGTACACAAAACCTATATCCGTGAACCTTTTTTACACAGTCGCTAGCAAGAAGACATGTATATTTAAAATTGTAATGTTTTGAGTTGCAGTTTTTTTAAATTAAATTCTGTCTTGTTGAAATTATCATTTTTATTATTCCCCCGAAAAAAATTCGGGGGAATCTAGCCGTGACGTCATCCGTCTGTCCGTCTGTCTGTCTGTCTGTCTGTCCATCCGGGCGTAGACGGAATTCGTGTCTGCTCCATAACTTCTTACAGCCTTCAAGGATATTAATGATACTTGGTATTATTATTGCCCACAACCAGAGGGTGGGTCGCGAATAAGGTTGGAATGGCTATCAAGGCTTTTTTCGGGGGGAATCAGCCACCCTTTGGTGGCCATCCTCTAGTTTTTTTTGTATGAAGTGAACAAAAGCATATATGGCTGCTTATCATTTGATGTAGTGCATAAGGATATAGATTCCCTGAACCCCACCTAGTTATAGTTCTAGTTTTCATTTACTTCAAGTGCATCCTGTTGTTTATGCGCTATCTGTTGTTGATTGTTGATGAAGTTTATTATTTATATATTTAATTTTTATCCCTTGCCTGTACCTGGCCAAGGTAGTTTTGTATTTATATCATTTGCTTAAATTGGCCTCTATGCCCTCCCGGCAAGCTAGCCAGCCGACTGACCACATATCGCGGTCATCAAAATGGGTTGTTAGGAATGAAGACTGCAGAAGTTCAAGATGTGCAAATCAAGGGAGGTAATTTAAGAATTTTGTCAGAATTCTTCTTGACTCCTGTTTCCAAAGCCATTTCATAAAAGATGTTATTTGTTTTCTGTGAGGGGTCATTGTCTGGAAAAATAAAGTGAATTTCTGTTGTTGTTGTTGTTGTTGTTGTTGTTGTTATTCCTGATATAATAAATATTAAGGGAACAATATTTATTTTTTTTTTGCCCTTTGAGCATTCCTGACCAAGGGTATTCTCAGGATTTGATTTTGTGTGTGTTTTTCTGTGTTGAATTTTTTTTTATCTTTAAGGGGTTGTTCAACATAACTTTGGACATTTTCAACAATGCCCTAATCACGAATTAAAGCGGTGAATAATGACATATTATATACTGAAATAATGACAAAAGTACACAAAATCGGAATTTATCCACTTTTTATTTTTTTGCTTTTGATGACAAAGAAATTGCCAGCCGCATAAGTAACCTACAGGATTAACAAGGAATAGATCGGCAATTCGAATGTCGGAGTTGTAAATAAAAGACTCCACACTCCATACTCAGAGAAAGCATATTTATCCATTTATCGGCAATGTGGTGAGAACAAAAATGGATGACCACAAACAAGACACTGTGTTCGGACGACATTGCTTGTTATGATCATGTGGTTATCGTGCCAAGTTGGGAAACATTTGATTACCTAAGATCTGAAATCTTCAAACATTTCACTGCTGTTTTCAAATCTGAGAAGCAATGTAATGTACAACTCATGATACAGTCATAGGAAAATATTCAACTGACAATGTGATAACTGCACGATACAGTTCTTTGTAGCTCTGTTGAGTTCAGAAACTGTACATGGTGATGCAAGTGTCAGCAAGGGATTAATACGTCACTGATTCGAACTCCTATTATTTGGTTGGTGTCGATGAACAAAACATAAAAGTGGAAAATTATATTTGAAAACAAAAGTATATTCACATCAACATACATTACAGTCCTCACAATTGTATATTCACGAAAAAATAATTTGACTGTCGCCAAACTCTATTAGTGACGTAAAGAAGGCTTGTTGAAGTCTGCTAGGCAAAAAGAAGACCAGTGTCAAGGAGAATTTTCAGAAAGGTTGATTCCTCTTCACCAAATATAGCGAAATGTTGTACCATCGTAAATTTAAATGTCTTCCTCGCACAACCACATTGTGTGTAAGATGGATCAACGTTGATTTTGATCACTATTGACACCAGAAGGTTGCGAAAATCTTTGTGTGTTGACATTCTGTGGACAGAATTAGAAAGAAGCCACCTGGCAGACAAAAATCACACAAATTACTGAAATGAGGCCACAACATGTCATAAGTTTTTTGATAAATGAATTTAATAACCAACATAATTCCGATATTGTTCAGACTGGTAACCCACTGCCTGTAAAATTAGAATTGGTAAGCAGATCGGTTATTAATATTCTTAAATCTCAAAAAGCAACAGTCAAGCCTCCTCAAACAACAACTACAGAAGGGCGATAGTTTAAAAACAAATGAAGCACACCAAACCATGTACACAAATGAATTAGAAGCCATGTTTTCTAACTTAACAAAGCCGATTGATGTGAGTATTCTGCACGCAGGGCAGGTAATTTTTAGCTCACCTGACTTTCAGTCAGGAGAGCTATAGTGATCACTCACCGTCCGGCATCCGTCGTCCGTGAACATGGTGTTTGCGTCTTCTCCTAACCGCTGAACCAATTTAATTGATATTTGAGGAGATAATAGTTTGTTATGACATCGCAATTTGATTTTGTTCAAATCAAGTTGCCTCGCCTGTGGGTAGGGCAGCACCCAAAAAGTGTGCTGAAATCTTAAAAAATCTTCTTCTCATGAACCAGCAGTAGCAGAGACTTGATATTTGGTGTGCAGCTTCCTTTTGAGGTGTAGACTCAGGTTTGTTCAAGAGAAGTTTGTGGGGCTATACTTGGCATCGTTATGGGAGGGGCAAAATTTTTTGCCCCGCCCAAAATTTTTATTTTCCAAACCGAGAGGCTGATTTGAACCAAATTTTATGTGAGGGCTTATTGGGTCATAAGTACCTAATTTATGCTGATTTTTTTTTTCCCGTAGCCCCATGGGAACTGCAGGAGCTAAAAATAGAAAAAAATTAAAACGCCCTTATCTCCAAAACTGCACGGCACCGAGAATTTTTATTTGGTGTGAAGCTTCCTTAGGTCCAACAGAAAGAATTGGTAAAAAAAATTGCCATCGGTTTTATCATAGGGTACAGTTTCGGGACTTTGAAAAAGTGCTGAGTCAGCACTTTTTAACACTGTAGGCAATGGGAAAAACATTAAAAAACCTTCTTCTCCAGATCCAGCAGGCAGAATCTTTTGATATTTGGTATGCAACATTGTAGGGTGGATCTGATTCAAGTTTGTTCAAATCAGCCCCCTGGGTTCATATTTGGGCTCAGTATAGGAGACCGATTTCGAACTTAGTGCATTTCAGACAAATTTCTTAAAAAATCTTCTTCTCCAGATCCAGCAGGCAGAATCTTTTGATATTTGGCATGCACCATTGTGGGGTGGATCTGATTCAAGTTTGTTCGAATCGGCCCCCTGGGTTTATATTTGGGCTCAGTATAGGAGCCCAAATTTGAACTTACTGCATTTCAGGCAAATTTCTTTGAAAATCTTCTTTTCCACATCCAGCAGGCAGAATCTTTTGATATTTGGTATACAACCTTGTGGGGTGGATCTGATTCAAGTTTGTTCAAATCAGCTCCCTGGGTTTATATTTGGGCTCAGTATAGGAGCCCAAATTTGAACTTAGTGCTTTGAAGGCAAATTTCTTAAAAAATCTTCTTCACCAGATCCAGCAGGCAGAATCTTTTGATATTTGGTATACAACATTGTGGGGTGGCTCTGATTCAAGTTTGTTCAAATCGGCCCCCTGGGTTCATATTTGGGCTCAGTATAGGAGCCCGATTTCGAACTTAGTGCATTTCAGACAAATTTCTTAAAAAATCTTCTTCTCCAGATCCAGCAGGCAGAATCTTTTGATTTTTGGCATGCAACATTGTGGGGTGGATTTGATTCAAGTTTGTTCGAATCGGCCCCCTGGGTTTATATTTGGGCTCAGTATAGGAGCTCAAATTTGAACTTAGTGCATTTCAGGCAAATTTCTTTGAAAATCTTCTTCTCAAGATCCAGCAGGCCGAATCTTTTGATATTGGGTATGCAACATTGTGGGGTGGATCTGATTCAAGTTTGTTCAAATCGGCTCCCTGGGTTTATATTTGGGCTCAGTATAGGAGCCCAAATTTGAACTTAGTGCTTTTCAGGCAAATTTCTTCAAAAATCTTCTTCTCCAGATCCTGCAGGCAGAATCTTTTGATATTTGGTATGCAACATTGTGGGGTGGATCTGATTCCAATTTGTTCAAATCGGCCACCTGGACTAATATTTGGGCTCACTATAGAAGCCCAAATTCAAACTTAGTGCACTTCAGGCAAATTTCTTCAAAAATCTTCTCCAGATCCAGCAGGCAGAATCTTGTGATATTTGGTATGCAACATTGTGGGGTGGATCTGATTCAAGTTTGTTCAAATCGGCCCCCTGGGTTTATATTTGGGCTCAGTATAGGAGCCCAAATTTGAACTTAGTGCATTTCAGGCAAATCTTCTTCTCAAGATCCAGCAGGCAGAATTGTGTGATATTTGGTATGCAGCATCCTTAGGGGAGTGAGATGCAAGTTTGTTCAAGCCATGTCCCTAGGTCCATATTTGGGCTCACTGTGGGAGCTTGAATTGTAACTTTGTTCGAAATGAGGAATTTTCTTAAAAAATCTTCTTCTTCAGATCCAGCAGTCGGAATGGTTTGATATGTGGTGAGTAGCATCCTTGGGGGGGGGGGGGGGGGGGAGGGGGGGGGGATTCAAGTGTGTTAAAGCCAAGTCCATGGGACTATATTTGGGCTCCCTGTGGGAGCCCAAATTATAACGTAGTCAATATGAGGAATTTTTCTTTAAAAATTTTCTTCTTCAGATTCAGCAGTTGGAATGTTTTGATATTTGGCATGGAGCAACCTTAGGGGGCTGAGATTCAAGTTTGTTCAAGCCAAGTCCCTTGGTTGATATTTGGGCTCACTATGGGAGCCTGAATGACAGCTTAGTTCAAAATGAGGAATTTTCTTTAAAAATCTTCAGATCCAGCAGATGAATGCTTTTGATATTTTTTATGCAGCATCCTTAGGGGGGTAAGATTCAAGTTTGTTCAAGCCATGTCCCTAGGTCCATATTTGGGCTGATTGTGGGAGCTCGAATTGAAACTTGGTTCAAAATGAGGAATTTTCTTTAAAAATCTTCTTCTTCAGATCCAGCAGTCGGAATGTTTTGATAATTGGTGTGCAGAATCCTTAGGGGTGTGAGTTTCAGGTTTGTTAAAGCCAAGTCCCTGGGTTCATATATGGGCTCCCTGTGGGAGCCTGAATTATGACTTAGTTCAATATGAGGAATATTCTTTAAAAATCTTTTTTTAGATCCACTGGTCAGAATATTTGGATATTTGGTTTCAGCTTTTATTAGGAGGAGCAGATGCAACTTGTGGAAATCAATTCTCTGGGTTGATATTTAGGCTACCATGTCAGGTGAGCGCCCTCAGGCCCCCTGGGGCCTCTTGTTTGTTGTTTTGGCCACACTTGAGCATTCAAATGGCACTCTTAGCAGTTGTAGTTGCTTATGCAGCCCCAGAAATGAACACAGATAATACCAAATGAGGAGGTTTGGCTGTTTTCCGTTTTTTGGTGCATTAATCTCATCTTCTTTTACCAATTTGACACAGATCTCATGCAAAATGACATAAAATTATGGTCACAGCAGACTGACAAAAGCCATATTGGACATTCTTCATTTTACATTGATGCACTCTTTCATGACTCCATACTTGTTCTTGTGAACTGTGTTGATTTGACCCTTGGTGAACTCCATAAAAGGTAAAGAAATGCAAGAAAAATGGCAGCCCCTTTGAAATTTAGACATCCTAAATTACAATTAGTCTTGCGGTCTGTTCCTTGCAAGAATGAGAAAAAGATTTCTCTAAGTCTTTACTAGAAAGATTGCAGAATTTAACTATTTTGTAAATTTAAGGTATTTTATTGTATAAAATCTGGTTGGTAACTTATGCCATAGCAGACTTTCAGGCAGTGCTTTCTGCCACATAGTAATGGTTCCATGGCAAATATTAGTTTCCACAAAATCTATGTTTCATTCCAAAGAAATTGATGTTTAATTTATTGGGGTTATTCCTTTCTGACCTTCTCTGAACTTTGGAGAAAATTACCTGAAACTTGACTAAAGTTAGGTTGGCCGTCCCCTTAAATCTCAAAGACATCTACAGGCCTGAAAATAAGCAGTCTGGCATTTGCAAAATGAGGTTCCCAGAGGGTGAATTTGATGATGCTATCCCAAACAGTGGGCCAATTTATCCTCTGGGTATCTCTTTCTGTTTAGTTTTGAGACCCTGATTCAAATTGAGGTTCACAGAGGGTAAATTTAAATTCACCCTCTGGGGACCTCATTTTGCAGATGACAGTCTGCTTATTTTCTGGCTTGGACATCTATATCAAAACCAAGACACAGTACTTTAGAAAACCCTAAATCATTTTGTGTTCATGCTCTAAAACTCCTCTTAGACATGGAAAGTGAGTTTTCACATGTGACCAATTTGAAAGACTTCAGCCATAATATAAATGAATACAATATATTATTCGGACTAAGTTTCAGTTTTATCAGTCGTAAAACATTCCTTTTATGTTCAACTACTTTGGTGGTAAACCTCTTTGTAATACATTCAAATAACACGCAAAAGGGTCCATTAGACTGTGCATAATATCAGGTCTCCCCAAATCGGTCAAAGAATAATTTTTCTTGCCTGTTCTTTGCCACAAAGTAATAGTGCTGTTGAATTTTCATTATCCCAGGTAATAAAACCTCAGATAAATAGTAAGAAAGTTTACTTGAATCGTCTGGTCTTTAATTTATATCCATTTTGCAGTCACGTTTAGACACTGTGCAGAAATATGTGACCTTAAACACCAGTAAATAAATAAATAACACTCTTGGTTTTAACATTCTTAAGGAAAATACTTCATAGTGTGAAAAGGTATGATGTGCTAAGGGAAAGCATCCCTTTATTGGGGGTGATCTTTTTCTTCAAACCAAATGTGTTAATGATATAAAAGGGATTCATCAGATTCTCCAAATTGTATTCATGTTATGTTCATGCAGTATGTTGAGTATTGCATTTATATTTATATTCTTTGTGTAAAAAGTGGGGTCAAAATAAAAGAAAATGGCTATATTTTTTATGAATTGGAACTTTGTTTCTTTTTATTTAAGTGAAAAATAATTGTGTTGTATACAAACTGATGGGGTGGTGTTGCTCGAATGATCCACATGTAACCTTCTTGTTTGGAATCTTTTGGCATGAATTGTTGTTGTGATTGAACCCTACCCTGAAATTGGATTACCTAAATAAGGCTTTAGAATAACTAAACCATGGAAGTGATTGGTTCTTGGGAAAGGACTCTGAAGATCCGAGGGTGGGAAGGGTGTTGATGAGTAGGTGTATGGAGAAATGCCCCAAACAACTGCCCCAGTTAAAAATGCCGTCTGACAACTCGTCCACTGTGTTCCAATATGTTCTACTGGCACATAGAACACATTGGAACTCAGGGGACGAACTGCCACCCAGACAAATTGGCAAGAAGGCTAACTCCCCCCCCCCCCCCCCCCACACACACGCAGCTCCAGTCCTGTGCACAGCAATTATCCATGTTGATAGGTGTCTGAAAGGGCATGTGAAACATCCATGTAAAATTTCAGCAAGATGGTACCGCTATCAACTGAGTTATGAACTCGTATAAATATACATGTGGACAGATGCAATCCAGTTTACCCCACCTTTTAAAAAAGCGGGGTTCTAATTAATAACTGCAACTTCACCTAAAGAAATCATAGAATTATGGATGCTGATCTCTCCATATTTCTTAGACTTCACTGACAGAAAAGTTTCAAATTTATGCACATCCCAAAGTGCTTCAGCACTAAAATTAGTTCTCTAGTAATTGGGGAAGCTGTCAGTTTGACTGGTAGGCAGTTGTCCTGGATGCCAGATCAGCTAGGGGCCGTTGTCCAGGATGCCAATTTGACTGGGTGTTGTGGCTGCCCATGTGACTGAGGGCGGTTGTCTTGGTTGCTAATTCAGCTGGGGACAGTTTTCCTCCTTGTCAATGTTTTGCTTGGGGGGGGGGGGGGGGGGGGGGGGGGGAGGGGTGCTCTTGTTCGACACTGCTTTTTTGGATGGGGTGAGGTGGGGGGGGGGGGAGGAACTATTCCTACAACCAAGAGGTTGTTAACAGACCCTATTGACAAACTTCTAACCCTTCTCAGGTTCACCATCATACATTACATAGTATTGAATTTTGAGGGATGAAGGTGTTGGTTAGAGCATTGGAGATCATAAGATTGATGGTTCGATCCTGGGCAGCATCATCTGCATTGTTTCTTGGACAAGACACTTCATCCCAATTACCTATGTGGGAGTCTGGTGATCATGTGTACAAAGGTGTACAGCATGATTATGATCCACTTGTCCTCGGCCAATGCTAAAACTCAGGCCGCATTAGTAAGTGGAGAATTGAATGGTTACTCATTGTTGCTTAGTAGTTCTCTGCAATTAGTCGAGCTCCCTCCACCTATAAAATTGTCCAACATGATCTGTCTGGCTGTTTTAAGTGTTGTTAAACCTCAATAAATAAATAAGCAAACAATTGGATTCTGAAGACTTGACATTTTAACTACTTTTAACTATTTAACTATTTTTGTGTGTGAATAGATAGTTACCAAGACATTAACCCTTTACCCAACGCAGACGATATCAAAATTTATTATTTTAAATATAATTTTTTTAAATTTTTCAAAAAATTTCAACAAAACCATATCATGTGACCCCTCATTGGAACGAGCTCAATGAGCTTGTTCCAATGAGGGGTCACATGATATGGTTTTGTTGAAATATTTTAATTTTTTCAACTGCTCAATTTGCATATTACGCGGGCGGATGCGGGCGATTCGTTAGGTAAAGGGTTAAGTAAGAGAGTTAAAATGGGTGCTTGTGTGAGATTTTTATGCTCTCTGTCTGGTTTTTCTGTAACTATGGGCATCACTTACTTCATAAAATTCACCCATATTATGAATAATTAAACGTCTATGTAATTCTAAAGACAAAACTTTGTCCCACAGTCCACATTCTCTCTCTCTCTCTCTCTCACTCTCTATTTGTCTCTGGCATTGACCTCCCTCCTGTGTTCATTTTCAAGTCTGCCAGCTTCCTGTCAGTTCTTATCTTAACTGATATAATGGGACCTGGGACTCAATACATGTACTCAGGATGTACGTCCTCTCCTCTAAGGTGGGGAACATAAATGATTGAGAATGCTTTCCTTCATAACTGTGTAGTGCCTTCAACCCCAATAAAATATAAACAAACCACAGGTTGTCACATAAAATATCTTGTTGATAAAAACCACCATGTACCTGCAATGTCTTTCAGAAACCCTGTTTGTATAAGAGACCGCAAGAAAAATCCTTTCCAAAAGACAAAAAACCATTAATTCTTGTAATAATTCTCATTCGTTCGAATGGATATCATTTTACATCAGAGCATAGTGTTGTATTGAGGGGGCGCGATGGCGTTGCTGTAACCGGTTCTCGTCAGATCACCGAAGTTAATTAACATCGAGCCCGGTTAGTCCTTGGATGGATGACCATCTGAGCGATCGATTCGGACTCCCACGTTGTGTCCTTGGGCAAGGCACTTAACTCCGATTGTCCACATGGGGGGCACTCTCCTATAAACTGTAACAACTGTAACAAGGCAAAACCTAACAGAGGAAATAATATCACTTCAAAGATAATATGAAGTACAGCCACTGAATTTGAAGCCTTTAAGATTTATTTATTTATTTATTGGTGTTTAAGGTCACATATCTCTGCACAATGGCTAATTATGACTGTGACAGTTTTACGGGTGAAGGAAGCCGGAGTACCCAGAGAGAACCACCGAGCAACGGCGAGCAACTGTCAGCTCCCCAACATACCAACTCCACACAAGCAGGGTTAGCATTGGTTGAAGACAGGTGCACCATCGACGTGCAGTAAGCCTTAGTACACAACGTCACCGTGCCTTCAAGATGCAGTACCTGCACTTCAGAATAAAGCCCATATATGGGCTTCCAGCACCCTACCAGTTAAACATCGTGCATAAATATGTGACTGTAAGCAGTCCTTAAATGAATAAAGAAATCATATTCATTCCATCAAATTTATTCTTAGCCTATTGGAGGTGGATTTCCTGGTCAATACAATAATACCTTTTTCCTGGCTCTTGGTCATTACACCTTTCTAAATAGGAGCACCCCTCTTATGATTTTATCTCTCAGTGGGAACCACAAGAAGGGGAGCAGTGCTTGTTTACTGATTTACTGGTAAAATAGGACCTTGAACCCATGCCTGGGGTGGAAGTCCTCTAAAGTGAGCAGCATGGGTATAAACGATTGGCTAAACTTGATTTCATCCCTATATTGTGGTCATGAGATAGCCAAAGCTGTTAACCCTTTTACCCAATGTAACAGCCAAAACCAGCCAACGCGATTCTCAAAACTCATCAATTAATTTTCATTATTTTTTCATTTTTTGTCTCAAAAACATAGGTTATGACCCCTCGTTGCAACAAGCTTGTCGAGCTCATTACAATGAGAGATCATAACCTATGTTTTTGAGTCAAAAAATTAGGTGTTCAAGAACTTCTTTTTACAAGTGTCGTCCTCTTTTCATGTACGTAAAGGGTTAAAAGTGACCTCAAACACTAATAAATAAATTATGATCTTTTATATTTCTGATGTCAGATATCATTGAATTTTTTCATCAAGTCATGGCTGCTTCACAGTATGGTAAGAGTTAATTCTTAAATCTGCCAAAACCTGTTTCAGGAAAGTACACCACATAAGTTAGGTATAAATATGAAAATTTCAAATTGGCCAGATGTTTGGTGGCTCAGGTACATTACACCCTTTCACCAGTAGATTTTTTTCATCTGATTTGTTCCTTAGCAGAATGAAACTGAAGATGAGCTGCGATGACTCCTCTTATTGGTTGTCCATCATATCTCATTACTCTTTCATTGCTAATGTGGATGGAGTTCGTAATTTCTGCAAAACCAATAGGTCACTGAAATTTGTTGTGATGACCGATACATTTAGTGTGAAAATAATAAGTTGCAAATCTCAATACATTGCTATTCAAGTTTGCTGAAATAAAGTTTCATTGCAGTAGGGAGTAGAAGTATGGTAAGAATTCCCCAGTTTCTGAAAAAAACATCCAAGGAATCAGTATCTGCAATGATTTGTTATTTTATAATAATTGCATCGTTAATGTAGTTATACGTTTTGGGTCCAAATACTCAATTCCATTGGTCAGCTGGGTGAAAACGTCATGACCAAATGTAATTCATTTTCCAATGAATACATTTGGTCGAACTTTGACCCGCATTTACGGTAGAGCACAGTTGACAGAATGTAATTCGTGCGGTGTTTGGCTGGGTTTTTAACTTTTAGCGCCTCTCGCAGTGATCAACTCCGCTGCTGTTTCTTTGGTGACATTTCCCAACTGTAGTATTGAGCCCGTTACTAAAATACTCGTTTTCATTTCTAAAGTTGTGAAAATTAAAAATCAGAGTTGTGGGCTTTGTCTTTTGTGTGAGGGTGCTTTTTCGCCTCGTTCGTTCGTACATGTTTTATTTCGTCTTTCTGCTTTGTTGTTTGGTAAAAAGTAGTTTAAACAGTTACAGAATGTAAATATAAGAATTGAATGCAATTTTTATAATCTTTATTGGAGTATGAACGTGTGGGAATGGGTACAAATTGTATGAATCCATTCATACAATTTGTACCCATTCCCACACGTTCATACTCCAATAAAGATTATAAAAATTGCATTCAATTCTTAACTCAACTTTTTTACGTGATTTCGAATCTAGTTTTTGCAAACAGAACCCCAGGAAGTGAAGCAGTGCTTTTTTTTACTGTGGTAACAAACTGTGTTTTACTGGTAAAATGGGACCAGGTAACCAATATCCAGGGTGGAAGTGTGGAAGTCCTCTGAAATGGGCAACATGGGTATAAACGATTGGCTGGACTTGACTTTATATCCATTGTTGCAGTCACAATTAGCCATTTTGCAGAAAAATGTGACCTTACACTCCAATAAATAAATATTATGCAAACAGAGCTCCTGAGGCAATATATGGAATCCCATGGAGTTACGTTTTAAGCTCCTAAAACAAATATTAAGTTTTTGGAACTCCTGGCTAAATGCAGTGTCATATTACGATGTTCACCTGTTTTCTGAGTCCGCATGGGTAACCCTGGGAAGTGCATTAGTGCTTGTCTACTGAGGTGGATAAGTGTTGTGTAACTGGTGTAAAGGGCCTGGTAACCAATGCCTCAAGTGCGAGTGTGCTTAAGTGGGCAACAGAAAAACACAAAATTGGTTAAACTTTGTACTTGTTTTGTGATCATTATATAGCTATTCATGTTAAAAGTGACCTTAAATTGCAATAAATAACAAATTCTGTTGTACAAAATCTTTCATTGTCCTGGAGGCACCACAGAGGCAAAAGTAAAATGTGCATCAGGATGCCAATTGCTAAGCTTTAGCGCATTGATGCACATAAGCGATGATATTTGTTTCCAAGCAGTTCAAAATTTACATTTTGTATAGAGCACCTTAGGGGTAGGAGATTCAAAGTGGTCTGAACAATCTCCATTAGAAGTCTTCTGGGGCACCATAAAATGTTGAATAGTTCAAATTCTTTTACAAAAGTGTATTTCATAGGTGATTTGCAGACCACTCAGAAAGGTCAGAATCCCTGTGGGAACCACAGGAAGTGAAGCAATCCCTGTTGACTGGTAACCAAGCTCAGTTTTACTATAAAATAGGACTTGCCCATCAACATGGGTATAAACAATTGGCTGGACTTGACATTATATCCATGTTGCAGTCACGTTTAGCCAATGTGACCTAAAACACCAATAAATAAATAAATAAATAAATAAATAAATAAAAGGGTCAGAATCAGTTTTATTATAACTTTGTTGCAATGAGCATCAGTTCATATTTAGGAATGGAACGGAAGTGGTACCCCTAAACCAGACGGTCGTAAAGAGCTTGGAAATCCTGCAGAACGATGCAGGTCGATGGATAACGGGGTCGAGTAATGCCGCAGCGCTAGAAGCAATCAGGGGTGAGCTTGGGTGGATGAGGATCAAGGACAGGATAGACCTGTTGAAACTCGGTTATCTTAATTATTTGGTAAATCTCACCGACAGCCGATGGTGTAAAGTAATGTTCCTGAGAATTTTCAACTCAAATATCAAGACGGGGTGGATGGTCGAAGTGAGGGAGCTAGTAGAGAACTACTCATTTGAGATCTCGGACCTGGACGTTGGGCCAAACCAGGGTAAAACAATCGTCAGAGAAAGGGTCATGGAGGATTGTAACCGTAACTGGCGAGAGGGGGTCAAGTCAAAGAGGTCTTTGGGTGGCCTGCGTGATAAAGAGAAGCATGGTTTTGAAGAGTACCTTGATGGCACCTTTGGGGGGTCACTGTTGTTCAAGCTGAGGTCGCGGTTCCTGGAGCTGAGGGAAAAACAGTGAAAAGGAGTGCCAGATGTGTAATTTGGGCGTGGTGGAGACCCTGGAACACTTTCTTCTAGAATGCCCAAAATACCAGTCTAACAGAATAAGATTCACTGGGAGTATAATGGGGAAGTGGGATGGGAGAATGAAGGACATGTGGCTAGGGGAGACTCACTGACTCAAAGGATAGGGTTAATATGCTAATAGGAGAGATTGGGAAGAATGGGGCAAGTGATGTCATCAAGCAGTTCGTCTCCGAGTGTTGGGAGGAGAGGATAAGCGTGGGAATAGGGAGACAGTTGGGAGTACAGGGGTAACCAAGGCCTTCTCATCCGAGAACCGCGACAAATCAGCGGCCGGCCAAAGTGTTATGATGTTATTATTATGGCTCCCCACAACTTAACACAACTTTGAAGTTGAGAAAATTTCAGTCTCCTTTTCGAAATGCATTAAAAGATGTCTAAAGTCATTTTATGCTCCCGAGAGGCTATGCCCCCTGAGAACCTCTCGGGGCATTGTTTTCACCATGTCCGCCGTCCGTCCGTTAACTTTTGGTTTCCGTCAAATAACTAAAAAAACACTTATTTGATCAAATCATAATTTTAGGGGTGACTTGTGGATGACAAGACAATGCTTCCTTTCGATTTTGGTACAACTTCCTTCGAGAATATTTAACAATCGATGCGGTTGAAATAGATGTCATACGAAAAACAGAGTTTATTTTGATTAAATCGCAAGGCTAGACAATAATATTCCTTTTCCACAACTCCACTCTGAAGGTCAAGTGATCTGGAAACCCTGGGAAGTGAAACCGTGCTTGTTTACTCTGGTAAACATTCTGTTTTACCGGTAAAATATAACCCACTAAGCAATGCTTGGGATAAAAGTCCTCTAAAATGGCCAACATGGATATTAACGATTCACTAAACTTTACTTTTTCTCCATCTTGCGGCCACGATTAGACATTGTGAAGAAATATGTGACCTGAAACACCAATAAATAGTGGCGCTATGATTTCGAGTCAAATCTTGGCTGGCCACCGTACGTAGGGACTTTGTCAGACTCCCCCGCCCCTCACCGACTATGATACAAAAGAAACCTCGCTTAAAGGGTTCGGCACTTTGAAGCGCTGTATTTAGTTTAAGAGTTCGATAATGTGAGTCCATTTTATCAGCGAGAGTGCTTTCATTCTGAAACAAGATTTCAAATATTGAATCAACGACTATTATTGAAACAGGCAAGTCAAACATTAGAATTCCAATACATCAATCATATAAGCGTCGTTTATCTCGCCGCTTTTTCATATCGGACGGCAATCAATCAGACTTACAAATAAAGCTGTTGACTTTCTCAAGAGGCATTCATTGATTAGAGCAGCGAGTTCAGTGTCCACTTCAAAAGTCGTTAGCAATATAAAGATTGTCAACTTGCCTACCTTGTTATAAATATATTTGATATGCCGCATTTGAACCTTCATGTGTATTAACATATGTTTTCACCACGGCGGGTGATTGGTACATAACCAGTTCTAAATGGATACTATTCATTATGCAAAAAGTCATTTATGAGGTTCTACACAAGAAATGCTTAAATGGAGGCAGTTGATTATGAACCATTGTACTCGTGGACACCACAATGTCTAGTATTTCTGGGAACGACTTCAGACACCCCAAAACAGGCTGAGACTTTAAGAGAGGAAATGAACAAAGATTTGTCCCATATTTGGAGCTGACATAGCTAGATTTCTAGCCTCGAACGAGCTTATTTTATGATTTTGATATTCTCCAGTGTGCGACAAATAAATATCCGATTATAAAAATCAGAGCACCTGGGCTCCAAATTGGAGCTAGAGCTGACAGTGCTAATGCATTGTGTTGTTCGGCATAGTAGCGCCCATATTTGGTATCCGCAGTGAGGTGAGGGTCCACTTGGACTGTGTGTAATAGTTTTAACTGCAACTGTTTACATGCCTCAAAAGCCTGTATGTGTTGGAATTTTGTTAGAAACTGTCGTACTGGTCTCCTCGTCTGGCATTTTATTTATCCCTTTACCTAAAATGAAAAGCAGACGACACTTGTAAAAAAAAATTCTCGATAACTATTCTTTATCTCAAAAACATAGATTATGATCCCTCATTGGAACGAGCTCGTTCCAAAGAGTTGTCATAACCTGTTTTTGAGACAAAAAATAATGAAAATTAATTGGCGATTTTTGAGAATAGCTCTGGCCGGCTTGGGCCGTTACGTTGGGTAAGGGTTATACAAGTCTCTGGTCTTTCGATTGGTCTCATGTGGACATTGGGGGCGCGGTGGCGTTGAGGTAACCGGTTCTCGTCAGATCACCGAAGTTAAGCAACGTCGAGCCCGGTTAGTCCTCGGATGGGTGGCCGTCTGAGCGATCGATTCGGACTCCCGCGCTGTGTCCTTGGGCAAGACACTTAACCTCCATTGTCCACATGGGGGCACGATGACGCCTTGTACTACGGCGTACTGCACGTCGATGGTGCGCTTGTCTTCAACCAATCTAACCCTACCTGTGCTGCAGTGTGGAGTTACGATGTTGGGGAGCTGGCAGCGGCAACCTGCTCGTCGTTGCTTGGTGGTTCTCTCGGGTACTCCGGCTTCCTCCACCCGTAAAATTGTCACGGCCATGATTAGCCGTTGTGCATAAGTATGTGACCTTAAACACCAATAAATAAATACTCATGTGGACATCGCGACTAGTCAACCATGTTACTGTTTACCCACTGGAGAAAATATTTGTAATTCTCACTGTCTGAAATGCCATGGTTTGCTTCTCCTGACTATATTGGTGCATCACAATTTCTGGTAACCCTTATGAGACCTAATTCCAAATTTGATCAGTTTTAACTTCAACCGAATAAGTGTCGCAAATGAGAGTCTCTGGATAAACTCAAAGATACAGTACAAGTAACCTGGCAGTTGTTTCTCGGCAAGTCCCAGCTGTTTAAATAGGAAACGTGAATAAAAATATCCAGTCTTGAAGGGTTAACTCACTTGTCAGGAGAATGGACAAAAGACAAAAATACGCAAAGAAATTAGAGAAAAAAACCTCAAAACAAACCTAATTGTCTGTTATGCCCTGTAGCGTCGTGTAATTTGGAATTATTGGTGACCGCTGTGAGTTGTTTGGTGAAATTTACAGATACTTTAGATTAATCAAGTTTTGAAGATTTAAGCAATGTAGTTTTGAGGTGGACATTGGTAGATTTTTTACAGGAGATGTAGCCAGGTATCGATTTTTCATTTAACATTGGATGTGCTCGTTATGTTCAAAAGGCAGGAACTGCTTAAAGAAATACTTTCATTCATTAAGCTCGAAAGCCTCGATTTCCTGTAACGTAGCTAATGTTTCGGTGTAAAAATTTAGACTTCGTGAACATAATCCGTTTCTTTATTCAGATAAATGGACGAGGACTGCGAAAAGGACACACTTGACAACGATTAAACAAATGCCGTCTATACCTTTCATCACTTATGAGTGGATGAGAAGTGCATCTATACTACAGAGTATAGATGGTCAGCTGGTCTAGTTTTCTACCAAAAAATAACCAAATTGTAAACCGTTTATATCTTACTACTACTTATACGTTCGCTCCAAATGAAGACACAGCATCCACGACCCTGAAGTTTTGGAATCTAGGATAAAACCCCCTTCAAGACAAAACCACCTCGGAAAGAAAACCGCTGACAACACTCCCCCCCCCCCCAGGTCAAAACCCCATCACCTTAATTGACTTCTTGGATAGAACCCCCTCAAATAGCAAAAATAAATGATAATGAATATGATTTGAATTTGTTTTATTTTATTTTATTTGTTATATTTTTTTTTTGTTTATTCATTTTTCATAAAAAAATATATTTCACAAATATAATAAACATGCTTATGTGAAGAAATAAACACCTTTTGATATGAAAACTTCGGGATATTTTTCATAATACACCCTGAAAGCACTCTATATTATGCACTTCATTTTTAGCTTAACATGACAAAGTCAAGATAAGCTATTGCCATCACGCGGGCGGAAGTCTGTAAGTCTGTAGTCTTGTTAATCTGTGAGTCTGTTAGTCTGTTCACATTTTTCTTTAGCTCAGGCTACAACCCGTAGTTCTTGTCCGATCGTCTTGAAATTTCATATGCAGGTTTGAGGTCATATCGGGATGAGAACGTCCCCTTTTGGTCGCGATCGGTCAACCGTGATGGCTGTCCGAGCCCAAACCGGAAAACCTTTAGCACAGTCTACAGGTCGCATTTATGAAGGGATTTCATTGCAACTTGGTAGGATGACTTTGTATAATATATAGATGAGAACGTCCCCTTTTGGTCATGATCTGTCAACCGTGACGGCTGCCCAAGCTCGAAACCCAAAAACTTTTAGCAGAGTCTACAGGTCATATTTAATATGGAGGAATTTCATTGTAACTTGGTAGGATGACTCCGTATGATGTCCTGATGAGAACATCTTCATTTGACCGCGATCTGCCAATCGTGACGGCTGCCCGAGCCCCAAACCCAAAAACCTTTCGCACAGTCTACAGGTCGTATTTATGGAGGGATTTCATTGTAACTTGATAGGATGACTCGTTTTGGAATAATTTCACTGTAACTTGGTAACTTTGGTTGACATACATTTTAACCGTGAGGGCCACATTAACCCACCCCTCAGTTCTTTAGTACAGTCTATACCTCAAATTATTTTTATTGAAAACGTCCGCATACGGGGAACAGAAATTAACATATTCTCAGTTATCACAATTCTTTTATTTCATCATCCTTTCATAAACACTGAACATTATCCTTTCATCAAACACAACACACAGTCAAGTTAAGCTACAATGTCATTGACACTTTCATTATTCTGTGACATGCAGTTTGAACATAAAAATTAAGATGACAAGAAAATTACTGGCGAGCTGGAATTAGGATCAAGGGCTCTTTGGGCAGTTGTACAAAAGATGTCCCAGCCTTTGAGAAGTACCTAGACAGATCTTTGGGGGGGGGGGGGGGGGGGGGGGCTTTGTTGTTTAAAGTTAGATCGAAGACATTGGAGCTGGGCGGGGGGGGGGGGGGGTGGGAAATGAGAGGAAAGAGTGTGTCAAATGTGTAGTTTAAGGGTTACGGAGACCCTGGAACACTTCATGCTAAAATGCCTCAAGTATTTGCCTAGTAGAACAAGACTTTTTATATTATTATTATTATTATTATTATTATTATTATTATTATTATTATTCTGATTATTATTATTATTTATTATTATTATTATTATTATTATTATTATTATTATTTTCTACATGACATTATCTGAACAGTCACAGTATGTGTTGGACTTCACGACGGCTCGTTCGTAAGACTTCAGATTCCAAGGAGTTTGAGAAAATCTTACGAATCAAAAGAATAGCCGATAGAAACTAGATTTAACATAACATTACCAAAGTACAAACATGACATTCAACTCTTAACTGGCTGAGTAATTAAAATATATCTTTCATGTTTTTGTCTTGAGGGGGTTTGTCTTGAGCGGGTTTGTCTTGAGGGGGTTTTAACATTTTTATTTTGACCATATTCTATAAATATTTCTTGTGAGGGGGTTTGGTCTTGAGGTTTTTTTTTTGTCTTGTGAGGGTTTTGTCTTTAAATGCAGAAAGTGAGGGTTTTTTCTGAGGGGGTTTTGTCTTGGGGTTTTGTCCTGTTACCGAAATTTTGATACTGTGCTCTTAATGTACAGATCAACACAGTAACAACGGCTTTCCGTACGTCAGTTGCGTAACAGCATAGGTCACTCTCTCGGTTTACCACGGCACTTCACTCGTTTGCATCAAACGCCACCACTGTGACTAAAAAGTCATTCTGGTCCTTGTGCGTCTCGCAGCATTTCATTTTAGGAACGAGGGGGCGCGATGGCTTGGTGGTTACGGCATTGGACTTCAAACCGAAAGGTTCACGATTCGATCCCCATCAGGGGTGTCCTTGGGAAAGGTACTTTATCCCAATTGCCCATGTGAGGGCACGGTGTGCTGATGCGTACTGCACATCGATAGTGCACTTGTCTTCAGCCAATGCTAACCCTGCTTGTGTGGAGTTGGTACGTGGGAGAGTCTGACAGTTGCTCGCCGTTGCTCTGTGGTTCTCTCCGGGAACTCCGACTTCCTCCACCCGTAAAACTGTCCGACACGAGGACCCTGACTGTCGAAAGTGTCATTAAACACCAATAAATAAATTATAGGAACGAAAGGGGCTAAAAAGACAACGCCGATAGATACTTATATTTCTTCGATGTCGGTCTGGATACAAAACTATACATTTTCAGTGATTGGATATCCTCGATGTAATTCAGGTAACGGTGTCCTGCCACTTGATTCACAACCAGAAAAAAAATATTCTAACAATTTTAAAAACAATTACAATAACTGTTACTAAACAGAAGTGTTGTCAACAAAGTCTGAATTTCCAAATGGAATTGGACACCCGAAACCAAATAATGACAAACATCGCTCCACAATACGTTGGACACCGCCCTCCGTTGGTTACTATGCTTGTACATTAAAAATAGGATAGACTTATATTTCACATCACTCATTTCTTCATGTAGGAGAACAAACAACATTGAATACATATCATTATTTTAACAAACAGTGAATAAAATGTAATTGTGGGAATATTAACCTGGGGTCAACTTTAATAGTTCGATAATTGTTCCTGACAATGGTTTCTGGTTACTCATCTGTAAAAATATATAGTATATATTTTTATCACTTGGCACACTCGTAAAGAGTTTAAACTGAACCAGTTCACTCAACTGCTCATTGAATTGACATTTGCCATAATTCAAAAGATCTTATTTACAACTCATAATTAAAGCCGAGTTCAAGGTGTGTTACCTTCTGTACATTTTACCACATAGTATTTTAGCCTTGTTACACGAAACATCCCTTGTTATATTTGTTAACACCGAATATTGCTAACTTTCTCATCCCCGATATTACAAAATGATATCTTCCTTTATTCATAAACGTATGTTGACACAAACCCTATATTTAATTTGTCAAGTATATTCATTAATATTTTCAACCTGCAGCCTTTTGTTGCTGCCTGCAGGTTGAAATATCGCCATTTGGGTGCAACAAGGCAGCATCTGCAATGCTTTAGCATTGCAGATGTCGCCTTGTTGTACTCATCTGACGGTATTGTGTGGTACATTCTAACTTCTAAGAAGAAAATCACCTACATGAAAAGCTCTTTTTTCAAGCTGCGGTTCATCCACTTGGGATGCCATGCATGCTTGGTAATACTCGCAGGCCGCCCTGTTGTGGCGCCAATACTTTGATGATGCGTCGGTTAGTGAGCATGCGCACCGTGTGTTGTCAAAGTGAAGCTTGTTTCCGACGTCTAATTTGGTTGACGGGACCTCTATCTTATATTTTTAAGATGGCCTTTGGTTACTTTCAGAACGAATGGGTGCAGAGAGTGGTAGGGTGTGCGCAAAAGATGTGGTGGTTTGAACGGGAATACATGGCAGTTCAAAATTTTCTCGAATCTCGTCTACTATCTACCCTGGTTTCCAGTATCTTTTCATACATTATTTGTCTATGTGGGGGTTCTTTTTCAGTGTTAGTGTGCATCACAGGATTCCACCCTGGGAGTTATGTGGAGTGTGTTCGCGTTTGCTCAGGCCAAGTAATGTGGTAGAATAAAGGTTACAGTCTACGCCCATTTCGTCTATTTTTACAAGACAGCCATCCTTTGTACTATTTAACCCTTTACCCAACGTAACGGCCAAAACCGGCCACCGCTATTTTCAAAAATCGAGAATTAATTTTCATTATTTTTTCATTTTTAGCTCGACTTTGACGTAGTCAAATTTGAGGTTTTGTCATGGCCCGTAGTCCGTCTGTCAACAATTCAATACGGCTCGGGCTAGAGGCCGTATTTATGAACCGATCTTTACGAAACTTCTTGGGTACCTTTGTCATCACCGTGGGACGAGAACGAGTGTTTTGGGGTGCGGTCCGAAATTCAAGATGGCCGCCGGCAGCAGTTTTGTACCGAAATTAGTGCAATCAGTTTTTTGTACAGAACTTCTGTATGAAAGTTCTGATTTGAATAAATTTTTGTTTGAATGTTTAGTAACACGGAATATATCACATATAATATGGGTTTTTTCTCATTCAAAAATTATGCAAATTAGATGAACTTTGATTTATTCAGTGCTACTTTTACACAGTAAGTACACATGTCAATACGGCTCGGGCTAGGGGCTGTATTTATGAACCGATCTTCACGAAACTTCCTGGGTACCTTTGTTATCACCTTGAGACGAGAACGAGTGTTTTTGGGTGCGCTCCGAAATTCAAGATGGCTGCCGACGGCCATTTTGTACCGAAATTAGGTAAATCAGTTTTTTGTACAGAACTTCTATATGAAGGTTTTGATTTGAATAAATTTTTGAATGACTGTTTAGTAACATAGAATACATCACATATAATACAGGTTTTTTTCTCGTGCATAAATTATGCAAATTAGATGAACTTTGATTTATTCAGTGCTACTTATACACAGTTAGTACACATGTCAATACGACTCGGGCAAGAGGCTGTAATTATGAACCGATCTTCACGAAACTTCCTGGGTTCCTTCGTTATCACCTTGTGACGAGAACGAGTGTTTTGGGGTGCGGTCCGAAATTTAAAGATGGCCACCGGCGGCCAATTAGACAAACTTTGATTTATTCAGTGCTACTTATGCACAGTAAGTGCACATTTCCATACGGCTCTGGCTAGAGGCATCTAACTGTCACCCACCTTTACAATACTTTACCTGTACATTTGTTACAGGCTACGGTCAGTATTTATGTGCAGACCATTACAATACTTTACATGTACCTTTGTTATCAAGTCATTACCTAGATGTGTGTCAATGCTGTGTCACATACTATACATGTACATGTCTTACACAAGTTGAGCTACAGTGTCATTGACACTTTAATTTGTCTCAAAAACATAGGTTATGGCCCTCTCACTGGAACGAGCTCGTCGAGCTCGTTCCAATGAGGGGTCTTAACCTACTTTTTTGATACAAAAAATTAAAAAAAATAGTTATTCAAGAATTTTTTTTTTCAAGAGTCGTCGGCTTTTCATGTTAGGTAAAGGGTTAACCTTCTAAAGCCCCCATACTAAACTGCCACGCGAAAATGTTATATGACAGCCAGAGATATTTTATTGTTCTGGTGGGTGCTTCTGAAGTACAGAATGAAGAGCCTTCAATTTGGAAGAAAATAAGTATTTTTTTCTCTTTTTTTACCCATTCCGCCTGTCATATCTGCCCCCAGTCCCACTTCGTATCCCCGTGCTTTTGTTCTAATTCCCACAAAACATTTATCCTTTATCTAGGGACTGAATCATCCAATGAAATACTAGTACACCCAACCTATAAACCAATCTTAGTGCACCTTTAAATCCGATTCCTATCAACCCGCACTGACGCATGTTGCTTTTGCGTTCCTCGAATTTCCCTAGCAATTTCGGTTCGGTCAAAGTTTGGACACTTCTACGTTTCACTTTCAACGAAAATGTGTTCCCATCTCTGGTAACTGAGGGATAATATAAAATAAGGGGATAACGGATAATATAGGACTGAAAGATGAAAAAGCTTTAATAGCGGAATTCATCGTTCCTTTTTTGGTACCCCGTTTTCCTGGAGTTTTCCTGGAAATGTGATTTAGGCCACTGTTTAACGGTCGAAGGTAGACTCGAATGTTGACCCTACTTTACGAGAGAGAGAGAGTTGGGGTGATAGAGATCCGCTTATCTTTAAAATACTTCTCATATGACTAACAGAAATAGAGCCTCAATACCTCTGTAATTTGCTCATCAGTTCTAGTTCACTGGAAGAAACGGAAGTCTCACCTTTTCCATACCCATGTCATACCTGTCTCAAATGAGGCTGATGTGACGTACGAAGAATTTTGAGGCGACAATTATAAAAACGCAAAACAAATACTCGAGTGCCTTTTCCCTGGAAACAAACTCTGGACAAACATTCCAAAATTTCTTAATTGTTCAGATAATTTCATATTTTTTTCTTTTTTGTTTGCTTTCCAAGTGGCTTATTAATTTTTTAAATATCCCCTGACGTACAATAAGCAAATTATTACAAGAGTCAATCAATATGAGATGTCTTGTTTGTCTCGTGAGATCAATTCACTGTTGTAATCCTAGTGCACTCAATAGTACTATACCAACAATTGTACTGGTGTCGACAAAAGGCGGCCAAAGAGTTGGTCTTCCAAAGCTTCTTCTTTGGACTTGACTCCAAGCAGAGGGGTCAGAACTTTCTTAGCGAGTCCACTGTCCGGCAATCCCTAACGAAACCTCTCTGGTCCAATTATTCTTCAACAGAGAAGTATTGACGCATGTGTGTCGAACTATATGTGGGCCAATGTGTGTGTATGAGAGAGAGAGAGAGAGAGAGAGAGAGAGGGGGGGGGGGGGGTCAAGCTTCTGTGTTTATCATCGACGATTTTGATTAATAGAAATATTACTAACACATGGACGTTGTGGAAATGTGTAGCGCGCATTTATTATTCAATTATCCTGCATAATTGCAAACAGCAGCACGGAACAATTGAATTATCTGTCGTCAGGAAACTTGTTGTCAAACTATGAATAGAATGTGACTAACGACCATAATGGTTATATGCTTGTTGAGCGATGGTTGCCGGTTATATGATTGCAAAGAAAATTCTCTTATCGACCTTTAGCCGCGACAATTGTAAGGACAGAAATGGAAATGGGGGCGATCGATGAAAAACACATCTCTTTCATTAACTCTTCTATTTCTGATATTTAATTTGTTGAGCGGATCAGGTTGTTTCTTCTGTTTCTTCTGTTTCTTCTGCTCCAGTCAGCCATAAGGCAATAGGCTGAAAATAGAAACGTCTTGAAGCGAAAGCCGAATGTCAAAACCACTAGCCCCCGATTCTCAGAATAAGGTGCTCTGACACAGATTCATCCTAATCGGAGAGCCTGCTACGTCTGCTATAAGAGCACATGGTTGTTGGTGTGAATCAGACACTGACGTTTTGGGTAACTTTTAGCAGAAAAAGCTGTGCAAGCAGAGCGGCTGGCTCTATTCAAATATCGTCTAAATAAGCACACGACTCTTGAATATAACTACTGGTAACGGGCAGGAGCAGAACATTAAATTGGGTTCAGGTAGGACGTGCGAGTCCAACCCAAAGTGGCATGGTTCACCATATATTGTCCCCAAACTCTCTGGAAAATACAAATTATAACAACAGTCATTTGATCTGGGTTCTCATCCCCGTTGCATTAACGAGACCAGACCAGTCAAATAAAACACGACGCCATGGGGGTCGTGTGTGCTCTGGTCTCGTCAACGAGACGGAAAATAAATCTTATTGATTGACTGTTGCTATAATTTGCTTATTAGATGACAGTGGATATTTACAAATGGAAATACGACAACTGGTAATGAAAACAAAAAGAAATTATGAAATATTTTTCAAGAGTATTCAGCGCAAAAGCACTAGAGTTTCAACTCACATTTGTAGAATAGTCGTCTTGAATACGTTCACATGCCAGTGACATCACTTGAGCCTCGCTTTAGACAACCATGATATGGATTTGGAAACGCTGACACAGATGACTCAATAGTTAGCATTTCTGACTTCTGATATAACCATTGTGAGTTGCTCTCTGGAGTCAGTTGTACTGCATCTCTATAGTGACGCAGTCTACTGAGAAATATGATACGTTGTTAACCGAATAACAGTGTACTCACATCTTCAACAGATTCGAATACAGGCGAAACTCGGCTCCTGATCGGTTAGTAAGTTAAAAAGGCGAACTGTTTCTGTCCTACTGGTTGGACTATTCGGGAATCCAAATTTCCACCCAATCATAAAATTGTAAAATATCTTACCTTATAGGCCTACAGATTTTCGGGCGGTTCATTGGTTTCAAGACGTCATAGGCAAGCTATGTATAAATTATATACAGTCAGTCTGTATGAGGCTGACAGTCAGGGCGATCTCCCATTTCTCCATTCAAATTTGACCACTACCAAACTGTGTAACACATAATGTGGTCCTGACTGCTGAAAATGTGGTTGTGCCCAAGCAAATGAATAATCGTTCAGCGAAAATATAATTGGCTGACCATTCAAGAAATATGATCGGCTGACCCGTTAAAACATGTTTTTAAATCAGATGTTTCTCAATTCCACTTTTTAAAACTACGTCTCTGCGCTGAAGGTGTTGTATAAATGACATTAGACTAAATAGTTAATCCTTTCAACTTCTGTGTACAATAAACCAGAGAGAATTTTTCCCCAATTCACCCAGACTCCGTTGGAGTACTGCGGTTCCATAAATGGTTTATCGCAGATATAGATGCAAGATAAAATATCACGCTTCGACCCTTTTATCGACCATTAAACTCAAAGTTTGAAAGCGGAAAAGCATGATCATTCAACAACATTCTGGAAGTTGACCAACGTGCACGCAATTGTATTCGTGTGTGTAATAATAATCGTTGGCAGCGACTCAGGAGACATGAGATGATATAAAAACACCTCCGTTGACATAATTTAATAAGTTTTGAACCGTTGTTTAAAAAAATACTGAATGCATCAAAATATTGTTGTGGACTATTTTGGAGCTGTGCTAAACATCCCATTCTTTTAACAATGTGATTCAAGGTCTACGATGAAGCGATGTTAGTTTCTCGGATCATTTAGACATCATTGGAACGAGCTCGTTCAATGAGGGGTCATAAGCTATGTTTTTGAGACAAAAATTGAAAACATAATAAAATTTGAATGGAGGATTTTGCATTTACCACTGGCCGGTTTTGTCCATTATGCTGGGTAAAGGGTTAATACTGCAAATCATCAATAGCACGGCAGTTATTCAGCTACCAACTAAGGCAAGTGATCAATCGGTTAACCAAGGTTAATCCATGGGATTAATCAATCAAGAAAACCCTTTAACCTTTTCAGCTCTAGTACTCTTCCACTTCTCCCCAGTAATTACTGTGGAATTTACGAAACTCGTCCTGTAAATTATGTTTGTATTTCGCCAAAGGCTCGGCCCCAGCCTACTAGTAATTTACTGAAATCGTTTAGGAAATTCCTCTTTTAACTGGGAACAAGTTGGAGATCGTCGGTGTCTAGAATTTGCTGTGGAATATTGTGGACAGACAATGATTTTTAACTATTTTATCTTGCATCTATATCTGTGATTAATAAAGAAGGCGAGCCACACACTGGTATATCGAGTGTATTCACATTCAGTAAGAGAAGGTGTAGGTGGGGAGAGAGGGTGGTCTTACGATTATGAACAAAGCCGCTATCCTTTATTTTTTGAAGTTAAAAAATACGCTCTCTGTGGAGAGTTTCGGCAAGGGGATCATTTCATGTTTAATATGATAAACAAATTCTGTTTGCTCGAAAAATAGGACCCGTCCTCTGAAGTGGGCAGCGTAGGTATAAACGATTGGTTAAACTTGACATTATACTTGTGTACAAACCATGATTTGAAACGATTAATCGAGTCTGTCGAATGACCAGTACTGGAACAGTGACAAGCTTTTCCCACAACGGATTTAGTTGCCGTCATCCAAAACAGAGCCCGAGAAGTGTGTAAAAATCGATTGTATTTGTAGATTCAGACATCTTGAAGTACACATAAAGTAACTTAAGTAAATCTTGCAGAAAATATTTGGGCCTGATAAGCAGACTCGAGCATTTTACCCCCCCCCCCCCCCCCACCCCACACTTTCCTTCAAAGTTGGTCCTCGAAATATGTCCAAAAATGGCACAAAAATCGTAGGGGGTAAGGTCCATGGGGGTTAGGTTCACAGTAGATTTGTAGATTGCTTGTCCTAATATCTATGTCGGTGAAAAGGTAGACAGTCGTCAATACATGAAAAACCTCAAAATATCCGCTCAGATGCAAAGAGGTGGGGGCTTTTGAAACCTGGAATTCAAAATTTTTCTACCACGGCCCGTGGTAGAATAATTTTGAATTCCAGGGTTCAAAACGCCCATCGACGATCCTTGGCCGCCCCACACATTTATTTCCCTCTAGTGGAAACCCTGATTATTGTTACCTTAGTTATCTAGCTCAAACTTCAGGGACGCAAAATTCTGAGATGTGAACGCTTGGAAAGCTTTTCCTGCACACACCACCCTCACCCCCCCCCCCCCCCCTATTAAAATGGAGCTAAGCCAGGCTCTGGAGTCCCCCCCCCCCCCCCCCAACCACACACACACTTGGTTTTTGCTTTGGGATGGCTACGCCACAGGCATTTTATGCGAGATTTACATAAGTAACATTCTGTCAGACCCAAGAACTATTTATGCGTTTTTTTCTCATTGCCTGGATCCACCAATAAAAATGTTTCCATCTAGGTCCTCACTACATTATCCCATAAGCAATGGGCGGTTAATCGATAAGAGAATAGTTATAACTAATCGGTTAGCTGGTTACAACAGGAGTCCCTATCCGTTTGAGAACTAGTCATGATATAGCCGCTAATGCTGAAGCTGAAATCGAGTTTTTTTTGAAAAAACACAAATAAATAAATAAATTAAAAACAGAAACAAATAAAGGTTTAAATAAATAAAAGATGCTGAAGAAAAAGGCTCATAGGCCCATACTGCGATATCTGTGTCAACAAATTTCAATTGTTTTTCTTCACTTGAAATATCATGTCCTTACTGAATGTTTGAATGCTACTTACAAAAATATAATAGTTAACCGTACCGTTGAAGTGATGACAGATGTGGGGCTGGGGGAGAGGGTGGGAGCAGCGGCGTAGATACGAAATGGGGTACCCGAAACCATTTTTTTTTGTTGACAATTTGAGACCCGTTGGAAACATTTTGAAGTTTCCACTTGATAAATTTTGCAAAATGGAAGGAAAATGATAAATCGGCTAAAACATATGTTTTCATAGTGAAGTTTCGACACCTATAACCTGTAACCTGTACTGGGGAGAACGCGATGGCTCAGCAATAGACTGTTGGACTTCTATGCTAGAGGTCCCGAGTTCGATCTCCATCCGGGACGACCCGTGTTGTGTCCTTGGGCAAGGCACTTTACGCTACATGGGGGCACGATGCCGCCGTGTACTAAGATGTACTGCACGTCGATGCTGCACATGTCTTCAACCGCTGTAACCCTGCTTGAGCTGAGCTTGAACAGAGTTAGAATGTTGAGGAGTTGACTGTTGCTTGTCGATGCTCGGTGGTTCTCTCCGGGTACTCCGGCTTCCTCCACCCGTAAAAGTAAAACTGTCACGGTCACGAATAGCCATTGTGCATAAGTATGTGACCTTAAACACCAATAAATAAATAACCTGTACTGGGTGCCAAAACAGTGGACATAGCTGCCTAATGTGAAATCGGTCCAAACATTTTATTGGTAAGTCGGAATATTTTAATGCCCCAACAGCCCCACGCCTTGAGCGTAATTTTATGTTACATGCATAAAAGAAAGAAAACAAGTGTCATATTGTGAAGTTACCTTAGCATTAACCCTTGTCAAGAAGGTATGCATAGATTTTTAGCATAAAGCAAAGACTGTCGGCCCATCAGTAGACACGACAATGAGCACCTAACTGGGCAAGATGATCAGTGATAATTTAATCCTACAGGTGGCTGTAGGATTAAATTATTACCTACCCCCCCCCCCCCCCCCTCCAAAAGAGAAGAAATAAATAAAATTTTTAAAAAAATGTTTAAAGAAGACAAAAACACATGACAAATTCCCTTATTTCGCTGTGTGCATATAGAATAAGGCGACACCATTCGGGGCGCCAGGGCCGAAAGAGCTCAATAATTCAATACAACTCTTCCTCTCTGATAACACTTATCGTGCATTCATCGAACACATGTTGTGTGGTGTTTCTCATGTTGAAATATATTTATACAGAGCAATTTATACTTTCGAATATTAATTAATCCATTTTCAAAAAGCCCCCCGACTCTGTTAATGTTAAATATACATATGGAACTTATACATTTTCAATGTTAAGCAATCGATTTCCAAGGCAAGTACGGCCTATCGTCTGTTGATGTTTGCACCACTGCTCTTCATCTATATTGTGCAGAACTGTTAAATTGTTAAACGTTTATTGGAGAATTTATTAATTTGGGAACATGTCGGAGCAAATTCAGTGAGAAAAGTCCTGCTTACATGCACGACTACGGTGATTTACAGTGCCAGATTAGCCACCGAGTCGTCTTATTTGTTTGCAAGCTTTGCGTCATGGTGATGAATTGAATTTTATACAGCACAAAAGGCGATTCGGAAGAGCTATTTACACTGTGGACAAGATTTAGCATTTTTCTTTAAGCCGGGAAGTGGTAGAAGATTACGTTGTGTATTGGTATACCTGTTTTTAATTTGATTGGTGTATGTGTGTGTTCTTTGAATGACTTGATCGACCGACTTGTTTGCCTTTTCTTTGAGATGTAAATCATTCATTCTGTTGCATTTTGTGACAATATGTCTCAATGTTTCTCAAACTGACGCTGTTTTTAAGAGTTCAGCACTCAACACCTATTTCTTCACTTCCTGGATGTTTTTTGAAGAAAATAAAAATGTACCTTTCATAGCAGATGGAAACCAGCTTCACGCTTCTGTCGGACATTACTCAAGACGCCATTAACGCTGGATTAATTGTTAACCTTACAGTTAAACAAATGTAAATAAGGTTGGTATTGTTGGCAATTCTACTTATTTCAAAGGCCAGAAAACCTTGATTTCTTAAAATCTCTTATTAAATGTGACAAAAATTTATTTTATTGGGAAAAGCTTTTAAAGTACAGTTCATTTACATGTGACCCTCATGGAAACCATGTGAAGTGAAGCAGTGCTTGTTTACCGTGGTAAAAGTAGCTCTGTTTTAATGGTAAATTCCTGGAGTAGAAGTCCTCTAAAATGGGCAACATGGGTATAAACGATTGACTAAACTTGACTGTATCTTCATGTTGTGGTCATGATTAGCCATTGTACAGAAATATGTGACATTAAATAAATAAATAAATAAATAAATAAATAAATAAATAAATAAATTCCGCATGTGAAATGAACTTGTCATGTTTCTGCGATCCTAGAAATGTCGTGTCTTTGTTGAAGGGTATGTCTTATAGTAACATACATCTAGTTCTGACAGCGGCATCCTTCTGAAGGGGCATAATTTGTGAACTGGAGCTGAGCGGTTAACACAAACACGAACTCGGTTTAATTAACCCTTTACCTAACTAAAAGTCCGCATCCGCCCGCGTTTTCAATTTAGCAGTTGAAAAAGTAATATTTTTTAAAAAGTTTCAACAAAACCATACCATATGACCCCTCATTGGAACGAGCTCCTCGGGCTCGTTCCAGTGATGGATCACATGTTATGGTCTCGTTGATTTTTTTTTAACCCTTTACACAACGTAACGGCCAAAACCGGCCAGCGCTATTCTCAAAAACCGCCAATTAATTTTCAATATTTTTTAATTTTTTGTCTCAAAAACATAGGTTATGACTCCTCGTTGGAACGAGCTCGTTCCAACGGGGGGTCATAACCTATGTTTTTGAGACAAAAAATTAAAAAAGTAGTTATTCAAGAATTTTTTTGGCGAGTGTCGTCTGCTTTTCATGTTAGGTAAAGGGTTAAAAGTATGAAAAAAACAATAATTAAAATAATAAATTTTGATATCGTGTATATCGGTTGGGTAAAGGGTTAAAACAAAGGAGATGACAAATAATGATAGTGACCAAAAGGGGTGTCAAATAACAATAATAATCAAACAGGAAGAGGGGGGGGGGGGGGGGTGGCAAATAACGATAGTAAGCAAAAGGGTGACAAATAAGGGTAGTGATCAAAAGCGGTGTTGCATAACAATAGTAATCAAAAGGGGCGGCAAATAACGATAGTGGTCAAAAGGGGTATCAAACTACGATAATAGTCAAAAAGGGGATGATAAATGAAAATAATAATTAAAATGGCGTGGCAAATAGCGGTAATAATCAAAATGGGAGGCAAATTAAGGTAATAATCAAAGTAGGTGACAAATAAAGATAATAATCAAAAGGGGATGGCAAATAACGATAAGCCTCGTAAGAGATTGAGCAATAACTATTTCTCATTATTTTAGCAAACTGCCACCCGGGTGCCAAATAGCTATCTCAGAAATACAAAACTGCTATTCCTCACTGATAGTACTCGAACTTGACAATTTTTTATGGGAAAGCTACAAAAGAAAGCAATCCAAACATGACAGTCAGGGGACGGTAAACTTATAGTAAGAATGAAAAAGTTAGAAACATGGGGGGGGGGGGGGGGGGGGGGATTTGTAGTACACGATGCCGGCGTGGGTGGGTGGTCAAATGGCACAAAACAAGATTTTCTCCAACCCCTTGCAAATATTTTCCTAGTCCCATTTTATGCCACACTGAACACTTTAAAATTATTTAGACTAATATACACACATTATAGCCCTATTAGGGGGTTGTATTGATGGGTATGTTGAGCTATCGGTCCATCTGGGCCTATGTTGTTTTGAATCAGCAGTCTGTTTGGCCTTGAGTGTCTCGTTTTCTGTAATCGCATATCCTATTTGTATATTCAAACATTTCTTATAATCACAGATAATCAAAGGCCTTTTAGGTTCTCAAGAAATGAAGACGGCGTAAGAAAATGTAAATTATTTTTAACATACATCAAGAATCAAGATACAACTAACTGTAAAACAAATGGTTCATATAACAATTGCACCAACCGGTGTTAAAATAACACGCCACTGTTTTGTGTATATTTATTTTCCTAAAGACAAACTCCGGGAATACTATATTCCTCATTAAATGACAACGAGGCTCAATTGTTCAGAACCAATTTGAAGACCCCTTAGTTCCGATTTTAACAATCTCAAAGGGAGGGCGGAGGCTCAGTGGTAGGCTGTGCTAGAAGTCCCGAGTTCGATCCCCGTCCGGGACGACCCGCGTTGTGTCCTTTGGCAAGGCACTAATCCCGGTTGCCTGCATGTGGGCACGATGACGCCGTGTACTAAGGTGTACTGCACGTCGATTTTGCTCATGTCTTCAACCTCTGTAACCCTGCTTGAGCGGAACTTGAACAGAGTTAGAATGTTGAGGAGCTGACAGTTACTCGTCGATGCTCGGTGATTCTCTCGGGTTCTCCGGCTTCCTCCACCCGTAAAACTGTCACGGCAATGATTAGCCATTGTGCATAAGTATGTGACCTTAAACACCAATATATAAAAAATAAATAAATAACAATCTCAAAGTCAGTATATCCTTCACGAATAATTTTTGTTTATTGAGCGCGGAAACCGAACGGAGTGTATATTCTTACATATCCCTCTAATTCGATCAGCTGATAAATCCACCCCAATAGGGTTTTAGTTAGTTTGTTTGCATGTTGGTGTTTAACGTCACTTTCAGCAGCTACATTGTGGGTCACATCGTGTCGGACTCGGGTTTCATTAGTAATCTATTTTTTTGTCCTTGCTGAATATTTGTTACTATTGTACTCTTAGAATAAAATTGGTTTTGTAACGTCACGTGCAGGCTGTGTATAAACTATACTGTCCCTTGAGTGAAACATGGCGCAGTCTGCAATGCTAAGACATTGCAGATGGCGCCTTGTTGTACTTAAGGGACGATATACTGCCACATACCCATCTTTCGACTTCAGTTGACTTGTTCAGATAGACAGTTATCTCCCCTTATCGACTATCCCTTCAGCAAATTGCTTCACATATAATTGGCCGAGATGAGAGAAAAGAAATCTAATTACACAGAATTTTGGACATCAAAGGAAAAGAAGTCAAGACTTGGGTGTGGTAGATATTTCAACCAGACAGTAGACATAAAATGCTATTTTTCGAATTTATGCGCTTCCCAGTCATCTGTCAAACCAAAAGCGTACATAGATGGCCAAAACTCAATGGAAGCACTGTTTTAAAACGTTTTTAGCATGATTGCACTGGAGAAAATAGTACATTTTATGAGTGACAGGGGAACAAAACTCAGATGGTAAACTGGCAACATTCATTAATCATTATAAAGAAAATACATTGAACTTCCAGGTGACATGCGCTTCCATAATGTAACTTTTGAACATTTTATTTAACCTTAGGAATTGTTGTAAAACGTTTCCCATCTCCGTAATGCTAATTGCCAATCCCCGAAAACGACAATTTCAGGGGAGATAACTAGACCGTTCTTCCACTAATTGAAGATAAAGGCTGGCCATGGTCGAAAGCTGCAAACGGCTGAAGTTAAAGTAATCCCCCCTTTGTTCACCATTTGTCATCAGACGATAACCGTTTCACATCAAACAAGTAACAGTTCGTTTATTTTTCATCGAAGCTCAGCATATAGAAAAAGTAGTAAGATAATATTTGTCACACACTTTGTTTGTGGCCCAATATTGTACATTCATTAATTCCATGCTTGGCGAGTCACTGTACTCTACCTTTTGCCGCTTTTAGTCTAAGTTTTTTTTACTATCTTTCAAACTCTATCTTTTCCCAATAACCGCTATGGATATCAATAACCGCTACGGATATCAATAACCGCTATGGCAACACAATAACCGTTATGGCTTCAGCACATCCTTCACTCCATCCTTGGAGGTGGGCATCCACCCCCAGGGAGGCGAGCGTCGGTCCTGCGCCCCAATCTCCTAGCCCCTTTTTGTAAAGCGCTCCTCTAGCGCACAATATGTCCCGACCCCATGATAATCGCAGGCCTGTTACCTGAACCAGGAATGTTCAGGTTGGGTGGCACCTTGTTAAGGTCCGTTTTGTTTCTTTCAAATTGCCTATCGCCAAAACCATACACGCCAGCTAAAGAGCCCAAGGCAGACTATACTTGCCGATGAAGGCCTATCTTCACTACAAAACCAAAAGCGGCAGACTATACTTGCCTGAAGAAGAACAACAACCAGAAACATCAACTCCAATCCTCTTCCTCCTTTTCACCGACCGGACATGATGCAGTCTCAAAAATTAACTTAAATATATTATACAGTTAAAGAGGGTCGAAAGGGTTTACTCCAAATCGTCCCAGCGCGCCTTCGGCGCGCTAAAACTATTCTTTTGACTTTAGCTATTCATACCTTATTATATCAAGAAACCAAACGGATCGATTGACGTGTCCGCTTTCACCGAGCAGTAAACTCAGCTGGGGCGTAAATTCTAGAAAGGATGTGGAAGGGGTGTCATACCCCAAAACATCATCTGATGGTACGTTTCGTCAAGCAGTTGTTGAGCAGTCTGATGACCCTTACCTGTATGTTTCGGCACGCAAATCCTGGTTTCGGTACCCAAATCCTGGTTTTCGTAGATCTCAGTGGGGGCCGAAGGACCCCAAGACCATACACACCATTCAGGGCGTCCACTCAAAGGACGATATGCTTTTAAACACAGTTCTTAAAATGTTATAAATTTAAATACATTTTAGTATTGATTAATATTGAACTTGTTTCAAGGTTACGAGTGCGGGGGTGGGAGACTGAACCTAGGGGAGGAGAGCAGAGATTAATTGATATGCTGTTTGGTGTTGGACTTACTTTAAGGAAACTATGAAAACAAGGATTCCGTAGGGTAAAAGGTAACCCCCCCCCCTCCCCTACCCAAAACAACAACAGAAAACAGTGACAACAAAAAAACAAAAACAGTGCGCGGACACTCTTTTTTCATGGACTTTAAATTCCCGTTTCTGTATATTCCAATTGGGTCGGGGACGTAGGGACCGAACCGAGGGGTGCACCACGTGCCCCCACCTTTTTCTAGAAAGGGTTGAGAGAGAGAGAGAGAGAGAGAGAGAGAGAGAGAGAGAGAGAGATCGAATTTATCTTTATCGGCCCGTCATCAAGGAGCGCGATGGCTGAGTGGTTACGGCGTTAAACGTCAAGCCGAGAGGTCCACGGTTTGATCCACGCCAGGGGTAACTGCGTTGTGTCCTTGGGCAAGGCACTTAATCCCGATTGCCCACGTGGGGGCACGGTCACGCCATGTACTAAGACGTAATTAATGTCGACAGTACACCTGTCTTCAACCAATGCTAATCCTGCTTGTGTGGAGTTGGTACGCTGGGGAGTCTGACTGTTGCTCGCCGTTGCTCGGTGGTTCTCTCCGGGTACTCCGGCTTCCTCCACCCGTAAAACTGCCCGAGACGAGGAAACCCTGGCTGTCGAAAGTGTCGTTAAACTCAAATAAATAAATAAATAAATAGTGTTCAACCAATTTCCAAAAATGGACGATACCGGTTATTTGAGCATTCCGATGGCGATGCCGATTCCCATTGTAATACTGTGCACTACTGGACGAGTCGGGGCTTGAAAGAACAACATTAACTGAAACATATTTCACAGTGTTAAACGTCGTTGACTCACGTCTCAGTAAATTGACCAGATGCGCTCACATGGGCGGTATACGTGGCTCTCAAAGCCACGTATACCGCCCAAGTGCACGCAACTGGCCATTTTACTGCGACCTGAGTCAATGGAGTGCAACCTTCACCTTTTTCCGGTATGAACTGGCGATTGCCGCAAGTACGCTCAATTGTAACCTTTACATGTCGTTTAACTTGTATATCCCGTAAAGGGGCGTCTAGATAAATTAAGAATTCACATTGTGGTTGTTTCCCAACTTTATTGAATGGTATCATTGACATCAATTTACATTAACATTTGAACAATTGCAGAAGATAATAAAATGCGGTGAATGAATCATCTCAAAAAATGCTTAGCAACAATCGGTTGAACCGATGTTCCAAGAGCCGTTGCTGTTGTCATCCGATTGCCCACAATCGGCCGATTGGGGTGGCCGATTCCGATCATCGGTTGAACATTATAAATAAATAAATAAATAAATAAATAAATAAATAAATAAATAAATAAACCCGTCATGGCAATCTTATTGGGAATTAGCAGGAAGATGATGCACGGGCTTCTCACGTCCTTCTGGGATGCGACTAAACATTCCCTCGTTTGATTTCTCCCTATTACGGCCTTTGAAGTCGAGACAAACGTACAAACAATGTTACGGCCCGATGGATAAATTTGTTAAATATGGATAATAAAAAAACATACGTATGTTTTCTTAATGTAAGGGTGTGTGAGTCCAACACATAGCTTTGTGTGGAGTATTCCTACAATTTCACCAAGGCATATAGGTCACCACTGATAGTCTGGTGTGTATCACCCTGTGAATGCCCGTATATGGCCGCGCCCCTTCCCACGTTCGAGATGCTTCCAACGTCCCTGCGTTGGGCCAAAGAAATCCAGCAGCAGATGGGTGGTTAAACTTAACGAACATCTCCAGTGATACATGGCTCTACATTGATTATTGTGGAAGTGGTTTTGGTGCATTCATATCATTCTTTCTGTAGCTGGAGACGTCACGAGTTGTTCCGCTACAATGAAGGTCAAAGTCGTCAATGCAACACTTTCAATTTCAAACAATCACGCAATTCAGCGCTTAATCTATAAGCAGAATTAAAAATATTAATTTCTTACAAAAATCAATCGACAATCAATAAGAGTGTATATAACAAGCTGAAAGCCAGTTCGTTATGAAAGTGGCAACATGGCGTAAATCGAAGATCAAGTCTCTTATTATAATTTCGCGTAACAAACTCCCCACAGATTATCCCTTTACCAGCAGGAGTAGATTAGAATGACTTATCTCAGCTCAAACCACCAAATCATAAATTATCAAAAAATATTAGTCGTCTGCTACGGTCATATAATAACTACAGCAAATTTCCGGAACGACCCGGCCACCAAACCTGCCGCATTTTACTCAGATGAACCTATTGCGTGCGCTCGACGTCGTAATCAAGCTTAATTGAGGTCGGTGAGTATATCAAGAAGAGAGAAGGCTTAACATATTATCTTGGCAACGTTATGAATATCCCATTGACTCGTGTGTAATAGACGTCGAAAGAAGGGAGGCCAGTTACCCACATCCATATTTTAAAACTAATGTGATCAGAGTGTTCTCGATATAAATACGCGCCTTTTGTTTTGTTTATCTTTGTCCATCGGCAAGCTCTCGGGCCACCAATCTAACTCTGTAAGGAATTCGAAGCTGTTATGGTCTGAAACCAGTCTTGTCCTTAACCCTTTACTCAACGTAACGGACAAAACCGGCCAGCGCTATTCTCAAAAATCGCCAATTAATTTTCATTAATTTTTTCATTTTTTGCCTCAAAAACATAGGTTATGACCCCTCGTTGGAACGAGCTCGTCGAGCTCGTTCCAGCGAGGGGTCATAACCTATGTTTTTTGGACAAAAAATGAAAAAAAATAGTTATTCAAGAATTTTTTTGCAAGTGTCGTCTGCTTTTCATGTTAGGTAAAAGGTTAAAAAGACCATCGCCTATGTTTAGTTCACTCGTCTGGAATATTACGGTTCGCTTTTCCAACCAGCTGCTATATTCCAGACAACTGAGTCTAAAAAATACGAGAAATATTCGCATTCGTTGTCTTTAAATCAACGCAAAAAAATGTTGCCCAATCGAGACCTGATGTTATCGAAATTACCACGAGAAATTAAGACTCACCACAGCCATAGTTTTATAATTACGCCGAATAGTTCCACCTATTGTGTTATTATCTTATTGTTTCCAGGGCGAATATAATAGTTATTGATTGGAATATCTAAAACTAGCGTAGAAATGGATATCAGTTCATCTTTGTGAGTAAAAGGATATTACATTTCATCAACGAAAGTCAGCGCGCAAACTCCACGAAAAGTGAGTAAACAAACAGCCCATAACAGCATCGGATTCCTTACATAATTAGACCGGTGGCCAGGGAGCTTGATCCTCAGGCTGCGAAGCAGACCGTTCGGCACACACACAGCCTGGATCCATCTCTCACCCATAGCATGCATTCGCGTTAATCTTTTCTATCACGAACTCTCACATGTGGAAGGTACCTGATTGGGGTGATCGAATAGAGACGTTTGCATACCGCGTTAAAATTATTTGCAAACTATAGAATTCTGGATGTCGTATGCTGAAATTTTGCAGATGTGGCCTTTATAAGTTGCACAGGTTTCTCTACAGTGCATACCCACCGCCACACACACGTATACACATACCGATGCGTACGCATTTGACTAAGAAGCATGTTCACACTGCCACTACCGTTGGCTTGAATAAGTTACTCAAGTCGACGGTAGTGGAAGCGTGGACGTGATTTTCGCTTTTGTTTACTGTAACCAAAACCGATTTTTTTTTTATTGTTTGGGTATAGATGTGCTGACTCTTTGCCTGACGCATCTTCCATGTCCAACCAGTGTTATTCATAAAATGGTAATTCAAATTCGATTACTTTCCCATTTTCGGCTACAAAACATAGCTTAGGACGCCTCATTGAAACAAGCTCGCTTCAATGAAGTGTCATAATCAGGTTTTGGAAAGAAACAACCCGAAAATTTCTAGTCATTCAAGACACTGTTTTGTAAGTATCGCCTTCTAGTTGTGTTAGGTAATGAGTTCTCCTTTTATCTAACGCAGATGATATCAAAATTTGTTTAACAAAAAAAAAATAAAAATATTTTTCAACAAAATTCAGCAAAACCATGTCATGTGATCCCTCATTGGAACGAGCTCGACGAGCTCGTTCCAATGAGGGGTAACATGATATGGTTTTCCTAAGATATTCTGAAAAGTTGATTCTTTTTAAAATTCTCAATTTTCAAATTACGTGGGAAGATCGGTAGTTCCTTAGGTAAAGGGTTAAGCTGTTTATCCCCATGGGTAGGGCGAGAACTCATCGACAAATGAATGGAGAAAATTTATTAAGTTGTTCTAAGCTTCTGTCATACGCGTGATAGCCCCGTTGCGTTTTGTATGAAAAAGTTATCAGTGAGATTTGTTTGCAGAAGAGTTTCATTGTCATTTATATGCTGTGGGTGCCTTTCTCGAATAATACCCACGCCAGTGAAAAATTATATAATTTCATTTTGATTATAACGACTTCTCTTTTCAGAAGCAAATAATACACGAACATCAATGTAATCTTGCTCAAGGAGATTTTGAGTGCAATCGCAAACAAAATTGAATTTTAAATCCATACATTAAAAGAGGTAAAAGGGAAACTTCAGCCCATTCAGCCACCCTATGAGTGTTTTTTTTTTTAGTTATACACTCTCATACATTCCGCGTTTGATCATCCTATATTGTACAGTAATTATGTAATAAAAGAACGTAATATATCGCCCCTTGTGTGCAGCAAGAAGCTAGTCACCTGCAAAGGACGATATTTGTGTCTCAGACTTTGTCACGTACTCTCCTCTCTCATTTTCTGTTATGACTGATCTTCGTTGTCGTCGCGGCTGGGCTGTACATAAAATGCGATCAGTGTGAATGGTTCAGATCTGATTTTACAAGGAGTCATTGTTTGCGGTTCATGTGCGAATAAACCAGTCTAATCCACCCAACGCTGAATGGAAAGAAATCAGCATATGGTTATGTTTCGTTTTTAAACTTCCAAACCTTAGCTGAAGGCTTCATGTTTTTTTCTGGGTAATTTGCAGAGAATGGTTTCCAACAGCAAAAATTTTCGGTATAAGGTATGTGTCGCGACGAAAAGTATCATAAAAACTCTCACAAGGAAACAGTTAACCCTTTACCCAACGTAACGGCCAAAACCTGCCAGCGCTTTTCACAAAAATTGCCAATTAATTTTCATTATATTTTCAGTTTTTGTCTCAAAAACATAGGTTATGACCCCTCTTTGGAACGAGCTTGTTCCAACGAGGGGTCATAACCTATGTTTTTGAGACAAAAAATGAAAAAAATAGTTAGTCAAGAATTTTGTTTGCAAGTGTCGTGCTTTTCATGTTTGGTAAAGGGTTAAATAAAAGTTGACGAGATAATAAAAGTAGACTGTTATAAAACAGCAATGGTAATACTCACGTATTCCAACTCTCAATAAGGTACTGTATTACCTCTCTCTGACCCTAGAAATGACTTGCCCATCATTTTTTTTTCATTCATGGCCTAAATAATCTACAAAATATAATACAATACCCAAGAGATCTGCTAAGAAGTGGAGGTCAAAGCCAACCACCGACTTTAAGAAATGATACATATAAATCCTACGACACCAGGTGAGATAAATTATAGGATATCCACATGGAACATGCTTAATTTCTCCAACAGATAGCTATATGCTAGCTTAGAATATTCTCCCTATATTTTATACAAATGCAGTAGCTGGCCATTACATGTACAATACGTAATGCACCTCGATAAATGCCGATTATCACCAAATATATACTTCAACTACTTATTATGGGTGACCGTCTGAGCGATCAATTCGGACTCCCGCGCTGTGTCCTTGGGAAAGGCACTTAACCCCGATTGTCCACATGTGGGCACGATGACGCCGTGTATTAAGGCGTACTGCACGTCGATGGTACGCATGTCTTCAACCAATCTAATCCAGCCTGTGCTGCAGTGCGGAGTTACGATGTTAGGGAGCTGGCAGCTACTCGTCGTTGCTCGGTGGTTCTCTCTGGGTACTCCGGCTTCCTCCACCCGTAAAACTGTCACGGTCACGATTAGCCATTGTGCATAAGTATATGACCTTAAACACCAATAGATAAAACAACGGAGGTATGGAGGTTAAAACACTCAAACAGGGGTACATTATAACGCAAGTGACGCCTTTATGCCAGCTTGATATGCCCGCGTTAACGCGCAGTTTGTTGTAATGATTGTCCGAATATTTTGTCAATAGATTTGTGATTGTCAATAGACTTGTTACATGCCGACTTGTTTAATATACACGACTATCGTGTTATGGGAGTATTAAATTTCAAAAAGATACATTACATTGTGGAGTTCGGAAATCCAAAATGTGTTTCAGCACTCGCGTCCAGGAGCTGCGATCATTTGCCATCCAAATCTGTGGAGGTTCAGAAATAACGAAGGTGTTTTCTTGCAGTGTTTTTGGTGTGTTGATAGGATTGCATTTTTCCCCTGTAAAAATAAATGAAAGAACAAACGAAAAATGACAATATCCTTTCAAACTAATATATTGCCTCCAAACGGGGATCCTTCACATACCAATTTGCTTGTCGGGTTTACGAATTTCTCTACGTCTACACGACGGTCCATCACCTGCAATGTTGCTTATACCTTACCCCATATTATGACCACTTCACAGGGCTTTACGGTAAAAGTGTATAATGCGCAGTCTCAAACCAGAAGTTGTGTGTTAACCTGGTTAACGGTCCGCCTCCAGATAAATATTTCGAAAACGCCTCGGCTCCGATTGAAGTTTCAAACGCGCGTATAAATGTAATGAATATCACACATTTCGTCGCCTGGGTGCTAGAATGTTCTATGTCCCATAGGGGACATAGAACATTCTAGCACTCAGGCGACGATTTGTGAACATTCACCACTTGGTCATGAATTAATAGATTTGGAATAGTTCAGGTGGCATACAAAAGTATTCAAATAAAGCTATCATGTGATTGACCACGTGACGTTTTGTGTATCTAGAAACAGACGACACATGTATTTTGGTTAAATGTCATTGTGAACTCGAGATGTCACAATCAAGTGGACTTGATGAAGAATCTTTGGATTTTACCATTTTCGAAGTGGTAATAATAGTAATAACAAGATTTTGTTGGGCGTCCCTGTTTATTAACGGCCCTCCAGGAATGATTAATGGACCCTCTGGCTGTTACTCATTCCTTCGGGCCGTTAATAAACCGTAACGCCCTCTAAAATCATGCTATTGGTATAATGTAACGGTCATACCGCCAGCGCTGTTCACAAACAATCGCCATTCAAATTCTATTATTTTTCCCTTTGTTTGTTTGAAAATAGCTTATGACCCCTCACTGGATCGAGCTCGTTCCAATGAGGAGTCGTAAGCTATGATTCTTAGGCAAAAATGATTTTTTTTTACTTTTTCAAGAAACTACTTTAGAAGTGTCGTCTGCTGTTTAATAAATGATTACTGGGTCCTTAAGGGCTTTTTCTACGCGAACAGACAAGTAAGTAGAGATGTAGTCGGAATTTGATGCATGTATTTTAATCAACACTTGTACCTTTATTTGATGTTTAGAGTAAAAAAGAGTCAAATTAATGTGTTAATAGATTTTATTTATTTATTTATTGGTGTTTAAGGTCGCATATTTCTGCACAATGGCTAACCATGACCGTGACAGTTTTACGGGTGGAGGAAGCCGGAGTACCCGGAGAGAACCACCGAGCAACGGCGAGCAGCTGTCAGCTCCCCAACATACCAACTCCACACAAGAAGGGTAGCATTGGTTGAAGACAGGTGCACCATCGACGTGCAGTACGCCTTAGTACACAGCGTCACTGTGCCCCCACGTGGGCAATGGGGGTGAAGTGTCTTGCCCAAGGACACAGCGCGGTTGCCGCAGATGGGATTCGAACCGAGGTCCTCTCGGCTTGCAGGCTGCACCTCTACCAACTGAGCTACCGCGCCCCCCGTGTTAATAGATGCCCACCCATTGGATGGGCGTACCCTATACATCAGTATGTTTGTTCTCTACTACAGGAGGTACACAAAGAAAAATGAACTCCTTAACACTTTACCAAACGCTTGGTAAGGATACAATTTTAAATGGTGATTTCAAAATAAGTTTTGAACATACGCTTGAACCCTTCGTTGAAACAAGATTGTCGAAAATAAGGTCAGACGATTTTCATAAAGCGTATGTTTGACTCGGACTGTTTGACTCTGCACACACGCGTCCGATTTGTCATGTAAATCATTAACAAATTATGTTTAGCTTTGATACAGTCTATAGGACGTTCAAAGGTAAACTTTTTAGTATTATACATTTGAAACGATGTTTAAATTTAAATAGCAGCTACTTTTCAGACATGGTCAGATTTGAATAATTCGTCTTTCTTGAAAAGATACAGTTAACTGATACTCATTACAAAAAGTGGACGTTTCCGTATACAAGTCGGCGAAATTCACAATATAACTTCTCACACAGATACCATACTCCCATCGAATTAACCCTTCTCAGACAAGATAAAGTTGTCTGTCAACGCGACGAACACAACGAAAAAACAAACCGATAGGGAGGATCACTTATAATAGGGACTGTTAGATTTATATTACTGCTGGACATCCCTGCAAATGCAACTTAGCCTCTCCAGTTTTCTGTAGACGGTGTTCTATACGACGATCACATTCATTAACATAGGGGTAAAAGTTATCATGTAAACCGCTAAACCGTTTATTTCTGATATTACAGATTGAACATTACACTTCACAATGTCAGATGCGAAAATTAATGACACGTAAAACACTTATGATGACAATGTGTCATTAGAAGCGCACTAAATTAAATATCGTCTTGGGTACGTTTTTCCGAACTTGAGCGAGATGAATACATACACAACTGAAACTATTAGTAGTTCAATAAACACTACAAGTGAATCAACCACACATCATTTTAACGACTTCACGAAATTACTTATAAAGTATACCAAGCCCAATTGTTTCCTGTAGCTGAGCCAATGCAGATCTGAAAATTGCTGTTCCTAAGTGCAAGTTTGTTAGGTATATTTCACATTATTCTTTAAAATAATTTCGATTTATTGATAAGGCCTAGTTAATCGGAAACCTCAAAAAGAATAAATAGAACAGCATTCGTTAATCGGAAACCTCAAAAACTATAAATAGAACAGCATTTAGACATCTCACCAACTGTACAGAAAATAATTCCGGGCTTTGCAGTTTTGTTGTATGCCCTTACAGCTAAACCGCTAGAACTGCATTTGGCTTCTGGCGTAATCGACTGTCACAACTTTAGTGTCAAGGTCTGTTTTAAATCGGGGATAAAACACGGTATGTTTGCATTTTCTGATACGTGGCATAGTGTATGAAAGGGATCTCTGATCCCTCTCAAACGATATACCCCAAGGCAGCATATTATCCACCCAGTCAAGAAGGGTGTTCAAACGTAGAGTGATGAAGGTATGTCGAGAGCACTAAAGGGGTACGTGTTCCGAATACAGGTCACATGGCCTCATAATAGAAAATCAGTCATATTGCAAAAATAGTGACTGTTGCTTGGTCACTTATGACGATAGGTCTGTACACTAAGCATAGCGACCTACAATGTCATAAGTGACCAAGTCGACTACCTCAGTCCATAGTGAATGTATATTCAATGATTTAGGGATAGTCGTCATTAACCGTGTGACACACAAGTTCCAAATACAATTGTTCCGATCGGCTTGGAAGTATGCAGTTACCCCTGGTAATTATCTACACATAATCGACCGCACTAATTATTCGATGGCGGAATTTCACCACTACCACCACCTTTCTGGTCTACGTATTTAGGTTAGGTCAGTATTTTTGCGATTAAACGAACGAATTTCTGTGGAGATACATTGGATATATTTCATTCAAATTGTATAGGAATATATATAACACCAGATTCGATGTGTGTTTTTGCTTTTAGACACTTTCTGGTTATTTTTAGATTCAAGACCCGTGCATGCATCAGGCATCGAAAACTCGAATATTATTATCTTAGGTACTGACGTTATGTTTTGTGAGAAAACTTTAACTATTTCTTTAAACTTCGCGTTACAAACTTTACGACCAGTTGTGTATTTTGGGGACAGAGATATCCAGTGTCCTAAATTTTGTACCGATGTGAATTATCATATAACTTCATATTTCTCACAAAACGAAACTTTAGTCCAAGGATCTAACTTAGTGTCTTCGATGAAAAAGCTGTTCAAATTCAAAATGCTTGGTAAATACCTACTACAGAAGTCATGCGCCTCGATATGAATATTATATTTGTCACTTCCGGTGACGTAGTTGTCCTGACTGATTCCTCTAAATGACAGGCTTGCCAACCGACTGATGATTTTTTCAACATAATATATGACACTGAGTGAAAACAATTTTCATTTTGTCTCGAAGTAAGATAAAACTCGAAACTTTACTGTTTGTTTGTAATCTTTGAAGAATGTCAAGAAAAAGGAAATCTTTATTTTTTATTGAGTTATTGTTTCGACAGAAAAGGTGAAGTGATTTTTTATCAACATACTCTGGCTGTGTGTAGTAATTCTAATTGGCATTTTAAGCTTTGTTGACACCAAGGCTCCTAATTTGAGTAGTGTCGATTAAAAAAAAATTGATTTGTTTTAAAGCCATCCTTTTATTGTATGCTTCCTTACAACATAGCGGGAAGTGTCTACCAAATATTTTTCTATATCTATTGTCACGATGTATATACGAAATATCTCTCCAGATGTGACGCGCACAAGGCCTACACTCTAAAATCAGTTGAGTTAAAAATTAACCCAAATCAACTGGATCGAGTGAATATGAACCCAATCGGCTTCATACTCATTCAGCCCAGTTAATTTGGGTTGCTTTTTAAATTAACCCAAATCAGCTGGGTTTAGTGGATATGAACCCAATTGGGTTCATACTCACTCAGCCCAGTTGATTTGGGTTGATTTTTAACCCAACTGATTTCGGAGTGTACGGAATTAAGTCGATACCACTGCGCCTTTCCGGCGTTTGAATGTTTTAATTGCTTCAGTGCACTATTAAAACATCGCAACGCGTATAGTGAAAATAAGACTATGTCTTTCAGCAGGTACTAGAATTTTCTCATTCATTATGGCAAGGTTATCTAAGTTTTCACTTACGACTTTCAGCCTCTTGAGAATAGTTACATGCCCTTGCAGTCACACAGGAGATGATTTCAGTACCTACTCAAAACAGTAAGTCTCCTCCATATGTTACACTTCAGTGCAACGATTTGAACCAGGTCACATAGAGCTTAAAATATATGAACACCGATAACGACGAAATGTTATGTCAAATACTCAGAGAGGGGACTTTCTGCACCCTTTCCGACAGGTGCGCCACGTTTGTGCTCTTGAACACTAAACTGTTAAAATGGGCAAATCTGTTCGACTTGTAACACGAGAATCTCAGATAACCAAAACATGTCGCTCTATAGGACTGTAGCATTTAATTTGTTTTTGTTTCTTTATCCAGATCTATTCTTCCTTGTCTTGCATGGTAAACGTAGAACACATTTTTTTTCTTCACGCAAATTACACGTTTTTTATGTTGAAACTGTTATAGTTCAGTCACGTCCACTAGCTGGTTAGAAAGCTTAACAACTGAAACTCCAAACCTGACAATTGATATTCTAGGCGACTAAAATGACCATTTGCACGAACATGGTTAACAATGCTTTTTTGGTTTGTCTCAGTTGTAGATTTGTTAGTGCAATAAAAACACGCGATGTTTGTTTCCTTCCTATAAATCACAATACATAATTCAAGCGTGTGTATATTTAATTAAAAATTCAGAAGAGTTACGAGATATTCGTCTATCGTTTCTTTATTTATTCTAAAGACGATCAAGATGTGTTATTAAAACAGCATAAATCCGATATCTCCTACGTCATCTCACTATTTTAATTGGGTTCCCATCACAATCCACGTCATGGGGGCGGTTATAGAACAAGACAATAAAATATTTACTTGTTACAATGTCATATCATCAGCACTAACAGTGATAATTGTCTAGCCTTCCGTCGATTTAGGATAAACTGAAATATTCATAAATTTCAATTCAATAACTGGAATGTAATAATAGTCACGACCTCTAGCCAGGACGTGGCTGAAGGGTCTTGGTTCGGTGGAAGGTGGGATGCCCCAGGGGACTTTCAACTATACCGCACCTTCCTGGCTATCGAACATCTAACTTTTGAGAACATCATTTGCGCCCATCCCCTTGAGTTGGAAATTTCCAACCGCTACCTGTACACTTCCAACTGCTAAATACATTGGCCGAGATTAGGTGGACAGCACCCCCATACACCCAGTCGACACGAACCTCCCCACAGCTGGTGCTTAAACTCTCCGTTCAACATATCGGCGATTTTATATCTATTAGAGTAATCACCTTAGTCATACGTATAATGCATGTCTGCGCATTGTACAGCGATATACGAATGAGGACAATTATTGTCAAGTGCCAGTACAATGGGAAAATACTAGAGCTTTTATTAGCCAATGGCAAACCGCGGATTAAATAAGCCGAGGTTTTTTTTAAAAGGACAAATAGGCCGCGTAGTTTCAACGGACCCACGGTTTTTCTGCTGATGGACCCCGAATATTTTATCTTTAGATTTGCATGTGATAATAATTGTACACAATCGCATATCGTTCTACAATGCCCGCATGTTCATTATACGGATATCTGCGTGGCACCACCCAGCGATGGCCTACAAAGGCATTCAGAAGTGTGGATTTCATTCCATGTCGAAGGTTTAACGCGGTCGATTTATTTATTTATATATTTATTCGTGTTTAAGGTCACATTCTTATGCACAATGGCTAATTCTAATCGTGACAGTTTTACGGGTGGAGGAAGCCGGAGTACCCGGAGAGAACCACCGAGCAACGACGAGCAGCTGCCAGCTCCCCAACATCGTACCTCCGCACTGCAGCACAGGCAGGGTTAGATTGGTTAAAGACATGCATACCATCAACGTGCAGTACGCCTTAATATACGGCGTCATCGTGCCCCCATGTGGACAATCGGGGTTAAGTGCCTTGCCCAAGGACACAAAGCGGGATTCCGAATCGATCGCTCAAACGGTCACCCATTCAAGGACTAACCGGGCTCGACGATGCTTAACTTCGGTGATCTGACGAGAACCGGTTACCGCAACACCACCGCGCCCTAACGCGGTCGATACAAACAGATAGGTACTTTGACGATTAGATGGTACAGTGGACAGCAGATCGATACGACAGGGAGTCTATCTGATTTGGGTCGACCATATTTTTTTAAACATTTAAGCCGAGTTAGCATTTCTGTTGTGGATCAGCGTTCAGGAATAATCAGTTATTGTTTGTGTAAAAAAAAAGACTACGGCGTTGTCAAGCCGAAAAGACAATGATTAACAAATTAAAAGGGAAGATGAGTAATAATATAAACGTACAGTACTATAAGGCTTTGATGTTAAATGAGTATTGACCCCCCCCCCCCCCCCCCCCACACACACACACACAAACACACATGCACTGAAAATGGATTCGCCCATTCGCTGAAAAAAATAACTGTATTGGAGCATCCCATTCATGAACACAGTTTTGAAGGGGGTTAATCCTGTAAAACATTCGAAACTGTTGAACTAATTTATCACAAGTTCTCTTATCGAATTGGTGTTTGTTGTGTCGTCTGCTCACCGACTCACACACTTCTCCTCAAACCTCTGCACTCCGATGTCGAAAATATCAAACTAATTTTTCTCATAATGCAATTAGGAATTTAACCTCTTCAGTCTTGTTTGATGGAGTTGAGCTCCGTCAAACAAGATTGGACTGGTTAAAATTCCTTGTTGCATTATGGGAAAAAATGTTGATTGAAATTTCTTTATTTTGACATCAGTGCGTAGAGGGTTAAACGCAAATATTTTCTTTATTGTTTGAAATGTTTAAGTGAAGATATGACAAGAATGCAGACTTAGGTAAAACTAAAAACACACTGATCCTGAAGAATGTCTCTTTTGTCTCATTATCGGGGCAGCTGTTGTTCGGCGGTAGTCTGGATCGCCGTGGATATAATTTGGGCGCAATATAAACTGAAGAATCTCTAGAAATTTCATACACAGACGCTCACACGTCAAATCATAAACGACAAATTGTTTTATTAAGTTCTAATGTAATTCCCTTCAATAGAGGAAACGATAATAATAAACATTCCAACTAACATCGAGTTGTTAGTGCTGGGTTCTTTGCATTATCTGAATACAATGCATAATAGACGTGAATTCTTATGTGGTAATAGCAATTTAAATTTTTGCCAGTATGTATTGAAAATTACAATTCAGTATCAAATAAAGGTTCTTATATGAATCAAATACACTTGCTTGTATTAAATATTTATGTATAATAAAATAAACGTTGTCAGATGAAAATTGCGGAGCGTAACATTCTTTAGGGAACAGACGTTAACCCATTGGAGAATTTCCAATTTCTGGTCGTCTGCGTGAATAGATTCGCCCAAAATACTTTTTTCTTTACATATCGTGCTGACTCTACCACCAAGACTACTGGCGGATCCAGAATAGTGTGGGAGACAAGGAGGGAGCAGTGCCGTATTAACCCATGGCCGGGCCCCTAGGCTTTTAGGTACTTCGGCCTCGGAACCCCCTCCGGCACTTCAATCTTTCACCCCACTACAGCTGACAGCCTGACCCTGGTACGGTAGGCACTATGCCGCAGTACATAGTCCTATTTCCATTTTGCGGGTCTCCTGAAGAATTCTACTCACACCTTGAATATCATTTAAATAAGCATTAAAATAATGTACTGTATATAAATATATATATAGTATACTGAGAGTATATATATGGATGGATAAATACATGTGTACGTGTATCGCTACGCAGCAGAGTGCAAAGTAAGTGCCTTTAACCATTGGAGCCCTAAGGCACCGGTAAAAGTGCCTCAGCAAAAAAGGCGGACCCCCTGTCCCTGCGCGCCCCTAGGCTTCAGCCTAGTCAGTCTTATGATTAATACAGCCCTGGAGGGAGGAATATCTGAATCCTTAGCGCTCGAAATAACTGGTATTTCGCATTACGTAGTATTTGTTCCAAAGTCATCGTGATCGGCTCAAAACATAAAGTCAGTGTGTACAGTATCCTTCCTTATACTGAAATGAAATTCTGTTTTGTGGCACACCTTTGGAATGGGGCCTATGAGCAACTTTCCACAGTGTTTCATATAACGACAGCATTTTTCAACGAAAGAAAAGACATACAAAACTTTTGTCCCCCTTCTGATACAGATCACTGAGCTTATAGGCTAATGCTTTATCTGACGACCTCATTCTTCTGAGTGGACATTGCCTATGTGTTTGGATAAAAAATGAAAGTTTTCATTAGTTTATTAAGAATAATTTTTGCATGTGTCGCTCTATATATATCCTTTGAAAAGTGGGGGAACAGGGTGCCTTACTGTTAATGATGTATGACGCAAACGGGACAGTAACTTTTTAAAAATGAGTACTTGGGCTGCTGCCGAATATATTGTTCAAGTTGGGGTATTCGAATGGTGATATTCTGATGAATAGTGCATGGAACTGGTAATTGTTGAAACTGGGATACGTATGTTTAAGCGTTATACGTCATGATAAGACATCATCGTTCGATGCTTTATTTATGTCAAAACAAGGTGATTAAAAATGTTGCACCTGAATGTATTTAGGGGCGCTATTAGGGAGGCTGAAATTGGCATCGGATACACTCAACAGAAATCATTTTGACAAGTGTATATTATTTTCTTTATAGGAATGTATTTCATACATGTAACATTGAACACCTTACCGATTAGCTTGCTTCTCTGTCAGAAGCTGTTATAACACGTTGTTCGGCAATGGTAATACGTCGTATGGTCACTGCAGAAAAAATACACCATATCCCAGGCCTGCATCATTCTGTACTCGGATCAGCAGAGCCACGACCTTTAAATTGACGACTAGAACAAAACGTTGTATCCAGTTCAAGGAAGCAATATCTCTCTGTCTGTTTCACTAGCAGTCTCTGTATCTAATAATTTCTACGCCAAAGCTGTTACAACGACGATAATGATGTCACAACAACAGACAATGTTATAAAAAAAGTTGTAAACAACTTATAATAATAATAATAATTTACTTATATAGCGCTTAACTCGAATAAAAATCTGCTCTAAAGCGTTTATATTTTAAAAAAGAGAAAAAGGAAAAGAAGTAAAAGTGGTTAACAATCAAAAGCCATCTTAAACAAATAAGTCTTTAAACCTGTTTTGAAGCCTTCAGTTTTGAAGATGTTTCGTAGGTTCTTTGGCAACGCATTCCACAGTGAAGGGGCAGCAAAAGCGAAAGATCGCTTTCCTGCCTCCGATCTCACACGTGGGATGTAAATTTATGATCTTGTTTAAGTAGGTAGGGGCGTTGTCTTTATGAATGATGTTGTGTGTTGTCGTTAGAAGTTTGTATCTGATTCGAAAATCTATTGGGAGCCAATGTAATGATTTGAGAACTGGCCTAATGTGTTCATTTATTTTAGTGCCGGTGACCATCCTAGCTGCAGTATTTTGAATGCGCTGAAGTCGGTTTATTGATTTCAATGGAAGTCCAGAATAAAGTGAGTTACAATAGTCTAAACGAGACATGACCATAGATTGCATAACAGTTTTCAGTGTGTTTTTGTCCAATAGTTTTCTGATCTTGCTAATGTTCCTAATCTGAAAGAAGCAATTTTTACTAACTTTGGTAATTTCATTGCTCATGTCGATGTGACTACTAAAGGCAAACCCAAGATTCTGAGCGGTTTCGCTGGAATTTATGCTGATATCACCGATCTTCAGACAAATAGTGGAAGATTTGTTTAGCTGGTGTTTAGTGCCTATTTGTAGAAATTCGGTCTTGTCATCATTCAGTTTAAGAAAGTTTTCCCCCATCCACTGCCGAATGTCTTCAATGCATGCTTCAAGTGTGGCTAGAGATTCATTTACTTTAGAGAGATCTACACACAGATGTAACTGTGTGTCGTCGGCATAGAGAGGGAAATTCACAGAATGTTTCTTTATAAGATCGCCAAGCGGCAATGTGTAGACGGTGAACAAAAGGGGGCCTAGAACCGAGCGCTGTGGAACGCCGTATTGAAGACTTATGGACTCAGAAATGGTGTCACAAATTTTGACGGATTGTGTATGACCGCATAAGTAGGATCTGATCCAATCAAGAGCAGTCCCACGAATGTTTAGTAGTGTTTCTAGTCGTGACAGGAGAGTTTCGTGGTCAATCGTATGGAATGCTGCTGACAAATCAAGCAACACAAATGGTGTTAATTTACGTGCGTCCATCGAACTTAGGATGTCATTGCTGACTTAAATTAATGCTGTCTCGGTACTATGCCCAGGTCTATATGCTGATTGGAATGTTTCAAGTTTGTTATTTGTTGAGAGATGCTGAATAATTCTAGAAGATACAACTTTCTCAAGACATTTGGACAAAAAAGGAAGATTGGAGACAGGTCTAATTTTTTAGAGTATTTATGTCAAGGCTTGGTTTCTTCAGGAGAGGGATGGCGTGGGCGTGCTTAAACACTGTTGGCACGTTTCCTGAAACAAGAGGTGATCTGAAAATATTGGTGATAATTGGAATGAGGTTGGCCAGGATGGTACCGTCTTTCAGCAACCAAGTTGGAAGAGGATCAAGAGAGCATGATGTTGAAGGAGCTTTCAAAATAATGGACTTTAAGTCTTCCATGGTTGGTGGGTGAAAGCCATTTAGAATGGTTATACCAGAATCAGATAATTCACCTTCAACATTAGCGTCTCTGTCTGTACCTGTGTTTTCTAATGCGTTTCTAGTTTTTGCAATTTTCTCCTTAAAAAGTTTGAAAATCTAGAGGCAAGCTCAGAAAGATGACTGTGTTCTGGAAGCTCATCTTACGGTTTACGTTTAAAAGATTGTTAACTATTTTGAAGATTTGTTTGAAATTATTTTCGCACGAGGCAATGGTAGTTTTCACCCAGTCAGTTTTAGCTGATTTAATAGATAACTTAGCTTATTTCTTAATGTTTTATATATATCCCGATGGACATGAAGACCAGACTTTATAAAATTGCGCTCGGCTTTCCTACACATTTGTTGAGTGTTATCCCAACCGCTAGTGTTTTAATGTTCTAGCCAATAGTGTTACAAATATTAACCGATGTTATAATTTTTTTTCTAGCTGATACTGCTACACCTTTTAGACTGATACAGTGCAGGTCACATAATTGGATATAGCTTAATTGAATAACCCCGTTAATTGAATATAACTCCCAACATCAAATCATTTGCCATACATTCAGTACAAATTTGACCTGTTACTTACAGAAAGGCTATAGAGTAAATTCCTGTTAATTGTAAAAAGATCTTGTCATATGTTGAGAAATTACAATGCAATCACTAAATTCCCCTTGTTTATAGACCTACTTGGTCTCAGTAAATTAAAAAGTGGCATTTAATCTATTATATCTTGTTTGACAGAGCCCAATAAGGTCTGTCAAATAAAATATAATGGAATAAATGCTCAGTTTATTTCTAATAATTGTATAACTAATAATTGTAATACTATTGATCGATTATAACATTATTTCTTATTTATACCATTTTGTATAAAATTATCTGTTGATGTATCATTATCGGTTATTTATAAATACAACCCCAAATATTTGGTTGAAACATTAAAGGTTACAAAAATAGTATTGTTCATACAGAAGGTCCGAAGTGCTTTCTAATTGTTTACATATCCGACCTTCGTTTGCAACTTCAATGTACGTTACCAAGATCGAACCAAAAAGGTCAGCGTTGTGAGCGTTTTGAACAATAGTTTAATGTGGTATTTTTTACCATCGCCCTTTGTAGATGAAGTACCGGTGTCTGGTTGTTAATCTTTGAACTGCATATTTAACACTATACATATTTTTCAGTATCGGCCTGGTAGGCGGATACCTGCTCTGCAATTCGTCAGCGAGAGCTCAGGATTGGCCAGGAAGAAAAGCTATTCCGCAAACCACTCTTCTATCGGCAGTTGCACGACAAAAAGTACTCGACCAAACTAAACAAAAATTGTTCGTCCATAAAAAGACCCTTCAAGTTATAATATTAATTTATTCTGTTTGAAAATGAAAAAAAATACGTTTTAAGAATTTCATATCCCAAATCAACCCAAAATACAACGGAAAGCGAGATCAGGTCACACTAGTCACTTGGTCGGTAAAGTGGAAATTTAATTTTGGTGCGGTACGTCTCTGATGAGGAAATGTTTCATCGACATTTTTTGTTGATTTCCTTATTTTGATTTTTCATTTTTTGTAAATAAAAACAGCAAACAAGATGTCAGCGTTTACTGTTCACGAATTCTACTCATGATGTGAAATCAGTTGCAAAATCTAATACCCACCCGTCAAGGACGATTGGATTCTCTAAAACCTTTCACCTGCTACGTCTCTGTCATGACATACTCAATGTATTTAGAATCGTTCGATACAGCTTCGGAATCAAGTGCTTGGGGGGTTTTGAAACATTGTTGTTTATCAGACGTTCGATAATGTTTCAAGTTTGAAGGTCAAGGCTGGTAATGCGTTTGAATCGGTGTTATTAATATCTTCGGTCTATAAGCTGCTTATATTGTACTCTTTAGCCTTATGTCTTTTCTATAAACACTGGAAGGCTAATACCTTCTTTATTATGAATCTAGTACAAACCTGCCATACAAACAGACCATCCTTCTGCCGTATCCAGTAATCGCTTTGCTATGCACACGAATGTGTCATAAGTCCTTAAGGTCTTATTTCATTCCTACTCGTGGACGACTGTGAAACCGACATATTGCCACTCATAGAAACAAGCTTTGGTATAATCACAAGAACATTTATTTGCAGCTCATTGATAACAATTGGGGGTTTGTACAAAGAATCAAGAAGATGCCTAAACTCTTATGACACCAAATTCGCATAATTATAAAGACATTCTACCCAATACTCAAATCAATTATAAAATGTTTCTTGCTATATTCAGGTTTTCTTTTCTCTACAATTTGTGAACATGAGGTACAAAGATTTCGTTAACTTTCACGACCATACCTTTGTTGGGTGAGTCGATGGATATGATTAATACAGATTATTACAACGTTTAATTGATCTGGGTCGCCGCATTCCATCAAGGTTAACGAGACCAGATCATCCTAATCAAATAAGACGCCATAGGCGCCTTAATAGAGTTGGCTGATCTGGTCTCTTCAACGAAACGAAATATGACAACCAATACTGTCGTAGTGACTTGTTTATTATAGTGGTTACTGAATACGGCATCTGAAATGCAAACAGAAAATATGGAATGTTCGTCCAAAATGTTTATCGCAGAGGCACTCGAGTTTTTATTTTTCGTTTTTAATTGGCGTCACGTGAGCCTCGGTTTAGACCGGTATGATATGGATTTGAAAAGTTGAGGATCTTGTTTTCTGGCGATCAACAATTGATTATCAAATGACAGAGATCTTGGTAGCTATTTATGATGATCATTTCATAATGGTTAGGATAATTAACCCCTCTTCGAAGTGTATTGTCTTTTTATTGAACTGCCATTTTCTTGTCGAAAATGATTAAATTAACACGTTACGTCGATATCAAGTAGTGGGCGTTGGTCATATTGTGGTTCTAGTCGACTACAGATCCGATTTCAGCCACAAAATAATCGCCACACCCTATCTGCACTAGCTGTGGGTGTAATATATAGCGGCTACCACTATAAATTATTGTGATGAGTTGACGGTAATACGGTCTGGGGTTTGCGGCTCGTAGCTTATTTTCAACCGAGACGCGAAGCGTCGAGGGTGAACATACGTTCCGAGCCGCAAACCTCAGACTATGTTACCGCCAACTCATCACAATAATGTATATGTTCCAATAAGACATTACCTATAGCCTAAAACCTACATTGTGAAACACGAGAGGCTTATTTACTAAACTTGTGATCGTTAAAAGTTGCCTTTTAACGATCACAGGTTTAGTAAATAAACCTCTCGCGTATCCACGACGGCACAGGATAAATAATCAATAAACCAGATAAACTCATTCCATCTTTCAAAAGTTCAAATCGTAAATCGGTTTGTAATTTAAACAACACTTCATCCGAAACATCGTCTGTCGCACATGTGAAACATCCAGAAAAATGAAACGACTTGCTGTCACTCCGTTGATGAAGCAGTTACGAAACGGACGACGTCATTGCAAATATTTCGCGTTGTGACGTCAGACGGTAACATTTGCCACTTGAGCCGTAAACATAGAATATACAAAGCGAGCTCACGTCCAATCAGAGGAGGAGGATTTTAGTCTTATTGGAACATAGTCTAGTTCGTCAACCCAAAGAAAATGAACATTTAGCGATAAACCCGGTCGTAATTATTATCGCAGTAGCAGTTTCCGGTAGAGATTGCGTTTGACGTACAATGGGCTGAAAGAGTTAGCTATTTACCTTTCACGAATAGGAGATGACAACTGATAAGACAAATCTTGAATAACTGAACAATCTCATTTATTGCCTCAAGGGTTAGATTTTGATCCCTCGTCAGAACGGATCCAAAGGGCTCGTTCCAATGAGGGGCCATAAGCTACGTTTTTGAGGCGAAAATTGAAGCACTGATATAAATTTGAATAGATATTTTTTTTTTTTTTTTTTTGGGGGGGGGGGGGGGTTAATTTACAATAAAATCGAAAAGCTTCAATTTTTACTGTTTGCAAACGACAGCACCAGAGTGCATTTCTAAACACAATGTTTCTTCTAAAACATAACGTATGGTCCCTCAGAGAATAGCGCTAAACGAGCTCGTTCCGATGAGATGTAAGAGACCATTTTGCAGGAAAATCAAATGAAAATTCAGACGTTTTATGGGGTTCTACGAAAACGCTTGACAGATTGGATCTATATAAACGTATTCGACGTACTTCTGAATGCAACAAATCGACAGTTGTCTCAGAGTATCCGTTACAGTCGTGATAGTGGTCTCATTTATATTTTAATCGTATGTTTCAGGTTCAAGATCAAATTAATCAATAACTGACCACTATGGCGGACGAAGTTAAAGAAAAGAAACGCAAGCGAAACCAGGCGGCATCTGGCAACAAATACCTAGCCAGACTGAACGAAGGATTCGAGCAGTCGAAGGCTGATCAGATTTTACGCTTGTTATCAGACCAAGAAGAATTAAACAAGAGGTTCCATGAGTGTGCTCTAATCGAAGAGGATGAGGAAGTTAAAGACGGGGATGTTGATGTTGAAGAGGAGTGTGGTGATGACAAGGAGAACGATGACAGTATAAGTGACGTTTCGATAATCGAGACAGAACGTAAAATTGCTCAAAGACTCGCACAACGAAAACATAAAAGTGCTGCAAGATGCAAAACGTCTCTAGGTTTCCATAATGATATTGAAATACCTGACGTGCCGTACTCGACAGATAGACTAGAACTTAGGGAGTCAGATTCCTCCGATGTCACACATCGGGACAATGCTGTCATTAATACTAGAGTCAATCGACCAGAATCAGGCAACCCACGACGGAGGATGTACAAACTTAGGCAGAGTATGCCACCTAACTCTGGGGAGAATAACGACATTCCTGTTGCAGAAACACGGCGGTATCGACCAAAAACTAGCTACGGTGAGAGAGGTAGAAGGTATATTCGGCCTCCTGTCGCAGACACCGACTCCGATAGCGATGCTGGTGAGGGTTTTGCCTATGATGACTCTTTCAAAGATAGACAAAATTATTCGCGGAGTGCGCCACTTGCACCACGCGGTAGAGTTTTGGGTTTCTGTGATACACCTACACTCTCTCATCCAAGAGAAGGTACATCTTTAGCACACCCGAAAGTGGCACCTATTCCGCAAACTAGTGGTCATTTAAATCCCATGCTTCTCCGCCATACAAGCATTTTGAAACAGACTACCCCGGAATCTTTATTACTTTCACCTCGAATTGAACCTGAAAGTTCGCGTAATGTTTGCAACTCCCTCCCGAGCGACCAGCCGTCCAGACCTACCTCTTCCTCTGCAAGGCAGAGAATCTCTGTAGACATATCCCCACTTAGTAACAATACACTTACAAAAGACCTTGGTAGCTCAACAACAAATCAGAGACCTGTGCAATCGCGTCAAAGGAACAAATGCAGCAAGGTTGAAAAGTATAAAGTGCAACCAAGGAGGCAAAAAAATCTCAGGCAGTTTGAAAACAGAGCACCACCTGTTACGGTCATGAAACTTCCGCCCCTGGAACCTCCAGTGGGAAAACCAGTCCCCGCAGCTCAAAGACTATTAAGTGTAGGGAAAGATCCATACTTATAGTATATAGAGAGATTCATTTAAAGCGTATTTATTATTTGCTTATTTATTAAGGCTACATATTTCACAAACATTGACTTCCTTTTTTGCACACGACATCGTGAAATCGATACGATTGCGGCATGGATTTATTCTGTTACTCTATTTAAAAAAGTGTGATTGGCATTGTCGTCTGCAGCTTGTGTAACGCGTTTGATCGGACTTATGCTGACAGGACTAGCAGAAGGCACCTGCATAATTAAAATGTTTATTTTGGCCTCCAAACATGGCTTCTAACCTCCTCACTGGAACGGTACTGATGAGATCGATCCAATGAGGTGTGAGAAGGTATGTTTTGGTGGCAAAAACAAAAAAATAATAAAATGGCTATTTTTTGGAATAGTCCGGATATGGCTATTAGGTTTGGTAAATGGCTAATGAATAGATGATATACGTTTATATTCAGGGCTCAAAAAAAGCGGGGTCGCGTCGCTTTTTGCTATGCAAAACTTGCAAAAAGCTACACAATGTTCAATTATGTATAGCATTTTGCGACACAAGATAATCAAGTGCAGCCTATTAGGCTGCAGTTGATTATCTTGCATCGCAAAATGTAAATGAAAATTTGCAAACAAATTTGAAAACTAGTTCACTGATGCTTTACTTCTGATTGTGAAACATTCCAGGAATAACTCAGATTAACTCTCCATCAAGTATCATTAGCAACTTCATATGTAAGATGAATTCTATTGGTTTAAATTCTTCCTGTTTTTTCAACATTTTGCATAAAATGTCCATTAAAAATAACTTCAAGCCCATCAAATTAAAAATCCCAACTTCCATTTTGAGAACTCTGTTGAACAACCACAACGTCATTTGAAAATATCCAAGTCCATGCAACCCTTAAAGGCAGTTCAGTTAAAAAAAACATAGTAAATGTTTATTTATTAAGGCTACATATTTTACAAACATTGACTTCCTTTTTTGCAGACGACATCGTGAAATCGATACGATTGCGGCATGGATTTATTCTGTTACTCTATTTAAAAAGTGTGATTGGCATTGTCATCTGCAACTTGTGTAACGCGTTTGATCGGACTTATGCTGACAGGACTAGCAGAAGGCACCTGCATAATTAAAAATGTTTATTTTGGCCTCCAAACATGGCTTCTAACCTCCTCACTGGAACGGTACTGATGAGATCGATCCAATAAGGTGTGAGAAGCTATGTTTTGGTGGCAAAAACAAAAAAATAATAAAATGGCTATTTTTTGGAATAGTCCGGATATGGCTATTAGGTTTGGTAAATGGCTAATGAATAGATGGTATACGTTTATATTCAGGGCTCAAAATAAGCGGTGTCGCGTCGCTTTTTGCTATGCAAAACTTGCTAAAAGCTACACAATGTTCAATTATGTATAGCATTTTGCGATACAAGATAATCAAGTGCAGCCTATTAGGCTGCAGTTGATTATCTTGCATCGCAAAATGTAAATGAAAATTTGCAAACAAATTTGAAAACTAGTTCACTGATGCTTTACTTCTGATTGTGGAACATTCCAGGCATAACTCAGATTAACTCTCCATCAAGTATCATTAGCAACTTCATATGTAAGATGAATTCTATTGGTTTAAATTCTTCCTGTTTTTTCAACATTTTGCATAAAATGTCCATCAAAAATAACTTCAAGCCCATCAAATTAAAAATCCCAACTTCCATTTTGAGAACTCTGTTAAACAACCACTTCGTCATTTGAAAATATCCAAGTCCATGCAACCCTTAAAGGCAGTTCAGTTAAAAAAAAACATAGTAAATGTTTCATGTGTTGCAGATCATTTGGAAATGCCCAGAAATGGATGGAAACTATTCTATCTACTTAGAAGAATTCAATACAAAACAGCATAACGTAACTCCGGTGTACAAAAATAGCTATGCAATTTTTACAAAATGCTATTCATTTTTTGGAAATGTGTAGCATTTTGCTACGCATAGAAAAAAGGTTATTTTGAGCACTGTTTATATTAACCTTTTGAACACTTGTGTCATGTTGCATGTCAATTCAACGACAGCAATTGGAAGAGTGCATATTCATTATTTGGGGTTAGACCTATTAGTATTATCAACGTGCAGCCCCAAGGCTGCACGTTGAAAATATTTATTGGTCTACCCCACACATTTACTCGGCAGCCACGCTTCATAATGAAATTATGACGTTTCATGTTCCTGGACCGGAAAAAACGGCCTCCCTTCAAAGTGTTTAGTAAAATAAACTATCATTTTTTGTTTCAGAAAGAAAGAAAGAAATCAGTCAAAGAAACTTAAACCCGGCAGTATATTTTGCGGATTCTACCTTCACGATTAGATCTTCATTTATATTGAATGGCACCCAGTCTGTTGTGCATACCAGTTAATATTTTCAACCTGTCGTCATAAGGCTGCAGGTTGGATTAGTTAATTGATCAGCCTCAATACTGAATACACAATTCATGTTTAATCCACTTTATTGAACCGACATGGTCAGAGAAATTGTTTAGAAAATGTTAATTCTCTGGTAGCCCCCTGCCAATTGTTTGCCCCATCCCCTATCCAGATCTCTACAGCTGTTCAAGTGACATTTTCTATTTAATCCCAAAAATTACTCAACTCCGATTGTCGACAACGAAACCAACAGATAGTATCTGACTTTAAGGTTTCATTGCTTTCTCCCAAAATATAGTTTATAGGTACTGGGTCGAGCTCGAAGCCATAAGCTATGTCTTAGAAGTAGTAGGAAATGTAGCAATATATTCCACAACCCCCTAAAAAAACGCAAATTTAAACAGAAAGAAAAAAACAACTCAACCACCAAAACATAGAGCAATGGCAACTTCGCTGCAAACCGTCATCCATTGGCTTTATACGAAGCACGATAGACCAACTTTGCGATTGGTCAATTTGCATTAGAGCAACTGGACAGTATTCGCGACAGAGTTATAAATAGATCTTTTCAACGACCAAAGAGAACACCATGGAGGATAATAAAGCCTAGCAATAAATTTTTGCATTTGCATCATTTTGGGGAATGAAGAAAATTTGCTACCTCACTAAAACATGAAATGGTTCCCCAAGTACCACCCCCTGCTGGAACCACCTGAACGTTGGGAATGTCTTCCTTCTGGCTTTCCATGTCAACAGTCAGGAAAGCAAGCTTTTATTTATTTATTTATTTATTTATTTATTTATTTATTTATTTATTTATTTATTTATTTATTTATTTATTTATTGGGGTTTAATGGCACTTTTGATAGCAGGAGTCACCTCATAGCGGACAGTTATACAAATAGAAGAAGCCGGAGTACCCAAAACGAATCACCGAGCAGCGACGAGCAACTGTCAAACTCCCCAATCTACTAACTCCGCACAAGCAGAGTTAGCATTGGTGGATCCATTGACGTGTAGAACGCCTCGATACACGTCGCCATCATGCCCTCACGTGGGTAAACAGAATTAAGTGCTTTGCACAACACAGTTACCGCTGGTCACGTGGACCTTGTGGTTTGAAGTCCATTGCTATAACCACTGTGCCACTACGCTCCCACAGCAAGCTGCAAAATGTATGAATAATGTTTGTGTGTATACTTCAACGAAAAACCTTTTCCATACCTTTTTAAAAAGTACTAAGGTACAACGTAGTATTGTCCAAAAATACCAAAATATAACAGGATATTTTGGGACAATACCATGGTGGACTAGGATATATTTCACATTGGTTGCTTTCTTTACAAAGGTATAGCGAGTTACATTGCGGTAGTGCTACAAAATACAGTTAGGATTTGTGTAAAGTCGGAAAGTTGTCACTGCTAAAGCCGTTAACAATATTTTTCCACAATCGTCAAAATACCTCAAACATTTCTTCGATCGACCAAAAGTTTTTCCCCTGAATGCATTAACTTGAAACATTAAGCTAGTCCTGGATTGAAAACAGATCTTAATAATGTGACGTCAGCACAAGTTTTAAATCCCCAAGATTATGGCATTCCGTCAATTAGCGAGAATATCGATAAGCTTTATTCATATTTATTTATTTATTTATTTATTTATTTATTTATTGGTGTTTAAGGTCACATATTTATGCACAATGGCTAATCATGACCGTGACATTTTTACGGGTGGAGGAAGCCGGAGTACCCGGAGAGAACCACCGAGCAACGACGAGCAGCTGCCAGCGATAAGCTTTATTCATTTTGAGTGATTACGTTATTGGCGGTATTATTGCAGCAACTATCTGCTTCAACAGGCGGTTAATGCCTCAGCAACAATATCTCACATTTTCTACCTCGTAACTTCTTGCTCTCCGGTTAACCCTTTACCTAACGTAACGGCAAAAACCGGCCAGCGCTATTCTCAAAAATCGCCAATTAATTTTCATTATTTTTTTCATTTTTTGTCTCAAAAACATAGGTTATGACCCCTCGTTGGAACGAGCTCGTCGAGCTCGTTCCAACGAGGGGTCATAACCTATGTTTTTGAGACAAAAAATGAAAAAAATTAGTTATTCAAGAATTGTTTTTGCAAGTGTCGTCTGCTTTTCAGGTTAGGTGAAGGGTTAAACATTAAATATTCTTTGACGACTTAATTTTGCCAACATAAGGTTGTGAATTTATTCAAGTATACTTTTTTTTACAGTTAACCGTCTCCATAATTTTACAAGATAAGGTTGTGAATTTAGCGAATTCTATTTTCTTTGACAGAGGTTATCAATTAACTCTCTTCATACAGATGTCAAAGTATCAACATGCCGAGCCATAAAGTTTTTCCCATAATGCAACGTTGAATTAAACGAGATCACACTTGTTTGACAGAGCTCATTGAGCTTTATCGCACAGGACTGAATTGGTTCAATTTATTTATTGGTGTTTTAAAGTCACATACTTATGCAGGATTGCTAATCGTGACCGTGATAGCTTTACGGGTGGAGGAAGCCGGGGTACCCGGAAAGAACCACCGAGCATCGACGAGCAACTGTCAGCTCCTCAACATTCTAACTCTGTTCAAGCTCCGCTCAAGCAGGGTTACAACGGTTGAAGGCATGTGCCCCATCGATGTGCGGTACGCCTTAGTACACAGCGCCATCGTGCCCCCATGTAGGCAACCGGGATCAACCAAGGATACAACGCGGGTCGTCCCGGGCGGGGGTCGAACTCTGGACCTCTAGCATAGAAGTCCAACAGTCTACCACTGAACCACTGTGCTCCCAATTGGTTCAATTCCTACTAGCATCATGGGAAAAGTTGAATTTTTGGTTTTGGTATTTTTACATCAGTGTGAAGAGGGTTCATAATATTATGCTGAGCTTCTGCTTCTAGTTTGCCAAGTTCATTTGTCTATTCAGGCAGAATATTATTGGCTAGGAAAAGTTTCTAGACTGTAACTCTTGATAACGTTTGATGAACAATAATTCTACTGTAAACTCCCCAGCATACGAGGTAATATCTTCCACGGCCCCTGAACACCAAACACAAAAGGGAATTTCTATTCAAATTTGGCGACCATTGTTTAATATCCCGTTCTTCGCGGACTTCATAATCAATGGTGTCGAAGAGGAAAAAAATAAATTTCCACTTTATTTTGAAACAAATAATACTTTCGTCTGCAGTGAAAAGTTTACAGAGAAGTTTTTACATGACAAATGCATGCCGAATATTGACAAACTAACGAAACCTTTCAGGATGTTCCTTTGACTTGTTACCATTTACGCCTCGACTGAGAATTGGAAAAAAACAAAGACTCCAATACTTCACAGGTGTCCTGTCCAAAAAGTTGTCATCTGCAGCAATCACCATACGCACAAGAGCGTGTTGCGTAACGACCTGTCTGAGTACCAAAAAGAAATATTGTATAACCTTCTGAGTTTCATATAGCGATGTGCTTTGTGTGGCATAATGGCATAAACATTTATCATTCTATCCAGCGTTCACCTTATAATATGGCTGATTGTTGGTCTCCCAAAGACAAGTCGTATTGTTCTTTTGATTTTATCATTAACATGTTATTTTTATATTATATTATTAAGTGAGATATTTTCTTAGGAAGCAATAAATTGGGGCAATTATTAAAAGGGGAATGTCAGAGGATTTATCTTGTTTTAATGAATGTGAAACTGAATATTGTTGATTTGTGTGCTATGGTCATTTAACTTTTGTAACCCCTATTGACATTTGCGACTCGTTAGCATAGGCATTCCTAACAAGGGGAGATACATACGTCTCTAGGTATCACTGTAGTACGTTTTCGAATTAGAGTTACCCGTCCTTGCGAAAATGAGGTAATCTCCAAAACTAAATAGCCTTGTGAAAATATATTGTCTCAATAAACATTTGAAGCATTCTACTCACATGTTACATTTCATTTTTGTTGAATATTCCGGATAAATAAAGAGGGTGATTTGATGACTTTTTGGACCTAAAAAATACGGTTGACTATTGATGTGTTTTTGTTGGGAATTCACTGAAAATATGTGCACGTGACCGGTACTTCCCTTCCTGTTAGTTTGTCTCTCTTATTTGTTTCATGATCCCCTGTTTTCTGGTCAGAAAAAGTTGTCCGAAGGGCTATACTTGACAAAGATATTTGAATGCCAAAATTAAAGTGATGCGATCATATCTTTTTTGCGCCTGAACGTTGTAATGGTCGCCTATGGGAAAATATTTAGTACTGTGTTACCTCTAACAAGCAATGTGTGCGTATTTTATGAACGAAGTACTGAATCAGACCAGCTATATATAGGTTATTACCACTATGTGGATTTCCGAAATGGTGCATTGAAGTCGAAACCTCGTCTCAAGACATATATCGACGAGTTCGTTAGACGAGTCGATATATGATCCAGAGACGAAGTAGAGATTTTAATACACCATCACGGAAATCTACTTAGTGGAAATGACCAATTCATCTTACAATATTCCTCCCTTTCTTGACTTGTTCCCATATATTTTGACAATCCTCCAGCGTCTATGAATTGATTGTTTATGAATGAAGGTCGTGGCGTCATGGTATTACGTTCTTGGGCTGTGCATGGCGTTATTATCTCCATTCATTGTTCCACTTGTACATTAACCACCGAAGTGGACTATGATACATTGTACATGGGTTGCTTTCTTTACAATAATAGTGTTTCAGCTGGCCATTTCTTTAGTTTATTTTTCAGGTTTAACGCTTGGTAGGTCTATATAACCGTTTCATCAAGGCAAAAAATGATCTTGTCTAATTTATTTCGCTGAGTTGGTGATTTATTTATCATTTAATTACTTTTATCAAAATGGTGGGCTCGAAATGTGTAATCTGTTTTCGATAAGTGCATGTACAAAACGTTCTCTTTCGGAAACGAATGATCGCACGTGCGGTTGCTATCATCAATGCGGATTTGTATTTTGTCTAGACTTTTTAACTTGTATTGGGGACAACACGTCTTTGTTGTAAGATAAATGTAAAGATAAATCCTAGAGAATTTTCTATAAGATTTTTACATTTTTATTTTCAGAATTGTATTTTTCTATCTTTTGGGTATAAATGGTTGAATGAATCACCAAAATTTCAAATGACGTGGCAATTTACAGTTAAGGAAGAAAATTGCCACGTCTTTTAAAATGTTAATTATTCTCTTAGGTCGTTTACGTTAAGAGGTAAAAAATACAATTCTGAAAAAGACAGTTGTAAATGTTTTATAGAACTAACCCTTGGTTTTATTCAGCTTTAGTGTTTCTGCATTCTTTTTGGCAACTGTACTTCTTTGTCCGGACTGTGATGGCTCAAGTCCCGACTGGTGAAATATTCCAAACACATCTTCAAAGCATGCCTTCGTTGGTGATGTAGTTCGAATTTTAGACAGTCGGGAGTATCTTTGAAATTTATCTTTGGGATATATTATGTATAATTGTACATGTTGTAATCGTGATGCGACATCTTATTTAATTAACACTTTCCCTGTGGGAACCCCGTGAAGTGAAGCAGTGCTTGTTTACTGTGGTAAACCTCACTGTTTTACTGGTAAAATAAGACCCGGTCTCCAATGTCTGGGGGTGGAAGTCCTCTAAAATGGGCAACATGGGTATAAACGATAGGCTGCCCTTGTGTTTATATTCATGTGGTGGTCACGATTAGCCATTGTGAAGAAATAGTTGGCCGCCAGCATCTGGAATCAAGTACTGCATAGAGGATATATAGTGTTTTTGAGTGGATACCGAAAATTATCTCATGAGTGACCGAGACAAATGTTTATTTTTCGCGAGCGCTCGGTCCACTCAAAAACACTAGATTTTCTTTTTATTATACGCTTTTTATAAGAATCTGATCATTCCTTCGATAATTCCACTCGTTTCAACCTTGAAGTGATGTATGAAAGTAAACAGCTGATGAGCATTGATACGCGGATGTAATTTGATCGATACTCGGAACAGGTAGCATCTTACGATCTGATTCAGCTGGCGGGTTTCATGCATCAATTCAAGGTGAATACGTGTTGAATTATTGCTGAAAATGATCGGTATCCACTCAAAAGCACTAGATTTCCAGTGATAATTTGACTTGTATTCACCTTGAAGAGATGCTTTGAAAGCCGCCATTTTGATTGATACCGTAAAAGCGAAAATTTCTATATCTTCACAGCGCGGATTACGATTTCTATCTTTCCGCAATTTTTTCGATAACCTATCTTTTAGCGTATAATAAAACTCTCTATTTGTATGACCGACAGCGTGTGTGATAAAAGTCCAAATATCAAAACTAGTCATTCAAGAAAGTACATGATTATACTAGAAAGAGAGAATTGATATATTAGAGCCTAATCCTGATGGCTTCTCCCTCTGGAAAAGTTATTGGGGAGGGGTGTCACCCCCAAAAATCCTCCTCAGCTACGCCCCTGCAAGCCTGTGGAGTTTTATCCAGGAATACAGCTTGGGCCTCTTGATCGGGGTTCGTTAACGTTGCTCAGAAATTGAAAAAAAGAAAATGTCAAATCCATTCAAGAACACACGTATACTATTTCCTTCAAACTGTTCAGATGAAAACTTATCAATCATTGTTCAGTCAGTGGGCATACATATATTTTCGTTTTGGTCACTTTAACTTTCGGGAAAGCATGGTTAGCCATTTCAATAATTTTACAAGGGTTTCTAGGGTGTAAGTAGAACCCCCATTTTTAGAGGTAGAATGTTGAATTTATCCAAGTCTTACTTGAGAGAAGCTGCTGGTAATGCATCAAGACTAAAAACCTCAATTTTGTCACCCGAAAAACACGTTCTCCATGATACAACCCTTTTTGATTACTTTTTAAAATACAGTGCTTCGGTTTTTAGTCACAAGGCACGACTGTTTATATTGACAGACAATATTTTACTAGACGTCACTATCAGACCACAAGACTTAAATAAATGTGATGGCTGTGACAAATTCTAGAAAACTCTCGAGGCCCCATTGCTTACGTGTGTACTGCAAGATTTAAATATTAGTAATGAAACTTGAAGAGAAATAGTTCCATTCTGTCGATTCAAGCTGTTCTAAATACCAAAGTTCATTCCCAAAGCGTCCACCATTAGCTTTCGATATGCAAAAACAGAAATAAAGTCTACATGTCGAGACCATTACAGTGCATACATGAAACTGAAATAGCACACGATGGGCAGATCCATTAACTGATGCAGACGACCTTCAAGGAACATCGCTGCACTCTGTTTCTGCTCTTTGTTGTCTGTGGTCTGTATCGTCTCCTGGGCACATAACGGTTTCATCTACAATGCTTTGGAAGTGCAGATACACACTGATGCACCCAAGTGACAATATAAACATTTGCGTCTTACACAGAGGGTACAACAACAAAAATATTTAACCCTTTACCTAACATGAAAAGCAAACGACACTTGCAAAAAAATTTTTCGAATAACTATTTTTTTTCATTTTTTGTCTCAAAAACATAGGTTTATGACCCCTCATTGGAAAGAGCTCGACGAGATCGTTCCAACGAGGGGTCATAACCTATGTTTTTGAGACAAAAAAAGGAAAAAAAAATAATGAAAATTAATTGGCGATTTTTTAGAATAGCGCTGGCCGGTTTTGACCGTTATGGTGGGTAAAGGGTTAAAGCTTGCTAAGTACTGGGAGTGCGCGGTGGCTCACTGGTTACGGCATTAAACTTCAAACCGAAAGGTACACTGTTCGATCCCCACCTGAGTAACTGCGTCGTGTCCTTGGGCAAGGCGCTTAATCCCGACTGCCCACGTGGGGGCACGGTGGCGCTGTGTACTAAAGCATATTGTACGTCGAGGGTGTACTTGTCTTCAACCAATGCTAACCCTGCTTGTGTGGAGTTAGTACGTTGCTCGGCGGCGTTCTGTGGTTCTGCCCGGGTACTCCAGCTTCCTCCACCCGCAAAACCACCTGACAAGAGGTGACCCTGACTGTCAAAAGTGTCGTTAAACACCAATAAATAAATAAATAAATAAATAAATAAATAAATAAATAAATAAATAAATAAATAAATCTTATGCTCTGCACGAGATGCGAATGAATTAATGACGAACAAATTTTCTTCCGTGTCTGAAGTTTCAAGAAGTCTGATTGATTCTTGTAATAGTCTGCCACAGATTAGTGGATTTTGGGTCGAACCTGAAAATTTTGGTGTGGACACAATGTCTTTGGTGTTCCTAGGGAAACTTTTTGTGCTAAATTCGAATTCGTTTGATGACAGTCTGTAAACTTTGGGCAATTTGAGTTATTTGCATTTTTTCAAAATGGCGGCCGAATTTTCGGAACATTAAGAATGCACCATGTAACGATGCTATTGTAACGTCATTTATAGGGTATATCATTGTGCTAAAATGAAATTAACCTACAGATTACACTAAATCCAAGGAACTCAAGATATTTTACCTTTGTAGGTATAAAGATGGCCGCCAAAATGGATGGACAATCAACCAATTTGTTGAGGAAATCATTTTCCTAGCCAGCTGTGAAATATTTTGGAAACTTAATTAAGAGATCAAGTCAGAAAATGTAGCAACACTTTCCTGGTATAGATTGTGTGCAAAATGTCAACTTATTCCTGCCCACTGAGTTCAGACATGGCGCCTAAAATGTTCACTACTTTCACGAAAATCCACCCATCTTGCACCGAGTTCATATCAAGTGTTCGTCATCAGCGTCATCATCTGAGCTGTCGTGTGACTAGACATTCCCCAAAGTCATTTCATTTTCATTTATTTATTCACTTTTAACCATTTATATGCTGTGAAGCTAGGTGTGAATAACAAAAATATAATACACTACATGCCCGGGGAGGTCAGTATATGCATTACATGCAACCCCTCCAGCGCTGTATGTCGATCATTCAGCATTCTGACGTTACGGCCGCAATCCTAAGATTAGAGAGAGTCGACAGAATTCCATCCCTTCTAATTATTATTAACTTCATTTATGGGCGTTATCGGAAATACGCTACCAAGATAAGTAAACAGGCATAATATTATATGCAGGTCCTTGCATCGAAATCAAAATTCATTTGAAAATTTCTTTCATTTCAGCATGCAAGATATGTCCAATCTAAATTGCTCACTGTGACACGTGTTTGAATCACCTTTGCAATGACATACAATGGTGCATGGGATGTTTGCGGAGACACATGTGCATCTCGAAATACAACCGCACTTGACAAAATTCAAAACCTGTTCTGGGGCAGCATGTAGAGACTCGAGAATACCTATTGGCGTCAAAGTCTTAGATTTGTCATCAGTGGTCCATCCAAAATTAGATGGATTGAGTTTTGGTGGAATGCCCGAGTCACAAGAGTACCAGTGCATGGCTTGAAGGTGGGCCCTTTTAACATTCTCGTGGAACGACTCAGTTGTGGGTGGAAGGCTTGCTAGCTTGGGGCAGATAATCGCGCTTTTGCTGTTTTGGATGTCCAGACATTGACCCTGGCTTCTGTCATTTCTGTAACCGGATAACCATAACAGGCACTGATCAGGAGGGTACTTTGGACAAACACAACGCCCATGTCTGCACGATGACCACCAAGCCCGTCCAATGAATCACCATGCAGTCTCTTCAACATACCTACTTTGCCCACACGTGCAATTGTGCGACAGTGTCACAGCCCGATAGCGCATGTGCTGCGATGAGTTTTGGGACAATTGTGGCATTTTTCTTGAATGGATTACCTATGTCAATGACCTTTCTTTCCAAACTTGTAGCTTCCATTGTCAATAAGCAGCCCGGTTGTTCTTCCAATAGAAGGAAGTTAGGAGGACAAACACGTTCGTGTCATCTGATATGATATTAATGCGGCAAATGCACGTCGCCTGACCTAATGAGTGTTGGTGTGTAAAAGACACTCTTTATTCTTTATACATAACAAGAGCGGAATAACCCGATAGTTTTTGTTTAACATGAGGTGGGCAGGTAAAAATGAACTTACCACAATGGTATTCTTCAGAAAGGGCGATGCAACTTCAGAAAATTGCTCATTCTTAGTTTTCGAAAACTTTTGCCGCCATTTTGTCGGCCATTTTGAAAACAATGCAAAAACTCAAATCCCCCAAAGTTTACAGACTGGCATCAAACAGATTCGGATTCATCACAAAAAGTTACCCTAGAAAGTCCCAGGTTAGGACCAGCCTGTGCCGGACTATAATCTCAACCCTGCTTACAGGTGTACACAGATATTGGCAATAATGAAGCCAACATGCAAATTAAACCAAAAAAACTGCTTTAAATTTTTGAGTTTCAAGAAAATTGTGCAAATGATCGCCAGTAAGTTCCGGGATTATAGTTAGGTTTCCGAAACAAGTTCAGTATCACAGGTCAAAACCACTGATTTCTTTGCGGCTGGATTGCAGGAATGTCGGCGAAAAACATCACAACTTAATCCCCCCCCCCCCCCCCCCCCCCTCCTTCAAAATGGCGTTAAGTCAATCAATGCGGTAACTCTTCCCAATCGATAACGTTTGATGATGTGAAGCTTTAACGGCGTGCATGTAGTCACAGCGTAGCAGCTTTCACTACGTCGAGCGCCACGGTGTTTATCTAGAGCCGAAAACTAGTAATACTATATCAACTTCCCAATCTCCGAACTTGTTATTTATCAATAAAGGCGTGTTGTAAATATTCAGTTTGTATTGCCAAGAAAATGAGCTCGTCATCCACGTATTGAGGCTTGAGAAAATTGAAAATCTTCGAGAATTTTTGTTGTTGTTGAGGATTATTCATTTAAAACAACATCTGCACACCACCCCAAGATACTGGTCTGTGCAATAGTTTTCTGTATGTGGAGATCAATGGTCTGAACCTTTCCTTTGACGAGGTCCAGGCCTACTAGTTGAATTTGCGAGGATCACTTTGACCAAAAACCGATAAAAAAGATGATTAAATGAATTCCGAAACAAACAATGCTGCCTATAACCTCGCATAATGTTGTTAAAATAATGCGTTGTTTGACAGAGCCAAGAATAGTCCCAAATTTCACTCACTAATAAAATTGTATTGAAATAATTGTTCAAAATTCATTAAATTGTGTTCCGAGAAATGTCTTTATTACGAAATGTGAATAGATGGCCATACATCGGGGTTTCAAGTTTCGCGCAAGAAAACAACAGCGTACACCCGGGCTACTTAATGTTAAAGACCGATAGTGCTTTACTGCCTTTAAAGTATGAGTTTAATGGTAAAAGAAAGGTCAGATAATGTGTATAAGTGTTTTGTTTACCGTGATAAACAAGTTCGTATGTACTGGTAAAATACGGCTCGGTAAACAAGACATGTAATACGAAGTATTGAGCCTAACATAAATAAAGCTCGAAAGCTGGAATATCGGTACAGAACATATTTATTTTTCAACATAGACCCATTGTAATTCAATATATTTGTTTCACCTGGTCTGCCAGTTGTTGATGCCGCGTCTGTAGAAGTCCATATGATGGTCCTGTAGCCAGGCCTCCATGGCAGAAGTAAGTTCCTCACCATCTTGAAATCTTTGACCCCGCAAGTGTTTCTTCAAATTTGGAAAGAGATGGTAGTTACTTTGACCACGTAAGTGTTTCTTCAAATTTGGAAAGGAATGGTAGTCACTTGGTGACTACCATCTCTTTCCAAATTTGAAGAAACACTTACGTGGTCAAAGATTTCAAGATGATGAGGAACTTACTGCTGCTGAGGATGCTTGGCTACATGACCAAGATATGGACTTCAACAGACGCGGCATCAACGACTGGCAGACCAGGTGGGACAAGTGTGTTGAATTACAAGGGGACTTGGTTGAAAAATAAATATGTTCTGTACCGATATTCCAGCTTTATTTATGTTAGGCTCAAAACTTTTTGACATCCCCTCGTAGATATCTCCTAAAGTGTGGGTAGCACAGGTATAAACAATTTCTTAAACTTAATTTTATTCATGTGATGAAGTCATGATATAACCATAACTTCTGAAAATTAACTTAAATACTAGTAAAACAATAAACCATGTGATAATCAGGTAACGTGGTGTTTACCTTTTGACAATAGGTGTAACAAGGTCTCAGACCACCTGTTTAATTCCGTAAGGAATCTGATGCTATTATGAGTTGTTTGTTTGCCTCCTTTTCACGGAGTTTGTGCGCAAACTACCGTTTAATATGATGTCTCTTTACTCACCAAGATATACAGATATTCTTCTGTGCTCCAGTTATAGATATTCAAATCAATAAATATTTTCTCGCATCAAAAACATCAAGGTATTAACACAATTGCTGGGAACTACGTGGCGTGATCATAAAACAATAGCGGTGGCACGTTTCCATTCATAATTATTTAGAAAGCAACCATATAATATTGGTTAGTAAAGTTACTAAACATTCGATAAAATGAAGTCTCGAATGAGAAACGTTTCTTGCGCTGAATTAACAAAATGGATATTTATGATACTTTTTTAGATTCAATCATCAGAAAAAATATATCAGTTGGTCGAAAAAGCGAACTGTGGGTTCGTTTTTTCGACCAACTGAAATATTCCTGACGTATGAAGGTAAATATAGGTGATGGACTATTTGAGGGTTAGACTGGTTCCGGGCCGGACAACGTTGAATTCCGTACATGAATTGACTGGTTGCTTGAGAGCTTTTGGATGTATTTTGATCAACAATTATCGTGCTTGATTTGCAAAAAGTCCCACAAAACATATTCATCATAATTTTTAAAATTTGCAAACTGGGAAGAAAATGCGTTAACTCTTTCAATGTGGCGATAAGATAAGGAACAGGAAGAGATAAAAAGAGCAATGGACGAGCGGACGACACAATGAACAATACATCGGTAGGGAGGATCTGTAACAATATAATCATGCAGCAGAGTTGTTGTAGATTTTACTGAAGCTCCCAACAAAGGCAGAATGGCCTTGCCGATTTCGTCGTCATTAATATTGTATACGACGATACAATCTAGGGCGTGAGTGTTGGAATATTAACCCTCGTCACACTGATGACGTAATTTCAACCATCAATATTTTCCCATAATACAGTCAGGAATTTAACCAAGAGTCAATACTATAAAACTTTTACAATTGTATTTTCTCGAATTTTTTTTTCTACCTATTAATATAACTGACTAAAATGAATCATTAGCATTTTAAGATATGGCAATTTGCCAACTGGCATATTGCCACATCTTTGAAAATGCTAACAGTTCATTTTAACCCTTTTAAAGTCATAACAAGAAAAAACAATTCTAGAAAATACAATTGTAAAAATTTAATAGTATTGAGCCCAGTCAGTGCGGGCTTGTTTGACAGAACTCACCGAACTCTGCATAACTAGATTGAGTCGGTTAAATACTCAATTCCTAGTTGCTTTATGGTAAATATTTTCTTTTTGAAAGTTCGCTATTTTGACATCAGTGTCCTGTGGTTTAACGTTACCTTCTCGCTAGCATCCCGTTCAGTTTCTGACAGCCTTACAAAATAACATGAACCAACACATTTGAGGAACAAGATGTAAATTTGTCACAAAGGTTTTGTTCGACTAAATTTTATGTACAATATAGAATTTGTTGAAACCGATTATGCTAAAAATCATTTATTAAAAATGACACTGCTGCTGACAGCACGGGAATTTGGATATAATTGTTGAGCTCAGGTTTTTTTTGTATGTTGTTGAACTATTTAACCAAAAATATAAAATTGATAACAAAAATGTTGTTTTTTGGGTTTTGTATGTTATCGAATTTACCATTTACCAAGAGAATCGGCCATACACAAAAACGCGATTACCAAAATGGAATGGGAATTTCTATCGGATCGCGACTGGAACGCAAATGCTATTGTCGTTTGTTGTTTATTGGTTTGTAGTATTTTATTTTGGAAATCTCGACCCACTGGTGTATGTGGATCGCGACCAGATCGCGATCTGATTGAGAGAGAGGCCACTTTTGTGATGACAGTACTGTACATGCAGTAAACTGCTGATACCATAAAAGTCAATAAAGCGAATTTAACATAAAAACCATGTGTAGCCTTTTCATTTTTCCCCACAAACACTCTGTCCTCTTATTAACACTTTGAACCCGAGAGGCCCTTTTCTCAGCCCAGGAAAACGACTCATCATAATTTCACTTAGTCGGATGGTTGCCAGTGAACGTGTGACATACACCAAACAATATTTTCAACGTGCAGCACAAAGGCTGCACGTAGAAAATATTAATTGGTCTACCCCCAAATAATGAATATGGACTCCTATTGCTACCATTGAACTGACGTGGAATATACCACCAGTATTCAAAGGATTAAAACTGGTTCGAACCCATTCCAGTGAAAAATCATAAGTGAGAGGCGAAAAAAACCCACTGATCTTCATACAACTGGATTTCTGGAACATCCCCTAACTGGCCTACGATGGTGTCAAGTTAATCAAAGTGATGACTCCTTCCAATCGATGACGTTTGCTGACGTGAAGCTGTTACGCTGTGACTGTAGGTTTGCTTTATCAAACGTCATGGTGTTTAACCAACCCAAAAACTAAAATACTGCATCAACTTTCCAATCTCGGTACTTGTCGTTTGTTAAAAAAGTAAAATATATTGTAAATATTTAATATGTGTTGCCATAAAAATGTGCACGCCATCAGCATATTGATTTTTTCATGGATTTGAAAGTATATTTCTTAAAAAATGATCTCTGATTGCAAGGCGTCGGGAAATTGAAAACCTTCAAGAATTTTTTGTTTTTTTTAGCATTGTTTATTTATAGTAATATCCGCCCCTTTCCACTAAGACGGTGGCAGTTGAGACACTTTTTATACGTGAAAAACGGGCGTTTGCAGCGTTTCAGAGATCTAGTTGTGTGGAGATCAGTGACAAAAACTGACAATTTTTGGTATTCAGAAGGACAAAAAGACTTAAAGTGTCGTCTGCAAGTTGTGTTCTGTAACGTAATCATATAAATGATGTGATGACCAGGAATGATTCGCGAAGACCTTATTCAATAAACTATTTAAAAGCTTCCACCCCTTCATGTTTACAGAATATGTCTGCCATATTTGTACAAACAATAGCACAGACAAGAAGAGTCAGTCTTCATTCAACTGAATATAACCAAAGAAATGTTAAACCACAGTAACACGACCGTGATTATGTGCGACTTAATATGTCCGTCTTGCACAAAGTATTCGCTGAGAAAATATGTCGGAATTTTTTTTAAAAATCGACGTACGATATGTCCAAGATTAAGAAAGACAACCCACGTCCAATATGTCTGATTACGGTACGACATTTTAAAAGGTTGGCGCACGGTATGTCTGAAAGATTAAACAAAATGGACATATCGGACGTTCCAATGCACACACTTTGTATCAGTCGGGAATATCTAGCCACATTAAATCAGAATTTGTAGGAATTAACTGGCTTCTTCTACTAAATTGCAAATGACGATTTTAACATTTGTTAATGAATCACATCGCTATATACAGCACTTTCTTCAGCAAATTGTCAATCTATATGTTGTTTGTATAGGATCGAATTATTACTGTTACCCCTCAATGCTATATCCAAGTAACGTAAATATATTTTAGACAAACATCTTGATTCTGAAATTCGATAAATCTCCGAATAACACAGGTATATTATAAATCAAAAAGAACCTCGTGTTACATAGAACCTGAACGAATGTATTTTTATTACTATACTAGTGGTAGCGGGTTCCAATGATTCCTGCAGGTCTGCTACCGCCTTTCGAGGATAACAGTAAACGGAGGCAAATTATATTAACATTATCCGTGGCTGAAGTTTCTTCGCATATCCAAGGACACGGCTACGACATCAGACAAACTGAGTTGGCAACAGCTTTTATGTTTACGGCAGCGTGGAACCGCCCCATCATTGTAAATTTCCACGGATTACAAATCTGTTTTTACAGATTTCTAATCTGTATTTACAGATTACTGATCTGTTTTTACAGAATAAAACAGTTATATAACGGCGGTTCTCATTTGACAATGTTGTTTGACACGAGGTTTAACGACGCTTTCGACAGCCAGGGTTACCTCGTGTCGGACAGTTTTACTCGCGGAGGAAGCTGGATTACCGGGGAATCACCGAGCAGCGGCGATTAGGCTAACTGTCGGACTTCTTAGCTTTTTTTATTGGGTTTCAACAACACTTTCAACAGCGAAGGCCACACCGTGACGGCAGTTTTACGGGTGGAGAAATTTGGAGTACCTGGGGAACCACCGAGCAGCGGCGAACAACAAAATCTACTAACTCCACACAAACAAGGTTAGCATTGGTTGAAGGCAAGTGCACCATCGACGTGACATACGCCTTAGTACATAGCCTGAAGTTCAATGCTCTAACTAGGCGGATTGCCAGAATATCAAAGTTTGGGGGCAAGATAAATATCTAGGGGGTAGTTCAGCGATCTGAATGTAGCGGCTACCCCTTACGAAGGGGGGGGGGGGGGGTAGTCACTACGTTCAGATCGCTGAACTACTAGGGGGCATACAGAACAGGATGCGCATTATCATCCGAGCCACGTAGCGGCGAGATGGGGCGAGCACAAGAGGGGGCCTTCCCCGGGAAAACATTTGGAATTCGAGACGAAAAAACGCAATTTCCTTGACCCTGAGTCCGTTTGTGTCCATAATTTCTAAGTTGTGAAAGGCATGATTAATTAGGGGGGGGGATGAATAAAATTTGGGGGCATGTCCCCCCCCCCCCCCCCCCCGGCTACGCCACTGGCTCTAACTACTGAACCACTACACTCCCAACAATAGTTCAGGTGCTTTTCAACATCGGATCAACGGATATAAGTCCTTGTAAATTAAGAATGAACACAACTGATTCATAGTAGCGTAGATATGGGGACATAAACAACTCCAGTAGTCTGTCACATTTTCTCAGCCTTTAACCAATTGAACTCGAAAGGCCGCGTTCCGGGCCTGGCTCGTTTTATGCATTGAATTCACAAAGTAGATAGTTGCTCGGTGAATTTATGTGCTAGACCAATCAAGATTTTTAACGTGCAGCTCAGAGCTGCATGTTGAAAATATTAATTGGTCTTCCCCCAAGTAACGAATTTAGACTCTACCAACTCTGAACTGTATGGAATATACTATCAGGGTTCAAATGGTTAAGAACAATTCCAAGAATGTCAAACAACACCCAGGGCCGTTATTCTCAGTGGATAGGGTCTAGAACCACGTCATTATAGCAGTCGAAAAACACTTTCGGGACTTTCATTCTCACTGAACATGGCCCAGAACTACGTCATTAAGGGCATGTAGTCCAACAACACTTTCAGGGCCTTCATTCTCAGTGAACAAGGTCTGGAACTACATCATTATGGTATGTAGTCCAACAACACTTTCAAGACCTTCATTCTCACTGGACAAGGTCTAGTACTACGTCATTATGGGTATTGGTCCATCAACATTTTACCTAACACGACCAGAAGACGTCACCTGCACAAAAAATTACCGAATAATGTATTTTCATGTTGTGCCTCAAAAGTAGCTTATAACGCATGATGGGAATGAGCAGAGCGAGGGATCATGATCTTTATTTTGGATGACTAAAAATATAATAACAAAAATTCACTGGCGATTTTTGTGATTAGCGATATTTTTGTGGTCGTTATCTTAACTGGTAAGAGTGCTAAATTATTTTAAGCCTTTACCCAACGTAACGACCAAAACCGGCCAGCGCTATTCTCAAAAATCAACGAGCTCGTTTCAATGAGGGGTCATAACCTATGTTTTTGATACAAAAAATGAAAAAAAAATTAGTTATTCAAAAATATTTTTTGCAAGTGTCCTCTGCTTTTCGGGTTAGGTAAAGGGTTAACAAGGGTCTTACTGAAAGAATCCTTTAGAACCTTACAAGCCGTTTCACAGCCCAACCATCTTCAAAAGCCGTGGAATTATTTTGTGGCTTAAGAACAGTAAAGAACTGTTTGAAATATATGTGAAGGAAGAAGAAATTGACACAATTCACACTTTGCAGAGTTTTTCGTTTAGCTTTTAAAACCAGCCTATCGATTCCCGTGTTATGCTGAATCTGGTGCCACTTTTATCGGATAGAGAAATGTGCAGGACGTCAACGCCACGTCTCTCTGTTTGAACATGAACATAAACTACAGACTTGTTCGGGTGCAGCGATTTGTCGTTTAATTTATAGATAGGCAGTCCTGCAAGTGTCATCGATTTTTTGCGTTTTAATACATTACATTGTATGCGTATATCTAGGAAAGAAAGATAATTTGAATAGCCTTGAAATGGGTCAATTCAATATTTTCAAACTCCATGTAGTTCACAATAACAGTTTTAAAAATAACGAGCCTGGAACTTTCATTGTTTCGCTTTGGTTTACCTCCTAGTGACTATGTTTTTGTATTAGCTAATACCAAATCTGTTATTAACCCTTTACCTAACGTAACGGCCAAAACCTGCCAGCCCTTTTCTCAAAAATCGCCAATTAATTTTCATTATTTTTTTCATTTTTTGTCTCAAAAACATAGGTTATGACCTCTCGTTGGAACGAGCTCGTCCCAACGAGGGGTCATAACCTATGTTTTTGAGACAAAAAATGAAAAAAATTAGTTATTCAAGAATTTTTTTTGCAAATGTCGTCTGCTTTTCAGGTTAGCAAAGGGTTAATACATTACATTGTATGCGTATATCTAGGAAAGAAAGATAATTTGAATAGCCCTGAAATGGGTCAATTCAATATTTTCAAACTCTATGTAGTTCACAATAACAGTTTTAAAAATAACGAGCCTGGAACTTTCATTGTTTCGCTTTGGTTTACCACCTAGTGACTATGTTTTTGTATTAGCTAATACCAAATCTATTATTAAACCATTCGTTCAGATAAATGTTTCTAAATTGGTGTGAGTTGTAAAAGAAGAAGGAGCAAATGATTTTAGAGGTGAAAGAGACTGTAGAAACCTTTCTGATAGCAGCCCCATTTCTATTTCGTTTGACGTTTTATTCAGTTCCCGTAGTGTTTATTATTATTATTTATTGGTGTTTAAGGTCACATACTTATGCACAATGGCTAATCGTGACCGTGACAGTTTTACGGGTGGAGGAAGCCGGAGTACCCGGAGAGAACCACCGAGCAACGACGAGCAGCTGTCAGCTCTCCAACATCATAACTCTGAACTCTGCACCGCAGCACAGGCAGGGTTAGATTGGTTGAAGACATGCGCACCATCGACGTGCAGTACGCCTCAGTACACAGCGTCATCGTGCCCCCATGTAGGCAATCGGGGTGAAGTGTCTTGCCCAAGGACACTAGACCACTGCAGATGGCATCTTGTTGCATGCAAGGGTCGCTATATGGTAATATGCTTTGCTGGGTGAGAATCAACAAACATGAATTCGGGGGGGGGGGGGGGGGGGGGGATGTTCTTCTTAGTCTCACCGGACAATAGAGCAGAGTGCTTTTGCCCGATAATCCACAGGACGTACCAAACCAAAAAAGTATATTACGGACTTTGGGTCCAAGTTTGGACTACCTCATAACAAAGTAATGATATGATCCTTTACGTATTTGCCCCCCTTCATGGGAGTCTGCCCCCCCCCCCCCCAGTTGCCCCCCCCCCCCCCTCCCCACAAAAAAAATTTCTGGCGCCGCCACTGCCCTTTACCTTTACATAACAAATCCATCAGATGTTATTTGCAAAAACGTCATCAACGTTTCTTATCTGTGCACTTTTCACTTCAGACGCATCACCTAATGCCTCTCGTTGGAGGACGTTCAAACAGTGCAGATGCGTATTTGGATACTGAGCAGAATACATTTGGTGATTTACTCGTTATACCATAGACAAAAGAAAGCGCAAACGTTGCACAGATTTCATGTTCTTGTATGACTTATTTGTTTGGGTTTCTGCGCCCATAGCGATGTTTTGCGATTAACAACATACTGGATACTGGATTGAAAGTTATCACCCGCAGTATTATCTTCAGTCTTGACTAGTTGGGACTGGAGTCAAGGTGTATGTAACAGATATTGTTTGATCACGCATAATGACTTCAGAAGTTGGAAGGCAGCAATTTTGTATACATGTACAAAAAATGAATATGCATAACATGGAGAAGAAATGATGAGTGGTTGACTAACAGGACTGACGAACACTCAATACAATGACTTAGTTCAAAGTTGCCTAACTGATTAACGACGTCTGGGTTTCTGAGCAGAGGTCTACTCAATTGGACGGCCTGTGTTGGTTATTTGTTTGCGTTTTTTTTTAACTCCTTGCATTCTGATGGCCGTTTTTCTTTCCCAGACAGTATTATTCTTGCCACTTAACCCTTTACCCAAACGAATCGCCCGCATCCGCCCGCGTAATATGCAAATTCAGCAGTTGAAAAAATATTATTTTTCAAAAATTTCAACAAAACCATATCATGTGACCCCTCGTTGGAACGAGCTCGTCGAGCTCGTTCCAACGAAGGGTTTCATGATAAGATTTTGTTGAAATGTTTTGAAAAATTAAAAAAAATAATATTTAAAATAATAAGTTTTTGTTATCGTCAGCGTTGGGTTAAACAAGTATAATTTGGACACATTTAATCACATTTCTTTCTAGTAAGTTGCATGGATTCTTTCAACAATGATTTCTTGATTCAAATTTAAATGAATTTTTCATCAAATCTAGTCATTGCTGCTTTATAGCAGCCATGACTAACTGCTTTATAGCAGCCATGACTGGATTTGATGAAAGATATTTGGAAAATACTCAGCGGGTGAAGAGTTAAATGTAAGTTTATCAAGTCTAACATATTTACATAAAAACTGTTTTCTCCATAACATTCGTCACACATTTCTGTTGTAATATATGAAATTTAATTCTGAGCATGACCTTTGACCGCTAAAATCAGTGGAGTTTCAGCTATTACCAAGTACTATCCCCGTATCACAGTTGGCTCTAATAAGTTAACCGTGTACCTAACGTGACGTCCATATCCTACCTGTGTTATTCATAAAAACTGCATTCAAATTTAAATAATTAAACCTTTTTTCTGTTCATGCATTTTCAGGCAAAATGATTGGCTAAAGTATTTCTTTTTTTTTCTTTTCACGACACAATGAACCAAAAAAAAAACCGCATTTAGGCCCGCCCTAAACCACGCCCCCAATGTCTATCTTAAAAATTACGTTGCACAGTGTGAATGGAAAAGAACCCACGCACGCCCATATTGTTTCAACATGAAAAGTAATTAATATTTATATCATCACATTAAAAAGACTTTCAAAATAAAATTTAATAAACACCGAAATCCTTATCATGCTTTTTATTCCATGTTCAATTTGTTTATATGCAACAGATGATCGTCTGCGTTCATCGTTTTACCCAAATCAAACGTAAACAATGGCCGGTCATAATAATCCACAAACGAAACTCACGCGAATAAAACTTTCCAATTTCCAGATAGCCTGAATGAACTCTTTCTGGGACGAAGTTCAACCAACTTCATGTCATCTGGGTTTATATCGAACTCCACATTTACAAACTGTGTTTTCAGTTTCTCAGGAAATGATCAAAATCAGAATTAAATTTAATTCAGTGGTGCTTTGAATGGCAGCACCCCCCGTCAAGTGGAAAAGGAGATTGAAGCTTTGTGTGGGCGTGGCCAATGACGTTCCTTTTAACTTACGCAATTCATTGGTCAATAAAATTTTTAATGACACAAGAACATGTTTCAGTGAAATGTATCGTTATTTCAAACAAAAGTTTAGAAAATTATGGCTTTTTATACAGTTATCCCTAGGATGCATGAGGCGGCATGGTTTTTATTTTAACTCCGCCAGATAGAGAGTGTTTAAATTTATTGCCCCTCAAGTTTAGTTATAAGGAATGGTCGTTTGTTTCTGTCTATTCTTGAGTTATGAGCCCCCCCCCCCCCCCCCCCCCAAAAAAAAAAAAAAAAAAAAAAAACAAAGGCCAAACTGTGTAAATGGGCGTATGGGACGAGCGCGTCGTGATGGTTTCATTGAGAGACCTTAAGCTGCGTTTTTAAGAAAAACATGTTTGGTTTAATCAGTTATCCGAGAAATTGTATTGCAGTTGCCGTCTTCTAATCGTGTTTTTGTGAAGGTACGGCGTTAAAGCGGACTAAATCCAATCAACTGGTATGAAATGTTGTTCTGACGCAGAAGACAAAATGTGATTGTTCCACCCGGAAAGCGTTAGAATGGCATTAAACAACAGGATCAGGTGATGAGAATAGTCTTTTGATGTGAAGCGGTGCAAGTTATAGTACAGTGCAGTATTGGTGCGATTAATGCATTGCAATTTATTTTTAGTTCGATAAAAACATTCACCGTGGAGAATAAAAAAATCGTTATTCATTTTAATGCGGGAAGTATTTTCATTGCCAGGTGACGAATGTAAACAAAGTTAACAATGACACGACGGAAGACATTGTTGTTTTAAATCGCTGTGCACTTAGAGGGTATGGAATGATTACCAGAATTCCCCCGATGGTTTACATTGATATTTTTATAACATACCAAAACACGTTTGTGATGAAGATAAATGATATTGCATCGAAAATAGATCGCAGAAGTCGTCATTGATCGATTTTATTTGTTCCAGATATTCACAACAAACGACAAAGCGTCATATTTATTGATTGCATGTTTTGTTTGAGGGCATAATTAACTATTCACGTGCCAATGCTGATTATTTTCTGGGCTTCATTCAGTTAACTGATGATATGCTGTGTTTGGAATTGTTGGAAAGTGTTTTGTGCTTTTCTTTTAAAAGACTCTTTCAACAGCCAGGACCCTATCGTGTTCGGTGCGCAAAATTTGATGAGAACGCTCGATTCGTCCACGTGGTGGTTACGCAAATTTTAATCTAAGCGAACGGATGACCGGTTAGCCAAAAGTTGCATCTTGAATGGAAAAGTCTGAGTCACTTAACTGGTAGAGTGCCAAATTTTTTCTCGGCCTCAAGATTTGTTCACACATTTTTGTCTTATTACAATTCACGAGAGAAGTAATTTTAGATTTTAGTTTAAAGATAAGAAGGACATCCACAGAATATGAAGCCTTTAACTTTAGGTACCTGCAGTTCAGAATAAAGCCCAAATATGGGCTTCTAGCACTCTACCAATTAAGCAGTCTTTCTTGTGCCTTGATCGATTTTTAAACTTTTTTCCGTGGGAGGCTATATATATTTCAATTCCATGCAATATATGAATACTTGTTAATGATAAAAAAGCAGTTTCTCAAGAATTTTTACATAGCCGAGCTTTTGGTTAGCCATCTCCAACCCACGTGAACGGTCAGTCGGTTAGTGTCATTTTTGAAATTTTGCACTGTGGCGTTGGACCGTTTTACGGGTGAAGGAAGACACAATACCTGTAGAAAACCACCGAACAGTGTCGAGAAATTGTCGGATTCTCCACCTCACTCACTCTACACTAGCAGGTTTATTAACTGGTAGAGTGCTGAATTATTTTTGGCCTTCAAATCTTGTACACATGTCGTTGCCTTGTTACAATTTATGGGAGAGTGTCAGCTAGCACTCTCCCATAAACTGTAACAAGGCAAACCCTTAAAGACTAAATAATGTCACTTCAAAGATAATACAAAGCACACATCCACTGAATATGAGCCTTCAAGTTGTGGTACCTGTGCTTCAGAATAAAGCTCAAATATGGGCTTCCAGCACTCTACCAGTTAACGACATGTACTCCGACTCGACGTGCAAAAACTTGCGCTTTAGCACACTGCGCCACCGTACTCCCATTTGCGCATTAAGGATAACGTGCCTTGCGCAAAGACACAACGTATATTACGTGGATCAGGGTCGAATTTACGACCTCTCGATCTGAAGTTCTATGCTCTAACCAATGATTCTCCTTTCCATCAGCATGCCATATAATATCATTCCAGTAGCAGAAGTACAGACCAAAATTGAAATTAAAGTAGGGTTATGCAATTAGATTTAAATCTTCTGTTGTCTTCTAGTTATTCAACTCTTTATCTAACGCGCCCTGCAGGAGAAACTTACAAGAAGAAATGGCTTGAATTACAAAACCTTTTCGTTATGGCCTAAAAATATAACTTGCGACTCTTCATTGGAACGAGCTCGTTCTTCATCGGAACGAGCTCAACGAGCATGTTCCAATGAGGGGGTCATAAGATACGTTTTGTAGTCAAGAACTGAAAAAACAAAAAATCATTGGCGATACTTATGAATAGCGGTGGACGAATAGGGCCGTTATGTTAGATGGGTAGTCAAAAATGTGCCAAGAATAACACAAACTGTATGAAAGGTGCGCCTCCTTGCAAAATTATTAACCCCTTGAACCCGAGAGTCATAATATCATTAAGTAGGATGACTACTAAAGGAATGTGTGGGGTTGCATGATCAATCAGTATGTTCAACGTGCAGTCCCAAGGCTGCACGTTGAAAATATTAATTGGTCTACCCCTAAATAATGAATATGTTCTCTTCCAATTGCTGCCCTTGCACTGACTTGGAAGATACCACCAGAGATGAAAGGGATAAAGCAATGGGTGTCGAGCTTTGGCACCTTTTTTGTCAGAAACAGCAGCTTCCATGATCCATTCACTTAGTTACACGGCATCACTTGTTTTACTGTTAAGATATTTTGACTTTTTTCATTTATGTTTGCTCCATTATTATAATGAACGCAGACTCGGGGGGAGGGGGGTGCTCCCAACTCCACATTTTGTTGGTGGGTTTATAAGTTATCTCGGGCAACATCCAGGGTACATGGAGATTTAATACCTGGATGTCGGTTTTCAACCATGAGGCGCAAGCCGAATGGTTGAAAAACAGACATCCAGGTATTAAATCTCCATGTACCCTGGATGTTGCCCGAGATAACGATTTTGTCCCACCTCCTAACACAGAAATAATGCCGAGATGTAAAATATGATCACACATTAAGACTCAGGCGACGAAGTTTAAACCCCACACTGAGCCTCAGGCCTTGAACCAAACAGCGAAAAACAAACGTCACAGCAAAACTATAAATAGACCGAGTCTGTATCCGAATCGTTGTTTATAAACCAGGTCTCACATGGAGAAGTTTTTCATTTTGGTGAATTTGAATTCGTTGAAAAAGTTTTAGGCCTAAAACCGTGTAAATTCAGCCTTCCAAAGTGTATTGTTTTTCCAAGGAACAAGCTTCAGCATGTGTTGTGTTGTGTGTTTTATTCATGTCTTTGGGAGAATAGCTTAAATATTCACTTAAAACGACGCTGGACATGGAACATGGATTGGAAGGTGACATTTTGAATTTCGGGAACGATGTCTCACAGTTTCAGACTCCACTTGGGTTTAAACTTGAAGATTTTGAATTGAGCCGCAGTCATTGAATTTTATAAGAGGTAGGTGGAATTAATTGCATACATTTCTACGCTGACCATCGGAAACCGCAAAATAAATTATGAAGTGCGCCGAGATTTAAATTTGAATGCCCTGGCAATGTTAATTTGTTGTTGACACCAACTTGACCACGTCTTACAGTTACAGTTACACTGACTGTGCCCGTATTTTTGTCCGCCGTGGATTTCCTACTTTTACCTCAATTTGGCACCAAAACCCTCACTGAAACTGTGACCCCTCATTGAAAAAAATACTTTATGGCCGGGATTTACCCCGACAAGCGAAGCGAGAGATTGACATTTTGTATTCTGCTTTATCGAAGATAAACAGGTGAGTTGCTCCCCTTGATGTTCTCACCCCCGCAAAGCGCAAAAGTATATTTGCGAACCCAATTCAATCTGTTTTGTTCTCATCGAATACGACAGCCAACAAGTGCTTCTACTCACAGGGCTGCAACGATGTTTTTTAATTTGTATTAGTATTCACTACAATACGACAATAAGTTGGATATAATTTAACAGTTCTATTAAATAGGAGTTTCTGCAATCGATGTGACCCAGTCGGGGTCAAAGGTTATTTTTATCACCTGGATGTTTCTCGAGTGAGTGACAAACGGGGAACAACGGCGCGCGCTCTTATCACCTGCATGTTTGAAGATAGCCGATACCATGGCTATTTGTTTCGGTCACGTTGACCAATCAGAAGACGCGATGCATACTGATACAGGGACAAAATACATTCAGTCACTCAAGAAGTTGTGTGCCGTCCAAAAAAAATAATCAAAACTTCCATACTGTAAGCAAGAATAATTATGGTTGCAGGTTGGATTATTTATTTAAGTATCTGGATTCATACCAGTGCTTGAGGTCCATGAAGATGCTTGGGGTTTCACCCTTGCTTCCAATAGGTCTGTAGGATAAAATATATATTATCATCATTTTGTTTATGTACAAAATGCTGTATCAGAATCGAGCTCTTGTTTCTAAGGCCATATCTCGATGAGTTGAGATAAAGGCTTTAAAAGAAGAGCGAAACTTTGATACAACATTTTGTACACAAACGTAATGATGATGATAGATTTATCTTATAACTCACAACTCAACCCTTTACCTAACCTGAACAGCAGACGACACTTGCAAACAAAATTCTTGAAACACTATTTTGTTTCATTTTTGCCACAAAAACATAGGTTATGACCCCTCGTTGGAACGAGCTCGACGAGCTCGTTCCAACGAGGGGTCATAACCTATGCTTTTGAGACAAAAAATGAAAAAAATAATGAAAATTAATTGGCGATTTTTGAGAATAGCGCTGGCCGGTTTTGGCCGTTACGTTGGGTAAAGGGTTAATAACTGGATTAACACTTCACCTAATGAAATGGAAGCGTCTTTCCACATAATTTACAATTGAGCTGTTGAGAAAAAACATTTTTTTAAAAGTTTTAACAAAGACCATATCATGTGACACCTCATTGAAACGAGTCGAGCTCGTTCCAATGAGGGGAAGTTGAACAATCCGAAAAGACGGCGGTGCACTTTTACAGTATAATTGCGTTTTGTTCCAGCTTCAACGCTTCCGTTGATTCAGATACAAAAGCATAAAAGCAGCGTTGTTCCATAAGATAATGATTGTACTTTTGTGGGTTTTTTTCTTATAAAGAAATGTACAAGGTCCCCCGCAAACGCGTTTCGAAAGCTTGTACTGCTGTATAAATAGTACTGTAAACAAATCGTAACCAAGCACGCTGTTGTATTATGCACTTTCAAGACGCAGATTTTGTATCGGGGGCCCCTGATGCACGCTGTTTTCGAGTAATTATGGACCCAATACATACTTAGTGTAAGACAAACAATAGATTCGCCATTCTCCTGCAAATAATATTCGAAAGGATGGTGCCATTCAGAGTCTGTATTGAAATGGTTAAACACTGGAACCAAAATCACATATTTGCGGCCACCTTTGATGTATGAGATTTTACATTTTTGACATGTACAATTCCAAGCGAATGGCACTCCACTAACTGTACTCCTCCAAGGTTTGATTTCAAAACCCAAATATGTGACATTATCATGTAATGTATTCATAGCTTTTCTTAGGGCTGAAAAAGGTATAAATAAATCCAGGAGTGTACTGGCGGGTGAGCTCAGGGAATGGGGCTTTTGCCACCCTTCCTCCCATACAATAATTGTCGTGGGAGGGTGAAGAGGGGGGAATTAATCATATATAATCTCTAAACTGCTTGAGATAAAATACCCGCTAGCGGTCGTTTGGAGCCTTCTGTGAGATTATCAGGTTGCCAATTGCTTCAATATTCACTGGGAGTCATTATTTCACCCTACTGAATGAAACTGAAAAAATAGTTCTAGCGTCGTTAGAGAACCTGATGCCACGAGATATATTTCGGTTCCGTTCTCCATTTTAGTGGACTTAGGTACGAATATGTGGTTTCTTTTTTTGATAATTGTTCATGTTTTTACCGTGTGTCAGTTTTTTCGAAAAAAAATGCATTCAGTTCAATGTCTTCTATACCACATTGTCCAATAAATTAGTCAAACAAAGGTCTTTGTTTCATCTGTAGCGTGGCGCCACGATTTTCGAAACACGTGGCTCAGGGTCTACCAAACTGTAAGTGTAGTTATCTCCCTGCATATGCCTCAGTAGATCACTGCCGCAAGTTACCGAACTATTTATATCTGAATTTAGATTTACGGCGCTGTGGCTCAGTAGGTAGAGGTGCAGACTACAAGCCGAGAGGTCCTGGGTTCGAATCCCACCTGCGGTAACCGCGTTGTATCCTTGGGCACGACACTTCACCCCACTGCCAATGTGGGGGCACGGTGACGTTGTGTATTAAGGCGTACTGCACATCGATGGTGAACCTGTCTTCAACCGATGCTAACCCTGCTTGTGTGGAGTTAGTATGTTGAGGAGCTGACAGTTGCTCGCCGTTTGCTCGGTAGTTCTCTCCGAGTACTCCGGCATCCTCCACCCGTAAAACTGTTGTGGCCATGATTAGTCATTGTGCAGAAATATGTGACCTTAAACACAAATAAATAAATTAATAAATATTTACGGCGTCCCCAGCTACGATACAACGGGAACTGTGCATTTTGAACTCGACTTCTAATATATGTAGAGTACGAAGAATAGAGCATATCGTACTTTTCCATATCTTACTAGAACACTGACAAATACACCACGCCCATCACTTTACCCCTATCCCAAAGCATCCATTTGCTTTCCTTTTACGCAAAGTCTGAATTTAAACTGTGTACACAACATTTTAATGTCTAGACAAACTCCATGTTGTTTATGGAAGAAATGGCACGTGCTTTTGTTTATTTACAAATAGCTCGTGATCACGAGGTAATTCATACACGAACTATATTTATTTTATTTTATTCAATTTCTTACTGGCTAAAGAAGTACTTTTGAAAATTCTTTCTTGGGTAACTAATTCAGAGCTATCTAAATGTGCTTCAAGTAAATTCAAGAACCAATACAACACCCATAGAGCACGACTCATAATCTGCAGGATTCTTGCAGATTGATCAACCTTCGGCAGTTACCAAGAGTGTCATATGAAGGGAGATAACTGCTTTGAGTTTGAGAATGATTGAGTTTGCAAGAGAAAAGTAATCTGTGTCGATAGTGTCGTGTACGACACTGTCGACACAGATTGCTTACACCTGATGACATCTGTAAGTACATGTCGTCGAAGCTCGAGGCCTACTCCATTTATATCTATTGCTTGACTATAGACCTTACTTGCAATGCGCCATGGGCGATGCATGGCGGCAAAGACGCGAATAAACACCGAATGAATTATGTCGAACAGTAATTTCAGTCAGAGTAATCTTAAAATAAGAACTAATCGGTCAGCTTTTTGGGGTGAAGTATTTTTCAGTCGTTAACTTGGTATTAGTATTTCTAACTATTATCTTCGTAGTTTTGTGCCAATACACAGTTTCAATGTTTTAATCACTTCGCATCACCACCAGTTACGCTCATAGTGTGAGACAAGACAAATCTTGCTTCACACTCGCAGTCAGTTAAATTTGCAGTCAACTTTTTGATCCAATACACATTTTTACTTGAAAGATATTTAACGCATTTGTCTTTGAATACTTTATAAAGCAAACCAACACGCATGTCGGCGCTTGTTTACGTTTGTATTGTACTGTGTTTGCGGTGCTGCATCAGTCATTCGGGTGACATGTTAGGCCAATTAAACTCAATGCGTTGTTGATATATAATTGCAATTTGTGCGAGACGCCCTGGAAATTAAGAAACACCCTTAAGCGCAACTTGGAAGACCAAGAACAAGGTGGTAGACCAACAACTACTAAATACCACCACCTCTACCTTTCAAAAGCTGCAATGTTGTGAGCCGGTGTTCGCCGCTGTACATAAATTAGACCAAAATAAAGCTCTCAGGTATACGTTGTGCTGTGCTATTATTTTTCCGTGAGCCTATTTGGAGTTGGTGAGGATATTGACTGGGCTAGATGTAGGAACCGGCGGGGAGCACATTTCACGCGGAAGAGAGAGAGAGAGAGAGAGAGAGAGAGAGAGACTCAAAGGCAGTCACTTTTGATTTGCCTTCGTTGTAATTTTATTGGTAATTAGCAAAAAGACGGCCAACAGGCCCTTCACTGTGTCAAAGATTCCCTTGTATGATTGATCTCTTCCACGCCCTTTAACCCTTTACCCAACGCTGATGATATCAAAATTTATTATTTTAAATATAATCTTTTAAAAATTTTCAAAAATAATTTCAACAAATCCCTATCATCGTTCCAACGAGAGGTCACATGATATGGTTTTGTTGAAATATTTTGAAAAATAATATTTTTTCAATTGCTGAATTTGCTCATTACGCGGGCGGATGCGTCGATTCGTTGGGTAAAGGGTTAAAGTAGAGGAGAAAATGCTCATTTTTGCTTCATATTCAACAAATTTACCCACCGGGCCGAAATAGTGTTTCGTCACGGTGGGGAGATTTGATAAATATGGAGTTAAAAATGTGTAATTTTTCTCAATATAGACGCGCGTTAGTTCCAAATATAGCCTTGTTATGTCCATAGTGATACATTTTAGTACGTGGATTCCCTTCTATGATCGTGCCCATCCAACTTCGAAATGTTTTCTACGCCCCTGGGTTATTTCTTGATCGCTCTGTACACGCCATTTCTTATTTTGCATGAAAACATTTTCAGTTTGGAAGTTATTTTTATTGATATGAGCGCTTTTCAGTCTTTCTTTATTAGCTGCCTTATAAGACTGTTTGCTGCCTTCAGTTCGGAAGTAACATTTTATATTTTACATAGTTTTGTTCTCAAAGGGTGTCTTTGGAATTGGCAATGTCAGGTTTTTCTCACAATGACCGAATGAACGTAGCCGATGATGAAAATGACTAAATCCAGCCCAACGGACATGAGTCAACTTACAAAAATGAAGTAGTTTGATGTTTGTCTTTGAGAAAGATAACTAAAAAGTGTCGATATAATCTATTGGACTTTCATCATCAGTTGATTCATCCGGAAGTGGTGGTGTGTGGGATGGAAATGGGGCTGCTGGTCGACATGGAAGAAAATCTCTCTCGGAAGGAGAGGGCGCTGATGGCCGATCTATTATTTCATTAGAACACAAAGGAGGTAATTGTTTATTTTGTCGTCTGTGTCGACCTTTTCGTAGGGGCAATCCATTCAAAGAACCACCCAAATTTTGTTTGTCTTTGTAAATACTTTTTTCTCGAGGTAAAAAGTTCATTGACACTGAATTCAATCCACTGTCCCGATATGCTTTGCGAACAGATTTATGTTCGAATATGTGAATATTAGCGGCCAAGTCTTCTTCGGAATCACTGTAATCATCATAACACTTGATACCAGGTATTGGCGCTGTTCCGTCTGAGAAAAGTGGTTCAAGAGCATTTTTTTCGCCAATCGCAGGTAAAACGGCTTTCTTCTGTATTTTAAACACAGCCGGTTGACGCTGATTCTGAAGTTCCCGAACAAAACGTATCATATCCTCTGTTCTAGCATCCGGCTTACGCAATCCGTTCTTCTTTTGATTCCGTGGAGGGAGTGACCTCTTCGGTCGCACATGTCCCTCAAACCTATCCCCATCCATTTCGACTGGTTTTCAAATCATACCCTACCAGCACTTTAGCTACACACTGAAAATGGAGAAAGAGATGGATGAAAAGTTGTTCACTTTGTCAGTTTCCATCGAAACGATGAACAGAATCAATATTGTAAAATATTAACGCATATTTTCATAAATGTCTGGCCAGGAAGCGTTATTTGTCGATTACTTGAGAAGATCGACGATCGAATTGACTCTTCAACCCTTTATTGCCTGGTGATATCTTCCATACCAGTTAAATGGCAGCAATTGGAAGGATCCATATTCATTATCTGGGGATAAAACAATTAATATTTTCAATGTGTAGCCTTAGGGATGCACGTTGAAAGTATTGATTGGTCTACCCTACACATTCACTTAGCAGCTATCATACTTAAACACAGAACGACACGCGCGTGTGAATGGGTTAATCGATATGGCACGAGTGCCAGCGAGGAAAGATAAAAGGAGAGGCCCCAGGCCTCGAGTTTTATCCTTCCGCGATGGCACGAGTTCCATATCGATTAATCAATTCATTCACGAGTGTCGTTTTGTGTTTATTACACGCCTTCACGTCTGTAAAAACAACATATTGAAAATACAAGAAATTATAAAATATAATGTAAATCAAACAAAAATTAATTTGCTACACAACATATGTAATTCTTGATCTTGAGGTGAGTGTAACCACAACCCCTGCCTTTAGCATTAAAATCCAGAGGTACAAAGTGCAGTTTCTTGATAAAAAACACCCTGAAAAAGCGTGCAAGGACAGCTGTTGTTAGCAATAGCAACAAACTACATCAAGAGCACTAGATGGTTTTGAAATCGCAAAGCGAATTTCCAGAATATATTCAACAAAGAATGGCCAATGCCGTTTTAGCAGCCAATGCCATTTTGGCAGCCAAGTCTGATGTGTATTGTGATTATATTTCCAAAATTTTGAAAACAAATATTAAAAATTACTAGACGAAAATTCAGCAATTCATTTTACAATTATCAACAAAAAGAACACATTTTATCGTCAACGAAATTTGCGAGGGGAACCCGTGTTACTATTTCGTCCCCTGTATTCCAATGTGTTCTATGTGCCAACTGGAACATAGAACACTTTGGAACTCAGGGGACGACTTTTAGCTATCGCTAGGGATTCAAATTGCAATTGCGTTACAGGATTTGTAGAAACTTCCAGTGAAATTTCGCTTCTATTTAAAAACAGTCCGTCAACGATTTTCGTTCCGCATATTTTTTCCGCGTGGTTTAGGGTTGCTGTTTTGATGGAGATTTCAAAGAACAGGCGTGCAATAAAACATTCTGTTCCTGGGCCGGAAAAGAGGTCGCTCAGGTTCAAAGGGTTAACCTCAGACTTCTACTTTATGCTATTCAGAGCACATGAAATTAAAGAAACATATGAAGTATTAACCCTTTACCCAACGTAACGGCCAAAACCGGACAGCGCTATTCACAAAAATCGCCCATTAATTTTCATTATTTTTTCTTTTTTTTTTTGTCTAAAAAACGTAGGTTATGACCCCCTCATTGGAACAAGCTCGACGAGCTCGTTCCAAAGAGGTTTCATAACCTATGTTTTTGAGAAAAAAAATGAAAAAAACTAGTTATTAAATAATTTTGTTTGCAAGTTTCGTCTGTTTTTCAGGTTAGGTAAAGGGTTAATCCATTCAACACGGTATGCATAATGTTGGATCGCTTGACACTTTCAAGTCTTTTCAATTCAAAACCTGATTTCACCAGAACGAGTGTTATCCAGAGAGATCATGAAAATCTTTAATTTATTTAGATGAAGTAAATGTCGCCATCACTATGTTTAACCTTTTCCCGAACGTAACGTCCATAATAGTCCAGAACTATTCATAAAACTCGCCAATTTTTGCCTCAAACACATCGCTTAGGGCCTCTCATTGGAACAAGCTCGTTCCAAGGAAATGTCATATGCTATGCTTTGCAGCAAAACTGAATGGAAATTTGTTGTAATTCAAGACATTTGTTTGCAAGTCTCGTTCGCTGGTCGTTTTGTGTAAAGAAAATCTTTTATGTAACAACCTGTATGTGACAATAATTATCTATTGATTCTAATCCCTACTTATACTTACTGGCACCTAATTACTGAATTGATATCTTTCTACCATTTAAAATAGTGCACTCAGTAAACCAACGTCCGTCACATATTAAAGCTATCAAATATAACGCATCTCTGCTCTACTTACGTGTAAAACAGCTACGCAAACCCAGATCTCTGGGACTTTACAGAACTTCGAGTAATACGTGAGAGTTTGTGAAGGGCATGTTGCAATAACGTTATGCCCAAGAAGGAGTTAGGGTATATTCAGACCTTTTCACAGTTTATTCAGAAGCATATTTCATCAGTTACGTTGTTTTGTTTTTTTGCTACGATTTTCTCTTTCTGGTTTCGATACCTCATCTTTTCAGTCAGACCCTTTTTTTGTAGGCATTTTTCTTCTAAAATTTCGTTCGTTTTATCGTTCGTGAGTTTTATATTCTTGTGTCTGTACCCCGATGGATGTCTCTGGTAGATCGAACGCTTTGAAAAAAAGTTTTTTTTCTGTTTTGGTTGGTGCTGGTGGATATTTCTGCCCTGCACAGGGTTTTTCTTGTCATTGAAATAAGTGTAATTTGGGCACATTTAATCATATTTCCCTCCTGCAAATTGAATGCTTCATAGCAGCCATGACTAGATTTGATGAAAAATATCCTGAAAATATTCAGCGGGTTGAGAGTTAATTCAGATGAATATATATCAAACCACAAAGTGGAAAAAAAAGAATATGATCCAGCCTTCGAGGTACCGAGAATCCCATCAAGCAAGGTTAACTCTTTATCTAACGATCTGCCCGCATTCGCCAGCTTCATTTTCAAATTAAGCATTGGAACGAGTTCGTTCGTTCTAATGCGGGGGTCACATGATATGGGTTTGTTGCAAGTTTTGAAAAATTTAATAAAAAACAATAATTAAAATAATAAATTTTGAGATCCTGTGCATTGGTAAAGGGTTAAAAGGATGGAGAGAAAATACAAAGACAAACAAACAAACACAACACAACACAAAAGAAGAAAAGTCGAACAAAATTCAAAACAAAACTATAGAAAATACTCAACTCTTCTTTCTTGACGAAACCCATAAAGTATATATTGAAAAAGGCACAATTTGCTTGTTGTCTTGAAACGAACCATCACGTGATCGTTTACATGCATATGTCCAAAGCATATTAACATTTCATTCTATTTGAACAATACTCTTTTCATAATTTATTGCAATGATCAAATTCAAGTCGTTCACACATCAAACGATATTAGAACTGTACCTAACTGTCGTTAGTAGTTTCACAGATCCATCTAGTCTGGGGAAGCGACAAAATTAGTGTTCTGCTTTTGATATCCGCTCATTTAACCTCTTAATTCATGTTGTAGACAAATGAACCAAACGTTTTGTTCAAACAACAGAATAGGCGAAATCACGTAAGGTCAGGAGGGAAAGAATAGAACTACACTGCAAAAAATATAGGTTCTCTTTAGAACCAAAACTGGTTCTAATCTTGTCCCTGTGATGGAACCAGTTTAGTTTAAACAGTATTTATTTCAAATCAAATAAATTTACCAAGATTAGCATTCACTTTTAACAGAATAATACATGAACTGAAGTAGATTCAGCAGTAAACTTGGAGCTTATTCAACGCAGTCGCCAAACATTTTGAAACAAAGCCAATATAAATACCTGGTATATTGGTTCTATACAGAACCAAAACTGGTTCGATATGCCAACTGTTCATATCTCCTTTGCTTAATAATGATTTGAGACAACCTCGTATAAGCTCTAAACTTACGGCTGAAACCCCTTCAATTTATGTTTAATTCTGTTAATATTTAATGTTAATCTTTATAAATTTATTTGATTTGAAATAAATACTGTTTAAACAGAACTGGTTCCATCTCAGGGACAAGATTAGAACCAGTTTTGGTTCTAAAGAGAACCTATATTTTTTGCAGTGTATGGTGGTAATATTGGAAAGCAAAGCAATGTGCCACTTGTAATATTCCGGGTTGAGCTCGAGATGGGTTGCCCCTACCCCTCTCCGAATGAAATTAGTCTTTGAAAAACTGAAGCTCAAAAGCAGCATTCCCTTGATCACAGATTTTGAAAGCGGACAAAAAGTTTTGTTCAACCCAAAGTCAGAAGTGCAAGGACGGTTTTGTTTTTGAAATAGATTGCACTGGACATGTGATCTACTACAGCTTACTCAACATATGTTTGAACTGGAGAACGGGGCTATAGATAATTTAACCCTTTCAAACCTGTTTGCACAAAAATGCGTGACAGAAAATTCGGTGATCGGTTAGTACACAACATAATGAACGCTCAATAGTTAAGTGGGAGAGTCAGTACTAGTTTAATCCAACAGCCACGGCTATTGAGAAACAGAGGACATGGAATGAGTGTTTTTCTCCTATAATATTTATGAAATGAGTCTAAGAATTTTCCGTTTGGGCGAGCCTCTGGCGAGGCCAAACGGAAAATTCGGACGAGTTTCATAAATATTATATGAGAAAAACACTCATTTCATATTCTATTTATCATATGGCACACACACGCACAAATTAGCCACTTTGTATGACTTTTTAACCCATCACCTAACTTAAGTTGCTTATGGGCACTTGGATGGAAAAAATATACTCGTATAACTAAAAATTTTCATTTTTGGCTTAAAAAAAATAGGTTATGACCCCTCATTGGAACGAGCGCGACACGCTAGTTCCAATGAGGGGTCATAACCTATGTTTTGGAAGCAGTAAGTGAAAATATAAAAAAAAATGAATGGCCTGTTTCTTGTATTGCGCGAGACGGTTTTTGCCGTTACGTTAGGTAAAAAATTAATACAATATAACCCACCCTAAATAGGACAGATAACGTAAATTCTCCCTACTGATATTATGCAAATGTGACCCAGTTGTATTTTGTTTAGCCAATCAAATTGTCCAGTTTTGAAATTGACCAATGAAAGCTCCCAATTCTAATTATGCAAGTTATGAAAATGTGGCCCAGTTGTATTTTGTTCAGCCAATCAAATTGTCTAGTTTTGAAAATGACCAATGAAATTGACGGAAGGCTTTATTTATCACTGATTAATATGAAAACAAAATATCAAATATTTTAAAGTGAACAAAACGGACGAGTCATATGATCAAATGTATTACTGAATATCCTTACAAATACGAAATGGATTCGCTCGATCGCCATATATAGTATTGCATTTGGCAATATAATTCAGAAACTCAGTATTCAAAAGGTTAACAGTGTCCAACCTCATAAATCGCTCATTGAGTACGACGCTAATCGGCATTATAAGTCACTCTGATGAATTGATGGTAACAGGGTCTGAGGTTTGCGGTTCGGAGCTTATGTTCAACAAAGACGCGAAGCGTCGCGGTTGAACATACGCTCCGAGCCGCAAACCTCAGACCCCGTTGCCGTCAATTCATCGCAATAATGCTTTTGTTCCAATACGACCTCACCTATAGCCCAAGACTCACATCGTGAAATAAACAAAGCAACTTGAATGAACAAGGCAACTTTAACAAATTTAGTAAATAAACCTCGCGTTTACCCCACAACATCACTGCACAACACAAAATAACTTAGATAAAGGTCGAGGTTACCCCATCTCAGTTCAAATCATGAACTTACATGTGGGTTGTCAGTATACTGTCACAGAATGAACACTGGCCTCGAAAAATACGATTTTGTAGGCAGTATGCACTTTGAGTCTCCTACTATTGTTGTCCTATTTTCAAATATTTCGCGTGTGACGCCGAACGGTAACATATGCCACTTGAGCCGTAAACATAGATAAAACTAAGCGAGCTTTCGTCCAATCAGAGGACGAGGATTTTAGTCTTATTGAAACAATAGGTGATGTGTATGCTACCCTCATATGCAGCCATTTCCTTTTAGTCGTTTCTGTACCGTTAGAACTTCTTACGTTTTCCGATCTTCGGTAGCTGAATTGTTGTTCAAAATTTTCAACATAAATTATATTCATAAAAATCATCAGCCATTCAAGAAAACATAGCTTACCGTTGAATGGCTTCAGTCAGGCAACATAAACTTTTATAAAACAGATATATTTATATGATAGAAATCATCCACTTAATGAGGGGGTGTTTAGCACAGGCGGTCAGTCTGTACGGACTTTCGTTTTGTTGAAGGAGCCTTGGCTCACATTGTTGTGTCAGACAGTTTTATAGATGAGAATGTTGGAATACCGGGCAAACTCGCGGAGTAACAATTGGAAATATTTGTCGAGAATAATGTGTCAAAGCACTGCATTCCTGAAGATAAAATATTTTTGTTTGCATAATATATATTCCTCTTGTATTGTTGCCATTTTGTGGACCCAATTCAGTCTGAACCGATGCGTCGTCTGCCTGTTTGTTAAAGGCTTCTTATCGAGTATGATAAATTCTGTAGTGCCAGTAATATGTTCAGAGCCGTAATTTACATTTTTGTGTGTGTGTGTGTGTTAGTGGGAGGGGGAACGTCGGTGCCCGACGGATCAGTCATATCGCCCAACTATTTGAAACATGCCTTATTGCTTTTATCAAAGACTTTAACGCTACAAATATACTTTCCATTGATAAAATACTGTACTTTAAATATACAACAGGTGAAATAATGTGTAAAGTACCGTACCCTCCAGCACTCTAAAATGAGTTGGGCTAAAATCAGCCCACATCAACTGGGTTGAGTGAATATGGACCCAAATGGGTCCATATTCACTCAACCCAGATGATTTAGGTTAATTATTAACCCAACTAATTTTAGATTGTACTTAATCATTCAGTTTTTTCAAAATATATGGCATATGTGTTTGGAGATAGGATTTCTACCGAAACTTTAAAATAACAACTGCAATTTAGGAGTCTGTCATGTTTATTTACCCCCCCCCCCCCCCCCCTTTCCCACACACCTAGAATTTGCGCCCCTGAATATGTTTGTGGCTGACTGTGTTCCGACTTTAAGACGAAGATTCATTTTTCGTTTTAAAAGAACGCACAGCATCACTAGTCTTTGGTTAATTCAGAGCTTGCTTTTCATCAGCTCTTATTAAAACCTGGAATGGGCCTTGTATTCTTAACAGTACTATTGATTATATTAGTGGCCGAAGATTTCCGTTCTGATTTGCTGACCGTTATTCAGGAAGTCTTATTGGATGTTCCGGTACCTGGTCGGCGCACCTGAAGTGCGGCTACCTAACGTAGGGTGGGTTTGAATTATCTCCCAAACAGAGAGTATGCCCAAATTAAAAATTGGGTAAAATATATTGCTTCGGGACACAAGCCAAATGTCATTATCTTGGTCTGGATACCTCTACTTGTGTGTTGTATACAGTTTTGTATTTAATGCATTATGCCACACATTTTGATAAAAGGAAATCCCTTTGAATAATATATACGACGTTTTGTTTAGTATGTCCGTCCACCTAAAAAAAAATCGATCGCTGCTGAATTCCATATTTGTTCGTCATAAAATTATAGTACGTTTCCGTGTTTTATATACTTCGGCTGCCCAACCAACCACTTGTGATATATCCTCGTTTCAAGGCGTTGTATTGTTAATCAATCCAGAATGACTAAAATAATATCGAGAAACATGAATACAGCCAATAAAGGTCAGCGCTTATACTACCCGTCATATTGTTCGGAAGGAAATTTCAGTGACTGAGTTTATCATCTTGCTTATTGATTTTTGGGAAGATACAAACAGCTTTTCAAGAATGATTGGTACAGCTACTATCATCGGCTTTATGGTTAAATAGGATGGAAACACAGTATGTCGTCCTACAAACAGTTTCTTTCTCCAGCCGTTTGAATCTAGATTTTGTAATTCCGTCTGTAAGAATGGGGTTTAGCTCCATTGAATGGGGGGTGGGGTATCCACTTGAAAAATTCTACTTGCAGCCACCCTATCAGTTTTAGATTTTACGAATGGTTCCTTCAGAAATTACAATTACAAAGAAATCAAATTCCGCCCAGAGTCGGAACATGTTCTGATTTTTGATCTGAGAATAACAAAATACAGCTAAAGTTTGGAAAAAGTGAGGTAGCGTTCTTTCATTGTTTAAGGATTTGGAATCTCGAATTTGCAAATCTCTTTCAACTGTCGCCGACAAACTTCCAGCTTTTGAAGATTTCGGTAAATAAAGAGAGAAGGAAGAGAGAATCCCTGGCCTCCTGCAGTCTAGGCAGACAGATGACACTTGACGAGAAATAGTTTTTTAACTATACGGCCGCAAATCTTGATAATTGTTGATGTTTAAGAAAGTGACTGAAAGTAACTCCTTTGAGATACCACCGAAATAACGCAGTGAGTTGACAAGCTCCAAAAAATTGTTGAGTGGGCCATACGACAATAAGTATCGAAAGGCGAAAATCCCCTTTTCAACTTCTGTCATCTCCAGTAAACCCCCTAGCGGGTATGGCCCTACTATTATACATATTGGTTTGTGTCAAGCTTGGAAAAAAAACTGAGAAAAATATTATATATTTTGGCCCCAAAATTTCTTTTGATTCTCAGAGACCGGTTTGATTCTCAGAGAGGGTTTTTCTCGTGCGCGTTGGTACATTTTGTTGGCATTTTTCAAATATCACCATTGGTTTGCCACGAAGATAGGAAACATACATGAGTAAAGTTGCAAATTCCTGGACATATTTCAACGGGATCTAGAGCTAAAAAGCGTGAATCTATATACTAGGGAGCCGGTTCCAATAATGGTTTATCTTGTAAAATAACCACAAACAAACAGCACATACAGTGGAATTGACCTTTGTTGGAGCGTTTGAGTAAAAAATTCCATTGTTTCTGAAAATTGAACGAAACGAACAGGTGCATTGTGTATCAAGCTTCCGAGTGAAAATGTCGCTATTTGAGATATATATCTAACTGTGAGTATACATGCATTGAATGACCCCTTCACTCAATTGATCTTGTCCGTTTGTTCAACGTTTGTACGGTATTATATGTCTCCTGCTTCGCATTTTAATATCGAAAAAAAATAAAAAATGGATTTCTATATAGCATTAGTTAAGCGGTCTGAACGTAGCCGCTACTCCACTACGTAGTTGGGTAGCGGCTATACGTTCAAGTCGCTGAATTATATATAACATATGACGATAGGGGCTGGAACAACATGGCTATGTTCCTTATAAAATTCATAGTGTCCAGAGAGTAATAAAAAATAAAAATGAAAATAAAAATCCTCCCACCCCACCTTTCATTGATTTGAAAAAAAAAAATCTTTGGGAATCAAAACTATATATTTTTTTTTTTTTTTTTGTTGGGGGGGGGGGGGGGGGGGGGGGGGGGGGGGGGGCTTACATAAGAATTTTATTTGCCTTTTCAAATTTATTTGGTAAGAAAGAAGTATTTCGAGAAAGGACATTGTATGCATAGCGGATAACAACTAAAACACCCTCGTGAGAGGATTTTTAAAAAAAAACATAATACGCACTAGAACTCGTACATCTCGTTGATCACTGGGTTGAACCTGGAGGTTCATTATTGGGATTGTTATAATGCTGCTCAACTCAAGCACGCAAAAGAGCTAGGGAAAAATATTCATCTTGGTTGATATATACTACTCAAAGTTTGCTAAGCACCAAGTATATTCAACTACCTGTTTTACGTTTTAGTTAAAATATTGTAATGAAAAGTGTATATATCTTTTATTTAATTATATCTTTAATGGTTTAAGTACAGATTTTATTTGTGTTTGACATTATTTTTTAGCTTTTGAATACGATAACCATGGAAAATGGATATTATTGGTAACAGAGGAAATTTTTCAGTTTGCCAAAAAGTTGACGGAGCGAACTGGTATGGATTCACTATCGAATATGAGACCCAATAGTGTTAATTACAGCTTAACAACGCCTTCTCGTGCTCCCAATCAGGTTCCTAGTGGTCATTTGTGGGATGCTGTTCCATTTTTGGACCATCATGGCACAAAGTTCCTGGACACTTCTTGGCTGGACTGGACGGGCTGAAATTGCAAGCTGCAACTCATTCCAGACATGTTCGATTGGATTGAGGTCAGGGGATCTTGCTGGCCAGTCCATACGCTCAATCCCCTCCCTCTGTCGGCACTTCCCGAATGGGCATGGGCAACATGAGGACGGGCATTATCGTCCATCAGAATGAAACTATCACCCACTGCACCTGCATACAATTTGACGTGTACATCCAGGATCTCATCAATATATCGCTGTGCAGTCAATGTACCACGTTCAAGGACACAGAGCTCTGTACGTCTATCCCTGTTGATGCCGCCCCAGACCATGATTGCCCCTCCACCATAGCGGTCATGCTCAGCAATGTTGGCTTCATGGAATCACTCTCCTGGACTTTTCCATACCCTAAAACTCCTATCTGTGTAGTATAGGCAGTACCTTGACTCTTCTGTAAAAAGAACAGGTCGCCAATCTTCTCTGGTACATCCAACATGGTCCATGGCCCATTCATATCGTGTCTGGCGGTGTTTCTGGGACAGCGGAATGCGAATACATGGTCTTCTCGATCGGAGACCAGCTTCGTGTAACCTTGCCCGGATAGTCTGCGTCGAAACATTTACTCCGGATGCATTCTGAAGGTCACTGCGAAGCTGGGTTGCTGTTGCAGAGCGGTTCCTACGGGCCTGAATGATCAAAAATCGGTCTTCAGCTGCAGATGTTGTCCTGTCTTTGCCACCACCATGTCGTCTTACTGGTGTGCTATACTACTGAAATCTTGCTCAGGATCTAGTGATCACCGTATAGTGCACACCAAGGGCTTCACCAACCTGACGATGCGTAGCCCCTTGCTCCACCATCCCAATAGCCAGCCACATTTCTGCTTCAGACAAATGTCTTCTTACATTTGCATTCGCCATATTCAATCATTAAATCACAAAGGTTTGTGTTAAAATGAAGATTGAATACCCTACACATGCCATGTACATGTAGACAGTACACGAAAACATCATGAAAATCAAGGGGTACATGCTTTCCATGGCTGTCACGAAACGTCTGCCTGGCAAGAGAGCTAATGTAAACACTGGGGGACCATCTCAATACATTCCGCAATCATATCCACCAAATATATCGCAAATATGACACAAGAAAATTCCACAATGATGTGTCAAATATGTGGTGCTTAGAAAACTTTGAGTAGTATATAGCTACTTCAAATGTGGAATTGATGTTGAGTGTTTTTTCACTTGAACGTAAACAAATACAAAGTTTTAGAGAGGAGAGTTTTAAATAAATAAATAAATAAATAAATATTCCTAAGAAGTAGCTTCCGAACGAAAGCTCTCTAACTGGGTATAAAATTCTACGAAAGTTTTACGCAGCATTTTTACTTCAGTCTTTGTGGTTGCTTTTGGACCAGAGGGAAACATATAACCCCAAACCGAGCTTGACAAGCTTATTAAAGAACGAGATCCTAAAAAAATATTTTTTGGTAAAATCAAAAATCAAAAAATCTTTGTCACTTTCACTAACCTTTAAGCTAACAAACAAATGTTTCTGCAACCAGTAACTGCCTTTTTGAAATCTCGCTCCTTTCTTTTGCCCTTTCATAGGACATAGCGATTCCCTAATGCTCCATATCAAGACAACACAATGACATTAAGTTACCAACCTGCAATTAAGGAAGAACATATTTGACACAAGAACCTCACAACATGATAATAAATGGCTATCCGGAACGTTCAATAAAAGCTTTATTGACTGAATGGATCAACACGTCCACTATGAAGCAAAGAAAGTTATCTCGTTTTATTAACATGACATTTCTGAGACATTTTATCGACACATTGGATCAAGACGAATTTCCTTTTACTCAAGGGTTTAACACACAATGTTCTGATTATTGCGAAGAATAGAGCAGAACTTCTACGACATTTTTATTAAAAGAAGACCACACGACATGCACGATTTTGTTGACAGTAACTCATATAGGGAATGGAAATACGATTGCTACAGTTTGTAATTTTCGTTATAAGCCAATTTCTTGGCGTCGGAAATATTACTATTATACAAATGCATTTGGCATTACAGCACAGAGAAGCTTAGAAATTCGAATGGATTCAAAATCATCCCGAAGATTGAATTCGATTGAAGACGGGCTGACTGGGAAATTTTCTAAGTATCGAGATAATTTCAAAATCTTACCAAATGTCTCCTCTTAAATCTTATATCTTTTTGTATCGGGTCCCCTGTATACAGGAGACCCGATGGTGGAATACGATCCCCGCGGGAACCCCGGGAAGTGAAGCAGTGCCTGTTCACTGCGGTAAACAAGCTCTGTTTTGGTGGTAAAATAGGACCCAGTCACCAATGCTTGGGAGGTGCAAACACTCTCAAAAATGGGCAACATGGCTTATTAACGCTCACCCCTGGTCTTGAGTTGATACTCATGCCGTGGTCATGCTCAGCCATTGTGCAAAAATATGTGACATTAAAATACTTGCATTCCGTTTCTGTTTGATTGTCTTGCCCGAGCCGGCGAATCGCCGTTGAATACAACCCTTGAGTGGATATTTCGAATCGAAATACTGTGCTTGATTCGATGTTAGATTTGCATCTCCCTATACTTTTTATGGTGACAACGCTTGTCAGATATCTATTTTTTCCAAAATTCAGCTCAAGAGGCTGTAAACATATTTTTCATATGAGTTGAGGGACTCTGGGGAGGGTGGTGAGATGGATCAATACCGTAAAATGCTATTAACAAATTGGTAATGCAGTGCATCACCGCTTGCAACTAACGGCACACTGAGACGCTTTGGAAATATATTTTGCACGAAAGCTGATCCTGTTTGTGTTTTGAGCTTGCACAGATCTGCGTGCTTTTGTTTTATTTTACAAGAACGCATTTCCCTTAATACAAGTGAAAACGTCTACACAAAATACAAATCTATAGTGAGGGTAACAACCGCACGTGCGATCATTTGATTCAGAAAGAGAACGTTTTTTACCTGCAATTGTCGACAACTGATTACAAATGTCGAGCTCACCATTTTGATAAAAGTAATTAATGTTAAGTAAATCACCAACTCAACGAAATAAATTAGTCAAGATCATTTTTTGCCATGATGATATTTTTATATAGACCTACCACGCGTTAACCCTTTACCCAACGAATCGGCCGCATCCGCCCGCGTAATATGCAAATTCTGCAGTTGAAAAGAATATTATTTTTCACAAACTTTCAACAAAACCATATCATGTGACCCCTCGTTGGAACGAGCTCGTTCCAACGAGAGGTCACATGATATGGTTTTGTTGAAATTTTTTGAAAAATTTAAAAACATTATATTTAAAATAATAAATTTTGATATCGTCTGCGTTGGGTAAAGGGTTAAGCCTGAAAAATAGAAACACACGACTGAAACCTTGCTATAATCTTCAACAGCTATATAACAAGCAGAAATATGAAAGGGTATTACGCCACACACACGCAATGCCATGACATCTGATTTTCATTCATAATCAAATCATAGTCGCTGAACGATTGTCAGAATATATGCGAACAAGTCAAGAAAGGGAGTAATATTTAAGGTAAATTGGTTATAACCACCAAGTCTGTTTCTCGACATCGCCTCTGAGTCATATATCGACTCGTCCTAACGGACTCGTCGATATAGGCCCAGAGACAAGGTCTCGACTTCAATACACCATCTCGGAAACCCAGATGGGATTAATAACCTATATTTACTGGAGAACGAAAAGTCACACCAAATCCTATTTTTAAATATCTCATGTTCTGTATAATTAAGGAATATATATGCTACAACTTGCTGTTTGAGAACTCACAACAGAATGGGGACAAGTTACTTTTTAAATAAAGGTTTGCTGCTTGTTCTGAGGCAGGCTTTCTATCAACCCTCATATACAAATTCTGTGGAGATTGTGAGGGTTGGGGTAAACCCTCCAAAAAATTTGCGTCTCGTCGGGAAGTAGGTCGGCGGATTATTATTGCCTATTAGTTGACACGTTCGAAAACCTCCACGCAGGCAAAATACTGTCACAGTTTGGAGATATGTGACGCGAACCAGGCCTACAAATTAACTACGACAATCTATAACTCTGTGGTAAAGTCATGGCTGTATGTCGTGGCTTTTACAAAGACATCGCTGATTGTCGTGTGTAACATCTTTAACCGAAGACTCTTTCTCTGCATAGCTCACCGAGAAGCAATAGGTGTGTATATGTGGTGGGACACTCAGGCAAATTCATGTCGTGGTCGAAACAAAATAAAAGTCACCCCCCCTCCAAACTTCCCCAATATCTGAAGATAGTTGGTGATTACAGTGCATTGTTGCACTTTGAATAACCACAGTCATTAAGAGTTTCCGTTGGAGAATTACAGTTGCTTAAAATGAACGGTGTGTCGAACCCGAGTCGATGTTGTCATTACAGCATGTCAAACACAAATCTGCCATGCACGTGTCTTCAGCTGCATTACTCCATTATCATGGGTTTTGTGCAAAAACCTGATTGCTCAAGTGGGAGCCTGAAGGCGAAGTATGCTAAGGCGTACTGAATATCGATGGCACACATGCCTTCAACTTAGTGTAACCCTGTTTATGCGAGTGTTGTAAGTTGAAGGGTCCGGCAGCTACTCGCTGCTGTTGGGTGGGTTTTTTTTGTCTTCCTTCACCCGCAAACGTGTCCTACGTAATATGACCCTACCTGTTAGAATAAATAGATAAATAAAAACCATGTAAATGTTTGATTCAAGTTATCAGTCTTGGGTATCTGTAAGTCAACATTATCAAACATGCATCTGGTGACCAGGTGGTATTGACAGGGTTACGTGGAAGTAAGCCCGGTTTATAGTAATTTCTGTGAAGTCGGATTTTCAGTTATTGACTTCGGAATTTATTTATATCCCTGTCTTGAAGGCTATCCATCATGATTCAAAGACTTTTACTTATCAAAGCTTTCAGCAGGCAGCTTCCAGAGTGACAATGATGGAGTATCATCAATCAAACGTGTCACACATGTAACTGCGGGCCTATTCGTAAACAGTCATGTTATAAGCACTACTGACATTGGAGAATCAATGGTAGTGGTTCTTAAATTATGAAACTGTATATCAAGGCGAGATTCACTGAGAGTAAACAGTTACCTTTAGAACGTTGATGTCAAAACAAATGGCATTTTCCAATGGCGATTTGTCTGGGCATCGCCATGCAGGAATGGGTCGTTATGGAGTCGGGGAACGCGTTCCACTTTGAAAAACAAGATGTCCTTTGAAATTAGGTTCTCTTCTGACACTTGGGTATCACTGTAGTTAATCACTTTTTCTGAAAGTCAGTCGAGTTAAAACCTATCTGCCTCAAACTCCGAACCCGATAAAACGATAAATCTATAAAATCAATTATTTTGAACAACACAATCAAAGTGTCCGCCACTGAACATTTAGGGTATTTTAATTGTGTTTCTAAATACTTCTTTCTTAAAATTCAATTTATATAGGTGAGGGTACTGTACAGCACAGTTTTGGTAATGCAAATTGCTGACAAAACATCAGCAACTTACATTACCAAAATTGTGCTGTACAGTACGCGGTTACCAAAACGGATAGAAAATGTCTTTTCTACCCGATCTTGTATCCACAATGCTAGAATTTCACCTGTCGAAAAATAAATGTGAGAACATTAAATTTCAGATGCTATTTTTTTTATTCGGTCTCAATTTTGCATTTGCAGTATTTTTTATTCATGAAACTTGCTGGCGCGACTAGATTGCGATCTTATCGAGAAAGAGACCACATTGCCAAAACCAATGTGCTCGTATTTTTTTCTGACAATCCAAGGGCCATATTTCATCTGCAAAACAAATCATAAGACCTTTCATCGAAACGAACTCGAGTAACTGAACTGTAAAACACTCTAAAATCCTAAAAATACCTTTAACATGCGGTACAAATACTTATTAACCGCCTGATGTGGTGTCACTGCTAATGTTACTGCCTGAAGTCTAATTATTCTAAGTACCAACTTCTAAGTACCAACAAAGTACAATACATGGAGAGTGTATTATCATTAACTCACCCGCAGAGTGGAGATTCCACCCGAGCAATAATTGCACATTTATCGCAAAGCATAACCACCGCAAGCAAAGTTCCAGCCAATGGACCTCCAGGTTAAACCCGGAGGTCCATTGGCTGAAACATTGCTTGTGTATTTTGTCCATATGTACATAATTTGAAAGTGATATTTTGGGTGATAACTCCACCCCGCGGGTGATTTAGTTACAATCCACTCTCTACGTACTGTTATAATGCTCAGGTTCAGTTATTATTATTATTATTATTATTATTATTATTATTATTATTATTATTATTATTATTATTATTATTATTACGGTGTGGCGATACTTTCAACAGCCGGGGTCACTTCGTGTCTAACAATTCTACGGGTGGAGGAAGCCGGAGTAACCGGAGAGAACTACCGAACAGCGGCGAGCAACTCTCATACTCCCAACGTACTAACTCCGAACAAACAGGGTTACCATTGGTTGAAGACAAGTGCACCATCCACATGCAGTACGCCTTAGTGTACAGCGCCACAGTTTCCCCACGTGGGCAATCGGGATTACGTACCTTGCCCGAGGACAGTGCGCAGTAACCCTTGGTGGTGGTTGAACTGTGAACCTTTCAATTTGAAGTCCAGTGCCGTAACCACTGAGCCGTCGTGCTCCCCCATGTTCAGTGCATCAAACTTTTTCAGAACGATCACATTTAACTCTTTTTCTGCTTTTTCCAAAATGCATCGACCAGATCGAAATATGACTTGCCTGGGACGCAACACTCAAGTTTTAAAGAAGACAAATTACTATTTTAACATACGATTAGGGCTGCGCAGTATATCGATAAATTCAAACCAATATCGATTGAATACCGGTGAAATTACAAAAATATAGGTTTATCGTCATTATTTATTTACTCACAATTTAATTTTCAAGATGTCTTGAGTTTTTTAACTGTCGCTCCGAATGAATAATATTATCCCTTTATCCAAGGAATCGTCTGCTTTTACCAACAATAATATACAAATTCAGCAGTTCAAAAAATAATTTTCAAAATTTTCAACAAATCTGTATCATGTTACCCCTCATTGGAACGAGCTCGTTCCAATGAGGGGTCACATGATATTGTTTTGTAGAATTTTGGGTGGAAAATCTGATAAACTAATTTTTAAAATAATAAATTTTAATGTCGTCTGCGTTGGAAAAATGATTTTCGAACCGCATCATCAAGGCATGTTGATTCGTTCCGACTGTGATTCCTTAAGTCTCGATTGTGGTACCTATGTTCATATATTTGAGCAGTTTCCGATATACCGGTATACCGCGGTATTTATTGGAATACCGATACCGGTATTCAGTTTTGAGTATCATGTAGCCCTACATGCGATCATTTGGTTGCAGGTTGGCTGCAGGTCAAACATATTACTCGGTCTTCTCTTTGAGACTATTGAGTAAACTTGATAACGATAAAGCAAATATAGGATTCTAGTTTCTGATCTAAACTAGAATAAAAATGTTCGTCATTGGCTAAGATAGTATTTCAACGTAGCATTTCACGGTAGTAGTACCGAGAGCCGGTTGCCATGCATTTTTATTATTAAAAAACATAAACTTCAAAAACAAAATAACAAAAAAAGAGATAAAAATACAAAACGTCTTCCTAAAGACAAAACAAAAATAAGAAAAAATCCGTACCTTATAATACATTTGTATTGTACAAATACCTCTCAAGTTTCAAATGTCAGTTAACTCTTTGAAAAGGAGCGGCCCATTTTCCGGTCCGGAACATGATACGCTATTTAAGGAATGGTGCATGGCTTGGAGTTGACTACGCCCATATAGTGCCCAGTGAGGTGGTGTAGTTCCCGACGCGAAGCGGAGGGAACTACACCATCTCACTGGGCACTATATGGGCGTAGTCAACGACAAGCCATGCACTAGTCCTTATATTATATCGAACAACCCGAAAATGCAAATTAACTAAATAATCTGCAATCCAAATTGTAAACATGTAATGATGTTTTTATCTTAAACAAAAAAGGAGAAATGAGAATAATGTGTGGATATTGATAATTGTTCGACACAATGATACTATTCCTCGCCTCTGCCAATGTCTCACTCCGGGTTCTAAGGGTAGATCACGACTCGTCTTCGACTCGTCGTGATCTTCCCTCAGAACCCGGAGCTCGACCCGGATACATATTTTGTACATCCACATAATGGTAATAATCTCTATTTATCGAAACGTATCACATCGGAAAACTTTGTGGCTATTCTTGCGACACTTAAAAACCGAAGTGTATATTTTTTATGTAAATCGAATTGTCTAATTGGTGGCCGGGATTTTCTGCCACCGTTTTGGAAAAATCGTTTGCATTGTTCGTTTTTATAACCAGAAAATATATATAGTGCCCGTGCTAAAATAGAAAACATATAGTGCCCACATGTAGTGACCCCTCAGCTCTGTGCTGGACAACTACTCGAAATAGGGTATCACTTTTCAAGTTTTCAGCCATTCAGAATGCAAGGAAGTCACGTGAGGTATATTATAGTTTCATCAATAGGATGGCTGCTAAGTTAATGTGAGGGGTAGACTAAACACGATTTTCAACTTGAAGACGCAAGGCAGCACGTTGAAAATGTTAATTAGTCCGCCCCCTAAAAATGAATATGGACTATGCCGGTACTCCAACTGAACTGAAATGGAAGATACCACGAAGGTTTAAGGGGTTAATAGACCCAACCATCTTATTTGTGAACATTGTCAAAACAGTAAATTTGTGACGTACTTCCGTCTGTCCCTTGTCATGGATGCCCTGCGGTTTGAAAATGTGTTTGTTGAGTATAACTCAATATGTATTTGATACATAAAACTTTCCTTAAAGGTCAGGGAGGTTGGTTTACAACTTTTTTACTGCACGAATAAAAGTATTTCGTGAAATGGGTAAGAAAGGTATTCAAAGCTTCTAAATACTTATTATTCTAAATACTTATAATTAACGTCTGTTCTAAAACAGAATCTTTTCTGTTTCCGGTCCAAGATAAATTCAAGCCATTTTTCCTTATGTGATCAATCGGTATTTATTTAGTGTAAGCCCACCTTTATGAAACAGTACCACGATATACCAAAGTAAACTATGTTATTGTCCCAAAAACCATGGTTTACCATGCTATTTTAGGAAAATACCATGGTGTACCAGGGTTCCTCATAATGTGGGCTGGTTTGAACTTCGATAGAAAATTAGTAACAAAATTTGAATGGCGATATTTATGTCCAGAATTGTGCTGATTTCGTACATTCATTAGGCAATGGGTCAATGTGGTTTTATTTTCGTCTAAATATTCTGGACTGTTTGTTAAGTTCATTCTAGCAATAGAAAATAATGGAACACACAATAAGTATATATTTGTTATTCCTGAGAAAGTTTAATACATATTTGCGACATTACCAAAGTCAGCATACGTGACAAACACAAAACACACCACTCCATTTACGACATAATAACGGTCAAGTGTTTACTCGATTGATTTGTTTGACATGGCGGGACTCTCGGTTGTTCCGTTTAATAGTTGACACACTGCTGCCGTCACTATTATTTTTCAGATAAAGCAAATGTTTTCAACTTGTCTCATGATGTGTAAGTGTAACGGGTACAGCTGGTCTAATAAGTGTGGCCTAGGGACGTGGAAAGCTTGTGTGTGTCCTGTCATATAAGGACACCCACGGTCCCACATACTGATATATAATAGTGGCGGCCCGTGCGATTTAACCCTTCACCCAACGTAACAGCCAAATCCGCCACCGCTATTCACTAAAATCACCATTAAATTTTCATTATTTTTTTCATTTTTTTCTTAAAAACACAGCTTATGACATCTCATTGGAACGAGCTCGTTTCGCTTGTTCCAATAAGATGTCATATGCGACGTTTTGGGGAAAAGACCAATCAATATTTTTAACGTGCGCCGTGGGAGCTGCACTTTGAAAATCTTGATTGATGTCCCACACGAATTCACTGAGCAACTATCCACTTTATGAATTAAGACCCATTAAGCGACCTTTCCGATCAAAGGGTCAAGAATGTATGCATAATGTGTTGTAAGTGCTTTCAGAATAACTAGTACTGATATTTTACGATTCAAGGTTTTACAGGGGTCAGAGGATGGAAGGTCTTTTTTGTACGTATATTTATTTCTCTGGGTGTTTGTGTGCGAGGATGCGAGATTAAGTGTGAATGTGCGGGTTGGGATGGAGACGTAAAGATGATTGTACTCTTTTGTGTGTATACATGTGTGATGTGATATGGTGAAGTTGCGTACATACACGTGTGTCTGTGAGAACGTTTGTATCCAAAGGATGATGATACCCTTGTCCGTATCTGGGATGTGCGTCGGTAAACCTCTCCCTGAGAAGATTGCACGTGACAACTGATGATGGAGCATTCGGAATCTCACAAATTTGTAACACAAAATGGAAACAGCGCTCTAGTTGTTAGCAAATTTAGAACACGTGCATTTAATTTGACTTAATAATGTTATGCTACAACATAATTAGACCCCCAAACGAGGGGTATTTCTTATCCCCATTCGCCTTTTAGAATAACTGTATACAGTTCTGTAGATCACATAACGTGATATAAGACATTATTAATTATACAATGAAACGACTAATTTTACTGCTTTCAATTGAGTCACATTTTACCAACTGAGCTGCAATATCTAGCCAGCATCATTCAACATTTATTATTATTTAATTTTTGTCCCGAAATGTAGCTGAAAACCCAGCAATGGAACGAGCCTAGCTATGTTTTTGAGGCAAAGAATGGAAAATTTTGAGTTGTTCGAGATTTTTTAAGCAAGGGTCGTCTTCTATTGGTGTAAAGTAATGGGTTAGATCTGTTACTTCCTCGTAGTAAACTACTCCATTTACGTAAAACCTGCAGCGACTTGTAGGCTTAAAACGGTTCATCGCCTAACTGGGGCCATGTTTATTATAGGTCGAATTCAATCACGACATTTGCTACCGGTTAATTCCTCACAAAAATTATTTCCCCATATATTATTAATGCACAAGGGCATTATTTAGTGATATTGTGTTTATATTCGAAATAAATTTATCGACAATGCTGAAATTTGCTACCGCATTGTCGATAAATTTAAATCGATAAAATTTCCCCACACACGTCTTTTCCCATATCTGGTTAAGGCGCAACCTGTGGCATCATTTGGTTGGTAAAATGTTTACATCTGAAACTCATTTCATGATGCTCGAGCTGTAACTCTAACTTGCTCATTTGGTATTTAATTTGAAAGTCCGGCCACTGTCCGTCCGATTGTAAAAAAAAAATAAAACTATTGGGGCTATTCGTGTATGCAGGCCTCTTAACAGTCATGCGTCACTCATTGTCAGACATTGTCACAACTCTTCTGTTTTCTCCAATCCTGAAGTCGCGACATTGACGAGATAAGTTCTTAACTTTGTCCAGACACGCTGTACCTTTCATATTATTTTTTTCTAAAATTAGTACGACGATTAAGTTAACCCTTTACCCAACGAATCGCCCGCATCCGCCCGCGTAATATGCAAATTCAGCAGCTAAAGAAATATTATTTTTCGAAAAATTTCAACAAAACCATATCATGTGACCCCTCTTTGGAACGAGCTCGTCGTGCTCGTTCCAAAGAGGGGGTCACATGATATGGTTTTGTTGAAATTTTTTGAAAAAATTTAAAAAATGATATTTAAAATAATAAATTTTGAAATCGTCTGCGTTGGGTAAAGGGTTAAATACCCTCACTATACAGCCCCAGTTGTACTCGAGACTTAAATAGTCTCAAATTGGGTAATTAAACGATAGTTATTCGAGTAATAACATGTTGTTGACTCATTAGAGCAGTTCGACCGTTTTTTTTTTTCTATTCAGGACGGGGAACCTGCTACTCCTCTCAGTCTGTTACATGAGTGAAAATACATCTGTTTCGACCGGAGTCGTCCTCAAGGCCCATTATGTTCACAAGCTAATTGTGTCCGCGAATCGCGAGTCGATTTTATCTTCTGTTAGACCACGTGCCGATAATGTCCACAAAACCCCAAGCTGATAAATATATTGGAAATAAACGAAGTCTTTTCTAACCTAACACGAAATGCAGACGAAATTTGCAAATAAAATTCTTGAATAACTAAGTTTTTTCATTTTTTGGCGTCAAAAGCATAGTTACGGTGGGGAAACCCTGTACCAGGGCCTTTTTAAAAATAAAGAAAATACTATCCACTAGGACCAGCTAACCGTCAAAGTTCTTTATCCGATTTTGACAAACTTTGTGGTCTCAGAACAAGTACTTTTATATGCACTTAAGAAAAGCTCATAAAGACAATTTAGCATTCACAAAAATCACCATTCAATTTTCATTGGAATGAAGGGTCATAAGCTATGTTTTTGAGACAAAAAATGAAAAAAATAATGAAAATTGAATAGTGATAAGCTGTGATTTTGAGACAAAAAAAAAATGAAAAAAATAATGAAAACTGATTGTGATTTTTGTGAATAGTGCTGTTCGGTTTTTCCGTTGCGTTGAGTAAAGGATTAACTCTCAAGAGTCTGGAAAATTTTCTTCGATTTTTACTGCGTATATGTACCATGCCTTGTAATCAAGAAGTGATTTCTAGTCAAGTCTTGGCTGCCTCTAGAGGCAGTCAAGACTTGACAAGAAGCCACTGACAAAGTCATCCGACTATTGTCGGCATGACCTTTTCTGAAGTGTGTATGTTAAAGTACTTATTCTAAGACCACAGAGTTTGTCAAAGTCGGATAAAAAACTTTGATGGTTAGCCGCTCCTAGTGGATAGTATTTTTTTTATTTTTAAAAAGGCCCTGGTATAGGGTTTCCCCACCGAAACGAAGCGACGGGACAGTCGACTTCCTGAACCTGAACCTTTTCCCAGGAGGGCGTTAGTCGCTCTCCCGTGATTTTCAAAAGGACAAACCTATTTTTATTGCGTTAAAATCGTAATAAATGATTGTGTTTTTTTTTTTTGTTTCGACTTTCCCATTTGATCTGGGAATCAACAGGAGTTTCATGCCCAATATCAAACACATAAGCATTGGTTAATTTTGACGTAATCAGGCGTTGCTTCAGAAATATGTTTTTTTGTTTGAGTTTTCTCATTTGGCTAAGTACTTGGTCTTTGTTCTACAATAAGGCAGGGGTTATCGATAAGCATTTTGTACAACTCGCATGCTTAATCTGTTTCCTTACGTAACGGACATATCCGAAAAGCGGTATCATAAAATCACAATTCAATCTTTCTTTTTTAATTTTCGCCCTTTAATATAACGTTTGATCCCTCACTGGAACGAGCAGGGACGGCGGAAGCATCTCGAACTGGAGACGGAGGGCAGAGGACACGGTTAAAGAAGGAAAACCACACGCTGAAATGTATCACTGCTGACCCATGTACCTTTGTGGCGGTGGTGGGAATACAATATACATAGCTACGTATGGGACTCTCATACCTCCATATTAAGCAAAATGTATTCTTTGTGGTCCCATATTCAACAGATTTGTTAAATATGAGTTAAAATCGTACATTCTTCTCGACTTTGAAAGCCGTAGACTTTAAATGCCGTCACATTCTTAGATGAAGGAGTTCCTGCACCCTTCCTGCTAATTCCCAACAAGATTGCTATGCTGGGTTGGTAAAGATAATGTTGGCCTAAATTCTCTCTCTTTGACTCTCTCTCGCTCTCAACTATTTCTGAAAAAGTTGAGCCTGTTTCAATGAGGACTAATAATCAATATTTGAGGGCAAAAATGAAAATTTTAATCAATTTAGAATTTCTTTTTTACAAGTGTCGTCTGCTAGAAGCATTAGGTAAAGCGTTAAAACAAAACTCGTAAACCATTTTAATTGTGACATTAGCGTCACTAGCAGTGAGCAACAGCAGTCTTCGAGCATCAACGTAACTGTCGTAATGTTCGTAAATATTGGACAATCATGTCAAATAGGAAAACGTGCCAAAACGATGTTCTCATACGAAGACGAAAAGCTATTAAAACGACTGATATCTATTCTATTATGAAGTGAGGATAACGTTCAATTTGTTGAACGGTAAACAAGACTTTGGTAGTTCTGTTTACAAGGGTCTCTCGGGCGATAAATGGTCAATAACCAAATTGTTGACTTTTAATGTCCGTGATACAACCTCTAATCTCGGGTACTTATGTTGTATTGTGAGTAAACTATGTTTATGGCAGAAGTAAGTGTTTAATAAAATTAACACACAGTGTGCCATGGACATCTGAAGATAACTTTCATTCCAAAGTCTCTTCTGGTACAAATACTAACGATACAGTTGTGTGCATTCTGTTTTGGTTTCAGCTTCTTTAACCCTTTACCTAACGTAACGGCCAAAACCGGTCAGCGCTATTCTCAAAAATCGCCAATTAATTTTTATTACCTTTTCATTTTTTGTCTCAAAAACATAGGTTATGACACCTCATTGGAACGAGCTCGTTGAGCTCGTTCCAATGAGAGGTCATAACCTATGTTTTTGAGACAAAAAATGAAAAAAATTAGTTATTCAAGATTTTTTTTTACAACTGTCGTCTGCTTTTCATGTTAGGTAAAGGGTTAACACTTTGTAGAGGTAAAGTTCGCCTTTACGGCCCATGATCGTGATACGACCTGAATTCATAAAGTAGATAGTTGCTCAGTGAATGTATGTGGTAGACCAGTCAAGATTATTTACCGTGCAGGCACAAGGCTGCACGTTGAAAGTATTGATTGGTCTTCCCCCAAGTAACGAACATAGACTCTTCCAACTAATGACACTGAACTGGCGTGGAAGATACCACCTGGGTTCAAAGAGTTAATTGGGTCCAGATAGAGTGTTCGGTCAGAGAAAAGAAAAGCATGTCGATCATATTGATAACATTCGTGACTTGATTTGAATATTACGAGAATAGTGAAGGTTTTTGGAATGAGTTAGTTGTCGATTGAATATTTGTCCTGGTGAGAAATAGAATAGGGCGTCCACGACTTTGTCATATTACAGAACAGGATGTTTGTTGAAAGGTATTATGGAGGTAGTTGGGGAATGGGCGCACGACTCTATCTATGTTCTGAAGATTGTATAATGTATAATTCCAGGCAAGTCGACTCATTGGAACTAAATGAATGCCAGAAGAACAGTTTTATTTGAAACAATTGTCCCTAGTAAACTTTTAAAATCAGCGTTTGAAGAATCAAGAAAAAGAAATAAAAATTAAGGAATAGTTTACCTTCAAATAAATATATTGAATACCTTGAACACATACTAGACAGATTTCTTAACGTATCGTTAATCATTTATGTTCCTTGAAGAGTTTCTCTGGTATATGTTACTAAGGTGCAGTTAATAAGCACGTTTTGTTTGGAATCTTGGTTATGAATTCTTGAAACCAACTGAAAACAAACCAGCGGAGCATACAATATGGTGTCACGAAGCACCAGATTGCTTTCTAGCATTTCTTTTTTACACACACGTGAATTTAATTGGTCGTGATTTCAATAGTTACAGCTATACATGAGTTCAATTAAATAGTAAGTATTTTTCACAATGTTCTTTTGTCGTCAATATAGGTTCGTTCCGGTAAGGAATATCGAATTTTCTTGCCACAAAGCAAACGCTTTATACTATTGTTGCTGTTCAAATATAAACTTTGAGTTTTCAATTTGTTCAGTCCATTTTAACCATTTGAACCCTGATGATATATCTCATAACCGTTCAGAGCAATTAACTGGTAGAATCTATATTCGTTACTTGGGAGAAGCCGAATCAATATTTTCAACGTGCAGCCTTGGGGCTGCACGCTGAAAATCTTGATTGGTCTACCACATTAATTAATATCTGCTTCATGAATGCAAGTCGTACCACGATTCTCGGCCGCAAAAATAGGCCTTTTATTCAATCTTATTTGTTTTACAAGGATTGAGGACAAGTTATGCAACTTATATTAACGTCTCTCCTTGGCCCAGTGGCGCAGGTGTGTGGGATGACCTTCGTAGCGGCAACTTCATGGCCCCACTCTTCTCGAATACTATGAAGGGATCTTTAGCCTGCATGGGGTGTGTCTCTCTCCGCACAGGGGACAGCCATTTTACGTCCTCACCCGACAGGACTGTACGCTGTGACAGCATCAACACAACAATTGACCTCGAGAACTTTCCCCGACCGAGGATCTATTCCGGGCCCTCTGGAATAAGAGACCAGCGCACTTATCCACTCAGCCACCACTCCCTGAAGCGGCCTTTTGGATTCAAAGGGTTGACTATTACACGTTAAGAAGGCATTTGCAAAAAAGCAAAAACATTTCTTTAATAACTAAACATTTTCAATTTTTGCCTCCAAAATAGATTTTATGCCCGAGGGTGTAGCGAAGAGGAGTTTTTGGAGAGGGTGGGGATTCTGTACATTTTCGTCTGGATTGTAGACTCGGATATCTATTCGCTCTTGTCAGTAAGGATGTATTACTTTCGAGACTAGATTTGATACCTGGACTTATGTTACACACTGACACACAGTTTTCTTGTTTTAATCCTTTACCTAACCTGAAACGCAGACGACACTTGCAAACAAAATACTTGAATATTTTCGTTTTTGTCTCAAAAACATAGGTTATGACCCCTCATTGGATTAAGCCATGCATGTCCAAGTACACACTTTCGTACTTTAGGAAATTAAGGGGAGTTAACTTCCCCGTAAATCTTATCCAATGGCGAAAAGTGTCAGTCATGCGGGAGAAATCGGATTCTACACTCCCTCCCCAATTGGTCATATTCACGACACTCCTGTTTTCATGACAGTTTATCGTAACAAGCCCTATCCAATTTTGAGGAGCCATAAACTATGTTCGGCTGGCTAGAAATAGGGACGAAAAAGAGAAAAAACTCGAATGGATTTTCAAAAAAATAAAATTCGAATTGTGATTATGTGAATAGCGTTGACAAATATTTTAGTTTTTGTTACACAAAAAGTTAACACCCACAGGCAACACATAATTGGTGGAAACTCCAGATAGATAACAGCATTCAAGTAACTTAACAGTCGATAAAATAAGCATACTCGCAATTTCAGCGCTGAGTTCAGGAACTTTAATACGAACACCAGTTCCTACATATGTTCATCAACGCCAACAGTCTAAATATGTTGCAGGGAATGTGAAATGAAATTTCTCTCTTCTTCTTCTTCTTCTTCTTCTTCTTCTTCTTCTTCTTCTCTTCTTCTTCTTCTTCCTCTTCTTCTTCTTCTTCTTCTTCTTCTATCATGTCGGACAGCTTTAAAGTGGAGGAAATCTTAGCACCCGGGGAGAACTATCGAACAACCGTGAGTAACTGCTGGATTCTCCAAAGTACTAGCCCGGCGTGAGTAGAGTTAGCATCGGTTGAAGACAAACGTACCATTGTCGTAGTGTACAACGCCACCGTGTTCCCACATAGGCAATAGCGATGAAGCGTCCTACCCACAGATCACGCGGGTCCGGGAGCGGACTGGGTCAAGAAAAGTTAACGGGGAAAAGCACCGGGGTTTCGCGCGGAGAATTTTTTTTTTTCGAACTGAAAGAACGCTGGTCTCCATCTGAGCGGTCAATTGCTGTGCACATAGAGGGCATTCCAATGGCATATTATATCATCCTCGTCGCTCATTCGCAAAAATTGTTGCACGTGGAAGTGGGTAGAGTCTTTGACCCATCGAGCCGACCATAGTTCAACCCAATGGTGAAAATATTTTTTTTTTCAAACTGACCGTCAGAACGCTGTTTCCTTGAATCTGGGCGATCAAATGCCGACTAGACTGCTGGTATATCGAAATGTCTCTATGTGGACTGCCACTGGCAGTCCACAAAGAGAGCATTTCGGTATATCGGCAGTCTATAGAAATCAAATCCATTTCTCATGTGGCTATTTTAACAAAATTTCATGCACCAACCCGTGTTGGGCTGCATCAATGTTGGGGCCCCAGGGAGACCCCCATAAGGGGTCCATCGGGAATTTTACCGGTGGACCATATGGCCAGTCCGCCTCTGCGCAGGTCAGGATCGAACCGTCGATCTTTCGACCTCAAGCCCAATTGTCTAAGCAATGAGTCACCACGCTCCTTTCACTGGTAATATATTTCTTTGACATTGACCCTTGGGTAGCTCCAACACTGAGCTTTTCGTGAATCAGCTGCAGGGACTTGTATCGGTAAAGAACAAAATATAAAGGAGAAAATACGCTGATTATACAAAATGACACACTGTTGCCTGAATACTACTCACGAAGAAAACAAGAGATCATCTGACAGAATTGTTTGTAAGTATTTTTTAATTATTTAGTTTAAATTTCAGGTGGTTTCTTTTATATAGTTAGTTCGTAGGTGTTTAGTGGTTAATATGGGGTTAAATAAGTAGGATTAGGTCAAAGGTTTTTGAGAATTTTAAACGAGATTTTTTACGTTAGCTTCCGTGTATTGCGTTTTGTTTTTGGATTATGGAATTTTGTGGACATGGACGGTGAGTTTGCTAGTATGGTCAAAGGTGATGCTTCGATGTTAAGTATGGCGAGCATTGAGGTGCAGACGGAAGAGGTGGTTGGTATCAGTTATGGGGTACAGGTGTAAGGTGGGTTAGAGCTAGAGGCGTTTGGGCAGTGCGGAATGGTGTACCAGGACTGCCGTGGGATGGGTTGGCAGGAGACTCTGTTGTCAGGAGATTCTGAGGTTGATGGAAGCGTATGTAAAACTTGAGGGGGAAATGGAGCAGTTGAGGGGGGTAAATTAGATAAGGCGGGATTTCCAGTGGTTACCCCGATGAAAGTAGCATATGTTGGTGGATGGAAAGTGGTTGACAGCTTGAAGAGAAGAACAGGGGCAGTCCTCCTGTCAGTATATAACAAAAAGCAAACAAACCCTCAAATGGATTAAAAGCTTGCTAGATAACCGTTCTCAATCCATAATTCTAAACGGCACACGCTCGGAACTCATACCCGTCTCATCTGGAGTCCCCCAGGGGTCCGTGCTTGGACCACTGCTCTTTCTAGCATATCGACCTTCCCCAAGACATCCAATCCAAAGTGCGCCTTTTTACAGACGATACTACTATATACTTGTCACTCACTTGCGTAAATCAGTCAAGGACCCTTCAAAACGATCTGGCAACCTTAGAAAAATGGGAAATGGACTGGGATATGCAATTCAATCCTTCAAAATGCCAAGTTATACATGTCACTAAAAGGAAACATCCTATACCCTCCAAATACTTTTTACATAATACCCTGTTACCCCAACTTTATCGGCTAAATACCTTGGCGTGGACATCTCAGACGATCTCTCCTGGGATACACTCCTAAGCAGAGCAACAAAAAAAAAGCAAATCAAACGCTTGGTTTTCTTCGCAGAAACTTAAAAGTAAAATCTGAGCCCTTTAAACCCATGGCTTACCAAACCCTGATTCGACCCCAGTTGCCATACAGCTCTAAAATCTGGTCTCCCTACACCCAAACCCAAATCGAACAACTTGAAGCAGTCCAAAGAAGATCTGCGCGCTGGGCAAAGTCTGACTTCAGACGCACATCTAGTGTCACAGAAATGTTCCAGACACTTAAATGGCGACGTCTGGACCTCCGACGTATTGGCTCAAGACTGTCCATCATGTACAAAATAACACACAATCTAGCTGCTATCCCCATTGACGGCTATCTAACCCCAATAACAAGAAGATCTCGCCATAACCACCCAAGGTGCTACAGACAAATTACAGCAACCACAGACTACTACCATTACTCATTCTTACCTAGGACTGTATATCATTGGAATACCATCCCACCCCATATCCCCTCCCTCCCTACCCTTGAGCAGTTCAATATGGCTGTTAGTCATATTGATCATGTCTCACCGTGGCCTTGATTTATCCAGCTTTTACTTTTTAACCAAATTTTTCTGATCTGATCTGATCTGTATATAGTTTTAGTCCTGTTACTATACTTCTCTAACATTCTTTGTGGCTGACGCGCCGAATGTCTATGTCCCCGCGAGGGGTTCGACATAAGTGGAAGATAGAAGAAAAGGACCTTTGGATGAGAGTAGAAAGTGAAATAATATGGGCAAAAAGCAATATGAAAAACAGAAGTGTCGCAGTTGGGGTTGTATATTTAGCAGTTGAAGGGAGCAAGCCTGAGTGGAATGATGGAAAATGTGCGGCACTCATAACCAGTGTTACGGAGCTGGAAAATAGGGGGTTCCATTGGGGACGGAGGGGAGGATATAGTGGGTGGGGACAAGAAAATTAATTTTAAAGGGAGGAAGCTCGTAGAGTTTACAAATGAAATGGGCCTGAAGATTTTGAATAGGGATGCAAAGTGTAAGGGTAAATGGACGTGGGGAAGGACCAACAGAAAGACAAAAATTGACTATGTACTTACTGACCTAGATCTGGGGGGGGGGGGGGGGAGGGTCATAAACATAGAAATAGATAACGAAGGAAATTCTGAGTTAAATAATAACCTATACGCCTGGGCGCTGAACGACATTGAATGAGTTATGAAATGTAAGCGTGGGTTCCGGGTCACACTTTCTGAAAATCACGTAAATAGTTGTGATCTGAGGAGTGATTCAGACGATTTTAGGGCATAAGTGTACAGGCACCGACCCGTCATCGGAAGTCCACTAATTCCCTTAGTTCACACACTATGCCTATATATTGTAAAATCTGACACGCTAGTAGGGCAGTAACTACTCCGCTGACTTCACCGACTAGGATAATCGTCGACTCGTAAAGTAAGGTCCTTGGTATCCTTGGTATTAACCCTTTGAACCCGAGCGGCCGCTTTTTTTCTGTCCAAGAACATGATACGTAATAATTTCATTAATTAGGATGGATGCTAAGTGCGTGTGTGTGGTAGACCAATCAATATTTTCAACATGCAGCCTCAAGGCTGCACATTGAAAAAATTGATTGGTCTAACCCTAAAAATGAATAGGACTCTTCCACTTGCTGTCATTGAACTGATATGGAAGATACCCCGGGCTTCAAAGGGTTAAGGATGGCAGCATCTGGTATAGTAACTATTTTCTGATATTTTGAACATTGTTGGCCAACAAGTTGGGGGGGGGGGGGGGGGGGGGCTTTTAAACAGCAAAGCATGGAACACTCGGCACCACAACTCCTGCGATAACCCTACCTGCTAGAGACCTGTAGAAACTTGTTAACATAGAAGACTGCTTTGTTGTCATATGACGATGGAGAAGTCTATTCAGTGGTTCCTTGATTGCATACAGATTTGCTTGTCAGGTATTCGAGCATTTATTATTTTAGCATGAAAAGGTACTGGGTTGACCGAGTGCCAATCCCCCCCCCCGCCCCCCCCCCCCCCCCCAACACACACACAAACCTGTGCATTTCTCATACTACACAAAACAATTGCTCTTTTGTAGATTTAAACAATCCGCCCGCCTGAAAACCTGCACCTGTGGTTGAGTCATTGCCAGTCGAAAAAGCACGCGAAACTTTGCATAGTAAGGGAGATAACCCAACAGGAACTCTACTGAAGATCAATTTCGTCCTCGAAAAAGGACTTAAAAATCTTTAATTTGTTTGTTCTTTGTAGTTTAACAACACTTTCAACAACAAGGGTCTCATTATGACGGAAGCTTTGCTTTGAAATGAAACCTAACTTATAAACCCGACAAGGTATCCGAACCATATGTAGTTCGACGTTACGAAATCTTGTTTGTTTACTGTGATTAATCCTTTACCCAATGTAACGACAAAAATCGGGAATTAATTTTCATTATTTTTTTTGTTTTTTGTCTCAAAAACGTAGACTATGACCTCTCTTTGAAACGAGCTCGTTCCAGAGGGATCACAACCTATGTTTTTGAGACAAAAAAATAAAAAAAAATTAGTTATTCAAGAATTTTGTTTGCAAGTGTTAGATAAAGGGTTAAGGTTGTTTTCAACGTTTCCAATGTTTCCAGTGTTTTCACTTTTTCTCCGCTTCCAATACTAGTAACTTCCAATACCAAATATTTTTGTTTTCATTGTTTCCAATGGTTTCAAGTGTTTCCAAAAAAAATCTTGTAGCTGCAGCCTTTAATAATTCTCAAACACTTTAGCAATTTTCAATGCCAACTGTTTTGTTTGGCGATAAGATATTATCAAAACCTCAGTGTTTCCACAGTTTCAAAGAAACAAACCGCCCTATTGTTATATTCCTCCTCTCATGTCTTGCCATATACGGCATCTTGATGGGAGAGTGAAACGATCAAAATACATTATCGAAAGGCTGTTTTGTCAGACATTCAACATTTTATTCTGAAGCTTCTCCATTTTGGCTCACATACTGGTTGTCCATTTCGTGGTGCTTCCTCTTCTGCGCATGTGCTATTTCTGGTTGCTGTTTATGGGAACTCCATACATGGACTGAGCAAAAAATTCTTGTTTGCCAAATTAAACGGTAACATATTCGTTTGTGCTAATCACAAGTGGAAGGTAATTTAAAACTAATTTGTGGTTTATGGCATTAAGTTTGCTGCCGTGGTTTTCTGTGATACAGTAAACTTTTCCACGATGTAACACAACACGTGCAAAAATGCGAGAGGGGGCTGGACAGGCACAAACTGATCTTGGATGAGCTTCAGGGTCGTGCTATATATTTACCATTATATCAGCAAATCTCACAATTACCAGTGTATTTCAGTGACGACAGCTTACTAGGAGTCTGTAGCACATCTGCATGACGGATTCCCCCTAGTGGTAGTTGTAGCAGTAGATGCATTCTTCCTCTTCTTTTCTAGGTGTTGTGAGGATTTTGCAAGCCAATGGCATACTGTATTAACCCTTTACCTAACGTAACGGCCAAAACCGGCCAGCGCTATTCTCAAAAATCGTCAATTAATTTTCATTATTTTTTTCATTTTTTGTCTCAAAAACATAGGTTATGACCCCTCGTTGGAACGAGCTCGACGAGCTCGTTCCAACGAGGGGTCATAATCTATGTTTTTGAGACAAAAAATGAAAACAATTAGTTATTCAAGAATTATTTTTGCAAGTGTGGTCTGCTTTTCAGGTCGGGTAAAGGGTTATTTAGTAATATTTACACCACAACTGAAATTCTCTTCAATGAACACTGCATTGGAAGTAGATTCTCGGGTGATGTAATTTTCCCATGAATACCAGTTGATCATGAGATTTATTCCACGAATGCCAATAGATCATGTGACATTCGAACATCGTACATTGATAATACGCGCTGCATTCGATATTCCAGAGTCTATTTTTACATTTTGTAATTTCTATTTACATTCTATAAATAGACTGGTTTTCCGACTCCAGTATGAGTTGTATTTTAGGCACTATATTGACAGTTTGTGGGAACGATTTTGTATCAGAAGTTACGGTGTTTTGTTTCTTTTTTAGGAATACATTATTGACCGAATTGTGGTTAGTCAAGGCGGTGTCTTGTCGATAAGCCAACTTGATATTCTGTCTGGACGAGAAATAATTCTGTTGTATGAAGGGAATAAACATAAGAATTGAATCATGACTGTTCGAAATCTACTAGATGATGAACCAAATTGCTGACGCGCAAATTCCCCATGAACTTCGCGGTTCATGGAATTTGCACGTGCTCTGTTTGTCTCATCTCTTCGTGTATTTCGAATAGTCATTATTCGATTCTTATTTATTTATTTATTGGGGTTTAACGGCACTTTCGACAGCCAGGCTTAGCATTGGTTGAAGACAAGTGCATCATCGACGTGCAGTACGCCTTAGTACTCAATGCCAATGTGCCTCGAGGGGAATTGGGATTAAGTGTCTTGCCTAACGCGGTTGCCGCTGGTGGGATTCGAACGAGGTCCCCTCGGCTTGCAGCCTGCATCTCTAACTACTGAGCCACCGCGCTCCCAATTCCATTTTTAAATGACAAAGCAGACAGCCGGAGTGTTGTGCAAGCGATAGTACTTCGCAGCTGTATTTGCAAAAACAACAATAACAGCAACGGTATAAGCCATTAGCAAAACAAGAAGGGGCCAACAGGTGTGATAATAGAGATGTAGTGGATGTCTGCATAATTTTGTGGCTCTGGAAGTCAGTATATTTGATAGTTCCGCCTTCCTCTCATGTGCTCTGTATATGTTCGCTTACAAATATGTTCTTCTGTTTTTGACACTTCAAAGTCAAAAAAGCAAACTTTCAATGATTTTATTTATTAGAAATGAACTGTCCGTTATCAAGCTATGGGGCAAACTCGGCTGATATGACGCCGATCTCGACCGATATGAACCAAGCTAGAGTTGCCCCCCCCCCCCCCCCCCCCCCCCCCCGTGATGCATTATTGAGCCCAACCAATTTGTTTATTTCGAAATGTTCACTGTTATTCGTCAAACTCAATTAGGAAAATTGGCGTTACCAGGCGTGGCGAGTGGTTTGAAGAGGAGCTTTGTATGATGATTTAATGAGGTCAACAAGCAGTGGTTAGGTGGGTGGAAAGAATAGAGTACTACAGAATATTCATCGCAAACTTTCGTAAGCGAAGTTTGTCGAAGTTGGAGAAGAGGTAGTTCAGCTATCCGAACGTCTCTGTTTCCCCAGCAACGTTCGGATAGCTGCATTGGGAGGAGAAGAGGAAACTTCGGACTTTCTGAAAGGGATGAGAAACGATAACATTGTCAGAAATCTTTAAAGGAACTGAGAATTCTTGTAATTATTTGTTTTGGTTTACTAAATAAAGCGGTAATTACTTGGATAGTTTCATATCGACCGTCATCAGCCATCGTTCGTCGGTCTCTGACCGATATGAAGTTACTCCCAGTTAATATCTGGGCCGATATGAAACTAACCAAGTAATAACCTCTAAGAATCGCTCAGTATTCCTAACCCTTTCAACACTGTGTTTCCGAATGATGTCGGCCTACCGAATGTAATTTATATCAAAGTGGGCGAATCTATTTTGTATTTATAGTAATAGTAATAGTCTTTATTGCAGTTAACACCTCAAGTGAGGCAAAAATTGCATAAAATATAAATTTCTGGCACATAATATGCAATATAGATATCAATAATATTTTTTAAATAGTATTGGAAAAAAAACTACTTTAAAAGCTTGGACTGGCTTAATTGGAAGAATTGGCGGATCAAGTTACAGATGACTCTGTATGTGACAGGATGATTATTTTGCATAATAAGAAGACATTTTTGTTGTCTATCCATCTCTGGGAAATCTGTGTTTACGTTCACAATAGAAGAAAACAATTCTTTCCTCAAAGATGAATATGCGGGGCAATACATAATAAAGTGTATTTCATTTTCGATCTCCCCAGATTGACATATGTCACAAACACGCTGTTCAGCTGGAATGGGCTGTTGTGTGTGTCTTCCCTTCTAAATTGCCAGGTTGTGGTTGCGCAGGCGGAGCTTCGTGAAGTATATCCTCGACTCTTGCGCCGAGGTATGGATTAGGTATGGTTCAAACTCATACTTGTCTTTAAACAACCGATATGTCCTCAACTTGTTCTTACTACGGCGTTTGAAATCGTTATTTATGTCACCCGCTTAAAATGGTCTTTCTTCAGTTTATTCTTTCAGGTGTTTTATTTGTTCTGAGTTAATGTTGTCAGTAGTATTAAAACCTAGCTTTTCTATTTTATTGATAAGCGGGTGCGTTTTCTTGTTTTGCCTGCATTCCATAAGTGCGTCATTCACAAGGGAATGCGAATCAGATTCAAGAGACGATAACTTTGAAATGATTTTTGCAGCTTGGCGTCTATGATTAGAGGATACCTCCCCAGCTCGGAACGCACTGCATGGTTAGACGAATATTTACTAACGTTCAACAGTAATTTGCAAAATTTTATATGAACCTGTTCACACGGTTCGCGGTCTTCACTACCGGCTGTTACTTCAGCTGCCCACAATTCACTGCCATACAGTAAGATTGGCTTAACAAGTTTATCAAATAATCGAGAAAGTGTAGCAACCGGAGGGCAATAATTTGTTTTGAAAGCATTGTGTAGAGAATACATTGCTTTAAGCCCTTTTATACTGAGAACATTTTGAGCGTTCTGTAGTTTTCCATTGTCGCTGAAGGTTATACCTAAATAATTAAAGTCAGAAATTTGTTCAAGTTCCGTTCCATACATATAAAATTTGGGAGGCCGAATTTGTTTGGTCGTTTTAAATATCATGCATTCGTTTTTTTTTTCAGTGTTCACGTGGAGACTATTCATCCCAACCATTGTTCTAATTTGTAAATGCATTTCTGAAGACCATCGGCAGTGTCAGATAACAATACTAAGTCATCTACAAACTGCAAATGATTCAGCCCCCTATCATTAAGTATCACAGGAGCCCAAGTTTCGTAAAAAAATTTGCATATATCATCAATAAAATTTTTAAATAAATTGGGTGATAATATACATCCCTGACGTACGCCGATATTTGATAACTGAGGTGGGCCAATTCCTGCGTTCGTTTTGATTAGGTAATAGCTAGATTCATACAGTGATTTTATAATATATAAGGATGCCCCTTGTATACCTATACGGTTTCAGAAGTAGAGACCTGTTAACAGTGTCAAAGGCTTTGCGAAAGCAGCGTATAGTGGCATTTTAAGCGACTTGTACTTATTAATTGTAGTTTTAAGAGCGAACGCACTATCGATCGTACTTCTTTTGTTCCTGAATCCAAACTGGTTCTCGCTGATCAATTCATTATTGGCTAGGAACACGTTAATCCTATTGTTTAAAATTTTATTAAACAAGTTTCCAATCGTAGAGCTCAAGGATATAGCTCTATAATTGTTTGGATCGTGTCTGTCGCCTTTCTTATAAATAAGACTTAGGGCGGACTGGCTCCATGACGTGGGATAATGTCCTAAATCAAATATCTGGTTGAATAATTGGCTTATCTCATCGATAATCATTGGGACAGCGACCTTCAAAAATCCTTTGAAACATAATCTGGACCGGCCGCTTTTCCTTTCTTTAATTCCTTCACCGCTGATAGCATCTCCCGTGCCGTGATACTTTCATTATTAACGGGATGATCTATTGGCAGCGAAGCAGCATTGAAATCACAAGTATGACGCCACGGGTCAAGCTTGCAACAATACAATTTTTTGAAGAACTTTACTGCGCTATCGGGATCCAGATCATTAGTTTCTTTTGGCTGCGACCTTATTTGTCTGATTAACTGCCAATAAGACTTTGGATCAGCGGATTCCCACTTTTCAAGGGTTTTATAAATGCTTTTGAAATACAATTTAGTTTTCCGTTTAGTCTGTCGTTTGTATGTCTTTTTAGCTCGAAAATATTTTATTACCAAAGATTTATCGTATTGGCTATTTTTCATCATTTTAATAGTATTTTCCATTTCTTGTTTTAATTGTTTGCAGGACTGGTCAAGCCACTTACGTTTTCTGAATTTTTTCTTGTCACGATGAGGTACTCGTTCACAGGCCGACTTGTTTATTGATTCTATTATATTCATTAAATCATTAGTCGCTTCCTCGGTGCTAGTCTGATCCCGTAAATAGGGTGTCATCCTAAACTGAAGAAGCTTGTCAGTAATTTGGGTCTGAGTAAGAAAATTCCGCGCTTTGTCTGCACTTTCATTTGTCCATTTTAATGAAAATTTTGTCTTCGTGAATTTATATTTTAGGTATTTTTCATTTGTAAGCCCTGTACGATTGTAGGATTAAATTAATGCAGATCCCCTCCACCGATGTTTTGTTGTTTGTTCTGTCATCTTGTCATCGAATGCTACTATTTTGCGTAAATTAGGTATAACAGTTTTAAAGGATTAATGTCTTGTAAAATGGCTAATTTAAACATTTGCACACTGATCAATGGCGGCTCGTCTTACACAGGCTGGCCGAAAGAAAGGGGCCCCAACCCTAAGGGGGGGGGGGGGGAGGGGGAGCTTCATTTGGAATTGTTTGAGTATTTATTTATCACACCATTCACCAAATTAACTGCCCATTTGGGAGCGCGGTGGCTCAGCGGGAGACTTCTATGCTAGAGGTCTCGAGTTCGATCCCCGTCCGGGACGACCCGCGTTGTGTCCTTGGGTAAAGTACTTTATCCCGGTTGCCCACATGGGGCACGATGATGCCTTGTACTACATGTCTTCAACCGCTGTAACCGTGTTTGAGCGGAGCTTGAACAGAGTTAGAATGTTGAGGAACTGACAGTTGCTCCTCGATGCTCTGTGGTTCTCCCCGGGTACTCCGGCTTCTTTCACCAGTAAAACTAACACGGTCACGATTAGCCATTGTGCATAAGTATGTGACCTTAAACACCAATACATAAATATATAATTGCCTATTTGCCAGTAAATATATTAAATTCCCAGTAACACTATGGAAACAGTTACAGCTTGAAATTTAGATATTTCGATAAAATTGTGCAGAGATTATGATTTTCTAATTGATATATGTTTTTCAAAACAAAATTTTAAACATCACAATATTTTATTGACAGAAACAATCTACTACCAAATAGTCAAATTCTTTACAAAATAGGAATCAGAAAGTTTGTATTTTTCATGTTTACAGCTTGCATATCTTATTACGGACTAAAATGGCTTCTTCGTTAAACTAGGTACTTTTTATGAAAAGATTTGGTAATAACAGCCGTGTTCCAAGTATACATTCTCATGAAATGTTTTTTTTTTAAATGTCTGACAGGAAATGACATAGAAAAACTAGAACTTTATGAAGAAAATCCCTTCATAGCCTTCTAAAAATAGATCATTGAAAATGTGACAACAGTTTTGACTTGTAATGATTGCAACCTTCGGAGTATGGCTACAAATAAAAACAAACGAGTTCCATTAAAATTTAACATCAAGGGGCTAGTTAATATTTACAGAGAACTCGACATGCTTGTACTGTCATGACATTGTGTGCACCCATATAACGAAATATATACTGATAATGAAAGGTCATGTTCTCCAAAAGTAACAGTTGCCATTAACAGTTTTGTCCCTTCAGTGGAAAAATTGGTGCCACCCGCAATGCTAAAGCTCCGCATTTGGCACCCAGTTGGATTTAACCATTTACCCAACGAATCGGAATGATTTACAAATTATGCAGCTGAACAGAAACATATTTTTCAAAAATATTCAACAAAACCATACCATGTGACCCCTCCTTGGAACGAACTCGTCGAACGAGCTCTTTCCAAGGAAGGTTCACGTGATATGGTTTTTGTTGATTTTTTTTCGAAAAATTTGAAAACCAATAATTAAAATAATAGATTTTGATATCCTGTGCGTTGGGTAATGGGTTAAAGGACCAAATGAGAGTGCAGCTAAATATGATAAAATCAAGTAGTCATGTCATGAAATGGCGTCCATGACATTATTTAATATTACCTGTAACTTTACCGAAATAATGAGTGATCTCAGTAAAATAATCTTGATCTTGGAATCAAATACCCACGCTTGCACATTCGAAACTGCGAATAACTTTATGACCCGTTTTGTGGGCTACCTTACATTTTAGTTCAGAAAGTACAAATTAATTCTTTAGCCGTATAAATAAAACATAAGATTGTTTATCAATAATTACCTTTACTGGTGGATTTTATAGACAGATACGTTCGTGATATAATTTTCTATTTGTGTCACAAAGTATATTTTGATTACAACATGTCTCGTACGTTGGTGTTTAGTGCATGACACTGGCCTGTAAACTTCTGCGTGTGATTAACCCTTTGAACCCTGGCGGCCCTTTTTCGGCCAGGAACATGATACGTCATACCGTCATTAAATAGGATAGCTGTTCAGGGTAGACCAATCAATATTTTCAACGTGCAGCCCCGAGACTGCATGTTGAAAATACTGATTAGTCTACCCCAAATAATGAATATGGACTCTTGTAATTGCTGCTGTTGAACTGGCATGGAAGATAGCACTAAAGTTCACAGGTTTAATAGTTAGAATCTAACGTAGAGATGTGGGAAACCTGGCGGCACAATGACATGACCTGACTCTTCAAACGGTGGAACACTTTTCCGCAGACGCCACTTGCTTGATTTCTGATTAGCAGACAAACTACATTGAGTATATACATTTTTGGCCTGTGTTTTAGCCCAAGTTTCGCGAATGCACTTTGCACAATACATTGCTTCTCCGTCAAATGCTAGAAGGCTTGGAAACATACACGTTAGTTCCAGTTTTTCCTCTTTAAAGTTCACCATTATACTTATTGTTGAAAATCTTTCAACAGTTTCAAACCAGTACATCTGCGTACATGCAATCTTTTGCGTATCGCAAACATTGGGCCGAATTCGGCAGAAACATAAGAAGGGCACATTTTTGTAATCTGCAACGAGCACTGTCGAATTTGCAGCAGTATCCAAAGGAAGAGCCCGGACAGTGGGCGCATTCAGCTTGTAAGCCGAGAGAAGGGTACCAACAGCGACAATTTCCATCGATCACCTCGATCTCCCTGACGATTTCTCCCGCTGTCCGGATTTACCCTATTTTGTTTCCGCCACCAACAGAAGCAGGTATCCATAGTAGAGGTTGTGGTGTGTGATGTGTGTGGGTGGGGTGGCACATGGGTCCTTTTTCTTTTTCTGGGAGGGGGGGGGGCAAGTAGTAGAAGGGAGGTATCACATTAGTTTCCTTCTCGCGCTGTTGGGGCCGGGGGGGAGGGGTAGTATATATATTTTAATTGTTTTTAAAATATGCCACAAATGGAGCCATCTTGAAGAACTACAACCGTTGTAGATCATTTGAAACATCACTAGCAACTTTATGATTTTTAGGGTTGTCGGTGTGGAGTTTGGGGGCCCAGGCACCCCCTTCCCCATGGCTACGTCAGTGGACAGAAGTAGTATACTGTCAACTGATAACACTTATTACTGTACACATATGAACCCATCAATTTGAAATTATTCGGCGATTTGCTCCAGACGGTAAATTTATACAACGATCTTTTGCGGTATACATTTCGTGAAAGGTGTGTGGAGAGAGAGAGAGAGAGAGGGAGAGAGAGGGGGGGGGGGCTTAGATACATCAATAGATAGATCAAATTTTGTAAATAAACTCGATACTGTTATGGTTTGGAACCAATCTAGCTCTTAAATAGTCCACCGCCTCTGTTGAGATTCAGCCGCCCGGAATATCTAAGATTTTCCGGCCAACTGAAATATTCCATCCGATTAAAGCTAAAAATAACCTAAAAATTCATTTCGCTAGAAATGTTTCCCAACTGAGACTTAATTTGACCGTATCTTTAATTCCCTTTGCCAATACCATCAGATATGTTTGTTTATTAAATAATTATGAATGAAGAATCATCACAGCTATAACTTTATGATTATGTAGCGTAGTTTCATAAATTGTGTTAATATCTTGATGTTTGTGAGGTGAATTAAATACTTATTGTTTGGAAGATCTATAGATGGAGCACGAAAGAATATCTTATATCTTTGTAAGTATAACGACATCACATTTAATCAACAATAGTCTGCACGCAAACTCCACAAAAGTGGGTAGACAAATAACCCAATGACAGCGTCAAATGCCGGAGAGCTTTGATCTGTCTCTGTATAAGGCCATGGTTGGTAAATTTTGAGTTTAGCGTTATTCCAGGTTATCAGAACAAAATGCGGAATGAGGTTATTATTAATTATTATTTATATCCTTGTGGAGAAGTGGCGTAATATATCTCTTTCCACAAGATGCATTTTTTTTATCATTTTGCACTTACACACTGCTTCCTTGCATATGTAGGTTGCCTCAGATAGTAGAACTTATAATTGTCTGGGTTATATACAGAACAGCCTATAAAAATGTACCATTAGTCAACATTATACGCCTAATAACACCAGATTATTGCCTCGTTATTGCCAGATTGCTGTAGCAATCTGGCAATAATGAGGCAATAATCTGGTATTTCAATGGATGAAGAAGAAACATGAAATGGTGTATTCTCCTGTGAATGAGGTGATCCATTTGAAGAGCCAATAATAAAGAAAAAGCTTTATTATTTCGGGCAAAAACCAAATGAGGCGAATGACGCTAAACCGCAAATTAATTAACCATGGCCTAAGAAGCCAAGTCCATGAAACTGTCACCCTAAAATACCGTTACAAAATATCGTTTCTTGTCAACCGACACTCAAACTACACACCTTTCCACGAAAAATATTGTGGTGTAACAGGTTTCTGTTGTCACTTTGCGCATTCTGTCTTTTGGTATGGTGCATATATTCTATCCATCCAAGAAAATTTAAGCAGGCTACCGCTTGGGCGTGATTAAACTCGCTTTTTGAACATCTGCATCGGTGACCTGCTTTCAGATTTTGTTGCAATCTCAACAAAATGGACAGTTTCGAAAAATATCTACCAAGCGATTAATTGTTATGAACCTGCGGGTCGGTTTGCCGCGACCCGGAACGGAAGCCTCGTTACTGTGAACAGAATGAAGGGTTGTCTGCAGTTTAGGGTTGTCTGCGTGATGTGAATTACCTATTAATTTCAATGACTGCATTTAGCAATTAATGAATTTTCTCTCTTAAGTAATTGCCACCATCGGCCTCCACACAGATCGAGTTGTCTGACGGTGTAATCAGATACACCATTCGCAGACACATAGTACGCGAATCTCATGTCAAATTCCATTCTATCTGGGGGAAGGCACAGGAGTAAAATAAAATGGAGTTTTTGTCCAAATTTATTAATTTCCACTACAGCAATCACGAAAGTGACTGGTTGGGAGTGGGGATGAACCTAATTTCCAATTTGTTTATGGGTGTGTTTATCTACAAAGAAGTTTTCTGAATTTTTTTAAACCCTTTACCCAAAATAACGGCCAAGAACGGCCCGCGCTATTCTAAAAAATCGCAATGAATTTTAATTATTTTTTTGTCTCAAAAGCATAGGTTATGACCCCTAGTTGGAACGAGCTCGTCGAGCCTCCACACAGATCGAGTTGTCTGACGGTGTAATCAGATACACCATTCGCAGACACACAGCACGCGAATCTCATGTCAAATTCCATTCTATCTGGGGGAAGGCACAGGAGTAAAATAAAATGGAGTTTTTGTCCAAATTTATTAATTTCCACTACAGCAATCACGAAAGTGACTGGTTGGGAGTGGGGATGAACCTAATTTCCAATTTGTTTATGGGTGTGTTTATCTACAAAGAAGTTTTCTGAATTTTTTTAACCCTTTACCCAAAATAACGGCCAAGAACGGCCAACGCTATTCTCAAAAATCGCAATGAATTTTAATTATTTTTTTCATTTTTTTTTTGTCTCAAAAGCATAGGTTATGACCCCTCATTGGAACGAGCTCGTCGAGCTCGTTACAATGAGGGGTCATAAACTATGTTTTTGAGACAAAAAAATGAAAAAAAATTGTTATTCAAGAATTTGTTTTGCAAGTGTCGTCTGCTTTTAATGTTAGATAAAGGGTTAGGGTTAAAAATAAAGTCCCCATTGACAACTACGTATAAGGCATGCCTCGATGAAATAGTTGGTCTTCTTCTTTTTCTTCTTATTTCTCCTGTCTTCTGACTCTATGCGCTTCCTTATCCGCACGATAACCCGAAAACGAATTGTTCTTTCCTGGGGCATTAGGGGTGTCCGTAGGTGTGTTTTGAAGGTGGGTAACGCCCATATCCCAATCATGTTATGACCTATGGACCTGGGGCCAACACCAAATGAGTCGACACTCGATGGAGGTTCAAAATATGGATCCAGGTCACTGTGGTCACCCAGGGTCATTGAATGCATTTTTCAGAATTGCAGGAAATCACATTTTTGGACCCCGCTAATGCATTCCCAACCAGAGAAACTAAATTTACTGCATCCAGTAAATTCAAGGTCAACACTGAGGGCACCTGGGGTCATTGGGTGCATTTTTCAGAATTGCTGGAAACCCACATTTTTTTACCCTCCCCCCCACCCCCTATGCATTCCTGAAGTTCATACATGCATTATTTGTACACGAAAAAACGTAGGCGTGGCGGGAGGGGGAGGGGTTCTGGAAACAATTTGCAGACACAGGGTCAAAATATTTTTCCCACCCTTCAGACAAACTCCCACCCCCACCCTAACTAGCATTTTTTATTATTTTTTCCGGGCTATTTTTGGGGACCCAGTGTTCAGTTGAGGTCAACTAAACCTGGGGGGGGCGGGGGGGGGGGGGGTAGTTTTTGTTTTATTGTTTTACACTGGTGCGTCAGGTGGTATTATGATTTTTGTTTATCTTAACTTTCTGAAATTATTCTGAACTATTTTCTCCTTCAATTGACATGCAATGGTCAGATGAGATTAGGAAATATAGATGCATGTCCATGCCTATACATGTATATCCACGAAACATTATAGCATACTAAATCAGACTGATTAAATCAATTTCACTTAGTTTCAAGTTGATATTTTAAAATACTTGCCATGTAATTCAATTTGCCTGATGCAAATTTGCCAACCACTTATCCATAACCAAGTGAAGAGCATTAGCTGTGGGTAACAACATGGAATTTATATGGATTTGAACTTACCTACACCCCTAATATGATAGTTTATATCTTTTAAATGTCCTGGCTGGCCATATAATTAATAATAAAATAATAATAAAAAGTTATACAAGCACAGAACTTAGTGATTTTACGTGGACGAAAAAAATTGCATTTTTGGTCATTTACACATTTTTTCAGCCCCAACCCCCCCCCCCCCCCCTTATTTCTGGACATATTTGGGTGACCCCCACCCCTGGGTGTGGCAAACAAAAAATTGAATGTGGGTTATGCTCATATCTCAAGCATGGTATGACGTATGGACCTGGGACCAACACCAAATGCGTCGAAACTCATTGGAGGTTCAAAATACGGGTCAAGGTCATTGAGGTCGCCCAGAGGTCATCGCGTGCATTTCTCAGAATTGCTGGAAATCACATTTTTTTACCCAATGCATTCCTAAAGTTCATACAGGCATTTTTACATGAAAAAATGAAGGCGTGTCAAAAAAATTTGAAAATGGGTCTCGCTCATATCTCAAGCATGCTATGACGTATGGACCTGGGACCAACTGCAAATGAGTCGAAACTCAATGGAGGTTCAAAATATGGGTCAAGGTCACTGAGGCCACCTAATGGCCATTGTGTGTATTTTTCAGAATTGGGGAAATCACATTTTTTTGACTATCTAATGCATTCCCCAAGTTCATACATGCATTTTTACACTCAAAAAGTGAGTGTGGCTAAAATGTTGAAAGTGGGTCATGCTCATATCTCACGTATGGTATTGGTATGCCATGTGGACCTGGGACCAACAGCAAATGACTCGAAACTCAGTGGAGGTTTAAAATATGGATCAAGGTCACTAGGATCACCCAGGGGTCATTGGGTGCATTTTTCAGATCTGCTGGAAATCACATTTTTAACCTGCTAATGCATTCCCAAGGTTCATACATGCATTTTTACACAAAACAGTCAAAAATATAAATTGCTTTCTTTATAGGACACATTTAATGCTATGCACATAAGTTATTTCCAGTTTCTTGAAAATATCTTTAAATGCTCTTTCCGAAAACCTATTTCTGAATTCTTTAAAGGTATTTTAGTCCTGAAAATAAGTCTCCATAAATTCTTTTTCTATATAATTTAGTTCTAATGTTTTTACCATTTTCACACCGCCTCGAATTTACTGGTTGCAGTTAATTCTGTTTCTCTAGTTGGAATAAATATTAGTTAGTTGGGATTACAGTTAAACAACTCAAGACATCTTGAAAATGTATTTACGGGTAAATAAAATATAAAATATACTAATAACAGCCGTGACCCAGTGAAAATATATCGCTTCTGCCCTTTCGTAATTAGTTGTCTGTTCCCCAGCTGTCGCATGGTTGTATGTATCAACATTGGTGCAGTGTGTGCATCTCATCCTCTGGTCCACTGAGTTGTGTACCGTATAACATCATGGGGTTTGTATAATTCACTAACCGGCTTGTCACGTTGATGGTGTTTACATGCTCCATAACACGACATCAAATAATACACCATCAGTTTATCGTATCAACATGGCATCTTCAACTGGAGATGAAATCATAACGACAACAGAAATGCACACATGCGGTGAACCTGTTAGAATTATAGAAGCTGGTTACCCTGAGATTTTAGGGGAAACTATACTGGAGAAAATGGAATATCTGAAACGAAAACTGGATTCTTACAGAAAACTGTTGATGCATGAACCTCGTGGACATTTTAACATGTTTGGAGCGATACTGGTGCAGCCAGACGACAAAGAGGCTGTTGCAGGAGTAATTTTTGTGCATAATGAAGGATACGGTGCGGCATGTGGCCATGCCATCATCTCTCTTGGTAGATACCTAGTAGACCGAGGCTTTACCAAGAATATTACGTCCCCAGAAACGGAAGTGAAAATACAATGTCCCAGTGGCGTTGTAACTGCCGTGGTGGAGTATCGGGATGGAAAAACTGGATATGTGAAATTCCGGAATATCCCAGCCTATGTTTCTGCGCACGGTAGGTGTTTCGATGTTCGAGATACAAAGGCGTGGATCGGGGAGTTCGTGAAAAACTGGGTGCAAGCATTTTCACAAAGTTAACGTCGTTTCACTGCTCTTGTTGAAGTGAATTGGTCCAGTGTTCCAATCTCGTACGAAGGTCATGTCCAATAAAGCTGTGTGGGTTTTGACAGTTTTGGTTTGGTACTGGTATTTTCTTAACCCTTTACCCAAACGCACAGGATATTATATTTTATTATTTTACTTGATATCATTTAACAACCAAAAAAACCTCAACATCACCATATCATGTGGTCCCCTCCTGGGAACGAGCTCGTTCCATTGAGGGGGTCACATGATATAGTTTTGTTGAACTGTTTTTTTAATATTGTTTTTAACTGTTTAATTTTTAACTTATGCGGGAGGATGCGGCCGATTCGTTAGGTAAAGGGTTAAGGTACATACCCCCGTTCCTTTCTCCACAGTGAAGTATGAGCTGATTCCGAATTATGCAAGGATACCATATCGCAATGTAATTCGGTATCAGATCGTGCTGAAACGTGACGAAAGGAACGGATGTAGTCAGAGAAGTCAGGGCCATACTGTGGTTCCAAGTAGAAAGAAAACCCGTCGAAGAATATAAACAAATGGGTCTACATGTGGTCTAGAACTAGGCAATTATATTTCGAGTTTCCTGCCTTCTTTGTGTAAAAAAATGCCGCTTTCGAGCAATTTGAAGCATGTGTGATGGATTAATTGAAAGCTTGTTTGTGTCGTTGCTTCGTCACCATTTTGAAACTTCAGTTGTGCGTAGCTTTATATTTTACAATTTATACAATATCCAGCTAATGTGAAAGATAGAAGAACTAAAACATGTGTATGTTTGTGTCCATGTAAGCAAATTTGGTTCCCCTACCTGATCAAACTCACGAACCAGGTTTGGTTCCTGGAGGAACCCAAATTTCTCTGTTTGTACCATGTAAAAAATAATGCACAGGGCTCGGGGTATTCGGTCTGATTATGGTCGTAGGCTAAATTAGTTTATTACATTAGTGAGAAATTGTAAAAGAAAACAGTTTAAGTTTAGTGAATTATTGTTCGTGATAACTTATCGAAGAAACAGCACAGGTGCTTCAATAATATGCCGGTCAGGTCAGTTTGAATGTTTGTACTTATTTATTTTTAGGGCTTTAGCGACACTTTCGCCAGCCAGGATCACCTCATATCGGACAGTTTTACGGGTGGGAAAGCCGGAGTACCCAGAGTACCCGGAGAGAACCAAAGGGCAGCGAACAAATCCACACAAGCATGGTTAGCATTGGTTGAAGACAAGTGCTCCATCGACGTGGGCAATCGGGTTTAAGTACCTAGACCAAGGGTCATAAGGCAGTTACCCCTGGGATGATCGAATCGTGAACCTTTCGGTTTCAGAATGTCCTTTTCAGAACAATAACTAATATAGTGCCCAGTTGTTCTGATAATGCCAAGTTATTGTTAAATAATGCGCGCTTATTGATTTGTGGTGGTGCTATTTTCGAATAACAGATGATGATGATTGAGTTTGCAGTGTACGTGCATACATGTCATACAGTATAATAATGCGGTACTAAAATATACAATATACAGGCATAATTAAAAAAATACACAACAGGGAGGTGTCATAGCCAGATTTGGCTGTCTCCTGACGCCCTCCGAAATCAGGACGAAAGGGCATTGCAGAAGTCAATAACCGTTAATCAGAATATGTATTTTTGAGTATTATGTTTATAAGGAATTTTGCAATATTGATAAATAATTTTGTACTCTGATTTCGTGAAATATTAACCCTTTGAACACCAGAGGCCTTTTTCCGACAGGGGTCGCAAGCTACATCATAATGTCATTAAGAGGAATGGCTACAAGCTAAATGTGTGGTGTGGACCAATCAATATTTTCAACGTGCAGCCCCAAGGCTGCACGCTGAAAATATTAATTGGTCTTACCCCAAATAATGAATATGGACTCTTCCAATTGCTTTCATTGAACATGCATGGAAGATACCATCAGTGTTCAAAGGGTTAACTCAACTATGGAGTTTTTATCATCTGAATAATATGTGGAAATATTTTATTGGATAGGTGCATCAAAGGGAAAAGTCGGCAATATAAGATTTTAATTTCGTTTGGATTTGGATATTTCATTACTCGATATGGTGATCTCGGGTATTTGTCTTGGATGTATGTTGTAGCCTCTTACACAGCCAATAGGCAGTGGCATAACAGGGATAGGAGAAATTTCCAGTCGGGACATTTTCATTTGGATTGGGGGCTTTCATGTCGACTCGACTCGCTCTTGCTGATAATCATGTACTTTCCTACGGGACAAGAGTTTCTTCTTGGCATTTGGTCACTCGTGCAGTCGATCTGATGAAATTAGGTATGTGGATGGCAAGACCAGTTTATGTTTGGTACGTGCTAATTGAACCCTCGTTTCCAGGAATGGTATCGTTTTTGTGTACACTTTTAGTGAGATGTGTCAGTCCAAAATTAATGGAGGATAAAATATTAACTGCAATCTGCGGCCCTGCTGCAGACTGCAGTTATTATTTTATTACAATATCCGTGTATAGACCTCTAATAATCAGACAAAAATGGGATGATATTATGCCTCGGGCCGAAAAATCTCTTGCGAGTTCAACAAAAAGTTGGAAAGTTCATGCATCATCACGACCAATTCATGTATTTATCCACAAAGTTTTGAATGATAATTCCCATTGACAAATTATTTATTTACATTTATTTATTTATTGGTGTTTAAGGTCACATACCTATTCACAATGGCTAATCTTGACTGTGACAGTTTTACTGGTGGAGGAAGCCGGAGTACCCAGAGAGAACCACCGAGCATCGACGAGCAACTGTCTGCTCTTCAACATTATAACTCTGTTCAAGCTCCGCTCAAGCAGGGTTACAGTGGTTGAAGACATGTGCACAATCGACGTGCAGTACGCCTTAGTACACGGGATCATCATGCCCCTATGTAGACAACCGGGATAAAGTGCCTTGTCCAAGGACACAACGCGGGTCGTCCCGTACGGGGATCGAACTCGGGACCTCTAGCATAGAAGTCCAACAGTCTACCCCTGAGCCACCGCGCTCCCTTCAAAGAAGTAATTGGATGCAGTTGGAAAATTTCTTCAGTCGGGACTTCACTCACGACAGTCGAGACAAATCCACCAATCGGTCGTCATCTCGCCTCCCCCTACCCCCGCTCTGTCCATTAGGTTTCACGTCTATATTTGAAATGTAGTTGTCTGTGTAGACCGGTACAAGTTAGTTTTTCGGGTAAAACTGAGATATCAACAGGCGAGGCAGAGATGTGCAACTAAAATATTGCAGTGTTCCATGTCAATCACTCTCACATATTATATGCATGAAATAATAGCTCGTTTAACTAACCATTTGGACCCGATAGAGCGTTTCTCCGGTCCATGAACATAATGCGACTTGAAATCATAACGTAGATGGTTGCTTCGTGAATTTGTAGGTAAACAAATCAATATTTTCAATGCAGCCCCAAGGTTTACCATTGAAAATATTAATTGGTCTTCCCCCCAAATAACGAATTTGGACTTATCCAATTGACGTCATTGAACAGGCATTGAGTATTCCAAAAGGGTTCAAGGGTTGATTATGGGTCACAACACGCTTTTGATCACGACAATATTCACTGTGATCGACTTCGGTGCAGTAAGCCGTAGTGTTTAGTTTAAAATCGCTTGGTAGAACCACAGAGAAGAACAGTTCTTTCTCTACTTTATGGCAGAACCGACAATCGTGTTCCGAATGATATTTGATACCCCCCCCCCCGCCCCTGCACCCCCATGTACCTCAAAATAAAGGTATTTACTATCTGTACACGAACCTCCCTACCATGTTCTCACAACAAACTTCCTTTGCTTTATAATGTAATATATCTCACGTGACTTCCTTGCATTCTGATTGGCTGAAAGACGATACCCTATTTCGTGTAGTCTGCATCCACAGAACTGACCAGGCACTACACCCAGGCACTACACGTTTTCTGTTTTTAGCACACTACTATATCAGTTTTCTTTTCATATGGGCGAATAAAACTGATCAGGCTAAATTTAAAAATCGATTCACAGAGGCACAACATCCACAAACGAACCGGAAAGAAATCTTTGTAGAAAAATGTATCGCTTTTCCATTGTTGAAGTCACATTTTTCGAGGCGTTCATTTTATTCCTTGAGAAGATGATCCATATCTCGTTTCGAAGAGAATGATCCATACCTGGGTCCAACTTTCATGAGAACGCGTCCGGATATGAAAAATCGTTTGTTTCGCTGCTCATATTATTTCGCTATTTAATTGTATGTTTTGGGCAGTAAACGAATAAATAATGGAATTCAATTGAATCTTCGGAGTTTGTATCCTGTGCTGACCCATTCGGTAATGTATATGTGTGACAAATGTGTGGAAATTATCAAACTGCGTTCTCAAATTTCGAAAATTTTAGTTTTCATTTGCGAGTTGCGCGATTCTAGAATACACAGTTCCGTTTGGGGGAAATGTTTTGTTTACCCTTGCCGACCGATTCAAAACCTGTCTTCTGCTCATATCAATAATCCAAGTTAGCCGTGTTTTGGAAGAAGAAAATGTTTTTTAAAAACTACATGGTATTTTTTTCTATATAACTCTGGTTGGTAGGGCTGCTACCTTGGTAATAGATTAACAAATCGGACAGATGTTTTTCTTGATGGGTGTTCGATATAATATAAGGATTAGTGCATGTCTTGTCGTTGACTGCGCCCATATAGTGCCCAGTGAGGAGGTGTAGTTCCCTCCGCTTCGCGGCGGGAACTACACCACCTCACTGGGCACTATATGGGCGTAGTCAACTCCAAGCCATGCACTAATCCTTAAATAGTATCACTCCAGCGGATCAAATGCTATCTTATGGTTTTTAAGCGGTGGAAAAGATATAGAACCGCTGGCTGCTTGCTAATAAAATACTCATAAAACTACAAGGTTACGTTTTGTTCGAGAGTGTCGACGGGCATTGTCAAACAAATAGTAACCAACTAATTATCCTGGAAATGTGTAAAAATGCTTCCCATCTGTTTGGCTGATCCAGGCTTAGGAGATCAGTGGTTGAAGCTCGGACTGCTCCTGTGGTTGTTTTCATCTATAAGAAATTCTTGTCCATTGTTACCTCACCTTACTCCTCCCCAGAACCCTACGTACCTCAGATTAAATGCTTGCTAACAAACTACCCATAAACTATAAGCTTACAGATAGTTGCATCTAAGTACTTAATTCTACGAACTGCACCTCAGAAAAAATCAGCGACACTTGTCTTTTTCAAATTTCCGGGATGCCATAGAATAAAGAAAGGACGCTAGTTTTGTTTACATTGGCATGGTGGAGGTTCGAACCCACGCCGAGAGAGTTTCTTTCGGCACCAACCGCCTAGCGAAACTATACTGAACCACGCACACCACTCGGCCACCGACAGATCCCACATAACAAGCTTTCCTAGATTTATACTGTAATGGTGTTAATCAGAAGATCAGCTACTGTCTAATGGTTTCTAGGTGGTGGAAAATATATAGAACTTCTGGCCGCTTGCAAACAAACTAAAAAAAACTGTGAAAAGGAGTAAAATACTCTCCATTTATTTGGCTGTAATCTCCTGTACCCCCCCCCCCCCCCCCCCCGAAAAAAATGTAAGAATGTAGTCTTCGGGGTAGCTCTCCTTTGCCTTTCTAGCACCGTGACTGGTTGAACTGCAAGACAGTACTGAGGCTTAGCGCCCTGAATAATCTGAGAACTACTTAATTGCTTCATTTTAACGTCATCTTCACACCGAAATGAGGCCAGGGGCAATCCAGTGAATACACGCGTCAAGCAATTAAAATTGGAGGACGATCGAGAAATAGTTACTTTTGCATAACCTGAAGTTTCTTACTGTTTGAGCCTAGTGGCAGAGCATGGCGGTGGTGCTGGTGAAATTAGGATGTCAGTATTATGCCTCCTGATGCTTGACGGCAACGTTGCCAACGCTCATTAGAGCTCGACACACCGGGGCTCGACCAGTTCCATATCTGAATTCAAGAAGCACTTATTGAATAGCCACAATAATAATAGAAGTCTCTCTCCTCTCTCTCACTCTGGAGTGCACACATAAGAATCCTGCTCTAAAGTAATCCTTTTGCTACACAGGTGACGGAGGGCTGGTTGGAAATGGGCGGCGGGTTGTTTTCGGTGCCGGGTTTGTGGGATCTGTCGGTTTATCACATCTTCGATGTTTAACCTATTCCTGAACAATTCTCAATCACGAACAGTTGACAAATGGTAAATTGTCTTTTTCTATAGTTTTCGACGCCAGTCACATGTTTTCGGGCTAACTTTCCCATTACTTATGTGGCATATTAAGGTGCTATATAGGTAATAGAATTTTGTAAATTTTGAATATTCCACCTCTCATTTTCCTTCAATGCAAATTAAATACACAAATTATACATCAAAATACAGGTTGAGATGTATAGAGCATGAAACACATATGTGATCAACTCATATAGTTGACAATAGACACCACTGGTTTCTGAAAGTTTGCAACCGTATTCGTACCAGAACTGATAATAAAATAATATTTTACGAGAATAACTTGTGGCCAAATATGTTTCAGATATCCAAGAACAAAACTAGGCATTCAAAACACTTTCGAATCGAGGGATAGGACTGCATTTGGGAAAAAGGACAACACTGTCTGTATTTTTATTGAAGATTGATTCCATGTTCGACAGACGAGCGCAAATCACTTGACACCACGAATTTCCATCGTAATTCTAAGAAATTTCAACAGGTATCATGATACCTTGCATAGAATATGGCAGCTGTGCAGCCTCTATATAATAATAGTATGCTATATTAAGGCGATCTTTCTCATTATTTGATTTTAAACAGCGTTGCATATCGATGCTTTTTCCGTCCGATGACGTTGACTGGAAATCGAAAGTACATTTGAATGTAAACAAATGCGAAGGTTTTGGAATTTATCCCCTTGCAGCTCTGCCACTGCGTTATGAATAATTTTGACGCCCTAGCTTTGTTCCTGGATATGTGAAGCACATTCGGCCACAAGTTGTTCTCGTGAAATATTATGTACTTAGATTCAGATTCACATAATGTATTCACAGTATACATAAACAATGGTTACAAATACATATATTTCATAAGTTTAGTAAATAGTATACTGTAGGGGGTGGCAGAGCCAGATTGGCTGTCTGCCTGTCAATCCCTGGAAGGAAGTGTAGTTGCAAACACACTGTGACCAAATGGTTAGGGGGAAAACAGTATGTGACGCTAAGTTGGAACTGGGGCTCGAATTTTTTCATTGCTAAGATGTATTTGCAGGATGTTTTTCGGCACAAAAGCCAGTGGGAGATCGGTGGTTAGGGATTGATACATTGGTACAAAACTAACCGCTCTTGGAGGCAACTCCATTGCTCTGAGCCAGGTCCCATCAAGCACTCGATGGCGTTCGGAGAGCGATAAAAAGATAAATCTATGTGAACTGAACGTCAATGTCGGTCAGCGCATTCGAAGGGCATCATGTTTGGTGCGCTCTACGAATACGCCTGCAAACAAGTCTCGCATTTTTATTGTGCTTGGATCACCTACTGGGCGCAATCAGTGATGCACCTCATTTCTCTCCATGGACCATAGAGAATGATGAAATGCATTACCACCAGCGTTCAGCAATTGCTCTTCGATATTACTGTCAACAGATTCCTATTGGGGTGTTTAACGTATTTTTGGTGTACTTGTTGGGGTGAGCAGCAAGTTTGACCAAGCGGGGGTTCCAGAGTACGTCTATTGAGTTACGTAAATACCTATTGGGGTATTGCTGATTACAAGTTTACTAAGTGCAGTCAGGTCAGTAGGGATTATCACGACTGACAAAAGTGAAATAAGATGAAAGAAATTTAGATGTCAAGTTTTTCTAAAACTGGTTTCTGTGACTGATATTACGAGTTGCGTCGTCGAGAGCGTTCCAAAGTTTCGGAAAGGAGTATAAAGGGAGTTTATTAAGAGATTTGGTGTGGGTTTTCTCTCCGTGTAGGAGGCCAAATTGTCTGGTAGTCCTACCAGATTAATTGACTACTACACTAAATATATCACTAAAGGAGGCCGGTAATCTACCATTTTTCCAGCCAAAGAAGAACAGCAAAGCATATGATTTAAACAAATCATCAACCTTAAGGAATCTATCTTTCTTGAATAGGGGATCTGTATGGGATTTGTATTTTCGGTTATTAATTATTCGTAGTGATTGCTTTTGCATGTTCGTGAGTTTCTTAGTCACTCTGGAACCCCATATCTGGACTCGGTATAGCAGCTGGCTGTGTATTAAGGCGTAGTATAGTGTTTTCATGGCCCCACGGGGGAGAATTCTCTTGACTTTGTTAAGACTATTGTTCGCGAGTGCTATTGTGGAACATAATCGCGATATTTTAGCCTTGTAAGTCAAATGTTCATCAATGTTTATTCCTAGAAACTTTAGGGATTTTACAGCTTCGGTGGCCCCAACTTTGTTCATTATTTGGTTGTTTATTTTTAGCTCTTGGCAAACATTATTATTGCTTCTTTCAGTAGGGTGCAATACAATATGCGTTCTTTGTTTCGCATTCAACCTTAGCTGATGAGCAGAGCACCATTCATATAGTTTTTTTAAATTCATGATTAAAGTACGTTGTTATGGGGTTATTAGGTGAGCCTGAGCAGTTCGCAGTAGTGTCATCGGCAAATGATAAAATATTGAGTGAGGTTGAGTTACTAATATCGTCGATATATAGAAGGAAGAGGACCGGTCCTAGAATTGAACCCTGTGGAACGCCACAACACTGGTTGGCAAGGTCTGACTTACATTCCACATACATACCATACTGCGATCAGTTAGACAGGTAGCTTCTAAACTATCTGTTAATGAGACCTTGTATGCCATACTTTTCCAGTTTGACAAGTAGTATTTCATGATTTATCGTGCCAAATGCTTTAGATAGGTCCAGAAATAATGCTAAGGTACTGTTCTTTTCCTGGGTGGATTGTACTATATTGCGTTCGGAATTCGTATTGGAGAGGGTATAAACTATTAAACCTGTTTAGGAAGTTTACAAGTCTCACCCCCATGAGCTTTTCCGTATTTTTTTTAGAATACAGGAAGTATATAATCGGTCTGTAATTAGTAAAACTATGCTCGTCACCTGTTTTAAAAATAGGTATAACCTAATTTGCATTTCGTCCGGTAGTTTGCCAGTAATGAATGAATTGTTAATAATATGTGCGAGAGGATGGACTACTTCCTCTACTGTTTGTTTCAGAAGACATGTGGTGATGTCGTTGCAATCTTTCGACAATTTTGGCTTCATTTTATTTATCACATGGCGAACTTCTATTGGATTAGTTGGGGTGATATAAAATTTATTTGGAACGTCACTATTCATATGGTGCAGGTAACAGTTATTTGACTTCGGAATATTTTCGAATATTTGTTTTCCGATGTCCACGAAGAAAGTATTGAATTCTTTTGCTATGTGGCGAGCTTTGTTTATCTCTTTATCACCGTGAACGAAAAACGAGGGTAATTTAGCTTCGCGTTTTCCCTTATCGATGGCTTCGTTTAAAATTTACCATGTTTTAAAAGTGTTAGTTTTGTTTTCGTTTAGGTGATCCCTGTATTAGATTGCATTGCTTTTTAACCTTATTGAAAGTCCTACTGTAGTTTTGATAGCTTTGAATATTCTGTTCAGTGGGCGCTTTCAGTTTTTTATGATAGAATGTTTGTTTATTGTTAGAAGATATGACAATCCCACTGGTCATCCTAGGTTGTTTTTGATAAACTTTTTGTTCTGCCGGCCACGTTTGAAGAGGAATGCTTTTCGTAGGATTCAAGGTAAATGGTTAGGAAGGTTTCATAAGATGTGTTAGGACAATTTGCTTGCAGTACTGGTGAAAAATCCCGTTGTGATAGCAGCATCTCGAATTCTGCAATACTCTCTGGATTTATACTTCTTTTCAAAATAAAGCTTGGCGGATCATTTAACATAGGTACCACTTCAATATAAAAAACAACAAAGTGATCTGAGACATCGGATATAATTATCCCGGAACAGGCTGTTTCTGAAAGACTATTATCAAAGATATGGTCCATCAGGGTGGGGGAATGACTAGTTACTCTGGTTGGCTTTGTGATATAAGGTAAGAATCCCTAACTGAACATGAGATCGGCATATTCTTTCGTCTTGGGGTGTGTGCTAACTTTCAGAAGGTTCAGATTAAGATCACCCATGATATAAACTTTTTTATTTTCCGCATTCAGAACATCAGTTAATTCATTTAGTTTTGATGGGAAAACATTAATATCGACTTTTGGTTGTGTATTGGGCCTATAAATGACACCGATAATTTTGGAATTATGTTTATCTTTGACTTCAATAAACAGAGATTCGAGAATATGAGGAATAAATACAGAGATATCACATATAACTTTGTAAGGTATTCGTTCTTTAACATACAGACTTACTTCTCCTCGACCATCATCATTCTCGAGTCTCATTTTATTGATAATTGGATGATAACCTTCCATGTTATACGATGTGTTTGTGGGAATTTGGAATATTTCGGTAAGTCCGATGATATCGAAAAAGAGTCTTCTGATTGCAAACTGCATATCATGTTTTGAAATGAGTCCCAATGGGCATTAAGACTTTAGCAGTTGATGTGGAATAAGGAGAATCCTACTTCTATTTTAGTTTTCGATCGGAAGTCATTGGGTGAGAAGTAACTGCAGTCGTGTACATGATGTTTGAATGGGGATTCGTCATTATCGGGCAAATAACAGACTTTATTATTGTAGAGCCGCACAAAATAGTACTCTTCGTTTATATCTACCTCGTCGAGTGTGATACTACCCGCCATCAATCATTAATAATCCACCATAATCTCCGGTCGGATAGGTATGCAATATATTCTAAAGCACAATGGATTGGAAAATAGACCCTTCTAATACTCGCAAGGAAAAAAGTCAAGACCGGGGGCCCATTACAGTTTTGGCGTCACTTCTGCTACATTTTTGGTTACTGGTTGTTGCTGTAACAGGGGTGGGGTAAACGACTCACCAGGGTATAGAACCCTGTCCGAAATCTCCCTGTTGTTCTTCGCGAATCTGGATCAACTAGCAATGGATAAAATATAACTCAACTCCAGAGGCAGAATAACCAAGTTATGTGTTGTGGTCTGGATGAATACACAATAAAATAGGAAACCAGTTCATACGTGGTTTATTAAGAAGCCAAAAAAATAGTAGATAGATAGATAGATAATCTTTATTCAACAACATACACTAACATCAAATGAAAACACGTGATAAAAGCAAGCACATAGATATTATAATCAAGGAAAATGGAAGATAATTCAAGGGTGTGTGTGTATGCTGTTGGGAGATGGCATAGCCCAAAGGGGCTGTCTTCCTGCCATTCCCGATGCAAATAAGTGATGCGGCACAGGCTAAAAATTATGTTAGGTAATAGGCCACGTTGAGACTGGCAGGCACTGCATATTTAAAGATGAGATTCTACTTTAATTTATTATTTAGTTGCCTAATATGCGGAAAAGGTCATTTAAGGCGACCGTGTCGCTGTCAACTTTTCTCAGAAAATATTTTTTTCTCCTTCATTCCTTCCCTTTCTCTTTTTTTTGCAAATTATTACGTGTGAAAATAATATCTTACATAACTCTATGACGACTATGCAAACTGTGAAAAAAAGAAGAACGGCATGGTCGCCTCACGGATGGTTTCGACAAAATTATGAGCAAGGGCGTAACAGACCGACTAGGACCATGTCAAGTAGCAGAATCGCTTAATACACGTACACGTGAATACTCGCATATGCATTACATATGTATTTATACACCTACATACACATATATACGTATACATATATATACATATACTCACACATACATATATACACATACACTCACACATACATACATATGTGTACACACACATATATATTCTTGATTGCCCTATACAGCACAATCTAAGCAATATGGATTAGTACAGGACACTGTCGTTGCGTAAGAATTGATCATATTTTGAGTGATTGCCTTTTTAAACAAGTTACGATTAGCTAGATTTCTAGTGGGGAGATCGATATTGTTCCAAAGTTTGGGGAATGAGTACGCTGGAAATGTTTCTAGCGCTTTAGTTCGTACTTTTTGTAATTTTAGGAGACCAGATTGCCTGGTTCTCATTCCGTCGTCGTTATGAATGATTTCGAAGTAGTTGTCAAAAGACGAGGGTAGAGATTTGGTATGTCAGTCGTATACGAATAAAAGTGATTCGGCTCTGTAAATATCTGAAACTTTAAGAATTTTTTCTTTCGCGAACAGGGGATCTGTGTGGGAATTATATTTTTTATTGTTAATTATGCGGAGGGCCCTCTTTTGCAATAGGAATAACTTGTTTGTCCCCCGGCAATGTCCCCATATTTGAATGCCGTACAGCAAATGACAATGAATGAGGGAATAATATATTAATTTTAAGGCATGATGCGGAAGAATGTTTTTAACTTTATTAATGGCGTAAAGGGCGCTAGAGATCTTGCGGCTTATGGACGCTATATGATCGCTATAACTTAGTTTATCATCCAGTAAAATACCAAGAAATTTTAAATCTGATTTACCTACACCACCACACCTTTTAATTTCCTGTCCACCGATGAATAGCTTGAGAGATGTATCTAATTCTTTAAGGGGTGATGAGGGGTTGATAATTATATATTTTGTCTTATTTGCGTTTAGAAGCAGACTGTTCGCCGAACACCGGGTTAGCAATTTCTGCAGTTCTTGATTTATCGAGTAAAATAGTGTGTTAAGATCCTTGTCAGACTTAAAAATGGTTGTATCGTCCGCAAATGATAATAACTTTAGTAATGTTGCGTTAGAAATATCATTTATGTATATGAGGAATAGGAGAGGACCTAAAATGGAACCCTGTGGCACGCCGCATGTCACTTTGGCATGCGGCGAGTTGTTGTTGTTGTATACAACATATTGAGACCTATCTTTTAAATAACTTTTGAACCAGGATTTCGCAACTCCACGGATGCCGTAAAATTCCAGTTTATCTATCAAAATATCATGATTAACGGTATCAAAAGCCTTAGATAAATCTAAAAAAACCGCAAGGGTGCTATCTTTAGATATTTTGTTGTTAGATTGGGAGACTGAGTTTAAAAACTGTAGGAGGGGGTGTATTGTTGAATGGCCTTTCCTAAAACCGTATTGGTTTTGTGTAAGAACATTATGTTCTGCTAAATAGTTGTACAGTCGGGTGAATGTTACCTTTTCTAATATTTTTGAAACGGTTGGTAGAATACTTATTGGTCTGTAGTTACTAATTTCAGTTTTCGCACCAGATTTATATATGGGTACAACCTTGGCTAGTTTCATTTTATTGGGAACTATTCCATTTTCGAGAGATTTATTAATTATGTGGACCAAGGGAATTGCAATTTCGCTTATGACTTGTCTGAGTAGGTTACTTGAGATACCGTCACAATCCGTACTGTTTTTGGACTTCAATTTAGTGTCAATCGCGATGACCTCATCTACTGTTGTTGGCGCAAGGAAAATACTGTCCGGGAAATTACCCTTAAGAAAGCTTGAGTAGTGTGTATCAGAACTTACTATGTTTTTCTGAGTTCTCTCACCGACTGTAGAGAAATATGTGTTGAGTTCTTTGGCGATATCTGCCGGGTCCTTAATTTCCTTATTGTTTATTTTAAATGACTCGGGCATCATATATAGGGGTTTGGACATATGAATTGCTTCGTTGATTATTTTCCACGTGTTTTTTATGTCATGTTGGTTTTTTGTCAGTACAGAAATATAATATTGTGATTTACTAGCACGTTTAATTTTGTTATATAAAGTGTTATAATCTTTATATATTTTTTTGTTATCAGGAGTGGGTCTTTTCAATTGTTTTTTATATAATTTAACCTTTATGATTGAAGATATCATTAGTCCTTTTGTAATCCATGGTTTTTGTTTGACAAATTTATTAGGCAGTTTTGTTTCTACAAGCGGGAAGCTTTCTTCAAACAGATTGAGGAATATATTAATGAAATTACAGTAACTTGTGTCTGGGCAATTGGAGTTCAAGACATCTTGAAAGTCATGTTCGGATAATTTGATCTTAAATGTATTAATATTTCTGTTATTAAATTTACGTGAGAAGTTAGTTTTGGGGTATGATTTGTTTGTTTTAGCTGTCTCAAAGTAGAATGTGCCAAAATGGTCTGAGAGGTCTGAAATTATTATTCCCGTATGTATACCATCTGTACTATTAGAATAGATGTGGTCAATAAGTGTTGCCGAATATTCCGTTACTCTCGTGGGTTTTGTGATTGTCGGAAGTAAGCTATGGCTGAACATAAGGTTTAAAAATCCGCCAGTGGGCTTGTGCGATGCAAACTTAATGAGGTCGAGGTTGAAATCGCCAAGTAATATACATTTCTTATGTTCTGCGTCTACCAATTCACACACTGTACTCATTTTGGAAATAAACACTTCGAGATCGGCTCTTGGTTGGGTGTTGGGTCTATAAACGACGCCAACTATAAGAGAGTTCTTATTTTTATTAAGGATTTCTATGAATAGCGATTCCAGGACGTGTGGGATAAAAACAGTTAAGTCTGGCCGTGGAATGTATTTTATATCATTTTTTATAAATAGCCCGACCCCTCCCCTACAGTCGTCACTACGGAGATTAAATATGGGTTCATGATATCCCGGAAGCCGATATGTTATATTTTCTGGTATGTTAAAAGTTTCTGTTAGTCCGATGATGTCAAAAAAATTATTGTCCGATTGTAAGTCACTTATTAAGACGTTCAGTTCGTCCCAGTGGGCATTTAGACTTCTACAATTCAAGTTGAAGACGCTGAAGGATTGTTTTACGTTCGCAATATTTTCGCAAAATTCAGATGGGGTGTGATATGAACAGTCGTTGTTTAAGGTATCGAAGAGGGAAACAGTTTCACCTTCGTCTACAGAATCCCGAAGTAGGGACTTATAAATTTCTATGAGGTTATACTGGTCGTCAGTCTGGACATCCAAAGTATCATCATTACCCGCCATCGTATATTCTAATGTATGAGCCTAATATATGAAAGACATTTATTTTGCTGTATAAAGTACGATACGTGGTTGCCAGTGTGATAATCGTAAGAAATGGAAAGCCTGTGCCGCAGAAATTATTGGCTCGGAGATAAATCTATCCACTAACTACATGGGGGGATTTTCTTGGGGCAATGTATTAGCATTTGCATGGCACGCACCATCGAGCCTAGGAGAAATACTTAGGGGGGAAAGATTTGCCTATAGAAAAGTCAAGGATAGGCAAGGAGAGAGGGGGATCAGTACGAGAGAGAGAGAGAGAGAGAGAGAGAGAGAGAGAGAAAGAGAGAGAGAGAGAGAGAGAGAGGCGGATGTGGAGATGGGGGAAAGATTTGCCTATAGAAAAGTCAAGGATAGGCAAGGAGAGAGGGGGTCAGTACGAGAGAGAGAGAGAGAGAGAGAGAGAGAGAGAGAGAGAGGCGGATGTGGAGATGGAGGCGAGAGCAGGAGTGAGAGAAGGAGGTATCTCAATACTTGTAGCCAATCAAGTATAAATATAGATTAGTACGCAACTGGACAGGTAACAGTATCTTGTGTGTGTATACATACATACATACATATATACATATATATACACAAATATATATATTGCAGGCGATTTGTGTCACATTGTGCCATTTGTCCTCTAGTTCTCCACGGACGTCTCATTTGCCATGCAGACGCTGAACACAATTATTTACTGTCAATCCTGGCTCACATGGGCCAGAACAATCATAACAAGTACAGTACAGTGGGTGAAAAGAGGTCACCTTCCTCTATTTACATCCGAATTTACTATATGTTTACTGATGGAGTTACTCAACGGTAGCGTATCCACTACCGAAGTCATGAAGAGTAATCACTTCATGGGTTTTAAAGCTATACACGTCTCTTGGGTGGAGACAACAGTGTTGTTTGGATTACCCGGAGATCACATGATTCCTGTCGACCAATCAGTGGTTACAATGGAGGCGTTACGGGTCGACGAGGGATAGTTTGTTATGAAATTTTCAATATTTACAATTAGGGTTACTCATCAGCGGACACTGGACACGCACGTGATGTCTGTGATAGGTGTGATCTAACAGTGTGATCTCCTATGACTTGGAGAGAGAGAGAGATTGGAATGAACATATGTGTGTGTAATGTATGTAATGTATATTATAGCTATATAGAGTATACATATACATATCAGTAAACAATTATTTTTCTTTTTTCCATATCAGTGAATATTGTTTTTACTTGGCAGGGACTTGATTGCCTTTCGGTTTACACTTATGGGACCTGTCACCAAAGAGTTCAGGGCTGGGTCATATTATCCAGCCTATGCCAATGGTGTGGTTGCCAGATAAAACAATTTTTTAAAATGACTCAGTCTTGTTACTTGTGTGGCTAGTCAGATAAAACAGTTATTTAACACCTGACAGAGGATGTCTCTGATAGGTGTGATATAACAGTGTGGTCTCCTATGACTTGGATATTTATCTCTCTTGGCAGAGACGTGTTTGCCATGTGAGGTACACCTATGGGACCTGGCACCAGTGAGTTTAGGGTGGAGAAATTAGTATGATCCAGACTCAAACTTGACACTGATATGCCTAGCTAGAAAAAACAGTTAATTAACACCTGGTTGTGGGTGTGTGACAGGCGTGATCTAACTGTGTGCTCTGCCATGTAATGTAATAAGTGAAAGGGGGGGGGGGGGGTAGTTTAGGGTGGTGAGGTTGTATGACTCAGACTCAAACTTGACACTGATATGCCTAGCCAGATAAGACAGCTAATTAACACCTGGTTGAGTGTGTGTTAGCCAGGTGTGATCTAACTGTGTGATCTGCCATGTAGTGTAGTAAGTGAAGGGGGAGGGGGAAGTTTAGGGTGGTGAGGTTAGTATAACTCAGACTCAAACTCGACACTGATGTGCTTAGCCAGATAAGACAGTCAGTTAACACCTGGTAGAGGGTGTGTTTGCCAGATGTGATCTAACTGTGTGATCTGCCATGTAATGTAGTAGGTGAAGGGAGGAGGAGTTTAAGGGGGTGAGGTTAGTATGGCTCAGATTCAAACTTTGACACAGATATGCCTAGCCAGATGAGACAGCTAATTAACACTTGGTTGCGGATGTGTTTGCCAGGTGTGATCTAACTGTGTGATCTGCCATGTAATGTAATAAGTGAAGGGGGAGAGTTTGGGGTGGTGAGGCTAGTATGACTCAGACTCAAACTTGACACTGATATGCCTAGCCAGATAAGATGGTTAGTTAACACCTGGTAGAGGGTATGATTGCCAGGTGTGATCTAACTGTGTGATGCCATGTAATATAATAATTGAAGGGGGGGGGGGGGAGTTTAGGGTGGTGAGGTTGGTATGACTCAGACTCAAACTTGACACTGATATGTCTAGCCAGATAAAGACAGTTAATCAACACCTGGTTGAGGATGTGTTAGCCAGGTTTGATCTAACTGTGTGATCTGCCATGTAATGTAATAAGTAAAGGGGGAGAGTTTGGGGTGGTGAGGCTAATATGACTCAGACTCAAACTTGACACTGATATGCCTAGCCAGATGAGATAGTTAATTAACACCTGGTTGAGGGTATGATTGCCAGGTGTGATCTAACTGTGTGATCTGCCATGTAATATAATAGGTGAAGGGGTGGAGTTTTGGGGTGAGGTTAGTATAGCTCAGACTCAAACTTGACACTAAAGTGCCTAGCCAGATAAGACAGTTAGTTAACACCTGGTAAAGGGTGTGTTTGCCAGGTGTGATATAACTGTGTGATCTGCCATGTAATGTAATAAGTGAAGTTAATTAACACCTGGTTGAGGGTATGATTGCCAGGTGTGATCTAACTGTGTGATCTGCCATGTAATATAATAGGTGAAGGGGTGGAGTTTTGGGTGGTGAGGTTAGTATAGCTCAGACTCAAACTTGACACTAATGTGCCTAGCCAGGTAAGACAGTTAGTTAACACCTGGTAAAGGGTGTGTTTGCCAGGTGTGATCTAACTGTGTGATCTGCCATGTAACGTAATAAGTGAAGGGGGAAGAGTTTGGGATGGTTAGGTTAGTATGACTCAGACTCAAACTTGACACTGATATGCCTAGCCAGATAAGATAATTAATTAACACCTGGTTGAGGGTATGATTGCCAGGTGTGATCTAACTGTGTGATCTGCCATGTAATATAATAAGTGAACGGGGGGGGGGGGGGGGGGGGGGGAGGGTTCAGGGTGGTGAGGTTAATATGACTCAGACTCAAACTTCACACTGATTTGCCTATCCAAATAAGACAGTTAATTAACACCTGGTTGAGGGTGTGTTTGCCAGGTGTGAGCTAACTGTGTGATCTGCCATGTGATGTAATAAGTGAAGGGGGAGGAGAGAGAGAGTTTAGGTTGGTGGGGTTAGTATGACTCAGACTGAAACTCGACACTGGTATACCATTGAGAGAGAGAGAGGGAGAGAGCGAGAGGGGGGAGGGGGGAGGGGAGAGAGAGTGTGAAAGCGTAAGAGAGATAGAGGGGGGTTGGAATTAGCACATGTGTGGGTAAATGGTAGACAAGTCCTTGTCTTAATATGCAGAGAAACTATATATACACAGTGGATTTGCTTATGGTACAGGATGGTACAGGATATTACACAGGGTAATAATTATTTGTATTCAACCGGGATGCTTAATGCATTGGGTTTAATTTTGCTTTGAATGTTCAGAGTTTTTTGTTTTGTTTTTTTTTTTAAAGTTTTTAGGCTACATATATTCTTCCCAATGTGAGCTGTCATTTTTTCTCACCTCCAGGATGACACGTATACCTGAGACTCTTATCCTGGTGCGCATTCTCTTGTCCTTTCTAAGCTTGAATGCTAGACTGGCTAGTTTGCCTCTCTCCCTTTTCATTGATGGGGGCAAGTCAGTTCTGACACTCTTTGTTGTTTTAAAAAGTTTGGGGGCGGCTTTAAGGATAGTTTGTTTGTCTCTGCCTGAACCCAGTCTGGCTATTATGGGCTTATGGTTGGGTTGATCAGATCCCTTGGTGGTGGCTGCGGGTAGACGATGAACATTGACACATCTCTTAACTATGTCCACTGCTGTCGGTTCTTCAATTTGCAGGTCCTGTGTGAGAAACCTCTCTATTGTGTGATACGGATTCTCCTCAGCCTGCTCAGGAATCCCATAAAATAACAGATTATATTTTCTGTCATGGAGCTCTGCCATAATACGTTTTTCCTCTAGTTCGGTATAGATAGCCTCAAGTTTAGCCTCCATTTCTGGAAGTTTCTGAGATTCAACAACTTCAATTCGCTGTGCTGTGAATTCAACGTCCCTTGTCAGCTCGATTTGTTCATTCTTCAACGTTTCCACAGTATCGTTTATTTGGGTAATTTGAGTTTTTATGGCTTTTATTTCTTCAACGACCTCGTCTTTAATGCTTTTAACACTTGTTGTGAATCGTTGCTCCATCTCAGATAATAAAGTTTTTATGTCACTGTAGCTTACTGGCTTATTTTCGTTTTGAGATTTATTGATTGATTTGTTGGAAGTGGATCTTGAAGACGACATTTCAATTGTTTACACAACGAAACTTGCAGCGAAAATAGGAAAGTCAAGTCTACAATTCCAAATTAACTAATAAACGACACGGTTGATAACGACTATATATTATAACTGTACCAAATATGACCCGTGTGTGTTATGAACTAATTGGCATCATCATTTACAGGAAGACAGTACTTTATGACATCAATATTGAAGAAAATCCCTCCGTAGGTAGACTATGTGAACGATCGTCTTCGCACCATGTTTTACTATGCTATAGTATGATATGAAATGGACATGAATATAAATGACGGATCAAAAACCACGGGCCCACTACACTTTAACCCAAAAGAGGTTTAAATTCCACCCAACATATGTTCAGTAAATGTGGATGGTTCCCACAGAACTCGGACCTGGAGAGAATCACTGTCGTAAACGTTGATTCTCGCCAGGGCCGAGTTGAACGGGTCCCTAAATGACGGTACCCATTACGGTTAACCTAAAGTGTCCCCGTAACTAACCTAGTGTATAGGCTTAGGTTTGGCCAGCAAGTTCAAAGCTTTATTGCTGAACATAAAGTGGACGACGAATTATGAGCGAGACCTCTCTTATATTGGATAATTTCACAGGAAAAGATTTCGAATACTAGAATCTGATTGATCCCTCGCTTTCACCTCGCTTTCACCTCGACGAATGAAACAACAGCACAAAGCACTACGACGTGAACCAATAAGGTACGTCGATTCATTTTGAACATGGAAATGACTAGAAGCCAACAAAAACAGAATTAAACGTCTGTTATGAGCAGACGAATTATAACAGAGTAATTTATAATTTTTGTTGTATATTATATTTCAACTGCTGTTCCCAAATCCGTTACAGTTGCAATAATAATGTTTTACGTAATACAATCAGGAGGTTAAATGTTAAGAATATTAAAGAGAAACATGTGGAAAAAACTTTAAAAAACCCAAAAGAACAAGTTCTTTGCACTTTACTATGAAGCTGTGGAGGTATCACAACCAGCAAAATATATCTTACAACATATTATACACGAAGTCAAAAGCGTCAAATAAGTAGGTTGATCATCTTTATGTAGAGGGGTCCTCGGTTCGAATCCCACCTGAGGCAACCGTGTTGTGTCCTTGGACAAGTCACTTATTACCGATTGTCCACGTGGGGGCACGGTGGCGTTGTGTCCTAAGGCGTGCTGCACGTCGATGGTGCACTTACCTTCAACCAATGCTAACCGTGCCTTTGTGGAGTTAGTTTGTTGGGGAGCTGTCAGTTGCTCGGTGGTTCTCTCCGGGTACCTCCACCCGTAAAACTGTCGCGGTCATGATTAGCCATTGTGCAGAAATATGTGACCCTAAACACAAATAAATAAATAAATGCACACTTACAGAAGAGGAATTCTTAAGGGGACGTCCAACATAAATTTGGTCGAATTTCATGTAATTTTCTCCAAAGTCCAGAGAAGGTCAGAAAGGAATAACGCCAATAAATTATATATCAATTTGTTTGGAATGAAACCTAGATTTTGTGGAAACTAATATTTGCCATGGAATCGATCGTTACCAGGGGCAGAAAGCACTGCCTGAAAGTCTGCTATGATATAAGTAAGAGGTCAGATTTTATACAATAAAATACCTTAAATTTATTGAATAGTTAAATCCTGCAATCCTTCTAGTACAGACTCGGAGAAATCTTTTAATCCTTCTTGCAAGGAACGGACTGCAAGACCAATTGTAATTTAGGATGCCTACATTTCAAAAGGGCTGCCATTTTTCTTGTGTTTGTTTACCTTTTATGAAGTTCACCAAGGGTCAAATCCACACAGTTCAGAAGAACAAGTGTGTAGTCATGAGAGAGTGCATCAATGAAAAAGGAAGAATATCCACTGTGGCTTTTGTGAGTCTGCTGTGACCATACCCCCACAATCCTGTGCATTTTGCATGAGATCTGTATCAAATTGGCAAAAGACGATGGGATTGATACACCAAAAAAGGGTAAGCTGCCAAATTTCCTCATTTAATATTGTATATGTCCATTTCTGAGGTTGCATGAATAATGACAGCTGCCAAGCGTGTCATTTGAATGTTCAAGTGTGGCCAAAACAACCAAAAATGACCTGTCCTGCATGCAAACTACTTTCACCAATCTGATATACTCAGTTAGAAATCCTGGACTCTAATTCATTTATGTACATGATTTGGTATGCCTGATTTGGTTTGGAACTGTCGGCCTTCTGCAGTTGCTGTTTGGGGAGGCTTAACTGTTGTTTTCTCGTGAGATTTAAGAACACTAACAACTGATCTGCTTTCCAATACCAATTTTATATGCAGATGCTTACCGGCTCGAACAATGTGGGATTTGTGTTGGTTATTAAATTCATTTATCTAAACACTTATGTCACGTTGTGGTCTCATTTCGGTAATTCGTGTAACTTTTTGTCCGCCTAGCGGATATTTTCTATTTCTGTCCACAGAGTGTCAACACACATAGGTTTTCGCAACCTTTTGGTACTAACAGCGCTCAAAATCGACGTTGATCCGTTTTATACACAATGTGGTTGCGCTAGGGAGATATTTAAATTTATGATGGTACGACATGTCGTTGTGTTGGGTGAACAGGAAGAAACCTTTCTGATAATTCTTCTTGACATCGGTCTGGTTTTGTTTCGTAGCAGACTTCATCAAGCCTTATTTACGTCACTAATATAGTTCGGCGACAGTAAAATTACTTTTTCGTAAATATACAATTGTGAGGTCTGTAATGTATGTTGATGTGAATATATTTTTTTTTTCAAATTTAATTGTCCACTTTTATGTTTTGATCATTGTCACCAACCAAATGATAGTAGTTCTAAAGACACTACCCCAGCGTTATTCCTGGACTTTTCAAAAGCCTTTGATACCATAAGCCATGTGATGCTACTTCACAAACTAGAGTATTATGATATAAGAGGTAACGCTCATGGTTCAAAAGCAACCTTCAAAACAGATCTCGGTATGTCTCGTTCGGCGAGAGTAAATCCAGTTTATCTGAAATAACATGTGATGTACCACAAGGCTCGATATAGGAACCCATATTCTTCCTTCTTCACATAAATGATATACAAAATTCTACAACCCTAAACCTCTTGTCGTATGCAGATGACGCCACATGATACAAATCTGGGGCGGCGATGGAACCGCTGATCTCATAGAGTTCAATCGGGAATAACAATTGATATTTGATTGGTGCGCTGCCAACTACCTAGTCCTGAACCCACCCCAAGAAAAAATATATACTTATCAATCCAACTCATAAAGACCCCAACTACACCCAAGAGGATATACGTATAAATAATCAGATTATTGACAAAGTAGTTAATGGACAAAATGAGAAATCTGTAAACTTCCTTAGCATAAATATTGGTGAAAATCTACCTTACAATGCGCATATATCACACGTTTGTTCGAAAGTTGCATTTGCCAGTTTCAGTCTCAATGGAGTTAAGAAAATTCTCCCACACGGAGTCAAGAAAAGCCTATATTTCACATTCGTACAAAGTCACCTCATTAACGGAATTCCAATATGGGGAGTCTCAAAAGCATGCAATCGACTTTTTAAACTTCAGAAACGGCCGATTCGAATTATTAATAATAAGAAATATAAAGCTCATACCAACCCACTGTTTATCAAAGATGATATTCTGAAGATAAAAGATCTATATAACTTGCACGCTTAATTATTCTTGTTTGATTGGCATAATGGGAATCTTCCGGCATCCTTTCCGAATTTATTTTCCACTGTAAACAATCAAACTAATATAATAACACGCCAAGTCGGCTTCTTGCACAGATATAAAACAAGGACAAAAACCTTGGAACATCTACCCGTCTTTGTATTCCCTAAACTAAGAAATGAACTAGAACTGGACATCAGATCAATTAGCAATAGGAGAGAGTTCAAGAGAAGGTTAATTTCAGAGCTCCTTTCATCGTACTGCAATGATATACATTGCTCAAATCCTTAGTGCCCGGGTTGTGCTGTCTAGTGTTCTTCCATTCCAAGTCATCCCCAGACCTGCAGCCCCTCCTGTTCAAGCCACACAGTCACGTAAAAGCTAACACCAACATGATATTGCAAAAGATTGACAAGGTTTGTTGACGAGCCTCGCATATTTAGATTACTAATTTTCAATTTCCCTTTGTCTGGTATTCTCGTCCTGACTGGCCATCGGGTTCCGCCTGGTCCTTGCATTTGATAAATGTGCTGTACACGACCAGTCTACTTCTTGCTCTGGCACTTAACAATATTAAATGCACAGGGTGGGCCGAGCCAGAAGGGTCCAGCCCAAAAGGTTACTTCAACCACACACACAATTTGCAAATGCCATAGTCGATCTATTTTAAAAAACAATAATGGCACTTCATGATGTTGCATTACAATTGTTTTTTCCCCCTTTTCAATCTAGATATTCCTTCCTTTTCTTTCTGTACTTTTTTCTTCTACATACCTGTTCCTATCTATCCACCCTTACTCTCTTTCTCGCTCTCTCAGGGGAAGACAGCCATGCCTCTCCCTGCTGGTATACATAAGTAAACTTGTTGGTCTCAAACTTATTGGTTTGTAGTCTGCATTGTGATTTGTACATTTTATATAAATTGTGTTTTATTTTCTGTGTATTGGTGAAGAAAAATGTATCAAATATATATCACGGTGTTGATGTGGTAAATCAGTACCAACAAGGTACCTTTACAGTACCGACGTTTCAGTAAAAACAGCTTCCGTGCTAAATTTATTCTTAATCTTTAATCTCATTTATGGTGTCTGGGAGGTAGGTCATCGCTTTAACACAGCCTCGGTGGAGTGTCAAACTAAACAAGAGCCTCCCGAATACTCTAAACGAAAACATGAAAAATTCAAGGAACATTTCACTCGAGGGACGTGCGTCTTACGCTTTTTGCCGAATACACCTACTGAGATTACAAAAGTGGACAGAGGATTGCGACCAGGAGCCAGTACTATAAAACTTTTACAAATGTATTTTGTAGAATTGTATTTTCTATTTATGATTTTAGACGAGTTGAAATGAATCATTAGCATTTCAAAGATATTGCAGTATCTTTTAAAATGCTAATGATTCATTTTAGTCAGTTATATTAATAGGTAGAAAATACAATTCTAGAAAATACAATTGTAAAGGTTTTATAGTATTGGCTGCAGATCGCGACTGTTTCAGATCTTATCGATATTTCCTGCCCTCTTTCTTTCCTCATACACTGTAGAGTCTCATATTTCGAAGAAACAATGCGAGAACATCGATTCTCATAAACTATTTTCACTTTTTATTCTCCTGAATCGGTCTTGATTTCGACGCATATTTGAACACAGGGTTTGCCGACAAACATGGATACTAGAAAATCGAGATTTAGAATTCCAGGCCCTGGAAAAAAACTACCCTTTTTAACGCTACTGGGACTACTGGAAATTCTGGTATTATTTTTGTCGAATTATCCGTATAGCAGAAATGTTATCTGACACGGACCACAAAGTTATAAATAATTACATGCCCTCAGTCCTCAACAGTGTTGACTAGCCATAGATGCTGAAAGTGACCTTAAATTCTTCTTGAAACAACTTTCACTGTCAGATGACAGTTTCAGCCCCCACCCCAACCTGGTGTGTGTGTGTGGGGGGGGGGGGGGGGGGGCTCTTGTATATTGTATAAATGTCGTCCCGGTTGTAAGACATTATGTGAGCTACCATATACTATTCAGGTGGCAATAAGAAGAAAGCAATCCACTCAATCGTGACTTTTGTGATTTTAAGATAGCCGCCCAGAGGTGATCTACCAAATGGGCGAGACACCTATCTCCTTGATGTAAATTTTGTGTTAAGCCATTGGTCATTAAAGGAGTGATGTCTCAAAAACAATAACTGAGACACGAGGAACTAAGCTGGTTGTCAGAAATACTGAAACATTTTAATTTTATTTTCTAGACTTCGGCGAGGTAACTTCCCTTTTATGTATGATTGTGTTGTAATCGTCTGCTTCCCATTTCAGAAATAGTTGATGTAGCGGCTTTGGGGCGAATCCCTATTGATCTTTGTTTTGGAGGCAATTTCTACGCTGTTGTGTCGTCTTCGACACTTGGATACAATATGCTGGACACTAATATTTCAACGCTTACCAAAATTGCCGGTGACGTCTTAGGTAAGTCAAGAGAGATCAAATCTTGTAGTTTCAGTGTACATTACATTTTTGAATGGTACTTGTCATGTTCATGACTGTAAAGCATATTGCGGTTTGGTCAGATCTGTTGATTAGATGCACCATATGATAGTATGTTCCTCAACGAGCGTCTTTTGTCGAAAGTTTTCTCTGTATAGAAGTCATTATTCTCTAAAGTCGACTTCCACCTGCAGCTTGGGTTCGTTGGTTACAGGGCACTAAATGATTTGCATTGGCGACAGTGCTAGCCTTTTTCTTTTCTCCTCAGCCCCTCTATCCATTTTGTATACCATCTCATTAAATAAATATACCGGAGAAAAATATGTTGTTGTCGTGTGATTTCTGTATTTAAATTTGGGGTTTCTTCTAACACCGCCCAAATTCGCACGGAATTGATAAGGCATATTTTTACTTGTCCACCAATCTGTTTTTCAACTCTCACATTTTGGAGACCAAAGCCAGTGCAGATATTTTAACAGAGCCTTTAACATTTTTATTGTGGATTCCAAACTCAACACATATTATTAGCCCAATCAGCTAATCCCATAGATTTTATGCTCTATTAAATATGTGTTTTTCCAGTTATCCTCGTCTAACAAATCGACCCACGTTGCCTAACAAATTGTCATCAACACGCGTAACATTCGGGGTTTCTTTTATAATTTTATAGACTCCTTACAATGCGTCAGGGACGTCGCGAAAATGACCTATTGGGAGATGTGTAAACTCAGTTTGTCCCGACTGCATTGACTTAAGTCCCCATTAAGTCCCCACTGAAGAAACATTTCAGTTATATCTTCGAAGGCATGCCCTGATAATATTGTTTGAATACTTTTGTTAATATACCAATAACATGATTTGTGAGGGCGTTATGGTTTTTTAACGGCCCTACAGAAATGATTAACAGCCCAAGGGTCTATTAGCGGCCCGAGACGAAGTCGAGGGCCGCTAATAGCACAAGGGCTGTTAATCCTTTCTGTAGGGCCGTTAATAAACCATAACGCCCGACAAAAATCATGTTATTTCTATTATTACCACTAATAGGGGGGGGGGGGGGGGGGACATTCAAGTAACCTCAAAATAACAATGAACGCGTGTCGTCTGTTTGCAAACAATACCATGTGATCAAAACAAGCCAAAGTAATTGAATATTCATGAGTTGTCGGAGTTTATTTTTGGAAGTTTTTTGAAAACAAGTACGAAATAACCGATGTTAAAAATCGGAGTTTGACAGCTTCAAAAACTGAATGATACATAAATATTCTCACATTATATCACTATTTGGCTCCTTATGTTTCAGTAAATAGTTTATATTTGGTGTAATCACCTCAAGTAAATGTTGTGAGATTTGTTTACCTCGCACAGCATCCGAACTTACAAAGCAGAAACAGAAGATTGGGAATGGGAGGTAATTCGATCACGTGACGTGTCGGACCTCGGGCGCTAAAGGGAAGGAAAACCGGCCCAGCACGTCACGTGATGGTCTGAGCATTTATCGCGTATTAATGTCCAGGACATTAGCGATAATGGGCTAAGGAACGCCCGCGAAAGTGGTAATAATTGAGATTATAGTTAAAAACCTCAGGGAATTTGTTCGAGGATAAATTCACGTAGCAGTCGTGGTGTACGTGCTTCCCAACGTCTTCTTAAATTAGCAAGCGCCGGACTCTAAATTAGTCATGGTGGAACCCCAACATCCCAGCCACGGACCCAAATTTGCATGAGAGCGACTGCGCGTGTGACATAAGTACAAGAAGAAAATATAGTCATGAAAGAAAGTACACGATTACCAGCAAGAACAATATCCAAGACACCAATCCAAATGAAAATGTCCCGACTGGAAAATTATGGGCTGTGGGAGTGGGGTGTATAACACAAGTAGTATACAAGCGCATACGGATCTACCCAATTCTACCATAGGTTTGCAGGAGTAGCAAGTGTTTTGCCGGAGAAACTTTTTCTTGTGAAAAACATCGACTCTATCCGACTAGGCTCAACAGGTGGTATACGTACTGCATATATAGTATACTATGGCACGTATAATATCAGTTACACAGTTTGTTGGTGGCCTAATATGGTATATATGGTGTCAGTTAATTTCATATTGGACGAGAGCGCAGCACGAGACCGTTGATGAAATTCCCAGATACGAGAGCGAAGCTCGAGTCCAATATGGAATTAACTGACACCATATATACCATATTAGGTCACCAACAAACTGTTTAACGAATATATCTTACCGACTGCTGCATCGATGCATAGAACTAATAACAACAGCGATCAAAATTAAATGAGAGAATTCTCACAATGTGTTCACGTGTCTTTGCTTTGTTACAGTTTATGGGCGAGTGCCTACAGGCACTCTCCCATAAATTGTAACAAAGCACATTCATACATACCAAACAGTTTCATTTCGAAGGTAACATGACACACATCCACAGAATATGAAGCCTTTTAAGTTGCCAAACCTGCACTTCAGACCAAATATGGGCTTCCAACACTCAATCTTTCAACTTGAAGCGTTTATCGGCTGCAGCAATTTTGAATAATCAATGAACAAAGGGAGATTACCCATAGCTGTCCGCGTATATTGATGTTGACAGGCAATGTATGGTTTTATATGCAGTCTGCATGTGACGTCTTTGAACCAATGAAATTCCCAGATACTTGTAGGGGGTAAGATATTGATATATGTGCACACATGGACTTGGATGTATAGTATGTTTGTGCTATAGAAGGGAGCGCTGTGGCCCGTTGGTTACAGAATTGGACTTCAAACCGAAAGGTCCACGGAAAATAAATGTTATAAAAAAGGTTTCTCCGATAAAGGTTGACGTTGTCACTGACTTTGTGACGTCGTTGTACGCACTCGACACCATAGAGGCGGTGACCGTTGATGATATCCACTGCACATTCTAAAAAAAAATCCGCCATAATAAATAACAGCAGTCAACGTGCGATGTATAAAGGCAGAAATCCTGTAAGACGAAAAAAGCTTGACTGGCGAAGTGAAAACAGAGAAGGCGGAGAGGCTTCACAAAAACCCTTTTTCCTAGGGGTTACCAACACGCTATGTAGATTTCTGTGTGGATGAAACGTGAAACACTAGCTATGCACTCAGTCAATACACACATTTTTCAAGCTGGAAGAAAGGCGCGTGGCGTGAAAAGGTAAAAATCGTCTGCTAGGCCTTGTATCGCGGCAAATAATGTTTTCGTATACCCCCAAGAAGGGAGGTAATGTTGCCGTGGCGTTGTTCGTATGTCCGTCGGGCAGTCAGTCCGTCCGGGCCAACTAAACCTGTTTAGGAGCTATTATTTTTAGGGAGTACCTCCAAATTAGGGTTAGGAGAGGGGTGGGGTTAGGGGTAGCCCCAGGGCAGGGCTTAAGGTTGCAGGTGGTTAGGACCCAGGGAGGTGAGGTTGGGGTCAGGGGTGGGGTTTTAGTTTTAGTAGCCCCTAAACCAAAAAATAGCCCCTAATCCTTTTGGTCTGGCTAGGGTGGAGTTTGGGTCAGGGGTGGGGTTGGGTTAGGGGTAGGGATAGCCCCAGAGTAGATCTTAAGGTTGGGGAGGGTTAGGTCCCAGGGGGTGTGGGTTAGGGTCAGGGGTGGGGTTTAGGGTCAGGGTAGGGTAGGGTTAGGGTGTGGTTTTTGAGTGGATGGGGTGGGGTTAGGATTAAATATAAGTTCTAGGGTGGAGGGGGGTGGGGTTCTGGCTAAAATAAGGTTATGGACATAGAAAATGTTTTTCGTAGAACTTAAACCCAAATAGTAAGAATGTCCGTCCGTCCGTCCGCTGGTCCGCCTGTTGACGGAGTCGATTTCCACTCCATAGCTGAAGTTCCGCTTGGGCGATCAAAATCAAACATGATCTGGGTATGATGAGCGGCTTATTTATTTGAGGTCATTGCGTCAAACATCAAGATCACAGTAGTGACCTTGAACTTGCCAGGAGTGGAGTTCCGCACTCTAATTAAAATTTTCCTCGGCCAATAGAAATAAAACTTGACGTGCTGGTTGGTTTGGAGTGGTGAAAGTTTGGACGCAATTTATTTTGAGGCCATTGTTCTGAAGGTCAAGGTCACAATAACCTTTAAATTCCAAATTTTCTTAGTTTCTGCTCTCTAATTGATATTCCACTTTGTCGATCGAAACCAAACTTAACATTATGGTTCGAGATGATGAGACAAAGAACGCTATTTATTTTGAGGTCATTGTGCCGAAGGTCAAAGTCACAGTGATCTGCAACTTACAAATTGCATGGTTTCCGCTCACTAAATAAAGTACCGCTGGGTCGATCGAAACCAAACTTAACAGGTTGGTTGAGTATCATGCGATCCCATGGGATCTACGAGAAGTGAAGCAGTGCATGTTCACTGTGGCAAACATGCTCTGTTTTACTTGTAAAATAGGACCAGGTAACCAATGGATGGGCCTCTAAAATACGCAACCTGGGCGTAAACGATTGGCTTGACTTGACTTTATATCTATGAAAGAAAGAAAGAAAGAAAGAAAGAAAGAAAGAAAGAAAGAAAGAAAGAAAGAAGAACCTTATTTATTTGGGGCCATTGTGCCAAAAGTCAAGGTCTCAGTTAGCTTTGACTAACACATTTTCCTGGTTTCCTCTCTCTCTAATTTGTTCTGCAAGGTCAGCTGAAACCAAACTTGCCATGTGTGTTGGGTATAATGGGAGGAAGAACCCTATTTAACTTTGGTCATTGTGCCAAAGCTCAAGGTCACGGTGACCTTTAACTTACAAATGTTCTTGAGTTTTAGCTCTCGTTGCTATATCGGGACATTTTTCAGGGGGAATTGGCCATCCCTGGCGGCCAACTCTAGTTTTGGTAGCCATCATTATGTCGTTTAACACCGGTGGTTTGTGGTTTGAGCTCCACTTTGAAGTCATCCAGAGTGGAGGTTATATTGAGTTATTGCACTGGGGTAAAGGGGAATTTTATAGCCAGCAAGAGCAGTAGAGATTGTGTGGTGTGTTTTTGCTAATTTTGTCTATTGGATACAGTCTTTTTGCAGAATATTTATGGGTTTTAAAGCCAATTCACCATGTTTAATTTTATAGAGAAAGGATAGTCCAGTATTTAGCGGTCTTTCTTGTGAGCTTTGTGGTAGCACGGCCTCGATCATTTCGGATGGTGGGCTGATGGTATAGTATCGGTATCGTTTGTATATCTAACTACCCTGCGATGTACATTTTGCTGTTTCTTAATTTCTTTATCGTGATGGAAACCCACATATGGTTGAGGTGAATTGTATAGTGGGTTTGACAGTTCGTTGGAAGGCTCTCTCTTTTGTGGCTTCATTGTTGTTTTTTTAGCTTTCTTTTTAGAAAGCCTGGTGTTCGATTGGCTTTGGGAGAATTAGCCGTGATGCGTTTGTCCCAGTTTAAGTCAGTTTGAACGGTTACGCCTAGATACTCCACATAGTTTATTTTTGCAAGGTGGTAGCCCTTAAGATGATGTTGCTGATGAGTGCTGTTTTTTTTTCCTTCTCATGCTCAGGAGGGTGCACTTGAAGTATTTTCACTGTGGTTTATATGTCCTCTTCTCTGGTAGCACCAAGTGTATCGAATAGGCCCATCCGCCGTTCTAACATTACGACGTATGTAAAAACAACAAAATCGAGACCATGACGGGAACAATAGCAACATCCCTGCCTGTGTTTATCGAAAACTGTAATGTGCATCGCAAATTTCTGAAAGCCTGTTGTCAAGATTGACACCGAAACATCTGTCGACGAATATAATCATAGTCACATCACCCTTTTGTTAATAAGAATACATAGTAGGTGCGTTGAAGACATGTATATAAGGTCTGCGGCGAGAGGGGGCACAGTTTGCACCCGCTGCTCCCGTGACTCTGAAAGTAGCTACCACTGCTTGCCCCTGTGGCTGTGGGGCAACGGGGGCACTTACCATCGCTGCCCCTGTGGTTTTAGCACCACTCGAAAAGATACTACTTTACAGTCGAGTTGCTGCTATAGTTTGGATTCATATTGTTTAGCCTTATAATATATATAAAAGCCTACCTAATATATGTTTTTTCCGGTTTTTTTACAACTACTTACAAAAGACAGAGTGAAGTAAAAAAAACCCAATAAAAATGCATTAAATGTTTGAAGCTGTAATGAAACTAAATATAAGAAACGCATGTAGGTTTTGATGTCGATCAATCAAACGAAAACTTCATGGTATTGTTTGGCGCGCCCTTATTGGCTGAGGGCAAAACAGTATGAAAATTGAAATTTTGTTGCGTTGCAGCGGTTCACACAAGCATGAGATATTTATTTATTTATTGGTGTTTTAAGGTCACATATTTCTGCACAATGGCTAATCATGACCACGACAGTTTTACTGGTGGAGGAAGCCGGAGTACACGGAGAGAACCACCGAGCAACGGCGAGCAACTGTCAGCTCCCCAACATACTAACTCCACACAAGCAGGGTTAGCATTGGTTGAAGACAGGTGCACCATCGACGTGCAGTACGCCTTAGTGCACAGCGTCACCGTGCCCCCAAATGGGCAATGGAGGTGAAGTGTCTTGCCCAAGGACACAACGCGGTTGCCGCAGGTGGGATTCGAACCGAGGACCTCTCGTCTTGCAGCCTGCACTTCTACCTACTGAGCCAATGCGCCCCTCACAAGCATGAGAACAAGTATTGAATTTTTGCCTCATCATTGTCATCTAAGGTTTCAAATGACGATATGGAGACTTCCGTTGCCCATCTGCATAGAAATAGTCGTCAAAGATAATATTTTTCTTGATATATTTCAATGTATTCATCTATTCAGATTTCTGGAGAGATGGATACATTGAAACATATCAAGTAAAATTATCTGTATATTTTCTGCAAAGATGTTACTCGTGTTTCTTAATGGAGCTTCCACCCGAGCAATAATTGCAAGTTTGTTGCAAAGCTTAACAATCACAAGCAAAGTTCCAGTCAATGGACCTCCGGGTTAAACCCGGAAGTCCATTGGCTGAAATATTGCTTGTGTTTTTTTGTTTGTGTCCATATGTCCAGAATTTGAAACTGATAACTCCACTTCATGAGCGATTTAGTTACAGTCCACTCTCCACGTACTGTACATGTATCATTTGAAGTTGTGAATCTTTATTTTTTCACTTCAATTTGAGACATTCGATGTCAGCAATGCCAATTTAACGTTTTTTCTCTTCTTTTCATTTTCAACTTCATTATCACGTGACCCCTCGTTGGAACGAGCTCGACGAGCTCGTTCCAACGAGGGGTCCCATGATATAGTTTTGTTGAATTTTTTGCAAAATAATATTTTTTCAACTGCTGAATTTGCATATTACACGGGCGGATGCGGGCTTTTCGTTGCGTAAAGGGTTAATATTATTTCGATCCTTTCAGAGGCGTGCCGCAAGCAAATCCATTGCGTTCACGATGTGCCAGAATTGGAATTTGTTTATGGAGTGATGATGATAGAGGAGAAACACGATAGGACAATCAACCTCTGTGTGTTTGGAGAAAGAGAGGTAAAACTTATTTTATTAGGGTTTAACGGCACTTTCGACTGTCAGGTCACGTCGTGTCGGGGTTGTACGGGGGGTAGGAAGCTTTTTTTATCACATAACTCTGTTGAATCTTTCATGTTGAAAAAGAAAAGCGAAGACATTGAATTCTGATGCTATATTTGTTTGCTTTCTTTATTTGGTCTTGATATTGCAGAAGAACAGTCAGATGATGTGTTTAATATATGCCTTGTGTGTTGAGTTGTGTGCTGTGAACTACGAAGATAGTTGGTCTGGTAAAGGGTGGATCCAGTGCGTTGTTTGCAAACACTGGGCCCATTAGGAATGCACATCTAGAAATCGCGTGAATATATGCCAGAACTGTGATTCTGAAAATTTTAGATGTTAGGCTTCTTCCATGAGATTTTTTATTTTGTTACATTTGACCCATACCACTGTTACTACTGACTCGCATTCTGAGGTCAATTGTAACACCTGACATCGTTAGATTTCTCGTTACCATTGTTATGAATTCATTAGACGTGCACTGATATAAAGAGACAAGGCTTGGTAATAAATGATAATGTAGGATTTGTGTTCCAAATTAACATTGTGGTGGAGTTATGAATAAAACTGTGGAAATCATTATAACAGACCCCGGTGTCTTCTACTCAAAGTGGGTTTCGAGGTTGATTGAAAGTAGTTCAAGATTATTATGACACAATACTCGCTTTTTAACTCGCTCGAATGAATGTCAACGTTAGATAATACCACCACTTGGCGTCCGACGTCCGTTAGCTTTGCATATCAATCGGACCACACCCAACCAACCTTGGCATAAATTAGTTTTGAGGGAAACCATTCCAAGTTTGTTCAACTGAAATTACTAAGCCCAATGGGCTGGAGGTAGTACTCGAAGAAACGGAATTTCTTTTAAAATCTTATTGTAAACCTCCAGTCGCAATGCCTTGATGTTTGGTTGGAAATTACTTGTGTGCTCGAGATTCAGGTTTGTTCGCGGAAAGTTTCTGTTTGCAGTTTTAGGAACCAAATCTAATTATAAACCTCCAGTCGCAATGCATTAATATTTGGTTGGTAATTTCTTGTGTGCTCGGGATTCAAGTTTGTTCACGGAAAGTTTCTGTTTGCTGTTTTAGGAACCAAATGAAGCATGTTGGAACATGTCAGATTCTACGAATAGAGAGCAGCTATTCCACAAAAATACGTTACTACTAATAGACGTCATCAGATCGGAATACAATACAGCCAAATGACTTTAATGTTCAGTGTGTTCCGTAATACCACTTTATAATCCAAATTTAGTACACTCTCAAATCAGTTGGTTTAAAAATTAACCCCAATCGACTGGGTTGAGACTGTTGAGTGAATATTTGGGTCCATATTCACTCGACCCAGTCGATTTAGGCTAATTTTTAACCCAACTGATATTAGAAAATGGGTTTATATTCACACAACCCAGTCGATTTGGGTCAATTTTTAACCCAACTGATTTTAGAGTGTACTTTTATCAATGAAAAGTGATCAATCAAGTTATTTTTTTTTTAACTCTTTACCCAACGTAACGGCCAAAACCGGCCAGCGCTATTCAGCAAAATCGCCAATTAATTTTCATTATTTTTTTCATTTTTTGTCTCAAAAACATAGGTTATGACCCCTCATTGGAACGAGCTCGATGAGCTCGTTCCAATGAGGGGTCATAACCTATGTTTTTGAGACAAAAAATGAAAAAAAAAATAGTTATTCAAGAATTTTGTTTGCAAGTATCGTCTGGTTTTCAGGTTAGGTAAAGGGTTAAAAATGTAAATTCCATTCTGTTTTTACTCATGTTGAAAAAAAACTCCAATAATCGGGCGTTCAAAAATAATGAGTACAGTTTCCCAACTCACACCCACCCCATTCACCCATTTATTCGGATAACTAGCTGGTAATCAGTGTGTGGGGGGGGGGGGGGGGGGGGGATATAAAAAAATTCGTCTACGCAGGGTCGTGGTGGGTGGGTGGTCCGAAATGAGTCACTTTTTTCCTCTCATCACATTTATACAGTTTTTTTCTGTTTTAATCTATCTGGATACACTCCTAGGTGATTTAATGGTGTTAAGGGCAGTTAGTACACATGTGGCATAGTAGCATGACTAATAACAGCTGTGGTAACTTACATATGGTGAGATGATGACCATCAAACAGTTGGTGGTCAATATCGCGCACCTGTAACCTGTTTTCAACAGGTTTCAACCAGCGTTGCATAAAAAAATCAAATGTTCAATCAAATAAATCATTTATGTAACAAAAGACAATAATAAGAACAAACAAAGGAAAGCCACTTATGAAAACCTGAAAGTAGGAGCATATTTTGCCCCGAAGTTTTGAATCTCTCATACTTGTTCAATACACCACAGTTCTACATTACACTTCTCTGGGGTCTGCGCATTGCATTATCAATAGTTCTTTTGGTTCAATTAAGAACTGAATGCAATTTTCATAATCTTTATTGGAGTGTGAACGTGTGGGAATGGGTACAAATTATGTATGAATCCTTCGGGATTCATACATAATTTGTACCCATTCCCACACGTTCATACTCCAATAAAAATTATAAAAATTGCATTCAATTCTTATAATTACATTCCGTAACTGTTTAAACTACTTTTTACCAAACAACAAAGCAGAAAGACGAAATAAAACATGAACGAACGAACGAGGCGAAAAACCACTCTCACACAAAAGACAAAGCGCACAACTCTGATTTTTAATTTTCACAACTTTAGAAATGGAAACGAGTATTTTAGAAACGGGCTTTATGCCACAGTTGGGAAATGTCACCAAAGAAACAGCAGCGGAGTTGATCACAGCGAAAGGCGCAACAAGTTAAAAACCCACCCAAACACCGCCCGAATTACATTCTCTCAACTCCGCTCTACCGTAAATGCGGGTCAAAGTTCGACCAAATGTATTCATTGGAAAATGAATTACATTTTCGGGATTCATACATAATTTGTACCCATTCCCACACGCTCATACTCGAATAAAGATTATAAAAATTGCATTCAATTCTTATAATTACATTCTGTAACTGTTTAAACTACTTTTTACCAAACAACAAAGCAGAAAGACGAAATAAAACATGTGCGAACGAACGAGGCGAAAAACCACCCTCACACAAAAGACAAAGCGCACAACTCTGAGTTGAGCGCCGGTTCCGTCTAAATGATATCCCAAAGGCAAATAAGCTTTAATTTTCACAACTTTAGAAACGGAAACGAGTATTTTAGTAACGGGCTTTATACCACAGTTGGGAAATGTCACCAAAGCAACAGCAGCGGAGTTGATCACAGCGAGAGGCGCTAAAAGTTAAAAACCCGCCCAAACACCGCCCGAATTACATTCTGTCGACTGCGGTCTACCGTAAATGCGGGTCAAAGTTCGACCAAATGTATTCATTGGAAAATGAATTACATTTGGTCATGACGTTTTCATCCAGCTGACCAATGGGAATTGAGTATTTGGACCCAAAACGTATAACTACATTAACAATGTAATTATTACAAAATGAGAATTATTAGAAAACAGAATAGTTAAATTCCACATCCTGTTACATCCCTTACTAAGATGCAAGGACTAATACTCTTCATATTCACAGTATACGTATATACGAATACGAATTTGAAATTTCTTGAAGCAGTACATTTGATACTGAAAATGTTATAAAGGAAAAAGCTGTCAAATGGAATCTAGCGCGGTGCCCGGATATAATAGCCACCCCCCCCCCCCCCCCCCCCGGTAGCCAGGTTGGTAATGCACGGCTACGATGGCCTGGCTGTTCATTTTGCTGTTTCAATCTATTGACCAGGTTGTGTAAGTAAAAAAGGATTCCCATCTACTACACTATATAAAGGTTCTGGCAAAGGTAACTGCATGGTGCTTCATTACAAATTTAAGCAGTCCACCGGCTACCTACAGAATTGTACCATTCCGGTAACCCATGATTCATGGTGAACTTGATATTTGGTTAGGCTTCAAGTCAGGCAATATGATCAAGTTTGTAAGTCCATCCACAAAATCATTGTGTTGGCTGGCGCTGGTGGATTAACAATATAGCATCAATACAGAGTACATGTATGCCTTATAGGCTGTTGCCTTTTTCTACCCCATCAACCCATCTCAACTCACCTCCAAGATCCCATTTAATCTATGTTCGATTCTAATGGTCACTTCAAGTGTTTTAAGGATAACCTTATATTGTAGGTTTTGTTGTATATTGTATGAATGACCAAAAACACTGCATAGACAACATTGTGTCAGGGAGCTACATCCCGTACATCTACTCAAGTTAGTGAATATAATTGACTCCTTGTCAGCTTAATAACCCATGCTAAAACACTATAAGATATAATTTGGAACAACTGGTTATCATTCCATCATTGCAGACATGAAGTATTTATCTTATTTATCTCTGGTTTCACACAAAATCTGCTCTAAATTTTGTTTGGTGTTTTTTTTTTTTTGAGGGGGGGGGGGGGGGGGGGGTTGGGGGAGGGGGGGGGGTAAATTATCTCCATTTTTTGTGGTGTTAGAAAAAGGGGAATAGCAGAAACGGATCAGTATAAGATAACTAAGATTTGGACAGTTTTTAGCCCTGTATACAGGAATTATTTCAAGAATTGCCCCGCCACACCTGCAGTAAACATTCAGTTTTGACATACTGAGCACGTATTATGGGTACTTTTAACACATGTCCACATGCTCACAAAGTGCCCCAAACCTGCTCTGAATGTTCGATAATTTTCAAAAGCTCATAAATGCTCGTTTCATTTCATCGCTTCTTTGGGTTTTAATGTGCGGATTCTTTGCTATCTATTTTAGATCAATGGAATCTATAAAAAAAAATCGAAATTTTCCGAGTTTGTGCCCATAGGCGTTGCCAGGATTTTTCAAAAGTGATTCGACCAGAGATTTGCCAGGATTTTTCAAAAGTGGTTCGACCCCCCCCCCCCCCCCCCCCCCCCCGGCGACGCCCGTGAGTGCTACTAGAATTGAATCTTATTATCAAGCCGTTCTCAAATCGAATCGAATTTCGAAGCCGCTGTATGATTCACCACTGAAATGATTCCAAAGTATTTAACACATTGCTCCAAGTGTTTGGTGAAATTACGATGGCTTGGAACTTCTCATCAGTTTCTGAGTGTCAGTCGTTACTTAAAAAGTTTGACTCGCTATGAAATATGCATGAAATATTTTAAAAAGAAAAAGAAAACACAAAAAAACTACTGGAATGAGTCGGTCGAATTCCTAGCCGTTTTGAGTCTGGACAATTCCTGGGTGATTTCCTGACCTGTGCGCTGACGTGCTTTAATTTATTTCAGGTAGACCGAGCACCTTGTGGAACCGGAACAACTGCTGTTATGGCCTTGCAACATTCTTTGGGGAAAATTCGAACTAACGAAGCCAGAATATATCAGAGTGTTGTGACTAAATCACAGTATATAGCCACCGTGGTTGAAGAACACCGAGACGAAATTCACGACACCGTAACTATTGAGGTTCAGGGCAATGGGTATTATACTGGTACCTGTTCCTTCACCCTTGAGGAGAATGATTTACTTGGAAAAGGATTTCTTGTTCATGTTTAAAATAAAATGAATTTTGGAATTCCAAAATATTACATTTAATCGCGTGCATCTCAATCATTTCACATGAGGCCATGAAATGTGTGTAGGTGTAGGATGGGGCCCTGCAAATCTCAAATCAGAATTGAATCGATCAAAACGCTTGTTCCACCCAGTAGTCGACCCAAACATACTAACGATGACCCAATAACAAAAACCAGTCAAAGTGATCAGATCACCGACCCACTTGTTAGTTCCATTGGCTCTTGTCAGGGATTCTACCCCATTCCAAGCAGGCGTGAAAATAAGCAGCCTGACATTTGCAGAATGAGATCCCCAGAGGGTGAATTTGATGATGCTATCCCATGCAGTAGGCCAATTTATCCTCTGCTTACCTCTTTCTGTTTAATTTTGAAACCCTGATTCAGATTGAGGTTCACAGGGGTAGGATGCAGGGTAGCATCACTAAATCACCCTCTGGGGACCTCATTTTGCAGATGACAGTCTGCTTATTTTCTGGCTTGATTCCAAGTGAAGTTTGACCCAGTCATGCAACGCCAACTAAATCATCCGACATCTCCCAGTGATCTAACACCCCTATCTTCCGACTTCCAACTCAGTCCATCGATCCACCACGACCAATAACGCAAAACTCCTATCTTCAGACACGATGAGCAGTCCCATACTGAACTATTTGTTTCGAGTAAAAAAAATGGAGTTGTCCTCCATATTTTTTCACTTGTGACTGCACACGCTACTGGGGCCGAATTCTCTTTTGTTCTGTCGGGCAAATTAAAAAAACTTCATACCTCACTGTGGAACAGCGATGACGAACATATTTCCAGTCGTCCTGAACATACAAATAAAAGAATATATGAAAACGATATGTGGATATGTAACCAGAACATTGTATTCTGAAGACTTGCATGTTCGGGATTACGCCTGAACTAAAAAAGAAAAAAATAATGACTACAGTTGGTGTGAAATATTTTTATTGGAAAAAATTAAACCCTTTATCATGAAATACACGACAAGTAAGTAAATATATTTAGAAAAAAAACACCCGCCGAGAAACAGAAATCTAAAATTATATGTATGTGTGTGTGGGGGGGGGGGGGGGGGGGGGGGGGGGGGGGAACTGCCTTATGTCATGTAAGTTAGAAAACGTCAGAACACAGGTGTTGTTTACCTGTGACTACCATTTTGACTGATTGTCGCTTATATCAGTACAAAACAATAAAGACGAAGAAGCGTCGCTTACGTTCTTAACATTACATCTTCTCTTCTCCGAGAAAAGCAGAAATAAAATCTGGATTGAAATTAAATTTTCTACATATAATTATTGAGAATCTAATACTGAACAGTTGTTGTAATTAAGAGCACGACAAAGTGATGCATAGGAATACAAGAGCAGTCCACTAATAGTTCGCATTTGGTGATTTACTTAATTAAGGTTATCTTAAAACATGATTATTTTGTCTTGTCAATGATTACACTAGATTATCACTGATTAGATTAGATTGTCACTAATTCGATTAGATGTGTGGGTTTGTTTACAAGTCAAGTCTTGGAAGGTTTCACACAAGTCTACCGGATCTTGCTTTAACAGGAGACTTTGTACGGGAGTCTTGAGTGGGTGCTATTTCACTTTCAACCTGAGGACTGTCTATTCATGTCACTACGTGTGGAAGTACTGCAGGTAGCACATGGGTATACATCATTGTATGCCTCGAGAATACCATTGTTACTGTTTGGAGTGTTAATACCAACAGAAGCGGCTTCTGTTGACAAGTGTAAATGTCTGCGGTTGCGTCGGTACAAACGACCACTGTCTTGACTGCCACTTGAACAACCTATGACCTCGGATTATTGAAATGTTTGACTACAGTTCCAGAAGACCATGATTTGGCACCAGCTTGTGGTTTCATTCGCATTTTACAGCCAACGTCTAGTGGAGGTAACTCTTTCACACCTTTTCTGTGATCATAATAGAATATCTGCTTTTGTTTTTGTTGATCAAAATGTTTTCGGACAATTTCAGGACTGACCATACAAGGTTTTAAAATGTCTTTCGATGTAGGTAATGAATTCCTTGGTCACCTGCCCATGAGAAGCTGAGCTGGGGGACCAGTTCAGACCATCAGGTGGTGCGGTACGATAATCAAGTAATGTCAAATTTTTGTCTTTCGATTTCTTCAATAAACGTTTAACAGCCTGAAAGGCTCTTTCCGCCTCACCGTTGCTACTTTGGAAATGAGGACTGGAAGTTCGATGCCTAAATCATTGCAGAACTTTTTGAATTCATTTGACGAGAATTGAGGTCCCTTGTCTGAACAAAGTTTAAATGGAATACCATGAGTGGCAAATATAATTTTTAATGCATTTGTCACATCTGTAGCTGTCACCAAGTCTAACTGCACTACATCTATAAATTTTGAGTAACAGTAGATTGTTAACAGATATATCTTTGAGTTAAAGTCAACGAAATCACAACCAATCATGCTGTATGAAAAATCTGGTGTAGGAGTAGGTTTGAATGGTTTGGCGGCTTGTTGATTCTGATAACTGGCATATAAAATACTGTTTTGAACCAACTTTTCAATGTCAGAGTTCATCCAGGGCCAATACATAACTTCGCGTGCACGTTGTTTGCATTTTGGTATACCGAGATGGGTTTATGTACCAATTCTAACATATGATCGCGAAGACTGGGTGGTATGACTAACCCGAGGCCTTTGAAAATTATGCCGTTGAGCACTGATAGTTGATCGCGTGAGTCCCAGTACTGTCTGACTTCAAGAGGTGCATCGCGCTGCACATCAGGCCAGCCATTCCGAATGCCACTGTATGAAACATTGAGCTCTTTATTAGTTTGATCTTGAATTTTTATACATTTGCCCTTACTAACTGACATCATGCTGATTGTGTCACTGAGATCAGAATGATCTGGTTCTACACATGGGTGAAATATGTATGCTCTTGACAGGACATCAGAGATGTTCATGTCTTTGCTCTTTTCTTTTTTCAATTGTCCTTTCTTTGATGGCTGTTGGCAATCTTCTAGGTGGGTGAACTATGCCTTTTGCATTTTCTTCGATTTTTATTTTATATTCACCAGGTAGTGTGCCTGTTGTTTTGACCAAGTCAGGGAAGTCTTGTGATAACTGATATTCGATGTGGTTTTCGCCGTTTTGGGCTTCATTTACTTTGTTTGATAACTGATGTTCAGTGTAGTTTTCAGAGTTCTGAGCCTCACTTATTTTGGCCACTCGTTTGACGAGACCCACTTTTCAGAAATTTCACCGCTGATAATGCATTCTTGGTTCAAATCGAGATTTTCAAACGGAACATTTATACCCTTGCTCTTGTAAAGAACAGATAAATTTACTTTTCCAGTTGGCTTTATTTTATGACCAATATAGGATCCCAAAATTTCGTGGTATTTTCCAATTTTCCTTTTTTATTCAAAGAGTCGAACACCGATTTTACCAAGACACAACACTTTGCACCTGTGCCGATTCGAAACGGAATTGTTTTGTTACTTAAAACTAAATCAGTCTGTCATTTGTCTTCTGATGAATGATTATTTATGTCAACTATTTGGATAAATTATAGTTCATCACAGTCACTTTCACTTTCTTCAAGTAAATTAATATTACGAACTCTTTTTCTGCAAACCTTTATCCAATGATCTGGGTGTTTTGCAATTTTCGGAGACAGTACCTTTTGCTGGACATTTCCTTTTGTCGTGAGTTGTGCCACACCTATCACATTTAACCCATTACCTAACATGAAAAGCAGACGACACTTGCAAAAATAATTCTTGAATAACTAATTTTTTTCATTTTTCATCGACGAGCTCGTTCCAACGAGGGGTCATAACCTATGTTTTTGAGACAAAAAATGAAAAAAATAATGAAAATTAATTGGCGATTTTTGAGAATAGCGCTGGCCGGTTTTGGCCGTTACGTTAGGTAAAGGGTTAACAATGAAGTTTCTTTTCTTTTTGTCTGCGGGTTGAGTTTTAGGTTGGGGTTTGCTTGAATTGTTTTTGAAAGTTTTTCTTCGTTTTTCTTACCAGAGTTCTCCCCAATTTTGAAAACTTCTTAACCTCGAAAGATTTTTAACTGTTTTTGGGACAGTTCAAACTGCTGACCTATTTCCATGACTTTTGTGAAAGTTAAGTCTGAGCCCCTATCTAACATTCTTTCTTTGACTTTTGCATGTTTTCCGCCATTTATTATGAGATCAATCAAAATGTCATCAGTATTATTGTAGTCACAATCCATGAGAAGAAGACGGAGATCTTTCACAAAATTGTTAAAACTTTCTCCTTCCAATTGTTATATCTGGTTTGCTTTAAAACGGGCTACACGTTTGTTTTTTCTCGGCCGAACATAGTCCTCTAAAATTTTGGCTGAGTCGTCTTGTTCATCTGGAGCTCGAACAAACGTTTTGTATACTTCGCGACCTTGTTGTCCTATCCAGAGTCCGAGCCAACCTGCGCTGTCTTTTGGGTGAGATTTTGCCAGGGGTTCTTTAAATGTAAATTCTACGTGCTGTTTAAAGCGTTGGAACTCTTGATAAATATCACTACCGCCACAATTTAATACGGGATTATCGAATTGAAAATTTGCAGCCATGTTGAAAATGTACGAGAAGTTGAGACCAGATTGTGACGAAATGTTACGAGTCCAAATTCATTCTTAGTCTGTTCGGTGTATCGGACAAAACCAACTTTGTGCTGTTTTGTTTCTATGACGTTCTGTGACACAGAAAAGAGTATTTAACTGCATCGAATGTATCATGGGCGCTTATTCGGCTCTCTTCTGTCACCATGTCAGAACACAGGTTGTTTACACCATTTTTAGTGACTGTCGCTTATATCAGTACAACACAATAAAGACGAAGAAACGTTGCTTACGTTCTTAACAACATTACAGAAAATGGTTATTTTGGTCATGTATGGGGTTACTGTTGCAAAGACTTGAAATTATTTTCTTGTCCGCGAGGAGACTAGATCGTATGTTATTAAAACTCTTTACCTAACCTTAGCACCAGACCATAGTTGTTAAAAAAATATCGTAACACTGAAAATTTCTTATCAACCTACCTTATAATTGTTTACTACAGGCTTGCACTACAGTGGAAGACCCTAACTCGGATAAAATACTCTCTATTTTGATCTTTCCCAAGAGATTTAGGAAAGAAAAGTGGTGCAAAAACACCACGAAAAAATAAGCCAAAACTAGGTCGAGCGCCTTCGGCGCACACCCAGTAGTGGACGCTCTTATCTTAGTACAATTCCACGACTTCCGTTAACCAGTGCACAAAGCAGTCATCAAATCATTCTTTTTTCGTCCGACGTTCAAGGTTGACGTTCGGCAATTTGTATTACGAAACAGTGATAATTCATCATTGAGGGGCAGCTGCGCTGCTCTTCGATCTGCCTCTATTGGCGGGTCCGCAACTATTCCATGGTTCCGCGGCGACGGTCCGGGATGACTCCCTATGTCATTCCATAGATCAGCTGCTGCTTCGTTGGAGGCAGGGTCCGTCCCAAGCCTAACAAGTACTCTTCTGCTTCCTCTGCGAAGCCAAGGGCTGATCCTCCTGCCGCCACTTCCACTCACTCACGGGGTAAGGGTAGGCGTCGGCAGTAGTCACCTCGAATTCGTCCCATGTTGAGGCATTCCACTCAGTCGAGAGTGCCTCTTCCAACACAAGTCCCTTTCAACGTTACACGTTGGGAACTTTTGATCACGGAGATAAGCAATCTCCGGTCAAAGGGGCGATCGAGGTCATCAAGAACATTCTTCCAGTGGCATTTTATTCCCGCCTGTTCTTGGTGCCGAAGAAGGACGGCCGACTCAGACAGGTTATCGATCTGAGTATCCTGACCCAGTCTATCATTGCTCCCAAGTTCAACATGTAGGCTTTCAGGTCGGTTCGCCGCTCCATTCCCCAGGAAGTTTTCTAGTTCAAGGCCATGCCCTTCGGCCTCGACCTGGATCCTTGGGCCTTCACCCGTCTGATGTCGTATGTGTTAGCCTTACATCGCACACAGTCCAGGGTGTCTTCTTCGGCATATCTAGTCGATATCCTCCAGAGGCATTCTTCCAATGCTGTCTTTCTGGAGTCGGATGTCGACACACCGTTGAGCCTGCTCACGTCACTAGGTTTCAGAGTCAACGGGGAGAAGTCGGACCTGGTCCCTTCTGCGTCGTTTTGTCATCTGGGATGGGCTTCCGTACTCAGCTGGATACGGTGGCGGTTTCCCGGGCAAGGGCCGTGATTTTCTCGGCCTTTTGCCCTGACTCTATCCCAGTCCGCGTCCGCAACAGCTCGAGTCTTCCCCGGCTGCTCGGTCTCTGTGGTTCGGTGAGGGATCTCATTCCTCTAGGCCGGCTGCATGTCAGACCTCTCCAACACTTTCTGCTCAGTCGTTGGAAGCCGAATATCGATCCTCTGGATCTGGTGCTTCAGTTTCCGGAGTCTCTTCCTCGTCACCGTCTCCCCTGACAGATGTTCAGTGGATTATGCAGGGAGTTCCGTTGGACTTCCCCACGTCCGATCGTGTTCTGACGGCAGTCGCCAGCGAACTCGGATGGAGTGTGACGTTGGATCCTCTAGGTCTTTTCCTTCTCGGGTCATGGGACCAGGATCCAGAAGCTTTTCACGTCAACCAGAAGGAGCTTCTTGCTCTTCTTCTGAGTTTCCGGCAGTGGATCCCCCACCTTTCGAATTGTCAGGTCCTTCTGTTGTCCGACAATTCGACAGTGGTTGTTTACATTTGGAACCAGGGCGGCACGCACTGTGTTCCCATGTACGATTTGGTTCGGGATCTTCTACTGCTCGCTCAGGATGTCAACGCCGGAGTAGTGGTTCGTCACATTTCCGGTCGCCTGGACGTCCTAGCCGACTCCCTGTCCCGACGGGGCAGGTTCTTTTCCATCAAGTGGATGCTCTACATGACGGTGTTCCAGTCTCTTTGCGATCTCTGGGGTCGTCCCCACATCGATCTCTTTGCGACTCGTTGGAACCATCAGGTGGACACTTTCGTGTCCCCGTGTCCAGATGCCCTGGCTTTCGCCGTATACGCTCTGTCCCTCTTTTGGAACGGTCTTGTCGGCTACGCCTTCCTGTCGGTTCCGATTCTGCCTCAGGTTCTAGCCCAGATACGAACCTGCAGTTGTCGAATCATTTCGATCGCACCCCTGTCGCCTCAGTGGGTGTGGATCAATCTGCTCCGCTCTCGGTTAGCGGCGGTTCCGGCACGTCTCCCTCTACGTCGCGACCTTCTTTGCCAAGGTCGCCCGTGGAGGTTCACGTCGACCGATTTCATTGTGCCCTCGCGCATGTCTTTTGTTCTTTCCTGGCTCCTCCGTGGCGGTTTTTTCGAGACGAGCAGTGGAGTTGCTTTTCTTCTTCAAGGAGGCACACCACTAGTTTAGCCTATGCGGCTAAGTGGACTGTGGAAGGTCTTCTGTCAATGGTGTGCGGATCACTCTGTTGCTTCTGTCACGCCTTCGATCACACAGATGGTATACGTTTGATTCTGGGGTCTCCAGCAATGGGTACAGGTCCATGCTTCGGAGACCTTTTCGTGTGTGGGACAGCGTCGTATCGGCACTAATCCATGCCTCTCCAAGCTTGTTCGGCACTTTTCCTTGAAAAGACCTAGGACTTTGCAGCTTACCCTAAGATGAAATCTTTCTTGGGTGCTGCTCTGCATGGGGGGGGGGGGGGGGGGCGTTCCTTGGGGGGGGGGAGGCGCCGTTCGAGCCTTTATCCCAGGTGGATATGCGTTTTCTCACATACAAGACAGCTTTTCTGATGGCTTTTGCCTCAGCCAGCCGGCCTTTTTCTGGAGCTCTCCCACCAGTGTTATGTTTACCAGTGATTGTTCCTTTCTGGCCATGAATCAGATACCGGAAACTACTCCGCCTCCTATCTGTATCGAGACTCTTCCTTCTGTTGAGAGTAAACGCCCTATGCTCTGTTCATTTGGAAGGGTAGGGTCGATTTTCTGTCTCTTATTCCTGGTCGACAGAAGATCTCTTCTGAATACATTTCTCGATGGATTTGTCTTGCTATTCGTGCAGCTTCCGCTCGTCTAGCGACTGGCGATTGTATTACCAACCGTTTTTTCTGCCACGAGGTGCGTGCATTGTCTACCTCTTGGGGCTTATACTAACTCCGTCATGTTGTTGGGTGTGATGCTGGCAGCCTACTGGAGAAATGCTACTTTCTCCACTTATCTGCGACAGTTGTAGGAGCAGACAGAGGACCTTTGTTCTACGGGCCCTCTTTCTTCTGCTCAGGCTGTTGTCTATCCCAGTCATTCGGCTTCTTACAAGGTCAGTTCCAGCTCTGTGCTGTTACTGCCCTTTCTGTCTGTGCGTCGCACATAACCGAACGCCTCATCTCTCATTGTCTTTTACTAATGTTTGTGATGCTATGGTTTGATAGGCCTATGGACCTCTTCCTCTGTCCACGGTTCCAGTGCAATTGGGTTATGTGTAGGTTGGTTATGTGATTCCCTCCATCCTATTGTCTATTTAGCCTGTAGTAAACAATTGTAAGGTAGGTTGATAAGAAATTTAAATTTTATAGTAAATTTCCTTTCTTATTATACCTACCACAATTGTTTACATGGAGGCCCTCCCGTCTTCTTATTCGGGTAAGAATCCTTCCTCCCCGCTGATCACATAACTCCTATGTTGGCGGACTCAAAAGAATGATTTGATGACTGCTTTGCGCACTGGTTAACGGAAGTCGTGGAATTGTACTAAGAGAAGAGCGTCCCCTACTGGGTGTGCGCCGATGGCGCTCGACCCAGTTTTGGCTTATTTTTTCGTGGTGTTTTTGCACCACTTTTCTTTCCCAAATCTCTTGGAAAAGATTAAAATAGAGTGTATTTTATCCGAGTTAGGGTCTTCCACTGTAGTGAAGCCTGTAGTAAACAATTGCGGTAGGTATAATAAGAAAGGAAATTTACTATAAAATTTAAATTTTCATTTTTTGCATCAAAAACATAGCTTTTGAGCCCTCATTGGAACACAACACTGAGTAACTGTTAAAAACATATCAACACCAAAGGGTTTTCTAATTAGCTGTCAACGTCATATCTATCAAATTGTTCAAAACTTTACCTTTCAAAAGGTTATTAATTCTAAATCGTTAACCCTTTACCCAACGTAACGGCCAAAACCGGCCAGCGCTATTCTCAAAAATAGCCAATTAATTTTCATTATTTTTTCATTTTTTGTCTCAAAAACATAGGTTATGACCCCTCGATGGAACGAGCTCGTCGAGCTCGTTCCAACGAGGGGTCATAACCTATGTTTTTGAGACAAAAAATGAAAAAAATTAGTTATTCAAGAATTTTTTTTGCAAGTGTCGTCTGCTTTTCATTTTCATGTTAGGTAAAGGGTTAAAGTTACATTGAAATAGAAGTATTTAGTTTTATGGCCAATGCAAAGCTAAACATCTCTATTTTCCGGCCCACAGAAATGACGTCGCTTTCAAGTGGGTGAAGACAGTTAGTAGTGGGGTGAAGTCTGTCGAAATCACACAAAGTTAAAAATCACTATTTTTCAAAATAAACTGGAATTATTAAAACTAACCCATCGCCAAAACATTCTTAAACCATCAAATAATTTCAAGATTTCTTTCTTCGGAATGATGAACGCATAAATCATGCTATAAGAAGTTAATATATTTTTCAAGTTTAAAGCTACTCCTGTCAGCCCTTTTTCATTAATTTATGAGGAAATGCACGCAGATAAAGTTAGAAAGAATTTAACATTATTTTAAAGAGTATACCCTAAACTATTTGGCTATATGAACCCACATTTGATGGAAAAACAGTTTTGGGTGAGAGATGATGTTTTACACTTTTCTCCCATTGACAGCAATAGCAAATTGGAAGCAGAAAATAACTTAGTTTTCCGCGCATGCGCATCCAGGTGAAATAGTTGTACATGCAACATTTCATTCCCAGGGTGACATAGTCGCCCGACCTGTCCCGGTAAACTATCGCAGCTCCAACCCCAAGACCAAGTGACCTAATATCTCTGCATTCCCACCCATTGATCTTGATCTCCCTCTGATCCAGGTGACCCAACCCAGATATCCCACCCCACGACAATCAAGCGACAACACCACACAACTCCGATGACTTGGTGGCCGAACCTCCCCACCCCAATACCTATTCGGCTCAAACTACCATATTTCACATATCTTACCCAACCCAAAATCCCGATCTCCTTCACACATTCGATCCAGTAATTGACCAGTCGACTCGACAATGCCACTTGACCCGACTTGTGATACGACGGGCCATTACCCTGCTCCAGCCATCCTCCGCGATTTAGTTGGCCAGCACGCCAACACCCCAATTCCACCACAGTGGCCAGGAATTCAAAGTTAAGGTGCACAGGTACGCTCGGGAAGGGGGGGGGGGGTTCCAGTAAATGCCTGAATGGACAAAATCGGGAGCGTTGAAGAGCATGAAGGACACCAAACCACTTGCCTGCCATAGGTGATGTAGCACCTGCAAGACTTATTTATTTATTAATTTATTTATTTATTTGGGTTTACCGACACTTTCGACAACAAGGGTCACCTGGTGTCGGACAGTTTTACAGGTGGAGGAAACCGGAGAGAAGCACCGAGCAACAGCGAGAAACTATCAGGCTCCCCAACGAACTAACTCTGCACAAGTAGGGTTAGCACTGGTTGAAGACAAGTGCTCCATCCACGTGCAGTACGGCTTAGTACGGCTTAGTACATACCGCCATAGTGACCCCACATCTGCAATCGGGATGAAGTGTCTTGCCCATGGACACAACGCTGTTACTCCTAGCGAGGAGCAAACCATGGAAGTTTCGGTTTGAAGTCTAATGCCGTAACCACCGAGCCACCGCGACCCCGCAAGACTTCTTACAGTACTACCGGACCATCGCCCTAAATTTCAGTAAGGCCACTCACCACCATAGGCCTACATAGGGTCGTAGCCCATGTCGGCTCACGATGATGTATAGTCTTACTGAGACTAGTCATTGGGAGTTTTACTGGGAGAATTTTTTTAAATATGCTCTAAATCGTGCTATCTGAGTCGTGCTGAGAATCAGTTGCACTGTTAACTTAACCCCCTGCACACTGAGGTCAAAATATCCAAAGTTCAGAGAGCAGATTTTTTCCCATAATGCAACTGGAAATTTAACCAATTCAATCTTGTTTGACAAAGCTCATTGAGCTCTGTCAACAAAGATTGAATTGGTTAAATTCCCAGTTGTATTATGGGAACAATTGCTACTTGAAATTTGGATATTTTGACACCAGAGTGAAGGGAGTTAATATATGTCAGTTGAGGAAGCTATGAGCTGATCTAAGTTGGTGGTGGAGGGGGAGAGTTATATGCACAGCCCCCAGTCCACCCTTGGCTCCGCGACTGTTCCACACTCTTTTCTTCATGTGATCCCGAGATCAAATCCAACCACCCATTCGACCTGAACTTTCCCACTTGACCAAAACACTGCGCCCAGTGGTCCGTCTCATGTAGAAACCTAACCAAGGTGAACATCTCGGTGTTCCGACTCAGAGACTCCTTCCTACTCTCACATCCACTTGACGTAGTGGTTAAACACACCTATAGTTCCATCCAGTGACCCTGCCGTTCATTCAGGGACTAACACATTTACTCGATCCAGAGGTCAGAGCAAGAAACCCAATACCCGACAACCATCCGACCGACTAACCAACCCAATGATAATCAACAAAACAATTCAATAAACCATAACTACAATTTAATAAACCGTAACTACGATTTAGTAAATCGTAACTACAATTTACTAAACGGTAACTGCGATTTACTAAATCAAAACTACAATTTAATAAATCATAACTAGAATTTAATAAACCGCAACTTCAGTTTAATAAGCCGTAACTACAATTTAATAAACCGTAACTACGATTTAGTAAATCGTAACTAAAATTTAAAAAATACTTCTAGTTGACGCCTCAAAGCTACCGTACAATCTCAAAGAGAAAGACGACAGTTTCGGAAAATATCTCAGTCCAAGCGATTAATTATTGTGAATTAGTGAGCAGGTCCGCCCGTGCAACAGAACATTTGTGGTTGCGCTGCATATCCGAGCGTACCTTCGCAAACTCTTTGATCACCGCATTGAAAATTGATACTCAAATCTCACATTTTGTACGTATATCGAGAAAGCTTGGCTTCATTACTTATTGGTTGTATAGTTTAGCATGAACTTTTATAACTGGTCCTTATTTTGTTATTGATATATATAGATGTATCACTTTGCATACTGTCCTATTAGGGTGTATTTTTGCAATAAAGTTTATCTTATCTTATCACTTTTTAGCTGGACACGGGCGAAATGAGTCGATGGATTACACTAATGATTAAATTAACAACGTTTATGTTAACACGATGAAGGGTTCTTTGAGTGGTGTGAATAACCTATCATGTCAACGACTGCAGTCAGCAATTAATGATTTTGCACTCAATGGAATAGCCTTCACCGGCCTCCACAAAGATCGAGCTGTCTGACGTTGTAATCAGATACACCGTTTCCAGACACATAGTACGCGAATCTCATTCAAATTCCACTCTATGGACAAGGTACAGGAGTTAAATAAAATGAATTTTTTGTCCAAATTTATTACCATTACATCCAGGAGAGTCATGAGGGTGACCGGTAGGGAGGGGGGGGGGGGGGGGTGGACCAGATTTCCATTTTGGTTGTGGGTGTGTTCGTCAACAAACAAATTTCCTGAGATTTAAATATAATCTCCACTGCCAGATAATCTAATTATATCAATGAGGCATGCCTTCGCTGAAGGCATGCCGCGATGATATAGTTGGAAGAAGTATTAGTTAGTGGGATTATAGTTAAACCACTCAAGACTTCTTGAAAATTTATTTGTGGGCAAATAAAATATGAAATTTAACTGTAACAGCCGTGACCCAGCTTTTCATTTAACGAACATATAGCGTAGTTCAAACGTACCACGGGCACTGGGACCCAACAGCCGTCCATTTGACAACTCACTGTGTGTGATAAAAGTCCAGGCATCAAATCTAGGCTCGTAAGGAAGAGCATGGTTACTTGCAACAGCGAATCGATATCTACGACTCCAATCTAGATGAAAAATTTCCGATATGCCCCCGCTGAGAGTATGACATTAAGACATAATAGCTTACTATGATTGAAAAATCCCCCCCCCCTCTCTCTCTCTCTCTCTCTTCTCTCTCTCTCTCTCGGGGGAGAGAGGGAGAGAGAAATTCGACGGCGGTTTGGTCGCGATACACTTACACGGTTGGGTCGAGATTCCAGAAGAATACTGTATAAACAAGACCGAACTAACAAGAACAAACAAAAATAGCATCTGATATTCAATGTTTTCATACTATTTTTCAACGGGTGATAATCTAGAGCGTTTGGAGAAGGAGGCGGAGAGTCGTGATCCGGTCGAAATTCCCACTCTGTTTTGCGTATAACAGTACTGTAAGCACATGGGGATTACTTAAATAATTGTTGTCAGTATTGTGTGAACCCTCCATCTAACTTTTCTCTGGCTACTGCATTTTATCACATGCAGATACTTCTTACAAACAACCAGCGGCTGAACGAAAAAAAATAGTATTTGAATGGCTATTTTTGTTAATCGCGCAGGTAGGTTATAACTATTACGTTAGATAAGGGGTTGTTAAGTTCTCCCCATCTGCCTTCAAAAACTCCAGAAGTTGGGCGAAGTACAGGGGTACAGGAGTATAAGAGTGCATATACAAAACTCGAGACGTTGTGAGAGAACAGCGACTCTGACGCTGCCACTGGTACCAACGGCATTTTGTGAATTTATTTAAAATCAGTCTGATTAAAAACAAGTTTTATTCTGTTTAGGTGGCTAATTTCTACGGCAACATTAGCCACCTAAACAGAATAAATAGTAATCTGTTTAAACAGATCAGTAATCCGTTTAAACAGATTAATAATCCGTTTAAACAGATTACTTAATCCGTTTAAACAGATTAGTAATACTTTTAAATGGATTGACTGCACAGACTTGATTGGTTGGTTGTCACGTGGTGTGTTACGATGATATAGTATCTGACGTAGTGAAGTCTCACCACACAGTTCACATGGCTTTGAGGGTTATGAGATGAGGCCTCAGCACATAGCCCTCATGTCGTCACATAGGAAAATTTATCACTAATGATGCCCCGATAACTGACTGAGGCGATCACTACTGATCAGTTGTGTGGACATTGCGGCTATGAGTTGAGGCACCATAGCCACGAGAACCGTGAGTTGAGTCCTCATTGAGGCCTCTCCTAATGGGCCTCCTGTACTCATTCGCACTTTCCTTTCTTCCAGAACTCCTCTCCAGCCCTAATCTTCCCTCGCTCTACCCAATGATCCGTAATTGCAGGACACCCAGTGATCACTTGATGAACATTATCTATAATTCAGTTGAATCGAAGAGTAGTTTAGGTCGTCACTGGCTGGGGTAACTCCTCAGTATTATGAGATGTGGAGAACGATCCACATTGGGGGATCTCAATGGGGGGGGGGGGGGGGGGGTCTTATGTGATGCCAAAGTTACGTGCCCAAGTGACGTCATGTTTGTTGTCATGGTAGCCCGTGTGAGCAGCCATATTGTAACGCCATCCCCATAGTGATGTGTGGTCTTCGCGTGCATGCGCAGCCCGTGTTGTTAGGGTGATACGTCTTTCCGTTGGCCATTTTGTATACCGGGGGCGGCTATCTTGGTTTCTATGACAGCACGTGGTTGGTATGTGACCCAAAACTGTCTTAGAGGACAGGGATATGTTCCTTATAGTACAAGCGTAAATCTAATTACTCAAATAAACCCAACAATGTCTTCAAATCACCCAAAACTATCCACATGGATTTGGCCAAGTCCCAGAATGTGCTTTTTACCCAATGACAGGACCAATCTTTCGTATAGGAGTACTATATTGGTTCACAGTCCTTCAGAATCCTCGTTTACTTAGTAGAATTATCACAAACAACCCGACAATTGTGTTATTTGGCGCGGATTTCCGACTAAATCCTCAGTTTCTACCTACGTATCTTCAAGCTATGTTATAGCCTCCCCCATCTCTTTATAAAGTATTCCGAAACCCTAGATGTGTTTATATTCTAGTGTACACGTCACATGTAGCACATTGGCACATGCTGGATGTGTCGATACGTGCTTGTGTGCTTATGCACAATCTGCGTACATCATATAGGCACATAGAGGTATTGGAGGATACCTTTGACATGGTGATGTACTATTGGAGGATACCCATTGGTGGATAGTTTTTTGGGGGGTAACTTTTTGGAGGATTCTTGTCAAACGGGTTTTTACATCTGGGTAATTCACGCCAGACCCGGATACTTTTGTTGGGATAGTTGATATAAAACAACAACAATATGTAATATTTCATTCATTTTTATTAGCCCGACTGTTTACAGTGAGGGCTATAGTAATGACTTTTGTCCGTCCGTCCGTCTGTCCGTCTGTCTTTTTCTGTTAACATTTAGAGTTTTGGTTAAAGCTTGTGGTTAAAGTTTTTTATTGAAGGTTCAAGTGTTGTTTTTTTTTGTTTTTTGTTTGTTTTTTTTTTTCTCTTATTCTTGTTTAGTTGACATTTGGAGTTTTGGTTAAAGTTTGTGGTTAAAGTTTTTTATTCAATCTTCAAGTACAGACTATACCCGGTATTTCTTGTCTGATCGTCACGAAATTTGATATGCAGGATTTAGGTCATGTCTACATGACAATGCCCCCTTTTGGTCGTGATCGGTCAACCGGTATGGCTGCCCGAGCCCAAAACCCGAAAACCATTAGCACAGTCTACAGGTCGTATTTATGAAGGGATTTCATTGCAACTTCATAGAATGCCTCTGTATAATGCCTAGATGAGAACGTGACCGTTTGGGCATGATCTGTCAACCGTGATGGCTGCCCAAGCCCGAAACTCAAAAACTTTTGGTACAGTCTACAGATCATGTTTAATATGGACGGATTTCATTGTAACTTGATACGATGACTCCGTTTGGTGTCTACATGAGAATTTCCCCTTTGGGCGTGATCTATCAACCGTCACGACTGCCCGAGCCCAAAACCCGAAAAACTTTAGCACAGTCTACAGGTCATATTTATGGAGGGATTTCATTGTAACTTCATAGGTTAACTTCATATAATTTATACACATGAGAAAGTCCCCTTTTGGGCGTGGTTGGGCAACTGTCACGGCTACAGGTGCCCGAAGCCCGAAAACCTTCAGCACAGTCTACAGGTCATATTTATGAAGAGATTTCATTGTAACTTCGTAGGATCAATCCACATGATGCCCAGATGAGAATGTCCCCTTTTGGTTGCGATCATTCAACCATGATGGCTGCCCGAGCCCAAAGCCCAAAACCTTTAGCACAGTCTACACGTCATGTTTATGGGAGGGATTTCATTGTAACTTGATAGGTTGACTTCATATAATGTCTAGATGAGAACGTCCCCCTTTTGGACAACTGTGATGGCAACAGGGGCCCGAAGCCCTAAAAACCTTTAGAATATTCCACAGGCCATAATTATGAAGGGATTTCATTGTAGCTTGGTAGGATGACTCAAAGTTTGTGGTTGAAAACCCAGACAAACACCACCCCCACCCCCCCCCCCCCCCCATTAGGTTTTTTTTTTTCCTTTTTTTCTCCAATGTGCATTTTGAACTATTTACAGTCACTACATGCGGAACCTTTTTTTAAACTTACATACCCTCCCTCCCCCCTGGGGGCCAATTAGGCACTTTTTTTTTTCCTTTCGTCAAAAATGCTTGTTTACAGTTTTGGTTAAAAACCCAAACACCACCGCCCCCTCACCCCCCCCCCCCCCCCCAATTAGGCATTTTTTTTTTTATTATTTATTTCCTCCAATATGCATTTTGAACTATTTACAGTCACTACACTGCAGAACCCTTTCTTTCCTTTTGTCAAAAATGTTTTTCTTACAGTTTGGTTAAAGCTTGTGGTTAAAAATCCAGACAGAAATTATCACCCCCCCCCCCCCCCCCCCCCCCAATTAGGCATATTTTTTTTTCTTCCCCCGAATATGCATTTGAACTATTTACAGTCACTACATGCGGAACCTTTTTTAAACTCACGTACCCCCCCCCCCCCCACCCCCGGGGGGCCAATTAGACACTTTTTTTTTCTTACGTCAAAATGCTTTTTTACAGTTTTCGTCAATGTTTGTGGTTAAAAACCCAGACAAACACCACCACCACCCCCCCCCCCCAAACCCCACCCCCATGGTGCCAGCTAGGTATTTTTTTTTTCTCTGCTCAAAATGCATTCTGAAGGATTTAGACTGACCACATGTGGAAAAAAAAAATGGACTCCCCTAATACACCCCCACTCTCCCCCACTCCTCATCCCCACCCCACCTCCTCCGCACCCAGGCTGTTCATGCAATATTTTTTCTTTGGTACAAAATGCATTTTTAGCCTGACTGTTTATTAGTCAGGGCTATAGTCATGACTTTCGTCCGTCCATCTGTCCGGTCCATCCATCTGTCTGTAAACAATTGGTGCCGACTGATAACTCCAGTTTGGATTATTTGATTTCAACCAAAGTGATATGTGTATTTTCCAGCTAGTAATACAGGCCAGGTTTCAATATAGGTTCTACACACTGGACCCCCCCCCCCCCCCCCCACACACACACACACACACACACATACAGACACACACACCCACACAAATTGTCACTTAGGCAATTATTCCCAAAATGCAGTTTGAAGGATTGGGAGTTATTACATGCAAAAAAGAAAATTGACTCATATAGCCCAACATTGCTTTATGTACTGCATCTTTAATCCTTTACCTTACACAAGTGAAGCCAACAGTACAAATTATTTTCTGAAACCTCAGATTTTTTCATTTTTTATTTATTTACTTCTAACCATGGCTTATTACTCCTTATTTGAACAAGCTCACAAGCTCATCAGGTCATGAGGTTATGCTTTGAAGTAGAGAAATGAAAAAATAAAATTTCAATAGCAAATTTTGTATATCACAAGTGCAGATATGGCAGATTCGTTAGGTAAACTGTTAACAAAAAATGGCTCCGACTATTTTGCGTCTAAGCATTGCCATTCCTGGGACAGTCGGGCTGCATGCGTGACATCACTCTAGTTCGAGTATGCAGTTTATTAAATTAAATGGTCCAGGCATCTTTTTCTATATCTTTCTTCTTCTGACTTCTCTCATAGGATAACCATCTCGTCTTCTTGTTTGTTGGAGCTTCTTCCCATCGTTTGACTCTGTCTATATCCTTGTGCTCCAGTTGGTAGAGCACTGGTAGCTTGACTTTGTTGGTTGTTCTGATTCCTTGTCTTGCTTCTTTCTTGTCTTCAGCGCTTCTTCGTAGTGGTAACTTTGTTCTTAATGGGACCTGGCATCATGCCCGTGCCTTCAAACTGATTCGCAACTTCATGTCTTGTTTTCATTTACAGTCCTCTTTGGTTTGATCTTGTTTTGATCCATCCTTGAATCGACAGACTGATTCATACTTGAAACTTCGGTTCTTGACGGGAGCTGGAATCGTTCTCTTGTATGCATGCTGCCTTCGTAACGTCATTCATGTTTTGGTCTGAAAGTTGGCCCATCCTTGAATAGTCATTCTTCTTTGTAGCTTGAGTGGAAAGAGTTTTGCCTTCGTTCTCATGTTTGAAGTTAACCCTTTACCTAACGTAACGGCAAAACCGGCCAGCGCTATTCTCAAATATCGCCAATTACTTTTCATTATTTTTTTCATTTTTTGTCTCAAAACCTAGGTTATGACTCCTCGTTGGAACGAGCTCGACGAGCTCGTTCCAACGAGGGGTCATAACCTATGTTTTTGAGACAAAAAATGAAAAAAATAGTTATTCAAGAATTATTTTTGCAAGTGTCGTCTGCTTTTCAGGTTAGGTAAAGGGTTAATAATCGACGACTATCCACTACATGAACTATTGTCCGTTCAGAAACCCGGGCATGAAATTGGCAGGGCGATGAAAAGAAAAATACACAAAATATCTACTAAGTTTCAGGTTCGGATTATTTGAAATTGATTTTCTACTCATCACATTCGCGTACTTTTATTGCGAATGTGAAGGAAATTCCGTCATCATTTTTTCCCATTTTCAATGTAGTTTAGCGTGTATTTCGGAACAGCATCCATTTCTCAACGACGCTCATTTGACGTAACTGGGACAGTTCATTTTCGAAAAGGTAAGAATTTTTTTAATGCCATTGCGCTTGCGCACTGCGCGGCATATTCACGTCTGCTAATTGTTTGCTTCCGGGTTGGTTTCGTTTTAATTTAGTCAAGGTTAGTCCAATCGTTTATACCAAGGTTGCCCATTTCAGAGGACTTCCACCCCAAGCATTGGTGACTGGGTCCTATTTTACCAGTAAGACATAACTTGTTTACAATAGTGAACAAGCAGTCTCTCACTTCCCGGGGATCCCCGGGAAGTGAGGCAGTGCTTGCTTACTATGTCTGTGATAAACAAACTCTGTTTTACTGGTAAAATAGGACCCGGTAAGCAATGTCTGGGGTGGAAGTCCTCTAAAATGGTCAACATAGTATAAAAGATTGGCTTGACTTGACTTTATATCCATGTTGTGTTCACGATCAGCCATTGTGCACAAGTATGTGGCATTAAACACCATAAATAAATAAATAAATCCAATGATAATTTAACCTTCCAATTATTACTCAAAACAGGCATTCCGTATTCTTATAATAAGAGGCATTATTCGACAATCAACCACTGAAGCTTTATATTTAGTGACAAAACAATTCATTGCCTGTTTCTTTAGTTGGAAAGACGTTTCTCTGAAATTGCCATCTCAATTTCAATTTTCATTACAAATCTTGTGATCAAGGTAGAATAGACATTTAACACCATATGGAGATGTTGAAAATATGTACATGTTTTGATAACACACTTGATCATCTTCTGAATACTTTTGTTTAGGATAGACTGGGGATGAAAGTTGTTTTTCAGATTAACTTTTCATTTGTCCCATTCAGAAGCCAATGACACTGAACAGTGCTTGTTGACTGATATCTGGTTTACTGATGAAAAATGTGCTGGCATACATTGCCTTCATTGAAGTGCACTGAAATTGGCAATATGGTTCAAAGTAAACGATCAGCAAAAGTTGACTGTATACTTTTGCTGCAGCCATAATAACCCATAGATGAACAGAAATGTCTTTAAATGGTAAAAACAAAGAAATGAATCTGTGATAGAAATGTCATTTGCTTATGTGATAAAAAATTTCAAAATTTATTTAAATTGTTTTATACATTTATGTGCAAGTAAATGTGATATAAATTAAATTAATATTTTATTGTTTCATATTTATTTTTGTTGTTGAATAATAACTTGTTTGATCAAAATTTTGTTGTTTCTCTTATTTTAATTAAGTAGCTGTGGGAATATTCAGACCAGTACCCAACCAGGAAAATATTCAGAATCAGTAATTACTTCATGCAGGGTTCCAAATTTCACATAATGCTTCCACTATTCTCGTGAAGTTTATATATGATAGTATAATTGAACATATATTGGAGGGGGCTTTCAGAGCCATTTCTAATAGTGTTAAACATAATAGCATTTCTAATGCAAAAGAGAAGGAACTCAATAAATGTGTCTTTCATAAATTAATCACGTCATTGGAGATTGCCAGATATCAGTTGGAAGTGTTCAACAGAATGGGGAGCTTGGTGGCTCATTGAAATTGTAATCTGAAGGTTAATGGTTTGTTCATGACCCACATCATCGACTTTGTGTCCTTATGCAAGACACTTAACCCTTTACCAAATGTGGATTGTAGAAGATACCACCAAAACATTTCTTCAATAACTAAAATTTTCAATTTTTGTCTCAAAAACAAAGCTTATGAACCCCCATCAGAACGAGCTTGTTCCAATGAGGGGTCATAAGCTATGTTTTTGTGACAGAAATTGCACACATAAAAGTTTGAATGGCGATTTTTATGCTCCCCAAAAAATTGGGGGGGGGGGGGGGCATATAGTAGCTGCTTTATCTGTCCGTCCGTTCTTACGTCTGTCTGTCTGTCTGTCTGTCTATCTATCCATCCATGCAGGCCAACATTTGCCCTTTGGGAGGTATAATTTTTGTCCAACTCATGTTTAGGAGGTATTTCTAATTTAGGGAGTTAAATAAGAGTACCCCCCTAAAACAAAACCCCCAAAATGGTTCAGCTAGGGCATGGTTAGGGTCAGGGATGGGTTAGGGGTGCCACCAGAGTAGGAGTAGTTCCAAAGTCAAGGCTGGAGGGGGTTAGGTCCCAGTGAGGGTTTGGGTCAGGGGTGGATTTTAGGGGTCCAAATACCTCATATGCCAAAAATGGTTGGGATCCTTCCAGTAGTTTCCGAGTCCATAGAGGACACACTTATTAAGTCACCTTTTATACAGTAGAACAGGGATGAGACATTTCAGCAAATTTATGCACAGAATTCTGAAATTTTATTTCTATAAATGTACATGAAATGGTCTTGAAAGACCTTTTCGTGTAAATTTATGAAATTAAAACTATATGTCAACCACGGGTTTACTCTGTGTTCTCTTAATTTCATAAATTTGTCTAAAAAATCCTGAGAGTTCTAACTACATGTGTAATTTCAGCAAATTTAGTTGCATGACAATCCCATCCCTGTCAAGAAAATTATAACTCATCATTGGCCAGCCGCTGATTTGCCATGGTTATCATAGAGAGGGCCATCATTCCTATTGCACCCCAACCCCTCTCCCATCAGGGAATAAATAGACATTATGGACCATTACTTGCTGATATAACCCAAAGAGGTGATAATCGGTGCTTATGAATTGCTTGAAATAAGGGGTCCTCTAAAGTGGTAAGATTAACAAAGACCAGAAATGTCTGTCTCAACACTATTTTATAGTTTTTATTCCATTAGTGATAATGCATGCATAGATAAAAGGAGGATATAATAACTTTTTGAATGGATACCGAAAATCATTTCATTGAGGAGAGTGAAAAATAACACATTCTCACGAGTATAATTTTTCATCCTCGCGAATGTGATATTTCTGTATCCATTCGAGAACTGTACATTCCTTTTTTATTATACCCAATGGGGCAAGGCCCTAAGCCAGCCGAAACTAAATTTTTCCGACGAGGGAGCGAAGGTTGAAAATTTCCGACAAAATTTCCTGAAATTTTTCAAAAAATGCCCCCAAAACCTCCATTTTGCACACAAATTCCAGAAAAAGAAGCCAAAATTACCAAAAAACCCGTCAAAATTCGACTGAAAAGAGACAAAAAATTCCGAAAAAGAGGCAAAAATTTCCGTCAGACACTATCATGAGGGAGGGGGCGGTTCCCCTAGCCCCCACAACACCCCACTACCTTCGTGCCTGATGGGGCCCTACCGTCAGACGCAAGCATGCACTTGATTCAGAATTAATTGCATCTTTTCAGTTCCATCAAATAGTCCCATCTCGAGGTTCATTATGTGTCGTAACACTCAAAAAAACCAATTGGTCATTAAGTTTACCACATGCAACACTTAAGACAAACATGTCTTTTAATACAGTCCACCCGGGGGGGGGGGGGGGGGGGGGGGGGGCAATTAGGGAAATGAGAAGGTTTTTGCTTCAAAATGCTTTTTGAAGGATTTGGAGAAATTTTATGCGAAAACAATTATTTACTTATTATATATTGGGCTTTATGACACTTTCATCTGTGTCGAGCAGATTTACGGGTGGAGGAAGCCGGAGTACCCGGAGAGAACCACCGAGCAGCGGCGAGCATCTGCTAGGCTCTCCAACGTACCACCCGATAAGGGTTAGCATTGGTTGAAGGCATGTGCACCATCGACGTGCAGTACGCCTTAGTGCACGGAGCCACCGTGGCACCAAGAAGGCAATGGGGATGAAGTGTCGTGCCCAAGGACACAACGCGGTTGCCGCAGGTGCGATTCGAACCAAGGACCTCTCGGTTTGCAGCCTGCACCTCTACCAACTGAGTCACCGCGATCCCCGCGAAAACAATTACATCTATGACCACTCATCCCTACAAACGCTTGGTGTCAATTAGGGGAACTTTTTTTCTTGTTTCAAAATACGTTTGAAAGGTTTTAGAGGGGGGGGGGGGGGTATCCCCAATGTCCACCCATGTACACATGTCCCCTAAACCCTAAGACAGGCACAGACCACGACCTACGGTGATCAATATAAAAATTGAGATTGACGTTCAACGCCAGTAAAAAGGTTAATTGTGTCTTTTCGGTCTTAGATCTCAATTGGATGTTAGTCAACACTCCAACCAATGTCCTTGGTCGGAAAGGCATAGCCCACAGAAAGGGTACAGGGTGCTGTTTTTAGCTTCGCAGCTGGTATGATCCTGGCAATCGCACCACGTAGGCCTAACTAGAATGTTATACAGTTGTAGTCAGTCTGTGTGTTTGCGTAGATATATTTAGCCCAGAAGCATTGGGTCAATTTTTTCAATGCATGCTAACATAGAGGTCCCAGATATACTTTGGCGCCCCTGCTTTTCATAAGAAAATGGATTTGGCAAGCACAAACAGGGGTTACTCTTTCAACCGATCAATTCTATCGCTCCTTGAGTCAAGCGAGTCGATTATGAGTAATGGGTTGTCGTTTTGTGTTGGGGATTCTGCATTGCTGCCAAATATGCTGTAGTAGGCTGTGAACTTAGTGTGAAGTATCAAACAGGTGGAAGGTTATATAGAACAAGTTGTGCAATCTCATTCGCACATAATCCTGTTCCGCATGTCCTTTACCTCCCCACTCCAGTCCCGCTCCAACACCCCTAGCTATGGGGCACCACCTCCCCTTCAACAACCAGGAGAGAAAATACACAGCAAAAAATGAAGGTGCTTTTAGAACCCAAACTGGTTCTATCCGTGAAGAACCTTCATTTCTTTCAGTGTACCTGCGCCCATTTACCCCCTCCCCCTCCCCCCACCCCCACACACACATACACACAAACAAACAGGCAATCCCCATCTCCTTTCCAATGTTAGTATTTTCAAATTTCGTTTCACAGGTAAGCAAGATGGACGGAAAACAAGGAAAAATACCAGTGTAATTCAGTGGTCCAATCTGAGAAATGAAGGACGCCCCTACTAAAACAAAATATGGCGACGTGAAGACCCCTCACAAATTGATTCCAGTATCGGGTCTAGTACAGGCGTACATGTATGGACCAATTCTGTTAAGGTGGGCCGGCTGGATTTTTGTGCCCGGGAAACGAATGTGTGGACTATCTGGGCCTGTAACGCCGAGGTTGGAATGAGAGCCCTACCCCCCCCCCCCCCCCCCCTCCCTCCCCAGCTACCCATCTACAAACACACTTATAGTTGAGAAGAAAATCTAACTTTTTGGGTTCAAATATATTTTTGTGCAAGTTCAGGCCCCCCACTCCCACCCCAACATACACGCGATAAAAGGTAAATTTCTGCAGCCGGTCTTCTACAAAATTTCAGGTAGCCAAAATATGCTGCACTTGCATGGGGAAAATCTTTTTTTTTTTCAAAACGTTTTCATGGGGCTCGGTAACCTCCTCCCCCCCCCCCCCCCCCCATAAAAAAAACCCAAAAGAATGAAGGAGGTTGCCAATTTAGGTTAAAAATCAAGCCGTCAAAACAAATTTTCAATAACTAAAACATTTGAAAGTCAAGAGAAAATTGATTTTTCCGGCTGTTTTTAACTAACTATAGGCTGTCAAACGTCTGCAAAGTACTGCTGGTACAATTGCATTGAGAAAAAAATTTTTTTTTCAAAAACAGTTAATCATAATTTTGGGTCAAAGCACCGTCCAACACAAACTTGCTGGAGGAAAATATCAAATTTGCCGAAAAAAACGCATTTTTTCTGGTTCAGTTCAGCGAGGGGTGGGGGGTGGGGGTGGGGGGGGGGGGGGGGCTAGAATACCACACACTAAAAAACTAAAGTGTTAAAACTGACACTTTCAAGGTGTTAAACCCATTCTAACTCTTAGGGTTTGATTTTAACACTCAAAGTGCAATGCTTTAAGCACTTAGACATTACAATCGTCAGACATCTGAAACTTGAATGGGTGGCACTTCCCATGTGTCTAGCATTGGTGGTTCTTCCAGAATCGTCCATAAATTGATTTTCGCTTGGTGGGTGCATACTTAAAAGGACACAACGCAGATGACGCGGATCAGGCTCTAGAGTTCGAGCCTGATCCGCGTCATCTGCGTTGTTTTCTTTTAAGTGTCGCGACATTACACTTGTCAAGTGGTATTATTGTAACACCTGTCAAGTTCTGGGATATCTACACTTGAACAAAGTGCTAGTTCAGCTCTTAGTAAGTGTTAAATACAGCGCTTCAAGTGTAGTTTTTAACACTTCAGTTTTTAGCGTGCATGACGGCCCCCGACCCACACGCCTATGTTCCGTTGCGACATTTTATTAACCGAATACCGTAACATGGAGGGAATTCGAACATCGTTTGAGTTATCACAAAATCGTGCGGTTGGATTTAGGCAGGCATGCCTGGTGAAGGGTTACCTGTGATTTTAATGAAATCCGGCGGACATGGTCGAATCGATCCAGCTTTCCAATTCATATCCACTTACCGTGGATATTTGAAACTATTTTCGCCCCAAAAAGGCAGTGTGAAAAAAACTATCGGTTATCGATTTCGTTAATATTTGGCCTAGTGTTTATTTAGTCTCTTAATTTCGCTTCCAGAAAAGGCCAATATTTACGGATATTATTTATTAAATTCCTGTAATTTCTCTTATTTTTGACTATAATTTACACTTATGCACATCGATTTGTTGTGGGCCAAAGTGTTACTGTGAGTGTGACTCTTTAGCAGGAGAAACAACACAGCTCAAACGGTTCAAGATTTTATGAAGTCTATTTCCAAAATCCATTAAGAGAAGGCAGCTCGTCGCGTGACGTCACTTGCCTCAACTCCCTGAAGTGAAAATAGAATATGCCACTCGTTACGTCATCGATAAACAACAATGTCAGCTGCAGTGCAAAAGAGACGCTGAAGTGCCGTTGAATGTAAACATGGACTGATAAGTAGGGAAATGAAATTCAAACGTCGAAAGTAAACGCGCAGAAAGTTTTCCCTACTCATCTTCTTTAAATTGAGTGGTCATCTATAGCTGAACACCGAATAGAACCTGAGAAAAGGCGAAATATGTGCGGGCCAGGTGGGTTTCTGGACGGATAATAGTGACCCACCAGCCTTTCTCCAGCGTCCTGATGAAGACCAACAGAGTCAACGTTTTTCTTCGGGGAGCTCTTATCTCCCCAAGTTCGAAGAGACGCCCAACAGGCCACCCACTGTTCATCAGTGGGGATCAATGAGAATCACTGATCGTTAGGTATTTGGTGATCGGTAATCAATGATCCATGATCACAGGACACCCAATGATCGCTTAGCAATATAATAACCCAGCTGGGTCAAAGAGTCGCTCAAAGAGTCTTTCTCCTTGTTCATGCCGTTTGAGAAGGGCCTGGGGCAAAATATGGGGTTGAGGGCTTCGCAGAATCTCGTATGAGTATAAATGTCCATTAAAAATAGACTCAATGAGGTCTACACTTACAGCCCTGGCTATTGGTCATCACTCATCCGTGATTGTGGGGCACCCTGTGAACGCTTAGTTATCATTAAAAGTTGTAGAGCAGTCCCTCGGGAGAGACTCCTCGAAAGACTCCTACAGACGAGTAAACGGGGAGCAGCTCGAGAAGGGACTCTTCGAACGACTCGATGCCATAGCGCTGGTGAGTAATCGAGGAGTGACCCCAGCGAGTGACCCCCGGAACGACTCTTTTAATGTTCACCAAGTAATCACTGGGTGTCTCGCAATTACGGATCACTGATCACCAATCATTGAGTAGAGTGGGGGAAGATTGCTAATCTGTATCAACGGATTACTAATCTGTTTAAATGGATTAAGTAATCTGTTTAAACGGATTAAGTAATCTGTTTAAACGGATTATTAATCTGTTTAAACTGATTACTATTTTTTTTAAACCGATTACTATTCTGTTTAAACATATACTATCACACTAACACGTGGCGCTTCTACGTTGCCGTAAATTTCAGACCCCAGAAAAAGTTTCATCGTATTATAGCAAGACATCATATGACATCTGATCCTGAAAATATCTCGTTATAACAACAAGCGTTTTCTCGATAAATAAAGACAAACTACGGCAACGTAGAAGCGCCACGTGTTGTTGTGATAGTTATCTGTTTAAACACGTTAGTAATTCAATTAAACAAATTAGTAATGCATTTAAACAAATTAGTAATCTGTGTAAATAGATTAACTGCACGTATTTGATTGGTTGACTGCCACGTGGTCTGTTATAACGATACAGTATTTTGAAGAAGTGAGGCCTCACCACACTGTCCACATGGGTTTGAGAGTTATGGGCTATGAGATGAGGTCTCAGTGCATAACCCTCATGTCGTCATATAGGAAAATTGATCACTAATGATGGCCCGATAATTGACTGAGGCGATCATTACTGATCAATTCCCCAGATGTGGACATTGCGGCTATGAGTTGAGGCGCTATAGCAACGAGGGCTGTGAGTTGAGACCTCATTGAGGCCTCTGCTTAAGGGCCTCCTATACTCAGTCGCACTTGCCCTTCTTCTAGAACCCCTTCCCGGCCCAATCTTCCCCACTCCACCCAATGAGTAGACCCATCAAAAGAGGCCACGATGAGGTCTCCACTCCCAGCCATGGCTATTGGTTATCACTCATCCGTGATTGTGGGACACCCTGTGATCGCTTAATTATCATTAAAAGTCGTAGAGCAATCACTGGGGGAGAGACTTCTCGAACGACTCTTGTAACGAAGTACCTATGGATCTACGACCGTAGGTTAGGACTACTTGTTGTGTAGCTGACAGAACTGCAAAGTTCCACCAGCCCGTGGCAGTTAGGATGTTTGTTACAGGCGAACCTTGGACGCAGGTTCCAGGCAATGTTCAGTTTTCCGTATCCTCACGAATCTCGTCGTGCATAAAGAATTCAACTCAACGAACGTTTTTTATTTACTTTCTATAACGTTTTAATGAAATTAATAAAGTAAATCGCGACTGACCATCGTCTCTCCTGGTGTATTATATAACTTATAATACAATAAAATTAAACATCGAAGTAAGTTTTGGGCCGGGAAGGGGTTCTAGAAGAAGGTTAAGTGTAACTGACTAAAGGAGGCCCTTAAGGAGAGGACTCAATGAAGCCTCAATGCACAGCCCTTGTGGCTTTGAGGCTTCAACTCATAGTCGCAATGTCCATATCTGTGGGAATTGACTAGTAGCTATCCCCTCAGTCAATTATCGTGCCATCATTAGTGATCAATTTTCCTATATGACGACATGAGGGCCATGCGCTGAGACCTCATCTCATAGCCATAGCCCCCAAAGCCATGTGGACTGTGCGGTGTGGCCTCACTACGTCACATACCAGATCGTCATAACAGACCACATGACAATCAACCAATCAAATCCGTGCAGTCAATCCGTTTAAACGGATTAATTAATTTGTTTAAACGGATTAATTAATCTGTTTAAAGGGATTAAGTAGTCTGTTTAAACGGATTACTAATCTGTTTAAACGGATTAATAATCTGTTTAAACTGATTAAGTAATCTGTTTGGACGGATTACTAATCTGTTTAAACGGATTACTATCACAACAACACTTGGCGCTTCTACGTTCCATTACTTCTGCCCTCTCGTAAATGAGTTTTCATTTTTATGTCAGATTGAAATCGTTTATAGTGGTTTATGCTCCTTACCGCCACGTCAAATAATACACCATCAGTTTCTCGTATCAATATGGCATCTTCAACTGGAGATCAAACCATAACGACAACAGAAATGCACACTTGTGGTGAACCTGTTAGAATTATAGAAACTGGTTACCCTGAGATTTTAGGGAAAACTATTCTGGAGAAAAGAGAATATCTTAAACGAAACCTGGATTCTTACAGAAAATTGTTGATGCATGAACCTCGTGGACATTTTAACATGTATGGAGCGCTACTGGTTCAGCCAGACGACAAAGATGCTGTTGCAGGAGTAATTTTTATGCATAATGAAGGATACAGTACGGCATGTGGCCATGCCATCATCTCCCTTGGTAGATACCTACTGGACCGAGGCTTTGCCAAGAATATTACGTCCCCAGAAACGGAAGTGAAAATACAATGTCCCAGTGGCGTTGTTACTGCCGTGGTGGAGTATCGGGATGGAAAAACTGGATATGTGAAATTCCGGAATATCCCGGCCTATGTTTCTGCGCACGGTAGGTGTTTCTATGCCCTAGATATAAAGACTTGGATCGAGGAGTTCGTGAAAAACTGGGTGCAAACATTTCTTAGAAAGTTATCGTCGCTTCAATGCTTGTTAGGGGCGCTCAGTAGGTAGAGGTGCAGGCTTCAAGCCGAGAGGTCCTTGGTTCGAATCCCATCTGCGGCAACCGCGTTGTGTCCTTGGGCAAGATACTGCACCCTCATTGCCCAGGTGGGGGCACGGTGGCGTTGTGTACTAAGGCGTACTGCACGTCGATTATGCACCTTTCTTTAACACATGCTAACCCTGCTTATGTGGCGATAGTGTGTTGGGGAGCCTGACAGTGGCTCGGCGTTGCTCGGTAGTTCTCTCCGGGTACTCCGGCTTCATCCACCCATAAAACTGTGCGACACGAGGTGCACCTGACTATTGAAAGTGTCGTTAAACCCCAATAAATAAATAAATAAATAAATAAATAAATAAATAAATGCACTTGTTGAAGTGAATTGGTCCAGTGTTTCAATCCCGAACAAAGGTCATGTCCCCATTAAGCTGTGAGGATTTTTACAATTTAGGTTTGGTACTGGTATTTTCTTAACCCTTAGCCCAAACGCACAGGATATAATTTATTATTTTACTTTTTTCCAATAATAAATACATAAACTCAACAACACCATGTCATGTGACCCCCTCCTGGTAACGAGCTCGTTCCATTGTGGGGGTCACATGATATGGTTTTGTTGAACTGTTTTTACAATATATTTTCAACTGATTAATTTTTAGCTCAACTTTGGCGAAGCCAAATTTGAGCGAAGGCCATGGCCAGTCGTCCGTATGTCCGTCTGTCCGTCAACAATTCAATACGGCTCGGGCTAGAGGCCGTATTTATGAACCGATCTTTACGAAACTTCTTGGGTACCTTTCTTATGACCGTGGGAAGAGAACGAGTGTTTTGGGGTTCCGATCCGAAATTCAAGTTGGCCGCTGGCCGCCATTTTGTACAAAATTAGGAGCAATCAGATTTTTGCGCAGAACTTCCACATGAAAGCGCTGATTTGAATATTTTTTTGTATGAATGTTTAGTACCATGGGATACATCACATATAATACGGTTTTTTTCTCGTGCGTAAATTATGTAAATTAGACTAACTTTGATATATTTAGTGTTACTTTCAGCACTGTAAATGCAAATGCAAATACGGCTCTGGCTAGAGGCCGTATTTATGAACCGATCTTTTCGAAACTTCTTGGGTACCTTTGGTATCACCGTGCGACGAGAACGAGTGTTTTGGGGTCCGGTCCGAATTTCAAGATAGCCGATGGCAGCCATTTTGTACAAAATTAGGTGCAATCAGATTTTTGCAGAGAACTTCCGTATGAAAGCGCTGATTTGAATAATTTTTTTGTGTGAATGTTTAGTACCATGGGATACATCACATATAATACGGGTTTTTTTCTCGTGCAGAAATTATGCAAATTAGATGAACTTTGATTTTTCAGTGCTACTTACACACAGTAAGTACACATGTCAATACGGCTCGGGCTAGAGTCTGTATTTATGAACCGATCTTCACGAAACGTCTTGGGTACCTTTGGTATCACCTTGGGACGAGAATGAGTGTTTCTGGGTGCGCTCCAAAATTCAAGATGGCTGCCAGTGGCCATTTTGTACAGAAATTAGGTCTAATCAGTTTTTTGTACACAACTTCTAGACGGCTCAGGCTAGAGGCCGTATTTATGAACCGATCTTTACGAAACCTCTTGGGTACCTTTGTTATCACCGTGGGACGAGAACGAGTGTTTGTGGGTGTGGTCCAAAATTCAAGATGGCCACCAGCAGCCATTTTGTACCAAAATTAGTGCAATCAGTCTTTTGTACAGAACTTCTGTATGAAAGTTCTGATTTGAATACATTTTTGTATGAATGTTTAGTAACATGGAATACATCACATACAGTACGGTTTTTTTTCTCGTGAAGAAATTATGCAAATTAGATGAACTTTGATTTATTCAGTGCTACTTATACACTGTAAGTGCACAGGTCAATACGGCTCGGGCTAGAGGCTGTATTTATCAACCGATCTTCACGAAACTTCTTGCGTACCTTTGTTATCACCTTGGGGCGAGAGCGAGTGTTTCTGAGTGCGGTCCAAAATTCAAGATGGTTGTCAGTGGCCATTTTGTACCGAAATTAGGTCCAATCAGTTTTTTGTCACAACTTCTATTCAGCTCGTATTTATGAACTGATCTTCACGAAACTTCTTGGGTACCTTTGTTTTCACCTTGGGATAGGAATGAGTGTGTTTTGGGGTGCCTTTGTTATCACTGTGCTATGAGAACAAATATTTTGGGGTTCAGTCAGACAGACTCTGGGACTCAAAGATTTCTTTTCTAGTTTAGCATCAGACTGTCACCCACCTTTACAATACTTTATCTATACATTTGTTACAGGCTACGGTCAGTATTTATGTACAGACCGTTACAATACTTTATATGTACCTTTGTTATCAGGTCATTACCTAGATGTTTGCCATTGCTGTGTCACATACTATACATGTACATGTCTTAACAAGTTGAGCTACAGTGTCATTGACACCTTCATTCGAAACTTATGCTGGCGGATTCGGCTAGGGGTGGCCGATTCGTTAGGTAAATAGTTAAGGTACATACCTCCAGTTCCTTTCTCCACAGTGAAGCATAATCTGATACCGAATTACGCAGTGATGCCATAACGCTGTGTACTTCGGTATCAGATCGTGCTGGAACGTGGCGAAAGGAACGTGTGTAGTCAGAGAAAGCAGGGCCATATTACGGTTCCGAGTAGAACCAAAACCCGTCGAAGAACATAAACAAATGAGTCATGTGGTCTAGAACTCGGCAATTACATTTTGAGTTGGCTGGCTTGTTTATATAAAAAATGCCGTTGTCGAGCAACTAAGCCTTGTTCGAAACTGCCATCTTGTATTTTAATCTATGCAAGGGGTCACAGGTCGTTGGGTGTAAACAAAGCGATTTCTATGTTCGTCGCGTTGAGTTCTTGACAGCCAAGTTAACTACACTCTAAATCGGTTGGGTTAAAAATCAACCCAAATCGACTGGGTTGAGTGAATATGAACCCAATTTGGGTTCATATTCACTCAACCCAGTCGATTTGGGTTGATTTTTAACCCAACCGATTTTAGAGTGTAGTCTTGTGAAATATAAAGTTTACATTCGTAGAACCGATGTCATCATTCGAATTAAGGAAGGCGTAATCCCAGATGACTTTAAACGATGAGATATCGAAGGTTTAAAGACTTTTTTACGAACGTGAGGATTTGTGTTAAGTGGCAACAAGTACACACTCGTGGCACGGAGTTTCCCAGCTTGGGAAATCCCCGAAAGTTATCGAAACAGAGCCACGACATAAAGTGCATTCTATCACCATTTAAGTCAACAGTAACTCAATTCGAAATAATGAATGGTCTCAAACGATATTGACATTGCCTTAAACAAATGGTAACCTTGGCTGAATGTTTTTTTTTTTGAGTTAGCACCAATGAATGTAATGGGACCCGAAGTACTTCCCCCGCTCTCTTCTCCCGTTGGTTCCAACGTGTTTTCTTGAAATGTTTACACCTCGCGACCTGTGATCTTGGGTAGATTAAAAGCCAAGATGACAGTGTCGAAAAAGGCTTATTAAAGCAGATGTGATGGAACAAATGAAAATGTGTCTCTGACAATGCCCCATTGCCGTTTTAAACCTTCAGTTTTTTTTATTTTACAATGTATACAATATCCAGAAGCCTTGCAGTTGACAGTCCAGCAAATGTGAAAGAATGAAGAACAAAAACGTGGGATGGTTTTCATGAAAGACGCACGAACTATTAATAACATATAAATATATAGATATATATCTGTCATATATATGCGTGTGTGTATACATGTATATCTGATTAGTATTTATATATATGTAAGACCTTACACGGGACCTTCCCAAAACATGTTTAAGTTTGGTTCCCTGTAAGCAAATTTGATTTCCCTACCAGAGCAAACTCACGAACCAGTTTTGGTTCCCGGAGAAAGAATAAAGCACAAGATACGGGGTATTCGGTCAGATTATGGTCGAAGATGAAATAATTTTATCACATTAGTAAATGAAAACTGTTCAAGTTTGGTGAATTATTGTTCGTGATAACTCATAGGAGAAACAGCGTTGACGTTTCAATATAACCCCTGTCAGGTCAGTTTGAATGTTTGTATTTATTTATTTTGGGGCGTTAACGACACGTTCGCGACAGCCAGGGTCACCTCGTGTTGGACAGTTTTACGGGTGGTGAAGACTCCCCAGCGTACTAATCCGCGCATGCAGGGTTAGAATTGGTTAAAGACAAGGGCACCATCGACGTACAGTACGTCTCAGTACACAGCATCACCGTGCCCGCGAGTGGGCAATCGGATTTTAGTGCCTTGACCAAGGACACAGCGCAGTTACAGCTGGGAGGATCCAACTGTGAACCTTTCGGCCTAAGAATGTTCTTTTTGGAACATTAACTAAAATAGTGCCCAGTTGGCCTGATAATGCCAAGTTATTGTTAAATAATGCGCGCTTATTGTTTGTGGTGGTCCTTATTTCGGATAATATAGATATGGTACAACAATGGGAGAAGTCGGCAATTTGTTTTAATTTCGTTTGGATTTGGATAATTCATTACTCGGTATGGTGATCTCGGGTATTCTTCTTGGGTTTATGTTCATGCCTCTTACACAGCCATTTGGCAGGGGCATAACAAGTGTGGAAGAAATTTCCAGTCGGGACATTTTCATTTGGTCTTTCATATCGACTCGCTCTTGCTGCAGACCGCAGTTATTATTTTATCACCAATGCCTCGTTTACAGATCTCTAATAATCAGACAAAACTGGGACGAAATTATGCCTTGGACCGAACAATCTTGCAAGTTCAAAGGGTTAAAATAGAAGTTGGAAAATTCATGGATCACGACCAATTGATTTATTTATCCACAAATTTCCCGAGTTTTGAACGATAATTACCATTGATGAATTAAAATTCAACCAACATCACCAAAGCGTGCCTTCAAAGAAGTGACTGGATGTAGCTGAAAAAAATCCTTCAGTCGGGACTTCACTCACGACAGTCGAGACAAATGGGGTTTACACCCCCTCTCCAATCGGTCGTCTTCTCGAACCTCTGTAGGTTTCACGTCTATATGTGAAATATAGTGGGCTGTGTGGACTTGTACAAATTAGCTTTTCGGATGAATTAAAAAAAAACGTAACATGAAAAGATAACATGACGTCTCTATGAATTCCTTGTCTGATGATCTTTTTCCAGATCATATTCGACCAGTGAGGAGCTAAGTAAAACTGAGATATTAAGCGGCAAAGCAGAGACGAGCAACTAAAAATATTGCAGTTTAGGGCCTCTCTTAATTTATCCGTACTGTGTTTTATGTCAGTCGCTGTCACATATTAAAAATGAAATAATAGAGCGTTTAATAAACCCTTTGGACCGAATAGAACGCTTTTTCCGATCAATGATAGTAATGCGGCTTGAAATCATAACGTACGGGGTTGCTTCGTGAATTTGTATGGTAGACAAATCAATATTTTCAACGTGCAGACCCAAAGATGCACTTTGAAAATATTAATTAGCCTACCCCAAAAAGCAAATATCGACTCATCCAATCGATGTCACTGAACTGGCATGGAATAGACCACCAGTGTTCAATGGTTAATTGTGGGCTATTACACGCTTTTGATCACGACAGTATTCATCAAACTGTGATCGATGTCGTGGGGTCAATCAGCCGCTGTGTTTCGTTTATAGTCGCTTGACAGAACCACAGTCAATCTGCATAGCAACTGGAACTTTCAACAATGGTCCGAAATGCATTTTGTGTTGCTAACTGTAACTGAATACCGATAAACGAATTCTGGTCAAAGTATTGATAAGATTTTCTACTCCAGCCAGTGACCAGTTAATACCGGGGTGGAATCCTTGCTTCAAAATAGCCTATACTGAAGCAAGGACCCAGCCCGAGTTTTTGCTGAAAGAATCAAGCAGAGGACACCCTTTAAGGTTTCATTTTTCATTTTCTTCCCTGTGGTGTGTGTGGGGTTGGGGTGGGGAAACAACCCCTCCGTAACCTGCTCCTGTTAGAATTTCAACATTCTTCACCTCCAACTCAAGACACTCTGGACACATTTGTGATTTTTTAACTTAGATAAAGAGCGTGGATACTTGCCTGCAGATAATTAAATTTGGTCGTAATTAACGCATTTCGCATATGCGTATCTGAACCAATGACTGGCGTAAAACCAAGAATTTAATAACAACGGCCTAATATCTTTACTGTCTTCGACTAAGCCAATGGTATAATATGATGTAATAAACTTTTGAGAAGGGCTCAAAGAACAGCCTATAACATGACAACATTTCATTGCCAAAGTCTTGAAACACTATGTTTCTTTACGAAGTAAATAATGGTTCGGAAAGAGTTAACGTATGTGCACCAAAAGTCTTGCTACTGGTGTAGAGTGGTATAATGGAGACGGACGAAAAGCAAGTTGTATTTCCACTGAATCGAGCGACCGTTCTCCTAACTTATTCAGTGTTTTCCGTGATCAGCTAATACGTTCTTCTGCCATATTGATGTTGCGGGTTTACCTTTTAATCTGCTGGTAAAGCATCACCATTAACTCCTATTTGTCATTCATCCTGGGTTCAAATGGGGGAGCTGAATTATGAACCAGGAAGCAAATTCTAAGTTCCGAAAACACTATTGTTCAACTGTGTTGGTGTGGTAAATCGGTACCAACAAAGTACCATTACAGTACCGACGTTTCAGTGAAAACACAGCTTACGTGCTAAATTCAGTCTTAATAATCTGACAAACAGAATTTTTGCGCCTAATATTCATCAGGAATTTTACAAAAAGTATAGGTTGTTAGACTAAAGCGTTATTATTTTAAAAGATGTTCTAATGATCTCATTGACAGTTTTTCAAATGATTTTCTGTATATATTTAAATGGCACCTTTATATTTTCAAGGGACGATATCTTTGTTCATGGATAGAACATAAATGGTGCACGAAACATAGGAATACGTATGTTTGGTCAACCCTTTACCAAACGAATCGTCCGCATCCCCCTTCGTAATATGCAACTTCAGCAGTTGAAAAAATATTATTTTTCAAAAAATTTCAACAAAACCATATCATGTTACCCCTCGTTGGAACGAGCTCGTTCCAACGAGGGGTCACATGATATGGTTTTGTTGGAATTTTTTGAAACATTTGAAAAAAATTATATTTAAAATAATAAATTTTGATATCGTCTGCGTTGGGTAAAGGGTTAAGGCACTTGGAAATGGACACACACAGTTAGCTAAAATGACTACTGCAGTACCTTTCCGTGGTTTGCCGTCTGTCGACTTTAGTCGCCTGTCGCGCCAAAAGAGTTAATCTCACTTTTTGTGTCTGGAAGGTAGGTCATCGCTTTAGCATAGGCTCGGTGGAGTGTCAAACTTAGCAAGAGCCTCCCGAATACTATAAACGAAAACATGAAAAACTCGATGGACCTCCCGTGTTATCCGGAAGCCCATCATGTAAAATTTAAACGTACCACTTACTCTTTTCCGAATACACCAACTGTGATTACAAAAGCGGACAGATGATGATGATTGTGACCAGGACCCAATCCCCAAAACTCTTACAATTGTACTTTCTAGAATTGTATTTTCTAGTTATGACTTTAAATGGGTTGAAATTAATCATTAGCATTTTCAAAGATATGGAAATTTCTTTTAAAATGCTAATGATTCAATTTAGTAAGTTGTATTAATAGGTAGAAAATACAATTCTAGAAAATACAATTGTAAAAGTTTTCAAGTATTGGCTCCAGATCGCGACTGTTTCATATCTTATTGATATTTTCTGCCCGCTTTCGTTCCTCGTACACTGTAGAATCTCATATATCGAAGAAATGCGAGAACATTGATTCTGATAAACTATTTTCTCTTTTTATTCTCCCGAATCGGTCTTCATTTCAACGTGTATTTCACACATGGGAGTTTGAACACACGGTTTGCCGTCAACCATGGATGCTGGAAAATCGAGTTTTAGAATTCCAGGTCCTGGAAAAACAACTACCCTTTTTACCGTTAATGGAAATACTGGAAGAAATCCGGGCATTATTTCTGTCGAAGTATCTATATACCAGAAATATTATCTGACACGGACCACTAAGTTATAAATAATTACATGCCCTCACTCCTCATGACTAGCCATAGATCCTGAATGTGACCTTAAATTCTTCTTTAACCCTTTACCCACCGCAGACGATATCAAAATTTATTATTTTAAATATAATTTTTTTAAATGTTTCAAAAAATTGCAACAAAACCATATCATGTGACCCCTCATTGGAACGAGCTCAATGAGCTCGTTCCAATGAGGGGTCACATGATATGGTTTTGTTGACATATTTTGAAAAATTTAATTTTTTCAACTGCTCAATTTGCATATTACGCGGGCGGATGTGGGCGATTCGTTAGGTAAAGGGTTAAACAACTTTCTATGTCAGATGACAGCTTCAGCCCCCAGTTGTATATTGTACCTGCATACAGAAACGTCTCCCTGGTTGTCAAACAGTATGTGAGCTACCATATACTATTCAGGTGGCAGTAAGTAGAAAGTAATCCACTCAACCGTGACCCATCTCCATGATGTAAATTTTGAGCGAATCCATTGATCACTAAAGGAGTGAAGTCTCAAAAACAGTGACTGAGACACGAGGAACAAAAAAAAGCTGGTCGCCAGAAATACTGAAACATTTTAATTTTATTTTCTAGACTTCGACGAGGTAACTTCCCTTTTTGGTATGATTATGTTGTAATCGTCTGCTTCTCATTTCAGCAACTGTTGATGTGGAGGGTTTGGGGCGAATCCCTATTGATCTTTGTTTTGGAGGCACCTTTTACGCTGTTGTGTCGTCTTCGACACTTGGATACGATATGCTGGACACTAATATTTCAACGCTTACCAAAACTGCCGGTGACATCTTAGGTAAGTAAGGAGAGATCAAATCTTGTAGTTTTAGTCTACATTACATTTTTGAATGGTACGTGTCATATTCATGACTGTGAAGCATATTGCGGTTTGGGAAGACTTTTATTCAAAAGTATCTACACGTTAGAGTTGTTCACCTTGATATGTTGATCACTCAAAAAGAATCTCAAATAAAACACTGTTTGATTTCATGTTTTAAAGCTTAATAATCAGCTATCTACTGATTACAAGCACCATATATGATAGTACGTTCCTTAACTAGCGTCTTTTTTGCAGCAAATTTACTTTGCATAGAAGTCATTATTCCCCAAGTCGTCTCACATCTGCAGGTTGGTTTCGTTGGTTACAGTGCACTGAATGATTGGCATTGGCGACAGTGCTAACCCTTTTCTCTCTCCTTAGTTTATCAAGCTCATTTGGGACGAAACAGTCCTCGATCCATTTAGTATATCATCATCAAAATGCACTTGAGAAAAATATATGTTGCCGTGTGATTTCTGTATTTAAATTTGGAGTTGCCTCTACTACCGCCCAGATTCGCACTGAATTGACAAGACATATTTTTACTTGTCCCCCGGACTAATTTTTGAACTCTCACATTTTGGAGCCCAAAGCCAGAGCAAATCTTTTAAGTTTTTTTTCCAAAACAGAGACTTTAACATTTTTACCGAGGGTTCCAAACTGTACAGATATTGGCCCAATCAGCTAATCCCTAAGATTTTATGTTCTATTAAATGTGTGGTTTGGCCTCTATATAGTGTATTGTAACCCGTTATCTTCGCCGAACAAATCGACCCACGTTGCCAAACAAATTGTCAACACACGTAACATTCAGTTTTTTAAATAATTTTATAGACAGCTTACAATACGTCAGGGACGTCGCGAAAATGACCTACTCGGAGATGTGTAAACCCAGTTTGTCCCGACTGCATTGACTTAACCCCTTAAAGCCTCGTTTCCTGGAATGGTATCGCCTTTGTGTACACTTACAGTGGGATAGGTCAGGCTCCAATATCATTATACAGGGAGGATAAAATAATAACTGCAGTCTGCAGCCGTCTGGCTGCAGACTGCAGTTATTATTTTATCATCAATGTCCCGTGTATAGACCTCTTACAGTAAGACAAAAATGGGACGGAATTAAGCCGTGGACCAAAAAACGGTCTTACGTGTTCAAAGGGTTAAGTCCCCATTAAGTCACCACTGAAGAAACATTCCAATTATATCACCAAGGCATGTCTTCTTCGAAGACAGGCCCTGATGATATTGTTTGAATACTTTTTGTTAATTGAGATTATAGTTAAAAAAAACCCAAGGAATTTGTTCGCAGAAAAATACATGTAGTAGTCGTGGTGTACGAGCTTCCAAACTTCTTCTTTTAATTACCACGTGCCGGACTCTAAATTAGTCATGGTGGAACCCCAGCATCCCAGCCACGGACCTACTGCAAGTGTGACATAAGTTCAAGAAGAAAGTACAGTCATGAAAGAAAGTACACGATTACCAGACAGAACAAAATCCAAGACTCCAATCTAAATGAAAATGTCCCGACTGGAAAATTATGGGCTGTGGGAGTAGGGGGGTATAACATAAGTAGTATACTAGCGCAGACGGATCTACCCTATTCTACCAGAGGTTTGCCGGAATAGCAAGTTTTTTTTGCCTTAGAAACTTTTTCTTGTGAAAAACATCGACTCTATCCGAAAACTGATCAAGTTGCTAGCATCCATAGATACGGCGACTCGCACAAAAGATTTCCCCATTCTCCCATCGGCTTGTTTTCATGTATGATTTTCTCGGCATAAATGGTAGCCAACGGGATGTTTTTGTGAGCATCTTCGCTTCTGTGGATGCCAACAACTTGATTAGTTTTTAAGTGACGGCTAAAAAGTGTATAAACGGTAAATGTGAACTCCAGAAATGAATAAATGCGGATCCGATATTACTAATTGATAAAGGTATACGGTTAATATTTGAATCTGTCCTCCACAGACAACGGGACCTCGAATTATTTCTAATAAATCGGAGAATTGTCACTCGTAACCCACTTTCCACTGAACACTTGGCCGACTAAATGTTTTTCGGCCTTTTCTGCGACTTCTCCCAGTTATCATGAACATCCCAAGAACACCCAACGGCCGTTTAATACACCACTGTAAAGCTTATTCATTCCCCTTTCCACTGACACTGGGTACTGTTGGATACGTTATGTGAATCAAATTTGAGGGGGTATGACGAAGATGAGTGCTATCATTTTCGAAAAGCGAGTTGTGTACCTTGTTAATGTTTATATACCATTATGGGGGCACGTCATCATCGATTCAAAAATGCTGTCGAGTACCTGTGGGTATGATGAAATATCAAACGTTCTGATAGTACTCTAACACCAACAGTGCGGTATATTGTGTATGTCATACTATTAGAAAGTTCAACATCTCGACATACCGACATGTTGTGTCAAATTATAATCTTATTCTATGACATGCCGGCATTCCCGTTCAGATTTAAAAGTGCAGCACGTAGATTATAGATATCGCGCAAGTACGTCACTAATAATGGGTCATGGATACAAGAAAGAATGAACATCTGATCTGATGATCTCACATTCAGTTACACTTTTTAACATCAAATTTCTTGTCGCCAAAAAATTATTATATTAACCTTTTACCTAACGAATCACCCGCATCCGCCCGCGTAATTTGCAAACTGAGCAGTTGAAAAAATTACATTTTTCAAACTGTTTCAACCTAACCATATCAGGTGACCTCTCATTGGAACGAGCTGACCGAGCTCGTTCCAATGAGGGGTCACATGTTATGGTTTAGTTGAAATTTTTGGAAAAATTTAAGAAAAATAATAATTAAAATAATAAATTTTGATATTCTCTACGTTGGGTAAAGGGTTAAGAAGTGCATCTCTTTCACACTGACTACAATACCCCTTGAATGGGTAAATCTGTCTATGCAGTTGCTGATTCAGCCCCCCCCCCCCCCCCCCGCCCCCCAATATTTTGAACCGTAAATATCTAACCAAGGTTTTGTTCCCGTGGATTTGATGGGTGACGGGAAACGCTCTGTAGCTCTGGATTGAATGACTTTGATAACGGTAACAAACTGAAGAACGTATATAGATGGGAATGGTGATCCTGTCTCGGTAGTAATTACCCGAGACTACTTTCTCCACAATGACAGCCAGTTCAGTAGTGTTTTCTGTACATCAAGGTGATTTCTTCACACTCCATTTCCAAAGCAAACAAGGTGATTTCTTAACATTCCATTTCCAGATCTCTCTTATCTAAACCATAGGGCATAAAGCTGTCCGTATTATTATTCATGTTATATATAAATCCAAGATTTCATTTGTACAATTAGCATTATAGAACTTGTTCATGAACGTAAAGTTTATAATTTCCGTTATTACGTTTCGAATCTGGGATATTCTGTGAAAATAGTTTCAGAAACAGTTTCAGATGGGTGCAAAGAGATGGCCTCGCGTTGGAAAATTTGCGAAGCGTCCCACATGTTGCCATTTCATTAATAAGAAAGGATTTGCTGTTAGTCTTAACACTTTGAACACTAGAGGCCGCTTTCACGGCCCAGTTACATGAACGTCATAACTGCATTAAGTAGATTGGCTGCTAAGTGAATGTGTGGGAAGACCAATGACTAGTTTCAACATGCAGCCGCTAGGCTGCCCGTTGAAAATATTGATTGGTCTACCCCAAATAATAAATTTGAACTCTTCCAAGTGCTGCTATTGAACTGACATGGAAGATACTACCATGATTCAAAGGGTTAAAATGAAAACATTACTTTCTCCACACAATTAAGTCATTCAATGAAATGGAGATGGCTTCCAGCAATAGTTAACCTGTTTTCCCCTTCAGCGAATCACGGCCACTTTCCTAATGCTACAGCCACCAAATTTGGTACATTTGTAAAGGATGATTCGTCATTGAACATTCCGGTGTTAGATTTTTGATATTCGACCTTTATCCAAAGCCACATCCAGGGCCGGCGGAAGCAGCAAAGGGCAAGGGGGGGGGGGGGGCGAAACTTTCTGATGAGGGCAAGTGCACGCATATCGCCTAAAACTTAATTGAGAGGGGACGCCTCAGATGCCGAAGGCATCTGCACCGAGTGCCGAAGGCACGAGGTATTAGAGGGGGGGGGGGGGGGGGTGGAGGGGCTTGTCCCCCAGGAAGCAATTTTTTTTAATGGAGCTCTCAAATTGTGCATTCTGGTGGCCTTTGGCCTGAAATTCCTCTTGTATTTTATAATAGAAAAAAATGGTTTTTTTTACAGCCGGAGGCCGGACCTGGGGCAGTTGCCCTGTTTACCTACCCCCTCTCGGTGATAGTATAAGTCTCGGATTATCTAGTGCCATAGGCTTCGAACCAGTTTTGTTGTCGACAAACTCGGCTTTTGGCCATCACACTAATAAAACAGTCAGGCTGAGCAGGTAGGCCTGCTATCCCTTGAATGCCATGCCCATGGGCAATTAATGTATACATCATATACATCCATGCCGGAGAATTGGTTATTCAAAGATACAACTGAATAATAGGCTGATCAGTATGATCCTGTTTTTTACTGATGGTTGATCAATAACAATGCTAATTTTTTTATTTTCGGACACTTTCGCCTCCGCTCGCCCCCGCCCCCTCGCCCCCCCCCCCCCCTGTCCCGCCGGCCCTGGCCACATCACTTTTTTCAATGTTTTCTCTTCTTATTTTAATATCTTCGCCTGTATCAAGCCATCCTCTTTCAAATTGTGTAAATGCCATCTCCAACAACAAATACCATAACCAAAAAATATGGGCCCACCTGGGAAATTCAGAAGGCATCTGACCGAGTTTTCTGGTGACGTCACTGAAGTTAGCGTCACAAAACAATTAAATGTCAGTCGATTTTTAGGAAAGTTTAGTATGTTGTACTGCTCAAAACATTACGAGATAGCTGTTGTTTTTCGATTTATCGCCATTTTGACATTTGTTACGTCATTTCAAATATGTCCCAATCTTCAGTTTAGTTATTCATTTGTTTATTGGGGTTTAACGACACGTTCGGCAGCCAGGGTCACCTCGTGTCGGACAGTTTTACGGGTGCAGGAAGCCGGAGTGAGAGGAGAGAACCACCAAGCAGCGGCGAGCAAATGTCAGACTCCCTAACGTACTAGCTCCATAGTAGCAGGGTTAGCATTGATTGAAGACAAGTGCGCCATCGACGTGTAGTACACCTTAGTACACAGCGTCACCATGCCCCCATGCACGTTCGCAATAGGGGTTAAGTGCCTTGCCCAAGAAAACAACGTAGTTACCCCTGGTGAGGATCCAACTGTGCACCTTTCGGTTTGAAGTTCAATGCCATAACCACTGAGCCATCGTGCTTCCCACAATTTTCAATAAAAACCCGAAGAACACACTCTTGTGATCTCATTTGCAACGTATTTATATGGGATACAGCTGTGAAACTTCCCACATTTATTTATGGTTGTTTGAAGTTATGCCCGTCTATTTTTTCATTTCAAATTGAAACACGCGATGCTGCTATGCCAAGTTTACGTTTTTTTCTATACCTTTTATTTCAACTTCATATCGAGCCTTAACCCTTTACCTAATGTGAAAAGCAAACAGCTCTTGCAAATTGCAAAAAAAAGTTCTTGAATAATTATTTTTTTTCATTTTTTTGTCTCAAAAACATAGGTCATGACCCCTCATTGGAACGAGCTCGACGAGCGCGTTCCAACGAGGGGTCATAACCTATGTTTTTGAGACAAAAAATGAAAATTAAATGGCGATTTTTGTGAATAAAGCTGACCGGTTTTGGCTGTTACGTTGGGTAAAGGATTAACCCTTTGCAATTTTGGGGAATATAATCTCTGCAGAAAAGAAACATATCTAAAAATGCTGTGCCGTGATTGGAAACTCCAACCGTCATGGTGGAACTCTTAGGTGACGTCATAGGGGTATAGGGTCAAAAGTTAAAATCCGTCGGATTATTTTTTAAATATAGTATGTTGTTGAGCTAAACAGAAAATTTAAAATTAAGAGATAGATGGGTTTTTTTTTACTTTTTTTCTGTTTTCCGATTTACTGCCATTTTGACGTTTTTACGCCACTTTGAATTTTAGCCGATTTTCTACATTCTTAATTAAAAGTCCTACGTTCTTGGGTCCAGCTGCGCCCCGTTTATATGGGATACAGTTATGAAACTTGCCACACCCATGTGTGGTCATTTAAAGTTGTGAACCACTGAACCTTTATTTTTTCATTTCAATTTGTAATTTTGAGAATATAATCTTTGCAATAAAACCATATCTAACATGTGAGTCCGTCCCAGGATATTTCCAACTGTTATGGTCGAACTCTCAGGTGACGACGCTTTTGGGGAGGGGGTGTCATAAGGTAAAAAATTAAAATGCATCGGACTTTTTTTTTAATTTCAGTATGTTGTAGAGCTAAAAATAAATAGGTGATAGGGTTTTTTGTTTTCGATTTATCGCCATTTTGACATTTTTACGTCATTTGGAAGTTTAGCCTATTTTCTACATTCTTAATTAACCCTTCACCTAACATGAAAAGCAGACGACACTTGCAAATAAAATTCTTGAATAACTAATTTTTTTCTTTTTTTTGTCTCAAAAACATAGGTTATGACCCCTCTTTGGAACGAGCTCGACGAGCACATTCCAAAGAGGGATCATAACCTATGTTTTGGAGACAAAAAATGAAAAAATAATAAAAATTACTTGGCGATTTTTGTGAATAGCGCTGGCCGGTTTTGGCCATTACGTTGGGTAAAGGGTTTAAAAGCCCCAGGTTCTTTAGTCCAGTTGTGCCTTATTTATAGGAGATACAGTAATGAAACTTACCTCACCTATCTGAGTTTATTTGAAGTTATCAACCTTTATTTTTTTCATTTCAATTTGAGACACCTCATGCTATCGATGCCAATTTTACTGGGGGGGGGGGGGGGGGGGGGGGGGGGTCTATACCTTTTATTTTCAACCTCGTTTTATGAAATTTTCGAATGTTGTACAACTAAAAAAAATAGGTGATAGTTATTTTTTCGTTTTTCGATTTCCGCAAGTTATTGATTTTTTTACGTCACTTCAAAGTTTAGGCTATTTTTTGTCATATTTTATTAAAAACGAGTGGTGGTGTACGCTTTATTGAGCTGATTGGTACCTTAAAGGGCTACAAACACCTTCCCACCATTGTTTGGCGGTTCGGGGTTGGCCGTACTTCGTTGGATGACTTCCGGAAATTCGCTCTGCGATTTCAAAACCACCCAGTGTTCTTTGTGACTCTAATATCGATCCTAACTTTTCAGAGGCGTGCCGCAAGCAAATCCATTGCGTTCACGACGTGCCAGAATTGGAATTTGTTTATGGAGTGATGATGATAGAGGAGAAAGATGATAGGACAATCAACCTCTGTGTGTTTGCAGATAGAGAGGTACGCCTTATTTTTATTGCGGTTTAACGGCACTTTCGACAACAAGGGTCACCTCATTGTCGGTGTTTTTCGGGTGAAGGAAGCCGAATACCCAGAAAGAACCACCGAGCAGCGATGGGAAACTATCGGACTCCCCAACGTACCAACTCCGCACAGGCAGGATTAGAATTGGTTAAGACAAGTGTGTCATCGACGTGCAGTACGCCTTAGTACACGGCGCCAGCGTGCCCCCATGTGGGCAATCGGGATTAATTATCATTGTCAAGGACACAGCGTAGTTACCCCTGGCAGGGATCGAACCGTGCACCTTTCGCTTCGTAGCTCAATGTTGGAACCACTGAGACACCATGCTCCCAAAATAGGCCTTAATGAGGTATCGCAAAGTTTCAGACTTACACGCACTTTGTGTACGTCGTTTTCAACTTGGAAAATCCAGTTCGCGATTCTGTTACACTAATTTTTTGTGGTATTCTGTACAGTGCTGTGATAACAACAGCGGGCAGGGACTTTCGATCCGATCGCGACTGAGTCGCGATCCGACTGAAAGTTTGTGACCGCTTTTATTTATCACACAACGCTAATGATCTCTCATGTCTGAAAAGAAATGTGTTGAAATGGAATTCAGATGCTATATAAATTTTGTTTGTTTTTCTTTAATTTCGTCTTGATTTTGCAGTATGTTTATGTATCAAATCTCGATCCGATGATATAAGTGTTCTGGTTCCAGTATGAAACACGCTGGCAGTTCGTAAAGTTAATCCTTTCATTTCTGTGTGAATAGTACACTAAGTGGGTTTCGAGCCAAATTCGAAGTCGATTGGAAGTAGTTCAAGATCATCACATCACAATCATCGCTTTTTAGCTCGCCGAGTAGTGCCCGAAGAACCAGAAATTCTTTTAGAATCTTCTTATAAACCACCAGTCGCAATGCATTGATACTTGGTTGGAAGTTCCTTGTGTGTTCGAGATTCAAGGATTCCTGTGCAGGCCTGAAAATAAGCAATCTGACATTTGCGGAATGAGGTTCCCAGTGGGTGAATTTGATGATACTATCTCATACAGTGGGCCAGTTTATCCTCTTGGTACCTCTTTTTCTGTTTAGTTTTGAGACTCTGATTCAGATTGAGGTTCACAGAGGATAAAGTTAGTGATGCTACCCTGCTGTGCAGGGTAGCAGCACTAAATTCACCCCCTGGGGACCTCATTTTGCAGATGACAGTCTGCTTATTTTCTGGCTTGTTCCTGTGTTCAAGGAAAGCTTCTTGTTGCTGTTTTTATTAACCAACTGAAGCATTGTTGGTACATGTCAGATTCTACGAATACAGAACAGCAATTCCACAAAAATACGTCACATCAAATTCACGTCATCAGATCGGAATACAATACAGACAAATGGCTTTAAAAGAAAAACATGAGTGATCTCCCCTTGGATTTCACTCGGGCAAAAGAATCTGGAGTCCATCCTGAGTTGAATAAATAAAACCACAAGTTTCTATTTTCAACCAGTAAAAAGATACAGCATGGTCTTTGTATTGCCGAATAGCTTTTGCGGGCAGTTTTCGCCTGATTTTCACAACAACACCACCTCCTCAACCCCCACATTGCCCTGAGCCACTGGAGATAGCATTTTTATTATTACCACCAGACACATTGACTACCCAGGTCCTGACAATAGCGCTGTTAAATACATTCAAAATGTAAAGCAATAAGCAGTAACAACCATTGCTTTGGAGTGGGGGGTGTTACTCTTTAGATAAAAAGGGCAAAACAGCTTAATGGATGGATGACACACGGGCATAACACCAAAGTCCAAAATGAAAAAGTACCTACTATGATTGCAATTCTGTGGTGAACAAGAACAACCAGGCTATTCATAATTGTATATATCTATCATGAACACAGAGCTCAGTGTTTATGAAAGCAGTGCTCTATCTTAATGTGTTTTCGAAATCTGATGTAAATTTAAAAAGTTGCGAAATTAGGCTACATCAACAAATTTCTCAAAATTTCCACTTATTTCTTTTCAGTTGTGCTGAGATAGCATGTTAAATATCACTAACAACTGCACACAAACCAGAGATAATAAAACGTTTTTTTTTTTTTTTAAAAAAAATGGTGTATTTAGAACTCAAACATAAATAAAGAACTTCCTGCTTCAAGAATTGACCCTGGCGGCCAAATGCTCTTAAGGCTCCGCTCCATAGTTTTCCAGGCATTTCCTAAACTGACGTGCCATACACTCTCTTCAAATGCAAATATTCTCTAACTTAGTTATCTAACCCATAACATGTATTTCATTTCCCAAATCCACTAAAAACATATAACACTATCTGACTAAGTAGAAATAAATAATCTGAATGTGGGTGAAATAATTTATTGTCAAAGGCAAGACTTCAGCCTGCAAAATTACATGAAAAATGCCGATACCTGTCATTTTCAGCTACCCAGCAGCCACAAAAGCAAGATGTTTCTACTATCTCCACTTACCTAGCTAACCCTGGAGCATATAACCCACTGTTTTGAAAATGTGGAAAAAAATTCCATGTTTCTGTCTCATGTTTTAGTTGTATGGCTGGTAACAAATCCGTGTAAAATGTCTTTTTAAAAAATAGCCGATTTTTTTAAGCCACCGTTTCCCATAATTTATCAAGTAATTTACCCTTATGCATCAATCAGACTCCAACTTTAGGACTAAAACTTCAACTCTCTTGTTCAACAAATAACCTAATCTAATCATATATCTGATACTAAACATATAAACCAATTTACATAGCATTAGTTTCAACATAATGCCCAATGTTTGGAATTTCAACCCTGAGCAATACTGCGAAACTGTTGGGCGGAATCTAATGTTCAGTGTAATCCATAATACCAGGTTGTAGTTCAAATTTATTACACTCCAGAATCAGTTGGTTTAAAAATTAACCTAAATCAACTGGTTTCGTATTAACTCAACCCAGTCGATTTGGGTTAAGTTTTAACCCAACTGATTTTAGATTGTACCTCTATTAATGAAAAGTGACCAATCAAGTTATTTTCTAAAAAAATATAAGTTCCATTATGTAAAATACTCATCTAAAAAAAAACCTCGAAAAATCGAGCATTCAAAAATAATGTGTACAGTTTCCCAACTCATAACTGACCCGTTCAACCATTTATTCGGACAACTCTCTGGTAGTCATTCTTGGCATATTGAACACGTATTTGAGAACTTTTTAGCACATGTCCATATGCTCACAATGTGCCCAAAACTTGCTCAGTTTGTTCGATAATTATCAAAAAGCTTATAAATGCTCGACTCATTTCATCGCTTCTCTAGGTTTTAATGTGTGACTTTTTAACAGTGCTATCCATTTTCGATGAACGGAATCTATAAAAAAAAATCGAAATTTTGCGAGTTAATGCCACTCGAATCGAATCGAATCATGTCATCAGGGCGGTTTCGAATTGAATTTCGAAGCCGCTGTATGATTCACCACTGAAATAATTGAAGTATTTTATTGATCCAAGTATTTGGTGGTTAGGAACTTCCTATCATTTTTTAGGTGTCAGTAGTAACTTTAAATATACATGAAATTTTCGAAAAATAAAAATAAAACAAAAAGCACTAGAATGAGTCGATCGAATTTCTAGCCGTTTCGACTGTAGACAATTCCTGGATGATTATTTATTTATTTATTTATTGGTGTTTGAGGTCACATACTTATGCCCAATGACTAATCGTGACCGTGACAGTTTTACGGGTGGAGGAAGCCGGAGTACCCGGAGAGAACCACCGAGCATCAACGAGCAACTGTCAGCTCCACAACATTCTAACTCTGTTCAAGCTCCGCTCAAGCAGGGTTACAGCGGTTGAAGACATATGCAACATCGACGTCATCGTGCCCCCATGTAGGAAACCGGGATAAAGTTCCGTGTCCAAGGACACAACGCGGGTCGTCCCGGACGGGGATCGAACTCGGGACCTCTAGCGTAGAAGTCCAACTGTCTACCACCGAGTACTGATGATTTCCTAACCTGTAGGCTGACGTGCTTTTATTTATTTCAGGTAGACCGAGCACCATGTGGATCCGGAACAACTGCTGTTATGGCCTTGCAACATTCTTTGGGTAAACTTCGAACTAATGAAGCTAGAATATATCAGAGTGCTGTGACTAAATCACAGTATATAGGCACTGTGGTTGAAGAACACAGAGACGAAAATCATGACACCGTTACTGTTGAGGTTCAGGGCAATGGGTATTATACTGGTACCTGTTCCTTCACTCTTGAGGAGAATGATTTACTTGGAAAAGGATTTCTTGTTCCTGTTTGAAATCAAGTGAATTTTGGAATTCCAAAATATTACATTTAAGGCTACACAAAATAAATTAATTGATTCACTGTCACAGGCAATTTTTTTTTCAAATCAGTGAGGAGGCATTTTTAATGCCCCGAGAACCCCTCGGAGGCATTATGTTTTCACCATGCGGTGTCCGTCCGTTAACTTTTGGTTTCCGGCAAATAGCTAAAGAACGGTTTATTATTTGATCACATCATAATTTTAGGGGTCACTTGCGGATGACCAGACAATGCTTCCTTTCGATTTTGGTCCTGCAAGTGAATTCAATATGGCCATGGCAGCCATATTCAATTTGGTTTCCGTCGAATAACAAATGAATGCTGACTCGAATCATTTTTAATTTTTGATTTTGCATTGTTCGTGTCTAGAGGAAGCTTCCTTCGATTTTTGATCAGTCAGCTGAACCAGGATGCCGCCACTGGATTCATTATGGTGGCCATCTTGAATTTGGTTTCCGCCCAATAAATAGAGGATATCAAATGAGTGTTTTTCTCATATAATATTTATGAAACGAGTCTAAGAATTTTCCACTCTTAGACTCGTTTCATAAATATTATATGAGAAAAACAACACAAATGATGTAAACTTACGATCATCCATCGAATTCAGAATGTCACTGCTGACACGAATTAAAGCTGTTTCAGTACTATGCCTGGGCTTATATGCTGATTGGAATGTTTCAAGTTTGTTATTAACCGAAATATGCTGAATGATTCTGGAGGTGATAACCTTTTCGAGGCATTTGGACAAACAGGAACATTAGAGACAGGTCTATAGGTTTTTTAGAGTGTTAACATCCAGACTAGGTTTCTTTGGGAGTGGAATAACATGGGCGTGCATAAACGCAGTTGGTACAATGCCGAGAGCTAGAGACAGCTGAAAATATTAGTAATGATGGGAAGGAACTGGTCAAAAACAGTGCTGTTTTTCAGCAACCGTGTTGGTAGTGGGTCGAGAGAACATGACGTTCGTGGGGCTTTTAAAATAATTTTGGTCGCGATCGGTCAACTCTGACGGCTACAGGGGCCCGAAGCCCGAAAACATTTAGCACAGTTTACAGGCCATGTTTGTGAAGGATTTCATTGTAACTTGGTAGGATGACTCCAGATAATGTCTGGATGAGAACGTCCCCTTTTGGTCGCGACCGTTCAACTATGATGGCTGCCCGAGCCCCAAACCCGAAAAACTTTAGCAGAGGCTACACCTCGTAGTTCTTGTCCGATCGGCACGAAATTGCATGTGCAGGTTTGGGGGGTCTTGTCTAGATGAGTACGTCCTATTTTGGTCGCGATATGTTATCCGTGATGGCTGTCAGAACTCAAAACCTGAAAACCTTTAGCACAGTCTACAGGTCGTATGTATGAAGGGATTTCATTGTAACTTGGTAGGATGACTCTGTATAATGTCTAGATGAGAACGTCCCCTTTTGGTCATGATCTATCAACCGTGACGGCGGCCCAAGCCCAGAAACCAAAAAACTTTAGCACAGTCTACATGTCGTATTTAATATGGAGGGATTTCATTGTTGCTTGGTAGGATGACTCTGTATGATGTCTAGATGAGAACTTCCCCATTTGGTCGCGATATGTCAACCATGACGGCTGCCCGCGCCCAAAGCCCGAAAACCTTTAGCACAGTCTACAGGTCGTATTTATGGGTGGATTTCATTGTAGCTTGGTAGGATGACTCCGTATAATGTCTAGATGAGAACGTAGTCCTTTGGTTGCGATTGGTCAACTGTGGCGGCTAGAGGGGACTGAAGCCCGATAACCTTTAGCACAGACTACAGGTCGTATCCATGAAGGAATTTCATTGTAACTTTGTAGGACGACTCAATATAACGTCTCGATGAGGACGCCCCCTTTTGGTTGCGATGGGTCAACCGCAATGGCTACACAGGCCCGAAGCCCGAAAACCTTTAGCACAGTCTACAGGCCGTATTTATGAAAGGATTTCTTTGTAACTTGACAGGATGACTCGTTTTGGAATAATTTCACTGTAATAACTTGGTAACTTTGGTTGACATACATTAACTGTGAGGGCCACATTAACCCTCCCCTCAATTCTTTAGTACATTCTACACCTCAAATTATTTTTATTGAAAACATAGCATACAGGGAACAGAAATTAACATATTCTCAATTATCACAATTCTTGTAGTATTTCATAATCTTTTCATAAACATTGAACATTATCCTTTTCATCAAAAACAACACACAGTCAAGTTAATCTACAGTGCCATTGACACTTTCATTTGGTAATGTATTATTGGGGTCTAGAGAAAGCTTCCTTTAGATTTTGAATCAGCTAGCCAATTCAACCAATTCAATATGGCCGCATGCCCTCTATATTGAATTTGGTTTCCGTCCAATAGCTAATGGATGCTGACTTGAATCATTTTTTATATTTGTTGGTATCTAGAGAAGGCTTCCTTTCAATGTTGGACCGGTTTTTGGATGAGCTAGCCATGGCGTCCATAATGAATTTGGTTTCCGACTAATAACTAATAAATGCTGACTTGAATCATTTTTATTTTTAAATTATGCATTGTTATTCTAGAGGAAGCTTTCTTTCAATGTTGGATCACTCAGCTGAACCAAGATGGCCGCCAGTGGCGGTCATCTTGAATTTGGTTTCCGACCAATAACTTATAAATACTGACTCGAATCAGTTTCATTTTTTGGTTATGCATTATTGGTGTCCAGTGGGAGCTTCCTTACGATTTTAGATCAGACAACCAATTCAATATGGCTGCCATGGTGGCCATCTTGAATTTGGTTTCTGTCTAATAACTTATGTATGCTGATTCAAATCAATTTTATTTTTTGTGATGCATTATTGGTGTCTGGAGGAAGCTTCCTTTTGATTTTGGTTATGCTCCCGAGAGACTTACCTACCCTTTTATGATACCGCTCTGGGACATATGCTACGCTTCGCGTTGCTCTTGTTTTTTTATTTTTCTTTTGCAAAAAATGAGCAAACATAGAGAGGATGTCGGCTGTCTTTTTACACACAAATATAGAACGTGCACATTTATACGAATAAATTCATTTTTAATTTGAAAAATAAAAACATTTCTCTAAAAACAAACTGTAGGTATTGCAATTCTAAGGCTTCATATTCTTTCGATCACCTTCATATTATCCTTGAAGTATAAGTATTTTATCTACGGGGATTTGCCTCGTTACAATTTATGGTTGGCACTCTCCCATAAATTATGATAAGACAAACATATTGGAGACGTAACTAAATAAATATGCGTCAATCAAGAAATGTAAAAAGTTTCGGGTCTCCCTGTGTTTGTACTAATATTTGAAGACATTGAAAGGCAATAAAAATATCCAATAAGGGGGTTCAAATTCAGTGAGGGATCGCCTGAGAATCAAGCCAACCGGATGTGCCTCATTCGTTTCACATAAGGCGTCAAAAACGAATGGGACCCTGCGAATCGCAAATCTTCAATCGAATCAGTCAATGGATTTCGAATCGAATCGCGCCGCTTTCATGTTGAGGGTATTGCCACTTCTTATAAATGTCGAATATAGCAAATATTGCCAGGTTACATTTGAGTGAGCATGACATATTAAACGACGACTTGTTTAACCCTTTACCCAACGTAACGTTCCAAACCGGACAGCGTTATTCATAAACATCCCCATCCAATTTTCATTATTTTTTTTCACTTTTTATCTCAAAAACATACCCTATGACCCCTCATTGGAACGAGCTCGTTCGAATGAGGGGTCATACGCTATGTTTTTTGGCGCAAAAAAAATGAAAAAAATGAGTTATTCAAAAATTTTATTTGCAAGTGTCGTCTGCCGTTCGTGTTAGGTAAAGGGTTAAAAGCGGATTCTGACCTTCTTTGAATTCTTCTATCACAAAGTCTCCTGCGCAGGACATCTGATGATTAGAGCTGGGCGGTATTAAAATGGCAAGTTCGGTATCGGTATTTTTAGAATAATTTACCTCAGTATCGGTACGGTAGGGGCACGGTGGCGCTGCGGTAACCTTTTCTCGTCAGATCACCGAAGTTAAGCAACGCCGTGGCCGGTTTGTTCTTGGATGGATGACCGTCTGAGCGATCGATTCGAACTCCCGCGTTGTGTCCTTGGGCAAGGCACGTAACCCCGTTTGTCCATATGGGAGCACGATGAGGTCGTGTACCAAGGCGTTCTGCACGTCGATGGTGCGCAACCAATCTAACCCTGCCTGTGCTGCAAATGCGGAGGTACGATGTTAGGGAGCTGGCAGCTGCTCGTCGTTGCTCGGTGGTTCTCTCCGGGTACTCCGGCGTCCTCACCCGTAAAACTGTAACCGACACGATATGACCTTGGCTGTTAAAGTGTCGTTTCATCGTATGTACTCACACCAATACTAATATTGAATTGTATTTTTTGATATACTGCACAGCTGTAGATCCCCATTTTACAGCAGACAAAGCCGCCGAATTGTCAGAATTTTTGGAGTAAAACGGGCGCTCGGCATTGGTCATATTGATGTAACTACAAGGCTGAGAGAAAATACCCCCTGGGTATTTTCTCTCAGCTTTGTTGTTACACCAAATAACCGGTGGTGACTACCTTTAGTAATACACAGTCCATGGGCTTTTCTTGTCATGAATTCTGCGTAATGTTCTGTTGTTTGCCATTTCATTTACCAACTTATGTTGGGAATATTTTTCAATGCCCAAATTTCGGTATTTTGAGATTCCATCGGTACTGGCTCTATACTGATACCGAACGGTAGTTACGATATACTGCACATCTCTACTGATGACAGAAGAAGAGTTAAGCTCAGTTAACGAGAGACACTTGGTACGATTTTGAGAAGGTTTCGACGATTCGAAAATTTCCGAATCAATGCCACTTCAATCGAATCGAATCTAATTTCGAAGATTCGTCGGGCCCTATTGTAGCATAACATTTGGGGGAACCTTTTAACATTCTTGCCTTAAAATACAAACAAAGCTACTGCTAATTGATCTCCAATGGTCAAGTGGTGAAACTTTTCTTTTGTGTATCATGATTTTCCATAAAACAAGAATTTATTTCTGGTTGAATGCCCATCCTCTCGGGATTTTCCAAATTGACTGTTCTCTGTGTAAGATGACATTCGTTGCATCGAGCTAAGATCATTTGACATTTATGGATGGAGAAGTCTCGGTTAGACACAGAAAAGGGAATATAACCCAATTGGGTTCATATCAACTCAACCCATTTGGTTTTGTTTGATTTTTTAACCCAACCGATTTTAGAGTTGTATACACATTCGTGGGTGAGTGACCGGTCTGTGGACACGCATATGTGATAATATAGGCCTACCATACTATTTGTTAATTTTTTATTATTATTAGGGTTTAACGACACATTAACAGCCAGGGTCATATCATGTTGGTGACAGTTTTACGGGTGGAGGAAGCCGGAGTACCCGGACAGAACCTCCGAGCAACGACGAGCTGTCAGCTCTCCAACATCGTAACTTTGAACTCTGCACCGCGGCACAGGCAGGGTTAGATTGGTTGAAGACATTCACTCCGTCGACGTGCAGTACACCTTAGTGCACAGCGTCATCGTGCCCCCATGTAGGCAATCGGGGTTAAATGATTTGTTAGATTATACCGTATTTATCATTAATTACCGGACCATATACTGAATAAACTTGTAATTACACGAGGCATTTTATGAGATCTAAATCAGTGCCAATGTCATATTCTGTACGGCCTAAAAGTTATAGTCATGGCAGTGTTGTCAGAATATGAGCCGCCAAAACTGCGCAAGCATGCGTGATCATCTAAAATTCGTAAATTCAGACTTTGTTCAATGCTGTATTATGACATCGCTCTGACAAAAATAGGGGGGGTTGCCCCCCCCCCCCCTCCCTGGATCCGCCCTTGATTATCTAATGCCTTATTCCTGGTTCTGGGTATGTGGAGAAGGTCAGCTTGTCGTGTAGTTATATTTCTTTATGGAGTATTTGTGGTGAAGATATTTTGAAATGAGACTGGTAAACGTACATTATATATCAATCGAACAGAAAAAGTGAACGTGAATAAATCGTTGACCTTGAGAATTCTACCTTTCTTGAATAGTAGGTCGGCGTGGGTATTATATTTCCTATTGTTTATTATTCGTTATGAGCGTTTTTGCACCGTAAAAACTTTGTTGATTCCTCTCGAATTACCCCCAGAAGGTATACCATACACATGGTGACTGTGAATTAAGGTATAAGAGAGTGTTTTGAACGCTATGTGGCGAAGTATTCATTTTTACTCTATTAACCCTTTACTCTCCACAGGCCGTTTTTCCGGCCCGATCACAAGCTACGTCATAATGTCATTAGGGGGATGACTGCAAGGTAAATGTGTGGTGTAGACCAATCAATATTTTCAACGTGCAGCCCTAAGGCTGCACGTTGAAAATATTAATTGGTCTACCCCCAAATAATAAACATTGACTCTTCCTATTGCTACCATGGAACTGACATGGAAGGTACCACCAGGGTTCAAAGGGTTAAGGGCAAAGTTAACACGAGATATTTTACAACATATTTGTGACAGGTGGGCCTTATAAGATAATTCATTATCTATAGTTACTCCGAAACATTTCGTAGATTCTTCGTTGTCGATATATTCCCAGAGACGAGGTCGAGACTTCAATAGACCATCTCGGAAATCCACATGGTGGTAATATATAATAACCAATTTATCGTACAATACCCCCACCCCCTCCTCCCCCTTCTTGACTTGTTCTCATAAAGACCCCTTTCTTGGCTTGTTCTCATAACGAAGGAAATGGGTACAGTTTTTGCACGCTTCTGTTTTGCTAACTGTACATAAGTGCTAGAACGTCGCCGAGCCCCCACCCCTCCTCCCCGCTCCCCCCCCCCCCCCATTCGCTCCCACAAGATGGTGTCAGGTCACTCAACGCAGTAACTCTTCTCATCGATGACGTTTAATGACGTAATAACATGGCAGCTGTTACGCTGTTATGCTTTCCGGTCTCGACACGTGTTGGGGTTTGTTTTTTTGGGGGTGGGGTGGGGGGTGTACAATCTATTCTAACCTGTGGTGTAAATATTTCCAAGTACTGCGAAAAATTCAAATATCATCAACCTATTGTTCTTTCACATACTTCAAAAAAATATATATCGGCGATTGCGAGGCATCGGAAAATTGAAAACCTTATTGAGCATTGTATATTTATAGCAACTACCCCCACCCCAGCACACAGGTGGCGATAGGTGAGGCACTTTTCTATAAATGACCAGTAAGCGTTCCACCAATCCGCTTGTTTCGAGAGTAGTGACGAGGCCCCTATAAAATGTATGAATCGGCCCTTGTATCGACTGTAATGCTTGCGAACATTTGTTGCTGCTGGTGTCATCAACTTTTACTGTAATAAATGCAAGGTAACGAAATTCAGATATGTTTATCGCCTATATTTAGACAAATTGTTGCTGTCGTTGCTTTTTTTAATCAAATTTTTTTTCGCTTGATGTAGGGTCTTTCAAAAGTCTGAATTGGGAAATATAGGTCAATCGTGTCTCGCCCTCTTGCATCTGATAACTTTTGCTCCACCCAAATCAACTTGCAGTGGAGCAGTGATTTTTTTATTGCGACATCCGAGAATACTTTTTTCGTTCTTTATATTTTTCTTCTGTATCAAGAGGAATATATAGACATAGTTCTTTCTTTTGTTCTGTGAATATTATTAATTACCTGGCTTTCGGAAATTTAAAAGAATTGCTGTTGTAGAGGATAAATGGATGCAAAGGTAATGTTTTCTGATGGCATGAATTTACTTTTAAGGTGCAAAATAAGTAATGGAATTTTGTTTATTTTGAAATTCCCACCTCTGATATTCCTTAAATTCAAATTAAATATACACAAAGTATACATGAAAATGAAGGTTGGGAGGTAGAGAACACGAACAATATATGAAATCAACCCACAGAGTTGACATCAGGCACCAATGGTTCCTGAAAGTCTTCTACCGTAATCGTACCAGAACTGATAATAAAATAATATTTCACGAGAACAACTTGTGGCTCAATGTGCTTCACATATCCAAGAACAAAGCTTGGGCATCAAAATCCTTCAAAACACAGCGACAGAGCTGCATGGGGGTAAATTCCCAAAGTGACTGCTTTGTTTACATATATTTTTACTTTCGATTTCCGGTCAACGTCATCGGACGGAAAAAGCCTCGGAAAAACAATGCCGTCTAAAATCAAATAATGAAAAAGATCGCCCTAATACAGCATACTATTATTATATAGGGACTGCACAGTTGCCATATTCTATGCAAGGTATCATGACACCTGTTGAAATTTCTTAGATTTACGATTTTCTTTTTTTGAATGACTTCATCTCTTAATAAGACAAAGTTTTATAATAAGAAAATAAAATCCCCAACAGAACAAAACATACAAAACTACAAAAACTACTGTAAAATCTTTAATAAAATAAAAAAACAAAGTAAAGCAATATACTATAATAAGATATTAAATGATAGCAAAAACAACTTAAAAGAAACTTGGAAAATATTAAATGAAACAATTAATAAAGCAAAACGTACAACTAGCTTGCCTTCTACTTTTATCAAAGACAATAATTGTGAAATAAATGATTCAAACGAAATAGCATGTGCATTTAATAACTTTTTTGTAAACACGGGAAGACGTGCCAGTGCAGAATTGACGCAAACAGACAAATCCTTCCGAAACTTCATGGGTCCGTCTTCCATAAATAACTTCTACATAACACCCACTAACCCCGGTGAAGTGATGGACGTGGCCAAAAAAATGAAAGTCAAACGGTCAGAAGACTGTGATGGCACTTCAACATATCTTCTAAAGAAGTCTATAGATATATTAGCCCGCCCGTTTGCCCATATCGCCAACCAGTCCTTTATCACCGGTGTTGTACCAAACCGAATGGAAATCGCCAAAGTCATCCCAATCTATAAATCCGGAGATGAAAATAGATTCAATAACTATAGACCTATAAGTATTCTTCCAGCATTCTCTAAAATCCTAGAAAAATTAATGGCTAATAGAATGGTTAATTATCTGGATACATTTGATATTCTCTATCAGCATCAATATGGTTTTAGAAAAAATCACAGCACCACACATCCTGTGATGCAACTTCTTAGACATATTGCTATAGAAAACAACAAACCAACAAAAGATTTAACCCTAGGGGTATTTATAGACTTTTCGAAAGCTTTTGACACTATTAATCATAGCATTCTGATAAGTAAATTAAACAGATATGGGTTCAGAGGTATTACCATTGACTGGTTCGAAAGTTATCTATCCAACAGAACCCAATATGTAAAATGTGGTGAAAATAATTCGAACGAAGCCCAAATAACGTGCGGAGTACCACAGGGTTCCATACTCGGGCCAGTCTTGTTTCTGCTTTATATTAACGATATTCGTCACTCGACTTTGCTAAACCTCCTATCGTTTGCGGATGATACGACAGCCTATGCTTCAGGTCCAAATGCAAGTAGATTGGCTGAATATATAAATTATGAATTGAGCAAATTAAACGAATGGTGCTCAGCCAACCAGCTTGTCTTGAATGCAAGTAAAACTAAATACGTCCTTATAAATCCAACCCGTAGCACACTGGTCCCAGAAAATTTAACTATCAATATACAAAACCAAAAGATAAAAAGAATAGGAGGCCATGAACAAGATAAATCATTAAAATTTCTTGGTATCAGCATTGACGACAATCTGTCATACAGTGCCCATATCTCACACGTTTGCTCCAAAATTGGAAGAGTTAATTATGCATTGAATAAAGTAAAAAAATATTACCACATAAGGCTTTAATGACATTATACTTTGCCCTTATACATAGCCACCTGTTATATGGCATCCATGTATGGGGTAATGCTCGGGCAATTAGTAAATTCTTATTATGCAGAAACGCTCACTTCGTATCATTAATAATTCAAATTATAACGCCCATACTGATCCCTTATTTGTAAAAGACAAAATACTTAAAATTAATGACTTGTTCAGACACCAAGCATGTCTCTTCATATTTGATTGGAAAATGGGACATCTCCCGTCGTCATTTAATGACTTTTTTAACCCAATAGAAAATACTTCACAAAGAGTTACGAGACAATCAGACTTATTATATATCAGTAGAACGCGCACTAAAGCCCTCGACAGGTTACAGATCTATGCATTTCCCGGGGTGTGGAATGAATTGGATCAAGATCTAAGGTCTATCACTAATAGAAATCTATTCAAAAAATTATTGACACAAAAATTCCTCTCTCAGTACCCAAGTAGTGTGGAATGTGACAATCCCTATTGTCGAGATTGTAATTTTAATGTCGGCAGATAATCACGGATTCAAACCCCTGAAGATGCTATTAATAATAACTAAATGGTCATCTTCCGAATTATGTGCTCTTTGTATGTGGTAACATCAAGTAATATTCTCGGTCTGTTTATCTCGCCCAACAGGAAAGTATGTTTTAACTGCCAAGTCCGACACTTTCAATACCATAAAATCTGAATGCGACTAGATAATTTGCCTATAATCCTGATTCGTAATCAGTGTACAATGCACAATCCAGAACAAATATTAATGGGAGACGACAGGTAGACAGCCAATCTGGCTATGTCATCTCCTTACGGTATAGATATTTATTAATATTCTTGTATTGTACTAATGCTTTTTGTGCTTTCTACATTTTGTATTATCATACATGCATTGCTGTAATTTTTAACTATACCGTTAAATAAATAATCTAATCTAAAAAGAAATTCGTGGTGTCGAGTGATTTACGCATGTCCGTTGAACATGGAATCCATCTTCAATAAAAAATGCAGACAGTGTTGTACTTTTCTCAAATGCAGTTCTTTCGCTGCATCCTAAAGTGTTTTGAATGCCTAGCTTTGTTCTTGGATATGTGAAGCACATTTGGCCACTAGTTGTTCTCGTGAGATATTATTTTATTATCAGTTCTGGTACGAATACTATTGCAGACTTCCAGGAACCAGTGGTGCCTGCTGTCAACTCTATGAGTTGATTACATATGTGTTTCGTGTTCTATACAACTCAACCTTCATTTTGATGTATACTTTGTGTATTTTTAAATTGAATTTAAGGAACATGAGAGGTGGGATTTTCAAAATAAACAAAATTCTGTTGCTTACACAGCACCTTAAGGTGCTATATAGTAATATTATTTATATTTATTTATTTATTGGTGTTTAAGGTCACATACTTATGCATAATGGCTAATCATGACCGTGACAGTTTTACGGTTGGAGGAAGCCAGAGTACCTGGAGAGAACCACCTAGCAACGACGAACAGCTGCCAGCTTCCCAACATCGTAACTCCGCACTGCGTTACAGGCAGGGTTTTATTGGTTGAAGACATGCGCACCATCGGCGTGCAGTACGCCTTAGGACACGGCCTCATCGTGCCCCCATGTGGACAATCGGGGTTAAGTGCCTTGCCTAAGGACAAAACGCGGGAGTCCGAATCGATCGCTCAGACGGTCACCCATCCGAGGATTAACTGGGCTCGACGTTGCTCAACTTCGGTGATCTGACGAGAACCGGTCACCGCATGCTATATAGTAATAGAAGTGTTTTTATTTTGAAATTCCCACCTCTTATATTCCTTAAATGCAAATTAAATATACACAAATTATACTTTAAAATGAAGGTTGGGGTATAGAACACGAAACATGTATATAATCAACTCAGAGGGTTGACAGTAGGCACCACTGGTTCCTGGAAGTCTGCTATCCTATTCATACCAGAACTGATAATACAATAATATTTTACGAGAACAACTTGTGGCCAAATGTGCTTAATATATCCAAGAACAAACCTAGGCATTCAAAACACTTTGGAGTGCAGCGATAGGACTGCATTTGGGAAAAGGACAACACTGAGTTGTGAGTGCGCTGTCGTTGTCTACGGAGCTGAGTGACTGGACGTTCTTCGGGCCCAGCGAGAGGGCTGTGCCGCTGAGTAGCCCAGGTCCTAGATTAGTACGGCTGTTGGGGTGGGCTAGCTGCGTTTGCTGGCTCAGTCGGCCAAGCCCAGGGATTCAAAACACTCAATATCAAGGGAATTAACGGACATAAGTCTTGTAGGCGACTATCCTGATGACAATGTCAATTCCTTTCACCACTCCGCGTTATGTCGCATGGCGGTCTAGGGGCTGAACACCGTAGCTCGAGTCGCGAGTAGATGACGCCTGTGGTTCGCCTCGGTAACTCCAAAGGGCGGATGGGTGCTGTGGCCTCATTCCCCTTTCTTTCCTCGTGCTCTGGGCGGGTGGCTCTTTGTGTCTTGGCGGCCTTCTCGGTTCTCTTGTTCCCTCCTATCCCGGCCTTCGTTTTTGTATGAAAAACATTACATAAGTAATTTAGGATGTAAGTGGGGCGCGCGCCCATATAGACGACCCTGTGCGCCTTCAGTGCGCGTAACTACCACCCGCTCCCAGACCCATCCCAATCACACACACATACACACCTACCCATACATTTGTCCTGAAACAGCCTATACCATGCACGCGGGAATATAGGACTATTGTTTCAAACAAAATCTTGCAATGATGTTGAAGTGATTATCACATTGTGTCAATCCTGTTTGCACTGACAGAGCTCTGGGCTATTTCCATTTTTATTCAGTCAAAATTATTCAAAATGGATATTTATCCAATGTTGATTTCTGTAAACATCATATGCGTCTGAAGACGGATAACCGAGCCCGCCTCCAAACTATTTGACGCTCCTTGTATAAATATAGATGTTTTCTCGTTATAACGAGATACTTTCTAATTATAACTAACGAGATGCTAAGTCGTTATAACGAGATGCTAAGTCGTTATAACGAGATGTTTTCTCGTTATAACGAGAACCGTTTCTGGTTATAACGGGATGTTTTCTCGTTATAACGAGAAAGTATCTCGCTATAATGAGATAAAAAAATCCCTATGTCCTAAATCAGCCACCGTAGCATTGTACTATTCAGCAACAGGAACATTTCTATCAAGTTATCTATCCAGATCTGGCATGAAAATATCAAGGGATCTTCTTGTTCATGGCCATTGCAGGAAGTATATAACATAAAAAAACTATTAGAAATTAAATTCCTGGCTTTTACTTCAAGGACATGTGATTCCAACAAAAAACTTACTAGACCCAGCAGGGCTCTAGATGAAATTTAAAATGAGTAATGATTTTGAAAACCCCAGATAAAAAAAAACACTTCAAAAACATAAATGACTGAGCTTACTGCCTTCCACATTGATAAGTTATAAGATATAAGTTGAGTCATTTATGACACTGAACCCTTTACCTAACACACCTTTTTAAAAACAATAAATTAAACTGTAGATTTTTCGGCCATATAATTGATAATAAAAGGTTAAACAAGCAGAACTCAGTGATTTTATGTGGAGAAAAAAATTGACTTTTTGATCATTTACGCATTTTTTCCAGCCCAAACCACCCACCCACCAACTCTTTGTATCTGGAAATTTTCGGGTGCCCCCTCCCCCCCCCCCCACCCCCACCCACCCCGGTGATCTTTCATATTTTTTGCAGTTATGAAATGGCTCCATATAAAGCTGTGGAGTAAGGAGACGTTGCGCTCAAAAGTCGGAAGATTGGAGAATTCAGCGGTACTATTTCCTTAAAATTTTCTGGGCAACATAAATCAGAAAGTTAGATACAACTGTTTTGCGCCTGAAGAGTATTTATTTGTGTCATTTTAGGTGGTTTTTGAATTTTGATCTATACTTCATAGCTTCAGTCAGTCGCTGTCACTCGAGTAACTAACCCTAATATTCTGGATATGAAATATATATTAACCTTGTAAACAGATATACATGTGATTACTTAGTATAGAATTTATTCGAGCTTTTAACCTATTATCTGTAAAAAAAATCTTTTTTCTTTCAAGAATTATGACATTTGATACTAATGTAGTAGTGATTAAATATGCACAGGTGTTCTGTTTGTGTTATAAAGTTGCTTTTTATGGTTAAACTTGGACCAGCCATTGTATTGTAAGAAAAACCAGATAATTTATCTAAGGCTGCCATTTGATTGCACTTCTGGTTAATATTTCGAAATATGTACCAATTATTTACTATTTTGAACTGACATGCTTGTAATCTACGTCTGTAGAACAATGAGAGTTAATGGCAGTACCTCTAGTGATAGTTTAGTTTAAACAATATTTAGTTCCATTAAACTTTAATAGTATGTACGGGGCGCGGTGTCTCAGTCGATAGAGGTGCAGGCTGCAAGCCGAGAGGTACTCGGTTCGAATCCCATCTGCGGCAACCGCGTTGTGTCCTTGGGCAAGACACTTCACCCCCATTGCCCACGTGGGGGCACGGTGACATTGTGTACTAAAGCGTACTGCACTTCAATGGTGCACCTGTCTTCAACCAATGATAACCCTGCTTGTGTGGAGTTAGTATGTTGGGGACCTGACAGTTGCTCGGTGGTTCTCTCCGAGTACTCCGGCTTCCTCCATCCGTAAAACTGTCACGGTCATGGTTAGCCATTGTGCAGAAATATGTGACCTTAAACACCAATAAATAAATAAATAAATATAATAGTATGTACATCGGCACAATAAATTGGATCCGAAAGTAAGCTTTAAGCTTTTTTCGAGGTCGTTTCCAGATACCTGTAGAATATACCCATAGTGGCTTGGTGTAGCAAATGTTCACCACGAGTGGTGAAGTGGTGTTAACCGCGAGCCTTCGGCGCGCGGTTTACACCACTTCACCACGAGTGGTGAACATTTGTTACACCAAGCTACTTTGGGTATATTTTATTTATACCATGATGGTCAGATTATTAAGAATCGCTATTATTTTTCTCTCGATTTTACTGAGCACCAGAGTACATACATGCGAATCTGTTTTTGTTTACACGAGCATCGGTGGGCGGTACTTCCGCTGTCAATTTTATCGTCGGAACGAAATGAAACGGTGCCTTTTTCATTTTAATAGCATAATAACATAACATGTCGAGTTATGGATGCTTTATTAACATAAAACAATGCATGTTTATTAAGTTTTGGTGTCTTATGTGGTAAACTCATTTAGAAACGTAATAAATAATTGTCACTTTCATTTCACTCTTCGCGAGGCGACGGGAGATAAATTTAGACAAGTTCGTATTCAGGCCAACGTCTCCAAAGGTCAACTTGGATGTAGTTTCACTGTAGGTGTAAATTTTAACTATTGAAATCCCATTGCAGGCGTGTTCACCACGGTTGGTGTATAAAGCTAAAATTTATGTCATAGGCTTTTCATATATAGTAGAATAGGTAACCATGGTATAAAATACAGTTACCAAAATACTTTTATGAACACAGAGGTATCAGGTATGTACACTTTCTCTTCTACATGTAACATTTTGGTGGGATGACGACACACACTGATGCCAAAAATGATGGAAACATATACAACAAACTAAGTTCTTGATAAAGGATGGACGAGAGAGAAAGAGTCGGAAGCTGATAAAAAGAGGATTATCACTAGGCATTCATAGGTTTGTCTGGAGGATCTTTATAACCCAGGAAGGGAGGGGGCATGTTTCCCCACACAGGGAGTCGTCGAGTAACAGAGAGAAACCAAGGAGAGAGGGAGAGAGAGTGGGGGAGCATACACATGCATACACATGCACAAACACCCGTAAATATACATGCATATAGATATATATATATAAATGTATACACTCTTACACACATGCATATGCACACATGTAGATATATTCACAATAGTGTATTGATTGATGCTGGATAATAGTTAAGTCCAGTATGATCTCAACATTGATAACTTATGAGGTAAAACGATATGTTTGTTGGATAAACTCATGGACTGCTTCAAAAGCCAGTTGGTTTTCTTCTGAGAATAGTGATATAGTTTGTTATGCGTGTTATACTTGGGGCCAAGGATTTCAGTTGTGTGCTACGAAAACATCCAAGTTAAAATAGTTCAGGTTACTTAGCAAGACGGCATTGGTTCCGTGCAAGCGAGTTCTGACTACTAGGGCAACTCGAATAAACAACTCTTTCCTCCAATTACTAATACTTTTTTTACGTTATAGTATTTTAGAATTTACACACAACCCTACATAAAATTAGTCATTTAGGATTTTCACATAATCCTTTACCATAATATACATCACGGCATACATTTAACATAAGAGTTCTGTAACAGTGTTGAACCCTTTTACTGCCACGCCCACTTTATTCATATATGGAGGCCTTCTATGTACGCTTGTGTGCGAGGGGGTTTAATAAAATTTATGACATACTTGAAACTCTAGCATCTGCTTAATTGTTGGAAGGGGCTCTCTGAGCCCTTCCTACAATTAATCAGATGGTAGATTTGATCTGCGCATATCAGAACGTTCAGATAATCATTATAAAATAGGTGATAACAGTCGCGTACGGCAGCGTAAGTGTTCACGTATATTGAAGTGAGGGTAGCTTTCATAAGGCAGTCACGACTGCCTGCCAAAAATGTCGGATATCGTTAGCAGAGCTTGTACAACTTAGTGGAACGTTATGTCAATTGTCTCTTAACCTCGCATCATAAAGTCTAATTTTTTTTCTTTTCGTTTTTTTTTTGTTGTTTTTTTCTTCTTCTTCTTCTTCTTCTTCTTCTTCTTCTTATTATTATTATTATTATTATTATGCTTTGTATGCACGATAACTCGAAAACGAATTGTCCCATCTCACTGATTTCACATACTGATAGACAGTCACAAGTTTTCGGACCCCTATGTTTTTCAGATTCCTGGGTCATTGGGGGTGTTCGTATGGGTGTTTTGAAAGTGGGTCACCACATTTTTTAAATAAATAGAATTGTTCACTGTTCAGTTATTTGAATCGAGAATTCGAAGGTGCTTTTCTTCAGGATATATTCCACGATATATGGGCGTTTACAGTGGATTGAGAACTGATACACCTCGAGGCACTGTCGGAGCGTGTATCTGTTTTCAAACTAGTGTAAAATCTCATACACCCTGGAATATACACCATTAATGAACTTATTTCCTTTGCGTTGAGGAAAAAGTTCAGTTTTGTAGAACAGGAATATAATCATATTATACTTTGTTTGACAGAGTTCACCGAGCTCTGGCATACAAAATACAATGGGTTATATTTAAGTTATTTTCACTATGAGATCATTAAAGACAAATGGATCAGTTAATAATAGGCTCTTTCATCGAATAAGCAGTGAATATATTGGAGCAGTGTAGCTCTCACGTTTCGTGCCCTCTCAATTGGATCTCATCTCGGATCTTATTTGACGTCATAGTCACGTGACCCAGATACTTCATGTTTAATTTTCATGGTAGACCGTGTGAGCGGCCATTTTGTGACGTTATCACCATAGTGATACGTGGTTCAGTGCACATGGGTAGCGCGTGTGTGGGTGATACGTGTTTCCGTCGTCCATTTATACAGGCGGCAGCCATCTTGGTTTCTGTGGTAGCATGTTGTTGCTATGTGACCAAAAACCCTCTTATAGGAAGGGGGTGTTTTCGGATGGTGAGTTCGATTAAATAGGAGTGTATCTAATGACCATTAAGACACACCAATCACCTTAAATCACCCAAAACTATTCAAACGGGTTTAGCGAAGCCATATTTTGGGCATATAAGAGTAGCACGTAGTGCTATAAGGCGCGTTCCTTTGCATAATAGTCAATCTAAGTACCCACATTTATTGGTAAGAAATACCACAAACAACCCGATAGCCATTTATTTGGATCGGATTTTCTCTCAGAAGCCCTGCTTCTGCCTATCCTGTCTTAATATAGCCTATTCTCCCCAATCCTTGGCCTGTGCTGTCTATGTTATGATTTCCCCGATCCCCCACATAGTATTCTGTCTTTTCTAGATGTGTGTGTGTGTGCTAGTGCATGCTGGGTGTGCCGATATGTGCTTGCGTGCTTATGCACAATGTGCCCACATCACATGCAACACATTGGCACATACGGGTATTTGAGGATACTTATTGGATACCACTATTCTGTCCTGTACTAGGGTGTCTCAGCCATTACTAACTTGTGGCACTAGTACATCACTTACTACAATACTGCCACTGCAGCTCCCAATTCATATCACTATCAAAGTTGTTTTCTACTAGTGTTTGCTCGAGCGACTCGAATCTTTTCGAGCAAATGAGCTATCGAGCAATTACTCGAACGAGTGATTCCACCTACTGCTCTTAGACTCATTTCGGAAAAAAAGGATTTTAGAGGGATTCTGCAAAAAGGATTCCATGAGTAGGATTCCGTAAGTGGGATTCCAAGCTCCTATACAGTTTCTGATAGCCTTACCATCAGCTTGCATCTTGTCTTCAACTATCTGTCATCTGATTTGCCTCTATTGTAGTCAGCCAGTACTATAGTCTTTTACCACCCTTACATCTTTGTACTATTACTATTAACTTGTAGCACTACTTCATACTTCATATCTATGCCTGACCCTGTATCGACTCTGCCCTTGGCCATGTCTTTAACAGGCACAACCAGATTGCTCCATTCACCTAAACCTGTGTCTGTCCATACAGTGCCTAGACCTAGTACAAGCTAGGCTAGCTTACATATAAGAAACTGTATGTTGATCTTATCGAGATGGCATTTCCATTTTGTCGTGCTGCTTCAGTGATTCATGATTGTTGTTTTAGTTACATGTCTATTGATTACGTTTGTAACAGCTTTTTGATGAACGAGAATTTTTGTGAAAATAATCCTTCGAACATGCGTCATTTATTTTGGAAAAAATGTGCCATTAATTTTGTTATGGGCAGATGCGCAGCCAGTATTCTATGATAGGGGGTGCCCTAGCCATTTTTTCCTTGGTGGGGGAGGGCAAAGATGATATATAATGCCTCTGTGTGGTGTTCCGGAGGCCTTCCCTAGTCTTAATTAGGACCCTCCGGTCGCTGACCCTCCCCCACCCCAGGATTCCAGAAGGGAACATAGTTAGGACTAGACTTCACCACTCCCACGAAAAGTCTTGCTAAAGTTAGTGTTCTAAAAGCGATCTGTGGCGTTTGTAGCGTGTTTATCCCCTTTGTGGGAGACTATTTGCGGGTTCTATGTGGTTGAAAGCTGCATTGGGACAATGTGTTGGGGGAATCCCAAGCATTCACATTGAACCGGTTCCAATGACAGCTATATTTGTACAATTTTATTGACAAAGTGTCGTGGTGTTTCAGGTAAAGTTAGCCTTGTATTGGTCAATTTGCTGCTGCTATATTAGGTAAAGGTTTAAACTCAATTCTTTTCACGCGAATCCTGGCAGAGGTGCAGAGAGAATCTACATGGATTCTCACTGTTTGGGGTTCTTTTGTGAGAATCTTTTTCCGTGAATCGATTCCCGGATTCTCGTCGAAATATAAGCCAAAGCCGTGTTTTACTTTTTTCCTTCAGCCTCGGTTTAGGGTACTTTCCGTTAAGCTATCTTCACGATATTTCGTACACTTATACTAGTAGTTATTTATGTCTAGTACTCCGCTAAGGCTGCGCTTTTTGATATCATATCTTTATCCAAAAAGCCTTACAGAATTAAACTGGTGGCCCGAGGGCTTGTGAGCCCACACTTACCCGTTAAATAGGTGCTATCTCATCCCAACGATAAAATGATATACACACTCAGCAAGTGAATGAACATGCACGCATCAGGAATTGTGTGCGGTAAATCACGAAGTGCCGTGTCAAATTGTCCTCGAAAATTTCTCGATAGCCGACCAAGAAAAACAATCGTCGATGTTGGCAATGATCGGTGTTTCTCGATTAAACGACGAATTGGGACATCCCTCGCTGTGACGTCGCTAACACCGCAATGTTTCTGTTTTAGCGAAAAGTAACTCTTAAACATTTTTACCGTTAAATCTTTACTGTTTAAAACCAAAGACATCGGAAAATAAAAGTTAGGGTATGAAGAGAATAGCTATATATTGTGTCAAATTAAGTTTTTATCTCCGTCGTACGCATAAATAATCAATCCGCTGACTAAGGCTAGCGTGTTAAATAATTAATTCTACTGGTGGCTCAAAACAATTACATTGACACACTCTGTAGTCATTCTAAATAACACAAAGGGGGTCGTATATGTTTTCGAGTTAGTCTCATTTACCCGGTTGGTCGTAAGTAATTAATAACTAATATGCTGAGTAAACACTCAATAGTCTGTTCCATATATAGGGAGGGAGCAAGTAGAAAACAACTCATTGGAGATCTCGGACCTTGACGTTGGGGCAAACCAGGGTAAAAAGATCGTCAGAGAAAGGGTCATGGAGGATTGTAACCGTAATTGGCGAGAGGTGGTCAAATCAAAGAGATCTTTGAGTGGCCTGCGTGATAAAGAGAAGCTTGGTTTTGAAGGGTACCTTGATGGCACCTTTGGGGGTCACTATTGTTCAAATGGGAAAAATTGGGAAAAACAGTGAAAAGGAGTGCCAGATGTGTAACTTGGGCGTGATGGAGACCCTGGAACACTTTCTTCTAGAATGCCCAAAATACCAGTCTAAAAGAACAAGATTCACGGGGAGTATAATGGGGAAGTGGGATGGGAGAATGAAGGACACGTGGTTAGGGGGCGACTCAAAGGAGAGGGCTAATATGCTAATCGGAGAGATTGGGAAGAATGGGGCAAGGGATGTCATCAAGCGGTTTGTCTCCGAGTGTTGGGAGGAGAGAAGAAGCGTGGGAATAGGAAGGCAGTTGGTAGAACAGGGGTAACCAAGGCCTTCTCATACGAGAACCGCGACAAAACAGCGGCCGGCCAAAGTGTTATTATTATATATTTGTCGGTGTTGATGATTGTCCATGTGTTTTTTAACTTTTCATTGACACTCATCGCACTTAATTATTTTTTCGAATAAAGCGGGTTTTTTAAAGTGTGTTCTTTTTTAGTACTCTCAGAATTTGCAGTTTATTTCAAAGCGAGTTCTTTTCAGTACTCATTGAATTCACAGTGATAAATATGCAGCATTATTTAGTATCCTCAGCCAATAATAATGCGCTGAAGACTAGCAACGGAACTATGGTCCTGGACGACAAAGCAAAAGTCAGCGCTTTTGCCGATCTTCTAAAGAAAGCTCATCATCCACAAGAAAGGAACAGACATGACAATGATCTCAAGGTAAAAGTAAATAAATCTGTCCAAGATAACAACTCAATTTTCAATGAGCCCAACTTCGATCAAAGGTATGGAGATGGGGACGACCATGAATTAACAGAACCAATAAGCGTAGAAGAGATCAGGGGTGTAATCAGAAAATGTAAAATGCAAACAAGCTTGCCTGGCTGGGACGAGTGTACATTTTAAATAAATAAAGATTTGAATAAAGATATAATGGCCCTTTAAGGGCTTTCGGGTGTATGTCTGTATGTGGATGTATTTTTTTTGTTGTTTTTTTTTTTTGTTTTTTGTTGTTGTTTTTTTTTTTGTTTTGTTTTTTTTTTTTTTTTTTTTTGTTTTGTTTTGTTTTGTTTTTTTTTGGGGGGGGGGGGGGGTCCATCCCATCACTCTATTATCTGTTTTCCCTGAAGGCAGACCAGATGGCCAAGACTCAGTATCCACTCTCCCTTTTAGGCTGTTGGATGACTCCCAGCTTTCAAAAACACATATTGGTGGATTTTTTCCTTTTTGGATAACATGCTGGGGCTGCTCACAAACCAGCGACTGTTTGGGTTTCTTTTTCTTTTTCTTTTTTCTTAAACAACCAATCAACTGCGGTTTCAGTACTACCAGAAATATGCCCACGTCTCTAAGAAAACACTGAGCGGAATCCTATTCTTGTAGTTATGCACAATTCCTAGTCATCTTCCTTCCAACATTGTACGAGGATAATCCAGGAGTTCAGTGCGCGATGCGGAGTTGTTCCTTCTCGATTGTGGAAACTCTGTGACAGTTTCCTATTGAGGTTTGGCTGCCTATGTAGACCATCAACAAGACACTACGGTCCATGATTTCGTACTTTCTACCAAATACATATCCTGTGAAATCTGAATGACGCCAATTCATTTGGACCGGAAAGTAACTGTGGAAGTAATATTAACTTGTCTCCCTTGAAGTTTGCTTAATTTTGGTATCGAGATGTCTATATTCAGTGTCATTTTATTCTGTAGTCTTGTGAAAATATTTGCTAACTACTTTGCTGATTAATACATCAATATCAACATTTTTAAAAGACGTAACTGATATTATCGAACTGTCTATAACTAAATTTGGTTTCAAGTCGAACCAAAACCTATGAAGAACCAAAACAAATGAGTCTTCATGTGATCTAGAACCCGACAATTTAATATAGAGTTGCCAGTCTTGTTTATATGTAAAATTGCCGTTGTCACACAACTTAACCCTTTGCTTAACCATTTACCCAACGCAGACGATTTCAAAATTTAATATTTTAAATATCATTTTTTAAATTTTTTCAAAAAATTTCAACAAAACCATATCATGTGACCCCTCTTTGGAACGAGCTGGACGAGCTCGTTCCAAAGGGGGGTCACATGATATGGTTTTGTTGAAATTTTTCGAAAAATAACATGTTTTCAGCTGCTGTAATTGCATATTACGCGGGCGGATGCGGGCGATTCGTTGGGTAAAGGGTTAACGAATCGTCCGCATCCACCCGCGTAATTTACAAATTAAGCAGTTGAATTGTTTTCTAAATTTCAACAAAACAATATCATGTGACCCATTTTTGGAACGAGTTCGTACAAATGAGGGCTCATATGATATCACATTATATGGTTTTGTTGAAACTGAAAAGAATAATTAAAATAATAATTTTGATATCGCGAGTGTTGGATAAAGAGTTAATGCATGCTTCATGGTATAAGTGAAAGCGCGTTTCTGACGTTGTTTCGTCGGCTTTTTAAAACTTCAGTTTGGCGCTGGTTTTCATTTTACAATTTATACAGTGTCCAAAGGCCTGGACAGTCCAGTTAATGTGACAGACTGAAGAACCGAAGCATATGTATGTTTGGCTCCATGTAACCAAATTTGTTCCTCCTACCAGGACAAAGGGAAGAACCAGTTTGGGTTCTCTGTGTGCGTTGGCAGATTCAGGCGGACCCTGCGTGTAGAGCGTCTGAAATTTTCCCGATTTATTCAGTATCACACACATGTGAGACAACTGAGTTTTTGCTATTTATTTTCAGTGAAATTACACCTTGTTTACTTTGCATTTTGTCACCTCTAGTCGTGTTTTGTAAAGAGTCAACAATGTTCTCAAAGGCCCGCAGTAAAATTTTCAAGATCACATCTCACCACGTATACTTATATCACGTGATATATTTCCCATTTCGTTGTTTTCTACTCGTTCTGTTAACCCTTTACCCAACGTAACGGTCAAAACCGGCCAGCGTTATTCTCAAAAATCACCAATTAATTTTTCATTTTTTGTCTCAAAAACATAGGTTATGACCCCTCATTGGAACGAGCTCGACGAGCTCGTTCCAAAGTGGGGTCATAACCTATGTTTTTGAGACAAACAAATGGAAAAAAAATAAAATAGTTATTCAAGAATTTTGTTTGCAAGACAGTGTCGTCTGCTTTCATGTTAGGTAAAGGGTTAAACGCGAGAAACGCACTCCTTCTTATCGATTTGAACCATTATTACTACCTGTGGACACGGAACAATAGAGGTGGATGTTCGCTATTGCTTCTAAAGCCAAGTAAATGATTTATTGAAAACTCACATTTTGGGTACTTCTTGTCAAAGTGGTCGAAATATGATCATGAATGATAACGACGGAGATAAAATAACTGTTTCTGTTGCTCGGGATTTTTATGTTTGAAAAACGTTCCCAGCAACTAAAAAATGGTGGAACACTGGCTTGTGGATCTGAAAATAATGCTTTGTTTCGTCATTCGGGAATATAACATTACCGAGTTATAGCTGAGAAGGTTGGAAATGTTCCACAAACTCCACTCACTGTTTTGATACACTTTATTTATTGGTGTTTGAGGTAGGGTCCCGCGAAGCTTCGAGATTCGATTCGATTTCGAATGGTAACTGGTATTCGGTTCGATTCGAAATCGGCTGTCCGATTCGTTTTCATTCGAATCTTTTCACTGGAATTTCACTTGATATCAGTCATTTTAGTGGTCTCAAAAAAGTATACCCGAGATAGAAATGGTACACAAAAAACCTGTTGAAAATAAAGACTGAGTGTAATTTCCGCTACATTAATATAATAAGCATCTGTAACCATGCCACCATCCATGCTAATTCCAGTTTCACTAGTCACTACCACTGTTTAAAGCAAATTTAAAGTTCCCAAGCAGTATCGATGATGGGCTGAAGGCTGCTAGCGGCTAGCCTCTTGCAATGCCCAGTAAAGAATTCTCGCACCCATTTCTGTTTTTGAACAAAATTCCTTACTGGGTAATATTCCAACTACATCACCAAGGCATGCCTTCAATGAAGGCATGCCTTGATGATGTAGTTGGAATATTTTATCAGTCCAGACTTCAAGACACCTGTATTCGATTCAAGGTTAGATTCGATTTCGAATAATAGACTCGATTCGGTTCGAATCGAAAATATGAGGCTCAATAAGCGATAAATTTGAATGAAAATTCGAAAAAAAACACATTATTTTAAGAACTTCTTTCATTGTCTGTAGAGATGCGGACCGGGCCGCAAAAAGCCGTACGGTCCGCAGAATAGACTCCTTTCGAATCGAAAATATGAGGCTCAATAAGCGATAAATTTGAATGAAAATTTTTTGTCAAATCTCTTTTTTTTAGTTTTAGGAACTCATTATAAAGACATTTCAGTTTGGATTGGAGTATGCAAAAGTGGGAAGAACACTTAAGCAGACGTGATTTAATTTATAATAATAATAATAATAATAATAATAATAATAATAATAATAAGGTACTCCCTTCCCACTTTCTCCTCTAATCTCTCCGTATTTAAGATACAATCTGTTTTAAAATTTCTCCAAAAGGCGCATCCTCAATCAACCCAACTATAATATGTATCATTTCCGTCATGTCATGCCTTATTCGGTTATCTCTCATGTTTTCAATCCATTCTTCCGTTAGTTTCTCAAGGCGTCTTATTCTACTAGGCAGGTATTTGGGACAATCTAAAATGAAATGTCCCAAGGTCTCCGCTTCTCCTGGGTTACACATTTGGCGCCATCTTTCCTTACTATTCAATATTTTTATGCCCAGTTCATTTGTGAATCCAACAGTTTCCTCCCGTGTACAGTGACTTGCTTGCCTCTACCCACTATACCTTCTTCTCCGTCTCCAGTGTGTCCATTAAAGTCTCCGACCACTTCGAGTTTGTCCCTTATCATTCTGAAATGTCGTACAACAGAATGCAAATGTTCAGGAGAAACACTTTGTCTTTATCGAATGACATAAAAGTCATTGATGTTGATGTTGCCGGAAGCAAATACAGAAGTTTTATAATCGTAAGTTGTGACTTTAACCCATTACCTAACACGAAAGGCAGACCACACTTGTAAATAAAATTATTGAATAACTATTATTTTTCATTTTTTGCGTTAAGAACATAGCTTATGACCCCTCATTGGAACGAGCTCTTTTATCTCGTTTCAATGAGGGGTCATAAGCTATGTTCTTGAGACAAAAAGTGAAAAAAATCATGAAAATTGGATGGTGATTTTTGTTAACTGGTAAAGTGCTGAGTTTTTTCTGACAACAAATCAAAGCTCATCATATACTGCTCTATTACATTTAATTGGATAGTGCCTTATAGGCACTATCCAATTAAATGTCAGAGAGCAAGGTATTGTATAAAAAATCTGATTCATATCGGGGACAATAAAGGTTTCCTCAGGCAGAATATAGCTACAGACGGTTGTTGCCTGTCACTTTTAGTAAAGCCCAAAATAGGGCTTCCAGCACTCTACCAGTTAATAGCGCTGGCCGGTTTTTGCCGTTACGTTGGGTGAAGGGTTAACGTACAACCTAACCCATGTTATCCACGCTAGAGCCACCATGTCTGTCTAAATAAGTAAAAAATCTACATTTGAAAATAAACTCTGAAACGAACCCACAAAGGTCGTATTTCCCGAGAAACCATGTGTTATGGATCAGAAGGAAAAGATGAAACAATGACAAAATTTAGCACTGGGGAATTTTGACTCTATTTTTAAGTAAGGGATTATTTGTTGTATCGAACGAAAATCTAAGTGAATTAATATGAATTTTCGTCAACAGATCAGCCTGTAGAAGGAGTACAATGGAAGCACTGAATGAAATGAGTGGAACGTCTGAGGTGGTGAAATTTGAGATCAAGACTACAGAGATGCATACTGCGGGTGATCCCGTTAGGATAATCGAGTCCGGCTACCCGATGATTAAAGGGAACCATTTGATGAATAAAAGGGAATACGTTATGAAAAAGCTAGACATGTACAGAACTGTCCTGATGCAAGAACCACGTGGCCATTCTCTTATGTACGGAGCCCTTCTAGTGCCACCAGATACCGACGATGCGACTGTCGGTGTGATTTACATGCATAACGACGGTTACAGTTTGGCGTGTGGACATGTCATCATATCACTTGGTCGGTATCTGGTTGACCGCGGTTTTGTTAAAGCAGTTACCTCACCGGAAACGGAGGTGAAGATTCAATGCCCGAGTGGTGTCGTTACAGCGATTGTTGAATACAAAGATGGAAAAACTGGATATGTTAAATATCGCAACGTACCCTCATATGTCCACTCTCATAGTAAGTTTATATACACGATTTAACATTAATTTCAAAACAATTATAAAAACCAAAAGTTGATTCTATATTACAGATTCTCTCAAACAAACGGTTCATGTAACGGTAAAGATAAAAAATGCCTTACCATCTGAACAGTAGGATGTAGAGTTTAGTGGCGTCGGTCTGAACAGACAGGCGGCACTTAAAAAGCACGGCCGCAACACAGCTCCTCATAATGTTTGACCTTCAGAAATTTCCTTTTTACTTTCTGGATGCTTATTAGTAAACACGCGAACCATTATTTCCTTTTTAAAATTTCTCTGCGCCCCTTCATGATCTGTTCTGGCCTGCACGGTTACAGAATAAGGAGGGGGAAAGAAAAAAGTAGCGAGCATCAACGTCACTTGAGAATCGGGCCATCTTGCTTCTCGGTTGTACACACATTTTAAAGTTCACATGCTCTGCACAGTGGTGGCGGAAGCTCGATAAAAGTGTGGAGGGGGGGGGGGGGGCACGAATTTTCAAGCCTACCACGATTCGGCTCAATGGGAGGAAAAGTTATTATCGTATATCAGTAAATGTACCGTGACTTGCTATAACGTCTCATTTAGATGAACAAGCCGCTGTGTCCATTTCTTCGACTTCAATCATCTTCCAGCCCGAAGGCTAGCCTTCGGGTTGGAAGATGATCGAAGTCGAAGAAACGGACCGAAAAAGGCGATGGTGGGATTCGTTGACCAAATGTTGTTTGGATTTGCAAATAATATATTACCGAATGCCTGTACATGTATATAAGCACGTTGCATGCGCCCAGTTTAACTCATGGTGTAACCACGCAACATGTCTGTGGAAAAAAGTGGAGGGGCACGTGTTCCCTGCCCCCCCCCCCCCCCCAAATCTGTCTGTACATATTTTCATTCACTGTCCCGCCTTTAAAAGGCTTTTCGGTAAATAACCCGACGATGTCAAAATGCTTTTTTCAGCCTGTAAAGAAAATTCAGTAGGAGACTTACGTAAATGATAACACTCGAGAACCTGAGTATTCGTCCGGGTGATGGTCGAGGGCGAAGCCCAAGTTCATTATCTGACCGAATGTCTTGGGGCGAGTGTATTATCTCACTTTACATTTAATTCTTGTTTTAATCCCCCAAAAATGAAATAATTTATGACTATGGTGAAAATAAAAATTGAAAATGTGAACAGCTTGCGAGTGGTGAGTTATCGTTGTGGATAACTCAACGAAGACAATAGCACGCTGTGCACGGATGTCTCAGAAGAAAATAGTGTAGGGGTCGAATGAACTCTAAATAGAAAAAGATCAGTGGCCATAGCCTTCGGTGAAACATCCGTCAGACCCACACCAGTCCCTAGAATCTTTCCCAGTCCATTCTCAAGTTATATTGACTATACCCATTATCCCTCCAATGGACCAGACCCCCACCCCAGTGGAAACACCGTACTCGTTCCATTGTCACATGATCACAAGGATTCGTTGTGCAATCATGGGATTCGCTGTGCATACTACGAGATTCTCTGTATAAATCGAATTTTTGTTGACGAACGCAAACGAAGGCTAACACGAAAGGCAGACGACACTTGCAAATAAAATTCTTGAATAACTAATTGTTTTCATTTTTTGCGTCAAAAACATTGCTTATGACCCCTCATTGCAACGATCTTGTTGAGCTCGTTCCAATGAGGGGTCATAAGCTATGTTCTTAGACAAATAGTGAAAAAATAATGAAAATTGGATAGTGACTTTTGTGAATAGCGCTGGTAGTGTAAATATCCCTCGAAGTTTTGTTCGCAATCAGTATCTGATACTTTCCAATAAATGAAAAAAATAGGCTGCACAAGATGTGAGGGTCCGCTGAATTTTTGGCTTTGCTCTTGTTCGAGTAGCTTTTAATCAAAACTTCGAGTTTTTCAAATCGATTTTTATGCTCATAAGCACGACGGAACGTCTTCCCAATCCAGACGGCCAGGTCACATGCGATTCACTGCTCCGAGATATCGAAAATTGTATAATGTCCCGGGGTGGCGTAAAACAAGAATGAAAACGCGGCGTTGCTGCATATATATATACGTTCAAATTCCTTCGATTCAAAACAGCAGCAATTTCCCCACCAATCGAAAAGCTAGAGCATTAACAGGCGGTGTTTGTCAAATATATTAACCATGTGCCCTTTTTCCCAACTTTTTTGGATTGTAATTTGACGGGCTCATATTTCTGTAAGTAATTTAGACAAATTTTTATCTCGAGATCTCGAGTTTTTTTAAGTAAAGATCTCGATTTTTTATCTCGAGATTTTAGAAAGTCGGAGTATCACTCCTGGTGTATCCTAGGATCTAGTCATCATTTTTCCGTCATAAGAGGATGAGAGAGCCGTCAGGAAATTCCTTTGAGAGGCCTCACACATCTCTTGAATGGTGAAGGTTGACTATACTATCATTAGTTGGTTCATTTGGTCGAGGTGACGTCAGTAATAATGGAAGCCAAGCATATATGTGTGTGCTTGTGTGTGTGGGGGGGGGGGGGGGGGGAGTCCAACAACTTATCAATGCGCCAATAGCGAGATTATGAGTGAACGTAAATCTTCGGACGTGTAATTTTGGCTGCAGTTAAATGGGTAGCACTGATCTGGGAGTCGTAGAAGTAGCCACCAGTAATATACGGTAGTTGGTAGAAATAGTGGTAGTGGGATAGATCACTGTAGCAGAAGGATAAATGTTTCTGTGACAGTACTCCACCACAAATGGTAAGCCATCTCCGATATTGGTTCACACAACAGTAGTCTCTAAGAGAGTGACACCACCTCGCCCAGTAGTCTCTAATGCTCCGGACTAGTACCAAAATAATTGTCCCAAATAGTCCCAAATGTTGCCCACTAGTTCTCCAGTATTGGTCTTCCCCAAAAAGTGACACAGTGCTTGTTTTCTGCGGTCTTGGTGTTTTACTGGTAAATAGGACCCGGTGGCCAATGTCTGGGATGGAAGTTCTCTAAAATGGGAAACATGGGTATAAACGAATGGATGGAGTTGATTTGATACACATGTTGCGGTCACGCTTAGTTAATGTGCAGAAACGATGACGCGGTGTACTAAGGCGTACTGCACGTCGATGGTGCTCATGTCTTCAACCGCTGTAACCCTGCTTGAGCGGAGCTTGAGCGGAGCTTGAACAGAGTTAGTATGTTGAGGAGATGACAGTTGCTCGCCGATGCTCTGTGATTCTCTCCGAGTACTCCGGCTTCCTCCACCCGTAAAACTGTCACGATTAGCCACTGTGCATAAGTATGTGACCTTAAACACCAATAAATAAATAAATAGAAATAAAAAGGTCGAGATCTCAACTTTTTCACTCGAGATCTCAAGATTTATTTATTTATTGGGGTTTAATGATACATTCGACAACCATGGTCACCTCGTGTTGGACAGTTTTACAAGTGGGGGAAGCCAGCGTACCCGGAGAGAACCACTGAGCAATGGCGACCAGATCTCAAGATAAAAAAGTCGAGATCAAGACGTTTTTAAATCCCGAGGTAAAAAGTCGAGCTCTCTAGAGGTCGGGAGATAAAAATGTCGAGATCATGAGATAAAAAGTCGATATCTCCAATTTTTAAAGATCGTGAGATAAAAGGTCGAGATCTCGACTTAACAAACTCGAGGTCTCGAGATAAAAAAAAACTTGAGATCTCGAGATAAAAAAAAAACTCGAGATCTCAACACAAGATCTCGAGTTCTTGAGATAAACAGTCGAGATTTCAACATCAACAAGTCGAGATCTTGAGATAAAAACTCGTGATTTCGAAATAAAAAAGAACAGATCTCGATTTTTAAAATCTCGAGATGAAAGGTGACATATCGACACGAGATCTAGAGATAAAAATGTCGAAATCGCGAGATAAAAAAGTCGAGATCTCGACTTTTTAAACAAAAAAACCTCAGATATCGATATGTCGAGATCTTGAGTTTTTCGAACGGAAGTTTTGCAATATGGAATGGCACTAATACTCTTTAGTTCTGTTATGCTAGGCCCACTATGTAGATATACTAGGGTGGATAACTCCTTGATTTTGTGTCCCTTAAGTTGGCTGGGTCATGTTATGTGCTATAGGTACCAATCTTTTAGTTGTATTGAATGCCTGTCGGGTCGACAGAAGCTGAGTACGTCTATTAACTCTCTCAACAGTTCTGGTTTATATGATTTTCACTTTTCGTTTTCGCGAAGACACGTACGCAGTTCGACCAGAAAAAAATTGGGGGTAAATCGTTGGTGCGATCTTTGTCGATTAATGAGTCTCTGATTTGTGCTTTTCCAGAAGTCTTTACAATTTGCGCATCTGATGGTCTTATGATAATATATTACATTTGTGGATACCATAACCCCAAGTTTTATAGTATTTGTCCCCTATGGGTGAGGCGGCTCTGCTGGTTCAGGCTTCCATATGATCGATCCAACCGCGAATTCATTTTTTTTCTTTTGGTACTAAGGCGTCTCCTAGAGTGTTATAACTGTGAAATATCCAATAGTCCAACAGAACTTTAGGATGCAATACGTCGGCGCCAACTTCATTTGTGGTACGCGATGATACTGTGTTTAACTAACTTCTGTCTGGAATTGTTATGGTTCTGCCCCACCACCAGAACAAAGTTATTTACGCACCTACCCTCTCGAACAATAATCATGTCTCCTCAAGGAAACAAAGTCTTTTTTATCTTTATTATACAATCTGTATTCTCCAGGTTGGAAATGAGAAAAGTGTTTACAAATATCTCATTTTAATGAAATGGGCATTCCAAGAAAATTTTGTTAGGAGAATACTGCATTTAGTTTGCTTCCCGATAATCATGAATTATGTCTGTCAACATTTTGTGGATCAATATCCTAATATGAACATATATTCAATCGTGTGATCTAAAGAATATTTATCGATATGTATACACGATGGTGAATTATTTAAAAATTATAGCCGATGTCTCATGGGTAAATTTTATCACCTTGTTGAGACGATAACTGCATCTATTTTTTCTTCGATAATTTTAAACAGCTTATAACAGTTCATTTGAGCCAACTTGACTAGCACTTTCCGGTGGTGGGGCATAATGCTGAGGAAAAACTGAAACGGTTCGGGTTTCTCGCACGATACTAATTTCCAAGCCCGATCCTAATCTTTTATGAGCTTTTGACTGAAAAGTTATATCCATTTAAAACAATATCTGAAAATACTTATGGGCCTGGCTTCAAACACATGTTCAGTCTAAGGTGTACTGCATGTCGATGGTGCACTTACCTTCAACCAAACCCTGTTTGTGCGGAGTTAATACGTTAGGGAGTCAGAGAGTTGCCCGCCGCTGCTCGGTGGTTCTCTGTGGGTACTCTGGCTTCCTCCACTGGTAAAACTGTCTGACATGAGATGACAAAATAAATAAATAAATAAATAAATAAATAAATAAATAAATAAATAAATAAATAAATAAATAAATAAATTAGCACTAGCAAAGCACACTTGAACAATTTTTCTTGAATAACAAACAAACTCATGCTCCCTCGAGCTCAAGGGCCATAAGCTATGTTTTGGAAAGAAAAAAAATGAAATATTGTAACATATGAATTGCGACACTTATTGGCTTACGCTAACGTTGGGCAATGCATGAGAAAATAAAGTAGTAAAATAAAAATGAAATCCTCTTTCACGAGGCCTGATTTTTTTTTTTTTTTTTTTTTGCTTGTAACCCGAACCACACTATCTATTTGTTTTGCCTAAGCTATATTTTGAGGGCAAAATATGAAGAAAAAACTATGTATTGAGGGCAAAATAATGAAAAAATAAAATTTGAATAGTTATTTTGTGTGTGTGAAGCTGGACAGATTTGGCCGATATGTTATAAATAAGGGTGTAATGGTGAACCGAATTACTTCATTCCATTGCCATCCTAATTCTACTTTTATCGAGCCTTTATCACTGGTGAAGATTAGCATTTGCTGGACTGTTAAGATGTGACAGTTTGATGTTACATCCATTTTCATTTCTCTTCAGGGGGCGCGGTGGCGTTGCCATTCTCGTCAGATCACCAAAGTTATGCAACGGTGAGCCCGGTTAATCATTGGATGGGTGACCGTCTGAGCGATCAATTCGGACTCCCGCGTTGTGTCCTTGGGCAAGGCACTTAACCCCGATTGTCCACATGGGGGCACGATGACGCCATGTTCTAAGGCGTACAGCACGTCGATGGTACGCATGTCTTCAACCAATCTAACTCTGCCTGTGTTGCAGTGCGGAGTTACGCTGGCAGCTGCTCGTCGTTGCTCGGTGGTTCTCTCCGGGTACTCCGGCTTCCTCCACCCGTAAAACTGTCACGGTCATGATTAGCCATCGTGCCTAAGTATATGACCTTAATAACACTTTGGCCGGCTGCCAACTTGTCGCGGTTAACACCAATAAATAAATAAATTTCTCTTCAGAGACGGTGCATGTATCAGAATTTGGAGAAATACCAATTGACCTATGTTTTGGAGGTGCCTACTATGTTGTAGTATCAGCCACAGCACTTGGTTATCATATGTGTGATGTCAGTGTTCCAGCTCTTTCGAAAACGTCTAATGATATACTGGGTAAGTATATGTTGTTCCCTCTCTACACCAAGTGTCTTATGGGAAGTAAATCGACGGAAAATTAACATCTTCGAAAGCCGGATTTATAGCGAAGTCCATGGAACGAGATGACTGCCTTATATAATGCTCTTTATTTTCATACTTTCAGTTCGTCATTGTATGGTTTGTTTCTTTCATTATAAGAGTGAATTCTTCTTTTTATGCTTTGTTCTTTTATTACACGCCTGTTCTATGAAATCCCCATCTACAGCAACACTAAACCATGCGGAAACTGAAAATCTGTTCCGCTCATATGTGCGGAACTGAAATCGTTATAGAAGCGAAATTTCACTGGAATATTCTACAAATCGTGCAATGCAATTACAATTTGAATCGCTAACGATAGCTGAAATCGTCCTCTGAGTTGCAGTGTGTTCTATGTGTCAGTGGGCACATAGAACACATTAGAACTCAGGGGACGAAATAGCAACACGGGTTTCCCTCGTAAATTTGGTTGGCGATACAATGTGTTCCTTGTGTTGATAGTTGTCAAATGAATTGCTGAGTGTCCTTCTAATAATTGTTTTTATAGACGTGTAGGCGTGTAATAAACACAGAACGACACACGCGTGTGAATAGGTTAATCGATATGGCACTTGTACCATCGCGGAAGGATAAAACTCCAGACCTGCTGCCTCTCGTTTTATCCTTCCGGGCTGGCACGTACCATATCGCCATCTTATGAGTTGCATTCGTTATATAATAATAATAATAATAATAATAATAATAATAATAATATGCACATTTATATAGCGCCAAAATTATAGTTCAGAAGATGTAGAACCATATTCTAAGGCGCTGTACATGTTACTGAGCTCGTGCAAATATACAAACGGAATATATACAGTATCTTACAGTCCACAACATCACTTATAGGCTTTTTGAAACAGGTATGTTTTGAGATCTTTCTTGAAAAGGTTGACATTTGACAGTCTTTTTAGGTGTTCTGGTAAATTATTCCACAAGTGAGGGCCAGCAAATGAGAATTACCTATCTCCAAATGTCTCACACCTATGTTTTGGAACATGTAGTAGCAGTTTACCATCGGACCTCAGGTTGTATCGACACACATTCTTGGTATTAAGGAGTTCTTCTATGTAGGCTGGTGACATGTTGTTTTGTGTCTTAAAAACTAATAATAAAGTTTTAAAAATTATTCTGTACTTGACTGGCAGCCAGTGCATATCCCTCAGAACAGGAGTGATGTGTTGAGATGGCGATACCCTGCATACCACTCGGGCTGATGCATTTAGTACCATCTGCAGGCGAGAGTAATGATATTGTGGAAGGTTGAACAGTGAGGCATTACAATAATACAAATGTGTAGTTACAAAGGCATGAACTAGGGTTTTTGTGGAGTCTTTCGCGAGGAACTGTCTTATCTGTTTAACTTTGTATAGACCCCTGAAAGCCTTATTGCACATATTTGTAACATGTCTGTCCATAGACATGGTAGAGTCGAAGAAGGCATCAAGATTACGTACACTGTTACTTGCACTGATGGCGGAATTTCCTACCTTCACTGAATTGATGTCAACTTTAGTGAGTTGCTGCCATGAACCAATTATTTGGAATTCAGTCTTATCATCATTTATAATTAATTTGTTTGAAACCATCCATGTCCGAAATATATGATTCAATAGTTTCTAGATAAGAGCTTTAGTTTGACCTTGATTGATGGTCGAAAAGAGAAATAGACCTGTGAGTCATCAGCATAACCATGGACGTCAGGCAGGTGAGATTCAATGATGGTGAACATTTTTGAAATATAGAATAGAAACAGAACAGGACCCAGGCAACTGCCCTGTGGGACTCCACATTCAAGATGGAAGTCTCTTGACAGATTACCATTTATTGATACACGCTGTTGTCTATTTTTGAGGTATGATGATAGCCAGCTAACAGCTACACCATTAAATCCAAAATCAGAATTCATTGTCTCTAGCAGAGTTTTATGACAAACAGTGTCAAAAGCAGCACTAAGGTATAAAAGAACTAGCAATGTTACCCTTCCAGACTCCATATTAAGGAGGAATGTCATTCTGAACCTTGAGCAATGCCGTTTCAGTCTGAAATTTTCTGAATCCAGACGTGTTGGCCTTGAATTATGGATTGAATTCGTCATTATATGGTTTGGGCCTTTCATTATATGTTTGCATTTGTTATTATATGGTTTGCATTTATCATTATAATGGTTTGGTTCTTTCATTATATGTTTCCATTCGTCATTAAATGGTTTGCATTTATCATTATAATGGTTTTGTTCTTTCATTATATGTTATATATTATATGTTTTAATATATGTTATTGTTTCAAAACGTATGATTAATTAAAGTTTCCATTAACGCTTTGAACCCCGGTGTATCTTCTATGTCAATTCAGTGGAATAAATTAGAAGGATCCATATTATTATTTGGGAGTAGACCAAATAATATTCTCAACGTGCAGCCTTGGTGCTGCTCGTTGAAAATATTGATCGCCCCCCCCCCCCCCCCCTAGCATTTTAACTTGGCAGCCGTCCACTTAATGGAAGTATGACATATCATCATGTTCTTGGACCAGAAAAGGGATGACTGTTTGTACCGAAATCTGTACAAGGCGGGAAAGTACAACAGTAAACTACATTTTGATCAGAGCCGTCGGAGCACGATTCTTTCTCACCTCAAACACTTCTTTCAATGACGTTATGTTTGTTCATGTTTGTAATAACATTTAAATTAAGATTAGTGTGCCATATTCAAAAATATCATGAAGATTACAAATGAAACTTAACTCTCTGAATCCTGGTGTCATCTTCAATGACAACAATTGGAAGAGTCCACATTCATTATTTGGGTGTAAATGTGTTGAACGGTTCGTATTGATGGAGCAGGCATCACACTTAATGAAGTCGTGACATATCATGTCCCTGGATTGGAAAGGCTTAATTTTTAACAGGGAGGCATGAAAGAGCGTCTTTTTCCATTTCGTAGGTCCAAATAAATTACATATTTATAGGTAGCATGATTCCCGGTTTTTTTCACAATGCAGCGAGTGTGGAAAGTGGCGACACATTACCTTTTTGCACATAAACTACTGATTCTAATGGTAGATAAGGACACTTTATGCTATTGTTCAAATCAGAAGTAAATAGTAGTCATGTGTTTCGTATTCTTAGGTAACAAAAGACACACTGAAACAATACTCTTCAGCAGCGTTCATGCATAGCTCACTCCCAAAAGGAATCGACCGGGAAGTGGAACTGACCCTTTTTATATATGATGGGACCTAATGGCCAACGTCTGTGGCGTGACTTCTCTGAAGTTGGCAGCGGAAGTATAAACACTCAGAGAAATCCGCGCTAAATTTGGTACCAAGTAGAACCAAAACCTCTTGAAGGACCAAATCATAAGAGTCTTCGTGTGATACAGAACCAGGCAATTTCATATGGATTTGCCGGTGTGACAGGAATGATAGTCCGTAGGAAAATTAGTCCCTCTGGACTATTATTCCGCGGAATTATAGTCCTAGGTCTAACATTCCTAGGAATAGTAGTCCGCCGGACTACTATTCCTAGGAATGTTAGACCTGGGACTATAATTCCGCGGAATAATAGTCCAGAGGGACTAACGTTCCTACGGACTATCATTCCTGTCACACCGGTCTTGTTTATATGACAAGTAGCCGTTGTCGCGCAACTTAACCTTTTACCTAACAAATCGACCGAATCCATAGGCGTAATTTACAAATTAAGCAGATGAAAAAGATAATTTTTCTCAAAACATTTTAACAAAACCACATCATTTGAGCCTCCCTGGAACGAATTTGTCGAGCTCGTTCCAATGAGGGGTCACACTACATGATTTTATTGAAACGTTTTGAAAAATTGTAGAAAACAATAATTAAAATAGTAAATTTTGATATCATGTGCGCTGGGGAAAGGGTAAATGTGATGTCCAAATGAAAACGTGTTTCTGACTTTGTTTCATCGCCATCTTAAAACTCCTGCTTGGCGCGGCTTTATATTTTACAATTTATACAGTGTCGAGAGAACTTGACAGTACAGTCAATGTGACAGGCTGAAGAATCAAAACATGTGTACCATATTTACTCTATGTATTGGGACAGCTAAAAATAATTATTTTCACAGGTGTCCCACTTCTTAGAGAATGGGGAAAGAACACAGCTTGGTCGTGATTTGATGCTGAATAAAGTTGTGTGTGATTCGTTTTCCATCACCATATACGAAAATCGCCGTCCAGTTTCTTGTATATTTTCATTTTTTGCTTCCAAAACATAGCTTATGATCCCTCATTGGAACGCGCGCATTGCGCTCGTTCCAATGAGGGATCATAAGCTATGTTTTTGAAGCAAAAAATGAAAATTTTTGGTTACTCAAGAATTTTTTTTATGAGTGTCATCTGCTACTAGCGACGGGTCAACTGGAAACAAATCTCCTGAATGTCACAAACTTTGGAGCATAAAAAATAGTTTTCTGGAAAAAATGTGTGTCCAAATCATAGAGTGTCCCAATACATAGAGTAAATACGGTATGTTTGGTTCCATGTAACCAAATTTGATACCCCTACCAGGACAAACTGAAGAACCAGTTTTGGTTCCTGGAGGAACCAAGATTTTTCTGTGTAAACTGTTGACTAAACTTGATTTCAAACTTGTGCTCTATTCACGATATAACAAATAAGAAAACAAATAATTAATATGTGACATTTTTGTCATGTTAACTTGAAGACGTAATCAAATCAAGTCCACGAGAACACAAAAGCACATGGCTGTTAAAAATATTATTTTCACAGAAAGCATTTAAAAAATCGAAACACTCTGGCCAGTCAACATAGATCAAATTGACCAGAAACCTAATAACTAAAAATAGTAATACGAGTTCCCCATGCAAATTTGGTTAGCGATAAAATGTGTTCTTTTTGTTGATAGTTTGTCCCCCAAGTTCCAATGCTTTCTATGTGCCTATTGGCACATAGAACACTTTAGAACTCAGGAGACGAGTTGTCAAATGAATTGTTGTTTGTCCTTGTAATAATTGCTTTCATTGATACGAAGACATATAATAAAAAAGCATCATCGAATGGTTTGGGAATGGGGTGAGTAAATCTCACCATCGGGGAAAGATAAGTTACACAGACACCCGGCAAGCCTCGTGTTTCGGCCATATATCTTCTCCCTCGGGTGAGATTTTCCCAATCCCTACACAACACCCATCGAGACTAACAATATTCACAGCAAATATCACAAATCTTTTCTTCCTTACAAAACTGCTCAGTAATGAGAAATACGTCAGCCATTCGGGGCTGTAGGATTGAACTAATTCTGTTCCCATCTAACGATTTTCTTATTCATTGTGATACTGCTCATTTACTATTAAATTTATTTCAACGTGATTTTTATTTTCTGCATTCCAATTTGAACGGCTTAAACCGTTTACCCAGCGCCAAAGATGTCAAAAGTTTATTTGAATTATATTTTTTTTCAAATTGTATCAACCGGCTGCGACCGATTCGTTAGGTAAAGGGGTTAACCGTTTGTTTTAGCCCAAATCAAAATAGTAGCACATCGGTATTTATGAGAATGGAGGATTTTGTGTGAAATGTGGAGTGAAATAAGAGTACTCGTGAATGAAATGTTACAGACTGGGCTAGCATCACTTGTTTCAATGGAAAATAGACTGGGCTAGCATTATTTGTTTCAATGGAAAATAATTGGCATTCAATTAGAAAGTAACAAGAAAATGTTTTGTGCTAGCACAACTTGTGCCCCGACAAAATGCCCATGAAGCACTCTTATTTTGTGCATACATAATGCAATCTCACCGTATTAGAACAAAAACAAGAAACATTCTGTGAACAAAATTAAATCTCTCTCACTGAAAGGAGGTGAACACCACATCTCAAAGCATTGTGACTGTTGATTCACAAGGAATTAGTTTAAAATAAGTTCAAGTATAATGGACAGGGTTCCAGTCTATGGGGTTAATTTCTTCCTTCCAAAACACTTGAAAAGGCACCCCTCCCACACACAGACACCCTCCCCAATAGATGAGCTGACGGATGGTTCCAGTACGAAACTCGACTTTGGACAAAAAGCAGGTGATTTTGATAGGAACTGTCCCATCTCCAAGTATTGTCAGTGGGGGTTCTCGAAAATTCCTTTTAAAGAATTTCAAGCTTATTGGACAAGGGCGGTAGTGGCTACACTTTGGGGGTTAGTATCTCCATTCGAAAGAACTTAAGAAAAAGTACCACTCCCCTCCACACAGGATAAACAAAGCAGAATATTTAACCCTTTACCCAACGAATCGCCCGCATCAGCCCGCGTAATATGCAAATTCAGTAGTTGAAAAAATATTATTTTTCCAAAAATTTCGACAAAACCATATCATGTGACCCCTCGTTGGAACGAGCTCGTCGAGCGCGTTCCAACGAGGGGTCACATGATATGGTTTTGTTGAAATTGTTTGAAAAAATTAAGAAAATGATATTTAAAATAATAAATTTTGATATCGTCTGCGTTGGGTAAAGGGTTAAATGCAGGCTGCAGACATTTCGCGACTCGGGGAAAAATATTCACGCAGAAATCCCATCTAATATAATCGAGGGTGGGTGAATCAAAACAAAAATGGTTTTAAAAAGTACTTCTAGGTTTGGAGGTGGCATAAGACAACACGTATATTGCTAACATTACATACGGTGAATTCCAGTTAAGTAACGAATTCCATATATTAGTGGATCCAGTATATATACGGTTCCATTTTTTATTGTTTTCCAAGGCATTTGAATCGACATGGGAATTCAGTTCCACGTGATTTGGAGCAATAAAACCAGACAATCCGAGTAACGTAATGAAAAAAAAGAAATGCGCTGTAAAAGCCCAAAGTGGCCGAGACAGACAAAACAGTAACGAAATGCATTGTAAAAGCCCACATTGAAGAGGCCGAGAAAAGAAAAACAGTTGCGAAATGCACTATTGCCCCCTCCACCCCCACCCCCACCCCCCCCCCCCCAAATCTTTCAGGTTTTATACTTGCCAGTCCCAAGTCTGGGTTAAAGATGTGGGGAGTTGATAAATTAAAAAGGGAAAATAAATAAATAAATAAAAATAAAAAAAAAACAGAAGCACAATTCACTGTAGAAAAAAATTATAGATCTGCCAAGTTTAATAAATGCCGGTCCCAAGCCCGGGTAAAGGATGGGTTATCTCCCAAAACTTAGACATCCCATAACTTAGACACCCAGTAAAAGTAGTTAATTGTGTTCGCCTACTATTACAATGGAATAGCCAAATATTATATTAATGAAAACAGGTTTATCCAAACAAGAGAATTACCAAAGAATTATTAATATTCGTTTGTAAAACCGGGGGAAGCCGGAGTACCCGGAGAGAACCACCGAGCAACGACGAGCAGCTGCCAGCTCCCCAAAATCGTAACTCACTCCGCACTGCAGCACAGATTAGATTGGTTCAAGACACGCGTACCATCGACGTGCAGTACGCCTTAGTACACGGCGACATCGTGCCTCCATGTAGATAACCGGGGTTAAGTGCCTTGCCCAAGGACACAACGTGGGACTACTCGGAGTCCAAATTGATTGCTCTGACGGTCACCCATCCAATGATTAACCGGGCTCGACGTTGCTTAACTTCGGTGATCTGACGAGAACCGGTTACCGCAAAGCCACCGCGCCCCAGAGTCTTGTTTTTTTTTCTTATAAGTCACTAAACACGCACTGTCTCTTTTCTAGACATTATCTTAAGACATAAAAAAATGAGAAGAGAAAAGAAAAGGAATAAAATCTTATCAAGTGAGATTGTGGCCACAATATTTTTACTGGAATGCTTCAAATCCAAAACAAATATACAAAGTAAAGATTGATGCTGAGCATTATAAATTTCGTCAGCAAATACAAATTAAGAACAATAATCGAACATAAATTCTGTAACCTCTCGTTATCACGAAACTAAATATTTTCCCACAGGCGACCATTATAACGTTTAGGCAAAATAAAATATGATGGCATCACTTTAATTTCGGCATTGAAATGTCTTTGTCAAGTATAGCCCTTCAGACAACTTTTTCTGACCCGAAAACAGGGGGTCATGCAACAAAAAGAGAAAAAAAAACTGACAGGAAGGGAAGTACCGATCACGTGCACATATGTTTCAGGGAATTCCCAACAAAAACACACCAAAAGTCAATTGTTTCTTTCAGGTCCAAAAGTCATCAAATCACCCTCTTTATTTATCTGAAGTATTCAACAGCAATGCAAGATGTCAAAAGAATGATTCAAACGTTTATTGAAACAGTATATTTTCCCAACGCAGCTTATTTTTAGAGATTGCATCATTTTAGAGATTGCAACGAGTCACTCTAATTCAAATATTTAGTTTAGGGATACCATTACAACATAACGAATCCACCCGAAATGACAACAATAACACACACAAACTGTAGAAATAGCGAAATCGCACAATATCTAAGCATTGGGACCAATGGTTTGTATCATGGATGTGGTGTTGCATTTCGTCTATACAACCAGACACGTGTGGTCTCTTTTGTGTCCCAGAGCTGCAGATGTCTGGTGTTTAGTCTGGACTTTTATCACGGGCCGCCATTGTTGCTCATACACTGATACTTTTGTATGAGATGATTGATGACTCTCCCCGTGCTCGAGTTCGACAGAACCTTCTGGATTTCTTTTGATTGGGGAAATTTGTCCTGTCTTGCTTATCATTTGATTGGCACCCGAACTAGGTCCTAGACATGATTCCCCCCCCCCACCCACCCCCACCCTATGATAATTTCCCTAATGAAATAAAACCAAAGAATTGTTTACCTCGACCATTACATCATATATAGTGTATCAATAACATCGGTTGTGGGAGGATTCATTTCATGAAGACCTAAAATCAAATTATTAAACGATCATCGTTATCTCTGTTGAAATTCTTTAAACCTAACGTGCTTCTATGGCGGTGAAAATAGACTAAATTCGTTCTTTGGACACCAAAATTCAATTTTCTTGGGGAACCATCCGAACCTTTGGGAGGGGATGTTGGAGGGGGATATCCCCTCCATACCCACCCATAATGTCACTTAGATTTACGATCTAGATTCTCCCCTGTTATATTTTTTTTTATTTGTAGAGGCTTGTCGCCAACAAATCAGTGGCACACACGACGCAGTTGATATTTTTGGTGTGATGGTCATAGAAGAAAAGGCTGACCGAACGTATTCTTCATGTATTTACGCTCATGGAAAGGTAAAATATCTATACATGTCACAGTCACAAGAGGTAAAATACCCAAGCATCAAGTGCAAGTGTCACAAAATGTTACGTTTGTGTACTGGTGTTGTATGGTATTTTCAACAACTCCCATTGTGGCGGGCAGTTTTATTAGAGAGCGAGTACTGTAAAATGGTGTGCATTCGGATAGCGGTTCGAAGTGGTCCAGGATTTCCGATTTTCGTGCTGTATTCTGACGTACCTGTTTAATACGCCCCACTGGCTGAATTGGTCTGGTACTCCGGTCCGCGCGGGGGGGGGGGGGGGGGGGGGGGGGTCTGCACTCATGCATACCTGTCAAGTTCACCCCAATTTTATCGTATCCAGACAGAACTTATGGTATCACAGTACTAAATATTTTCCGATAGGCGACCATTATAATATGATCGAATGACTTTAGTGTTGGCATTCAAATATATATCTCAAGTATAGCCCTTCAGACAACTTTTTCTGACCCTAAAACAACAAATAAGAGAGAAAAACTGGCAGGAAGGGAAGTACCGGTCACGTGCACATATTTTCAAGGAATTTTCAACAGAAACCACACCTATAGTCAATTGTATTTTTTAGGTCCAAAAGTCATCAAATCACCCTCTTCATTTATCTGAATATTCAACAATAATGCAAGATGTCAGTAAAATGATTCAAACGTTTATTGAAACAATATATTTTCTCAGGGTTACTCAGTAGAGATTGTATCATTTCCAGTGTAACTTTTCAAGGCAGGTAACACTAATGAAAATATATAGTACAGTCATACCTTATGATCAACGCCTAGAGTACTGGTAGACTCTCCAAGTTCCAACACGCTGAACGGACAGACCAGTGAAAAGTATAAGTGCCAACGTTTAATATTTCCACAAGTTGGTGATCTTTTTGAAAAGTATAAGTGCTAACGTTTAATGTTTCCACAAATTGGTGACCTTTTTCTCGTTTCGTCCCTCGCGAACAAAAGTGTATCAAATGCTACCTTTTAAAGTTACAGCTGGCACAGTTATGTTGTGGATGCCGATTCGTGACCAGGCATTCTGTCGAATATTGTTGGATTCTAACTTTAATTGCTCCTATAGTATGAAACACCGAACATTTCACCTACCCTTAATAAATTAATTTAACGGCAAATGCGACATAATCGAAACGAACGATGCACAGTCAAATTCAATCAGCAATTTCGCTCCCTTGTTCGGACGAAGGTCTGTAAATTCTGTTCTGGGCTAAAGCAGAGATTAATGTTCAAAACTTTGTTAAGCAGTGGCGAAGAGAGATTTTTCTTTGACGCATTGCATCCTCTTGTATCGCTAAATTCCCGTCGTAGACTTTATGATCTCTATAAACATCAAACATTTATGAAAATATGAGATATAAAAGATGCAATCTTCGCTATATTATCTGGCATACAAGGACACCGGACGCATCCTAGGGCAAAGGTCTCAGGGGTATGAAAAGGGGAACTCGACTATGGGTATGAGTTAACCTTTTACCTAACATGAAAAGCAGACGACACTTGCAAACAAAATTCATTTTTTCTCTCAAAAACATAGGTTATGACCCCTCATTGGAACGAGCTCGACGAGCTCGTTCCAAAGAGGGGTCATAACCTATGTTTTTGAGACAAAAAACGAAAAAATAATAATAATTAATTGGCGATTTTTGTGAATAGCGCTGGCCGGTTTTTGCAGTTACGTTGGTTAAAGGGTTAAGAATGGGAGTTTACAACGTATCATAAATTGTAATATGAAGTTCAATAGCACTTACATAATATATATCGACCCTTGAGAAAAATAAGATGCCATCTGCAGTGCTAAAGAATTGCAGATGGTACTTTGCTTCACTCAAAGGACGTTATAAAGCTGTAGAAATCATTTCGCCGATTGTATAGCTTCCTTGTTTGGTGATTATTGACCAAACCATGACATTATACCTGATTCAACCCCACCCTATTGGCATTGGCACACGTAAAATACGCTGGAAACGAAAACTCGAGAGTTTCTCGGTTAAAGTTCTCGAAAAGTAAAGTGTTTTCCACAAGTGCACCTCTGCCTAAAAAGGGCATGCGCTGCTTCTCTTGCCCTTAGTCTCGCGGCATAGCGTTGCATGCTTCCGGCGCTCCTGCTGACATGCGGCCATACTTTTAGCCCGAATGGGCTATTGACTAGGTAAAATATAAATCGGACAAAAGAAGTAATTACCGACAAAATCCTTCACGTGCGTTGACACCCATATAGGACATATTTACGTCACTGATGTTGAGCATATATGAAATATAAAATGGGTGAGCATATTTCTGATGTCATTTTCTTCGAATCAAATTATGGGAAATTATTTGATGTTCATTTCGTTATTTGTTCTCCTAAATCACGGCCGGTGACACCAAAACTGCGTTTGTTGATAATTTGTTCGTTTGAACCAGAAAAGCACAGGAGGGTGGTGAACGCTCCATTGAAATGAGGTTAAAGGGACATTAAGCCTCGAACTTGAAAAAATATAAGTTAACTATTTGGCAAAACCATAATTTTAGTTATGCGAAAGTACCCCTGTGTTCCATATATCACTCGTAAGAAAGCGTTTATGTTGATTAAATAAATTAACTTAAAGGCAAGATTTTTTCTCAAAAATGGCAGGCAGCATTTTTTCATTCAGATCTAGTTAGACGATCACGCTGTACAGTGTCATTTCCCATATTCGTCAAAATTAGCATTTTAAGAAGGGCAAAGGTAACTTTTATGTAAGCGTTTTTCTATTTATAGCGTACGCGTCCATGTAATCTATTTCAGATTGCCATTGTCGTACTTCGGATTTTGGTGGAAGCATAACTGTGCTTTATTTAAAATAATATTTTTTATCTAATGATTCCAAAATATTTTTTATCTAATGATTCCAAATTATTCCAAATTATGGCTAAAAACCAATGCACAGTTGTTCTTGGCAGTTATTCATTCGGACAGACAACAGCGAGGTAAAATCAGAAACCGAGTGTATTCAAAAATTATATCCCGGTGTTTTGTTTACTGCCGTGTACTTCGTTATATCTTGCAATGTCCTGGCTTTTGAAAAGGCTTTTTAATTATTAATTGTTTTTTGTTTTTTTGGGGTTTTTTTGTGTTTTTTTTGTGGGGGGGGGGGGGGGGGGGGGTTGCATGCTTTTTAAACACAAGCAAGATCAGAGAGTCGATATTTTTCAAATTACCACCTTTTTTCCACCATAAATTGTTCTCGAAAACCGCTGTAGCTTGAGTATCAGCTCTGGCAAGGAGACTATCTACAGAGTTCAATAGTCATTTCACTCTCCTTCTTTAGCATAGCATCACTCAACAGAAGTCCTGCAGACAAATTAGATGGGCAGTGATTTTCAGTCAAGTCCCAGCTTCCTCCAGAGACTGAATATTAAGGCGCTAGGATCACAGGGCATTGATGAAGTTGAAAATCTGAAAAATGTACCAGGCCCTTGAATGTTAAAGAGAATCGGCGTGTCCCCTTTTGATTTATTGAGCAAACTTGCATTTTTAAATCCGTCAGTTTGTGAAGGATTTTCTCGATAAACATTGATCGCTTGCCCTTTTTTCAAATCAGGACGGCCATTGTTGGCAAGTGCGAGGAAGGATGATCCCCCCCCCCCCCCACCCCAGTGACATATTAACCCATGGCCGGGCCCCTAGGTATTAGGTACTTTGAGGCCACTTCCGGTACTTCCGTCTTTCACCTCACTACAGCTGACAGCCTGACCCTGGTACGGTAGGCACTATACCGCAGTACATAGTCTTATATCCATTTTAGGGTCTCCAAATACATATGTACTTGTATCGCTACGGCGCAGAGTGCAAAGTGTATTTAACCATTGGAGCCCTAAGACGCTGGTAACAGTGCCTCAGCAAAAAAACAATTGGCGGGCCCCCTGTCCCTGCTAGCCCCTAGGCTTCAGCCTAGTCAGCCTTATGAATAATACGGCCCTGCCACCCCCACCTCCCTCAAACCTACAGGCCACTTAAAGGTATATATATGACCTTGTCTGCAACGATATGGACTGGTTTGTAGATATGATTTTTAAAAAAAAAACACATTATTAAATGACATGCAACTTGTATTTAACTTTAACAGATAATTTTCAGGTTTGTAGTGAATTATCATTTCATCCCCTGAGTTCCAATGTGTTCTATGTGCCTACTGGCACATAGAACACATTGGAACTCGGGGGACGATTTGTTCACTAATTTTTATGTGTACCCATACTATGTATGGTACACATAATGCCGGCATCCGGGGTGACCATCCGTCGTTCGTCCATCCTTTGTCCGTCCGTCTGTCCGTCCGTTCGTCCGGACGTCCGTCCGTCCGTCCGTCTGTCCGTCCGGCGTCCGTATCCATTTCTTTGGCATTCGATAACTTGAAAAATATTTCTTGGATTGTCAAGTTACTTTATATTTGTGTTCAGGTTACTGATGTGCCGAGCTGTATAGTTTTTGGTGTAAATCGGATAATTTGATCCTGAGATATTAACCCTTTATTCTTCAAATTGAAAATTCCTCCAATCCCTTTGGCATTCGATAACTTGAAAAATATTTCTTGGATTGTCAAGTTACTTTATATTTGTGTTCAGGTTACTGATGTGCCGAGCTGTATAGTTTTTGGTGTAAATCTGATAATTTGATCTGGAGATATTAACCTTTTATCCTTCAAATTGAAAATTCCTCCAATCCCTTTGGCATTCGATAACTTGAAAAATATTGATTGGATTGTCAAGTTACTATATATTTGTGTTCAGGTTACTGATGTGCCGAGCTGTATAGTTTTTGGTGTAAATCTGATAATTTAATCCTGAGATATTAACCCTTTATCCTTCAAATTGAAAATTCTTCCAATCCCTTTGGCATTCGATAACTTGAAAAATATTGCTTGGATTGTCAAGTTACTTTATATTTGTGTTCAGGTTACTGATGTACCGAGCTGTATAGTTTTTGGTGTAAATCTGTTATTTTGATCCTGAGATATTAACCCTTTATCCTTCAAATTGAAAATTTCTCCAATCCCTTTGGCATTCGATAACTTGAAAAATATTGATTGGATTGTCAAGTTACTTTATATTTGTGTTCAGGTTACTGGTGTGCCGAGCTGTATATTTTGTGGTGTAAATCCGATAATTTAGTCCTGAGATATTAACCCTTTATCCTTCAAATTGAAAATTCCTCCAATCCCTTTGGCATTCGATAACTTGAAAAATATTGCTTGGATTGTCAAGTTTCTTTATATTTGTGTTCAGGTTACTGATGTACCGAGCTGTATAGTTTTTGGTGTAAATCTGTTATTTTGATCCTGAGATATTAACCCTTTATCCTTCAAATTGAAAATTCCTCCAATCCCTTTGGCATTTGATAACTTGAAAAATATTGCTTGGATTGTCAAGTTACTTTATAATTGTGTTCAGGTTACTGATGTGCTGAGCTGTATAGTTTTTGGTGTAAATCTGATAATTTGATCCGGAGATATTAACCCCCCTTTATCCTTCAAATTGAAAATTCCTCCAATCCCTTTGGCATGAGATAACTCAAAAAATATCAATCCGATTGTCATGTTACTTTATATATTTATTCAGGTTACTGATGTGCTGTGCTGTACAGTTTTTTATGTAAATCTGATAATTTGATCTGGAGATATTAACCTTTAGTCCATCAAATTAGACACTCCTCCAATCCATTTCTATATGTACCTATACCTTGTATCAAGTTATATGGTGTACATAATGTCGGCATCCGTGGTGGCCCTCCGTCATACAGCTTTCTATTAGTTGCGCGTATGGGTACACATCTGACGATTTCATCGGCCTATTTTTCAACAACTTTCATGTCCAGTAACCTGTTCTTAACGTCTCCTCTTAATGTGTTAAAAATATATCTTGTTTTTATCGTTGGTCGTTAATAGAATTCTTTGTTTCAGCTATGCCGATCACCTTGTGGATCTGGAACCACGGCAGTTATGGCTTTGCAATATTCACAAGGCACTGTTGGGAAGAACCAGCCTCGAATATACCAGAATGTTGTGACCAACTCGAAGTTTATCGGAGAGATTATTGAGGTGGATGTAAATGACGATATTACCAAAGTAACTGCACAAGTACAAGGTCACGGTTATTACACAGGGTCCAGTGTGTTCTCATTTTCTGAAGCTGACAGTCTCGGTAAGGGGTTCGTTGTTTGTTGATCTTGGTTCGAACAAAAGATTAAAATGGAATTAAAACAGAAAGTGCGTGTTTTATGTGTACTAAATGGACGGCTATTATAATCAGCAACGATTCTTTTCATTTTAACTAAACAAGTAGAATACTAATAAAACGTTTACCAATATTAATTTCACTTTGTAATTTTGTAAACACCGCCCCAAAAGGACTGCTCAAGGATCTGAGTTGATTTTCATATTAGCTAAACTCATTGAACAGGACTGATTTAGAGCCTCCTATTCAAGCTTCGGCAATAATTATTATGCTACAACGTTTTTTAAAATTCCAGTTTACCCCTTTACTCGATCCAAAAAGCAGTCGACACTTGCAAAAAACCCTAAAATAACTACCCTTACCCCCACCCCCTCCCCCATCTTCTGGAATATGAACAAACTCATTTCCGTTTTGTGCCCGTGTCGAGTTTGTTTCTGGTACTGTTTGCTGCGTATGCAAACCATCATTTCCCCGAATTTAACCTCTTCAACCGCGGTAAATGTCGTTTCAAAGCCATCAGCAAAAGCAATCCCTCGCTCATACTTCTTTCTGCGAGAGTTTCTGTGGGGCTGTCGGTCGTAAAACGAGCTTTTATATCGCCAGTTTCCTGGATGCGGTAGCCATGTTCCTCATCACTGAGCTCTACGGCTAGGGGCTGCGCGCCTACCATCTGTGGGATGAGGCTAAAAACAGTTCGCTTCCTCGCCTACCAGCAAACTTCATCCTGCATGAGATGGCGAAGGTCGCGAAGGTTCTGGCTCTAGCGAGTTTCTCCCTGGTCGAGTTTTTTTACCACTAAATTCGCTCTATGCCTTGATATGCGGACGACCGGTGTTGACCGGCTTCACGGAAGCGGTCGGAGGACTTCAAGTGTGAGCGAGGGCTCTACCATCCAGACCAAAATAGCCACTGAAAAGGCCGACACGTTGAACGTCTTTCTGTAAATGATCATGGATATCCAACTCAACATCGCGAGAATGGCCGCTACGTCGCCACAGTCTACTGAGCCCCACTCAGCGATCAGTTGTGGCCAGACCAGCTGCGGGTAGTCTTCGTCCAGGGACGACCACTACCTTGGCATTTTCAGACAAATATTGATCCTCTGCCCAACTATCAGGTATAACAGAACCTACCAGTCCCGCTCATGGATCCTGAAATCTACATCGCAAACCTCAGAGAACGGCTCCACGACTATTTGCGGTCCTTTTTTAACTTGTTCCACATGGAAACCCACTATGTGCATCATCGATGACAGCTCTGTCTCGAAGGTTCTTACGAAGAAAAAGAAAAGGACATGCTGTTAGAACTGGCCTCCAGTATCCGCCACGCAAAGCAAAGCGTCTAGGTGTGGACCCTCAACTCTGTCCTGGAAGACCTCAGAGAAGAGACCCGCTGGGTTTCTTTGCGTCACTGCAAAGATCCCAACAGCTTCAAAGATTGTCTTAGGGAGAACGTTGTGATTCGTTGGCGTGGGGAACGAGAAGCAGTACGCCAGATGCCGTCCGAAACCAAGTACACTAAGCTCCTACTAAATGCTGATTAAACGGATGCATATCGGGTACTAAAATAAGCAATATGTTATGTATAGCATATGTGAAGCACTTCTGCTGACTTTCCAGGCTACACGGGCTGCGTTTGCTTGTTATAACGTTTATGAGTATATTGGACTTTGGCGGCGGTTTCAGAGTACAGTGGATTGCGATGTGGTTATCGACCGGATGTTGTCTGAAGGGGAGTGGGAGCTTGTGCCCGCAAAGGGTGCCACCACGACCCAGGAGGATGTACTACCAGGGCATGCTTGGGAAAAGGAGAAAGGCTCACCGCGCTGCCTGTAGGGGGAGTGAAAACTAAACTTGGGACGAGCCTTTTCATCTGAACATAAATGGACACCATGAGGTTCTGAAGCTTTACACATGCTACGAGGCACAGCTAGGTGCTGTGATATTGAAGACTCATGGTACTGCAGCCCTGTAGCTTTATGCAACAGCAGCCAGTACATTTCTGCCTCTCCTCCCGGACAACCAACCAGACCTGATAGTGGTCCTCGAAGCTGACCCATTTATCGGGAATGCTCTGATCTCTGATCTCGGAGAAGTGTGAGCTGTGCCACGGGTAAAGCATGTAGGAAAGGGACCTCTAACCGCAACTATAACCACAGCTAACCATTGGCAGTTTGGAAATGCCTGCCCCCGCACTACTCCTGGAAATGAGAATACCTCGTTAGAGACACCGATAAGGGTGATTCTCAAACAAGAGAATGAAGCCACAACCAGAAGAGCCAACAGAAGCGGATGAAAAACGCTACGATGGTGGATGCTGGGTGGGGGAGAATGAGCGTGGCGTGCAGAACTAAATAGGAAAAGCTGCTGGCAGAGCTACGTGACGCTGTGGTTGCGATACACGAGTGCGTTCAGGAGGCAGAACTTCCAATGCATGGCATCGCTAATCATGATAGAAGCCAAGAGTGGCCACCATAGGAACGGACGCCATTCGTCATCGGTGGTCTGGTGGTTATAGGTTACTTATGAGTGCTGACCCACCGAACGTCACCCGCCTTGATACGATCGCCCCCTTTCATACGAGATCCAGAACCTGAAACTAATAATTTAAAGGTTAATCTCGGTACTTTCTTCATGCAGTAATGATGTCTTCACCGAGCACAGATGTCTGTGAATGTGTCCTACCAGGCCAGCTATGGTATCTGGCTTGGGCATAGGCTATGCACGCCTTGACCAAAATTACGATGAGTGGGCCGTCTTCGAAACTGGATTTAATCCCCAGAGGAGTGGCGTTGCTTGTTCTCGAAGGACAGGAGGATCCCATCTGATGTATCCATGCGGTACCTTTAACAGCCTGGTAAGCTGGATGGAGATGGACGACGTGCTACTGTGTGGTCATTCTATATCTACCGGATTGGACGGTCAGTTAGGCGAAGCCTGCATGGTGAGCCTATCTTGTACTATTTATCCCATGGACAGTGTGGGCCTGCTCGTGGTCTGTCGGGGGAGAGCTGTTTGTTGTTCCTCGTGATATAGTGCTGCCACCTGATTGTGTGCTTACTCCTTGAGATCCACTGTTCCTCTTTTCTGGTTACATTCGAGGCATGTGAGGCGCTTGTTACCCTCGCAGTTCCCCAGGCTGTTTATTTCTATTATGACTACGCTGAACTGCCACGTGTCCTTGGATTCGAAGACCCGGAGCATCTTGATGTTACTGGCTGTGTGTGGTCGCGGTGGGGCGTCGACAAATTGCTCTGCCCTTGGGTTGGGTCAGGCCATTCCGCAAGTATCTCGCCAGTAAGACTATCCATAGTAGACGGTACATAGCATAGCCCAAAATTTCATTTGTTTGAAATGGATTCTTCAGACCGCTCGCCGCAAGACGACAAAATTCCATCGGAACGTCGCACTCCTTATCCCGCCCCCGTTTATTGTTCGCTACCTGGTACCCACATCTCCGGCAAAGCCAGATTATTAATCACCCCTCTTCAACATTTGGAACAAGGCCCTGGTTGATTTGACGGGTTATGTATTTTCAGTACTGCCCCAAACAGCTCTTCTTACACAGCTCTGTAGAGCTAAGAACAAGCCAGACGTAAGTGTTCGTGCCTTTCATTGTGCCGTTGCTAAAAAAAAGTACGACCTGTCCAAAATAGGTTTTGAGGAACTCGGGTCGCTGGAGGGGTGATGAGTATAATCAAGATGGCCTGATAATGCGCTGGAGAGAGTTACAGTGTGGAAACGGATCTAACAGACCTTGTGTACCTTTGGTGGTGCGGTCTGGGGCTGAACAGGGCTGGAGGTCGTGGTGAGCCGATCTGGAAGACACGCTGACCTTATCCCCGGTGGGTTTAGCCGATCACACCGGCCACTGGTACGCTCCACCCACCACGCTGCTCCACTTGAGGGTAATAATAATCTGGAGAACAAAAATGTTCAAAAATGAGGAATTGTTAATAAGAGACAATTTAGGATGTGAAGGGCGGTTTATTTTTATTTATTTATTTATTTATTTATTTATTTATTTATTTATTTGACGACACTTTTTACAGCCAGGGCCACCTCTTGTTGGTCAGTTTTACGGGTGGAGGATGCCGGAGAGATCCATCGAGCAACGGCGAGCAACTGCCAGACTCCTCAATGCACTAACTCTACACATGCAGGGTTAGCATTGGTTGAAACAAGTGCACCATCAAGGTGCAGTACGCCTGAGTACACAGCGTCACAGTACCCACGCGCGGGCAATCGGATGAAGTGACTGACGAAGAGCGGTAACGGCACGTGTATATATATACGAATGTTTTCATACACGTTAAAATCAGTTGGGTTAAAATCAACCTAAATCAACTGGGTTGAGTAAGTATGCGTTGATTTGGTGATTCGGGTTTATTTTTAATCCAACTGATTTTAGAGTGTACACATGTACACAGTAGTCTGTTTGCATGAATAATGGTCTTGTCGCCATCAAACTGTTGTGATGTGTTAAATAACTTATATCAACCAAAAATAAAACGGGACGTGCAAATAGTTACTTATTCCCAGTTCCTTATTCGTCATCCGTTATCAACTGATAAGGTTAATAACGAATGTCGAATAAACAACTGGGAACAAGTAACGGTTGTTACGTCCGTAAATAAAACGTTTGTACTTTGAATATTGCGCTTTTTATAGCAGCACAAATGCATCTGTGCTGCAATCATTTCCCTGCTCCAAATCCATCCAAACAAATGGATGTTGAGATACTTTATCTGTGATACTTGATTTAACCCTTTGAACCCTGGTGGTATCTTCCATGGCAGTCCAATGGCAGCAATTGGAAGAGTCCATATTTATTATTTGGGGTTATACCAATTAATATTTTCAACGTGCAGCCGTAGGGCTGCACTTTGAAAATATTAATTGGTCTACACCACGCATTTACCTTGTAGCCATCCTGCTTAATAACATTTTGGCGCAGCTTATGAACCGGTGGAAAACGGCCTCTGGTGTTTAAAGGGTTAATACTGCTGTTATGCTATTGGGCGGAACGCTTTTTCTTAACACAGTCAAAATTAAAGCTTTTACGCATTACGCAAAGTTAGATCTGCAATCAGAACAGGCTGTGTTATGGTAGCGTAAAATAAGAATTGGAATCGAGTGACATTTGGGTATTTTTTTTTTTTATTAACAACGATCTTATCATTGTTTATTTGTTGCGTAGTGTAAATAAAATAATTGCATGTAAGGGCAAAGATGGATTTGCCCTCCTAGTTATTTTGCAAGGTATTTCCCTCAGATCTATTATTCTAGATTCAATCCCTGAGGGAGAAATGCATTTTAATATGTGATAATTTTATCTGATTTGAAGAGAATTTCAAATTTTAAAATATTTTTAAATAGAACTGACGGTGGGAAATATTTATTTCATCATCTCATCCTCCCTAAGGTTGTTTTTATAAGTAACTTTTCAGATTTAATATTTTGTGACTCAAGAAAGTGTCTTTAACTGAATCTCATAAGACATTAAATCATTCAATCTATTTTTGTATTAATGATTTTCGGGTTCAAAGTTTATGATTCGAAAGCAGCCATTTTGTGCTCATTAAATTGTATGGTTTAGTTATCATATACCTTTTGATTCTTAAAAATTATAAGAGTTTTGAGATTTTCTCTCTTATAAAAAGCATTTTTTATTAGGGATAAAATCTTTTCACAGCAGAATTTCAGTGATTCCCTTAGATTGATCCGTGAAGGGACAATAAGCCGCTAATATGAAAATAAATTGACTCTCAGCTTTTGTTTGTATGTGAAAGAGCATTAAAAACTACTGCATTTAAAGTACAAGACATCAAAAGCAGCTCGAAATAACTTTAATCTGTAATTAAATAGCTTTAATGCGGGTGAAATTTCAGAAAACTCGACACTTCGAAGATATAAACGAAGTTATGTGAACGTTATCGGAGGTAAACAAATCTGGGAAATTCCCGTGACCTCATTTGTAAACAAACGGTTTCCAGTTTTACCTCTGCTACTGTTTGAATAAATGACTGCCTCGATCAACAACAACTGCGCATTATTTTAGCACTAATTGGGTATAAAATTAGATAAAAAAAAACTTTGTATTCTTTCAAATAAATTGCAGTTATGTATAAAAAAAAACACAGCATGTTTATCGCCAGTGGCAATCTGAAATAGACCCGCGTGAACGCAAACTTCACATTTATCCTTCTGGGAAAGCTGATTTCGACGAATATGGAAAATGGCGTTGCCTCGAAATTTTCCATGAGTGATCGGCTAACCAGTTCGGATTGAAAAAACTATGGCAGCGTTTTTGAAATGTGTCATAAATTCTCGCCTTTAGTCTAACCTGACGCTTTCATACGAATGATAGGATACTTTTGAATAACGAAAATTGTGATTTTGTTGAATGGTCAACTAATTTTTTTCCAAAATCGCGGCTTACTGTCCCTTTCATTCTAGGTTTATCGACACATTTTTTGATAATTAAATATTTAAAATAAGGTTTGGGGTTTTTCTCCTTTCTAAACTTCATTATATATAAGGAATATAATCTCTTGTCAGTGCTTTATTGGAACAATCTTTGATCTTCTTAAATTGACACATGTCAGAAGTGTAATTTACCAATTATTACGTAATACATTTAGCATGAAGTGCTTTTTTCTGTAAATCGAGTATTTTGTTTACTTTGTGTTAACTGCGTGTGAACAATAGCTGTACAGTTTGTTTTTCATGTCAACTCCTCGTTTACCTGTTCTGAAATAGTATCTCAATCTGACAATAAATTATTAAACTTGTTTTTCATTCCTCATTTGCAATTTATTTTATATTGTTCCCGAATTTTGGAAATGAGTGTATTGGCATTGTTTGAGAGAAATCTGATCTTTGGATACTTCTTGCTGCTTGCCCGGTCTGTCTAGTTATTTTATTGGGCAGCACATTAGTCAAGAGTTTGTTCAACTGATAAGCATACTGTATATTTCAGAGCATTTAAGATATACATTTCCAAATTTAAAATAATTTGAATTTTAAAGGTATGCTCTCGACGCTGCTCGGTGGTTCTCTCCGGGTACTCCGGCTTCTTACACCCGTAAAACTGTGCGACACGTGGTGGCTCTGGGTGTCGAAAGTGTCACTAAAACCCAATAAATAAATAAATAAATAAATGCATTAAATAGTATACTCCCCAACTGCCTGATCTTCCAATCATAGAAAAGCTGCATGTCACTCTCCATCTATTCCCTCTTGGACAGGATGAATATCGTGTTCATCTGCTGCATTACTTTTGCTGGAATTGCATTCTGCCTCTCAGTAATATGTACCTCGCTTTGTTGATCCCACAGGTGACGACGGGCATAAAGTATGGTGTCACCTGACTGTTATGCTAGAGGGTATGGTTTGATGTGGTATCATATGCTCTAGACTACTGCAATTCTAGGTAACCATATGGGTGCGCGCAACTATCTTGCATTTCCATTCTATATGGTTTCGAAGGCTATGTTTATAATGCTACTGAATGGAGTGGAAATGGGGGTGTATTCTAAGAATAGGCTTAGGTGGAATGTAAACTTTTAGAACATAAGACATCTGTTACGTTCCCACGTGTTACTAATCTAGATAGCACGTCGTTTTGTATGTAAGAAGTCATTGGCACCCCTTCAACTGGTCGGGTTACAGGTATACTGTTTCCATTCGCTAGGAGACATAACATAATATTTTCGCGACCTGAGAACTTTTTTTTTCATAGTGACATTTTTTGCTTTTGAGATATTCGGTTCTAAAATCTGGAAGGCTGGAAAAAGCACACAGCTGGTAATTTGGACAGGACCCTAACGCCTACTGATAGCTTAGTGTCTTTTTCTTTCACAAAAGGGTAACATCAATGTTTGAATTTGAGGTGTTATACCCAATTTGATTATGTTTCCAGCCACGGTGAAGGTGGGTTTTTTTTAACTTGGAACAACATGGAACAACACGGAACTACAGCACAATGTGACTTTGCTGTGAAAAGTCTTCGACTTTCGGAAGGAGGGCCTCAGATCGAAAGGTCGACGGTACCATCCTGCGCAGTGCCATCTGCGTTGTCTATTACACGCCTGTCCTACGAAATCACCATCTACAGTGACACTAAACCATGCTTCATAATGAAAATCTGTTCCGCACATATGTGCGGTATGGAAATCGTTGACTGATTATTTTGAAATAGAAGCGAAATTTCACTGGAATTTTTCACAAATCGTGCACCGCAATTACAATTTGAATCGCTGTCGATAGCTGAAAATCGACCCCTGAGTTGCAATGTGTTCTGTGTGCCAATAGGCATATAGAACACATTGGAACTCAGGGGACGAAATAGTAACACCAGTTTTGGTTGGCGATAAAATGTGTTCTTTTTGTTAATAATTGTCAAATGAACTGTTGAGTGTCTTTCTAATCATTGTTTTGTTTATAGACGGGAAGGCGTGTAATAAACACAGAACGAAACGCGCTTGTGTATATGGGTTAATTAATATGGCACTTGTGTCATCGCGGAAGGCCTCTCGTTTTATCCTTCCGCGCTGGCACGCGTGCCATATCGATTAATCCATTCACAAGCGTGTGTCGTTCTGTGTATATCTTTAGCCAAGACAACTCAACCCGATTGTCCAAGTGAGAGAAATGTGCCTTCTGTATACTAAGACGTAGGACACGATGACGGCACACTTACCTTCAACCGATGCTAATCCCGATTGTTTCATTTAAAAATTGATAACTAGGAGAGTCAGACAGTTACTCGCCGCTTCTTGACTGCACTGTTAGGGTACCCAAACAAACAAACAAACATTGGTGGTTTTGTTCTCTTGCTGACACCGACCCTCCCCCCCTCCCCACCCCCCCCCCCCCCCCATGGAATACCATAGTGAAAATATGATTTGCTTCCATTGGTATGCCCAGGAAACCAACAGGATTCGATCCTTTGAGAAGGCACGGCTCTACTAGACTAGGATGTGTTTTGTTCTGGTGTACTCATGCTTCTTTACGATAGACGACAGTGCATATCATATACGAACGTTTTGTTGGTTCTGGCCGGCCAGACTGATCGATTTTGCTTCTGCCGCATGTAGGAGACCCTTACACGATATGATTTGTGCCGTCGAAAGGGTCGTAAAACGCCAAATAAATAAATAAATTAATAAGATGATATCCATAATTATGGAAATTTAACAAGTATCATCACTGACTTACCCGAAAGCAAAAATAATTATAATGATGCAGAGAAAGTGTAGAGAAGGGAATAGTCTAATGAGATGTATACTTCTTTCTGCTGACTCTGAAAAATTTCTCAGTTACAATTTTTTGGAGGAATCCTTTTATGTTGACTAATAGGTGTGCGTGGGGGAGTGTCCGTTATTATGAAGGTCCGGTCCTTCCCTCTCAGAGCGATTTTGAGCTATACGGCGACCGAAGCACACATAACCCATCAGATACCAAAATCTGGGAATAAGTAAGTATAAATCAACAGGCTGTTGGAACGTCTGTGAAGAATACATTGTTATGGAGATCCGAGCATTCCCGCTTATAGCGATGTTAAGCCACCGAAGCACGCATTACCCCACAAATACAAAGTCCAGGAATAATAAAAAGTATAGATCAACACGCTGTTGGCAGTGGCGGCGCCAGAGTTACAAAAGTGAGGGGGTACAGTTGGGGATTGTGCAGCGCCGAGCTACGGGGGGAGGGGGGGGGGGGGGGTCCTCTCCCTAAGTTGAGAAATTTTTTAACTGTTTTGCAACAAAATCATGCGAATATGGATATCATTGGAACCGGCTGAACAAGCCGGTTCCAATGATATTCATATTTGCATGATTTCATAGAGTTATACCTTTGAGAATTTTTCTAAAATATTAAATTTTATTTATTTTTTAAAATTGCTGTTGGCTGAATTCCAAAAGGATGCCTTGCACGCTCTCGATTCTAGCATTCGTCGAATACTCTTAAGCACTATGTTTCAGTCCGTTTAAACGCGGCATGCCTTGTTGCAATTTGGACCCTCGACTCTTGTTTGTTGTTTGCAGCTAGCGTGTGTGTGTGGGGGGGGGGGGGGGGGGGGGGGTGGGGGTGGGGGGGGGGGGTGGGGGTGAGGTGGGGTGGGGGAAAACATAATTTCAAAACTTCTCTGATTTAGTGCACATGGGAATATGGGATTAAGCATACCGACCATTACACTGCAACGTTCAATACAACAACAATTAAAATGATAGTATTGTTTTACTACACTTGGCGAAAAAAAAAGTGGAGGGGTAAGCACCCCCACATACCCCTCCATGGCGCCGCCACTGGCTGTTGGTTCTCCTGCAAAGATTTCAAGCAATATATAGGTCGATTCGAGCTATTGTGCAGAATTTTGCGGAAAGGAAAGTGTTACAATTTATTCCATGTAATCATATGTAATCATAATATTTCAAGTAACAGATTTGGGTGACAGGTGAAGTCTCAAATTAAGTTCCATAGTGTCCCATGTAATGAGCAAAATCCCAGTTCTTTTACAGGAAATTAACCCTTCAAAATTATGATCTATTATTATTGGAACCAGTGGTGCTTTCCTGAGGGAACGCGGATGAACGCGGTTCCAATACCTTTGTCTGAGTGGGTGGGGGTCGCTGTTCCCCTAAAATTTTTAGACCTAGAATGGCTTGATCTTCGTGAATATCCAACATAGACAGCACTTAATGATCTTGCTAGCCATATTAACCCTTTGAACACTGATGGTATTTCCCATGTCATTTGAATGGCAGCAATTGGAAAAGTCCAAATTCATTATTTGGGGGTAGACCAATTAATATTTTTAACGCACAGCCTCGGGGCTGCTCGTTGGAAATATTGACTGGCCTACCCCACACATTCATTAAGCAGCCATCCCACTTTATGTAATTATGACGTATTATGTTCCTGTGCCGGAAAAGAGACCTCTCGAGTTCAGAGGGTTAAACCCATATTTCCCGTGTGTAACTCACAACCCCACAAAGACCATAATGCCCACTTCTTTTGAAGAGTTTCGGGTACTAAATTTAGAAATTTCCCTCTTTCCAAACGGGCGCTCATTGCGCAGCGATGGCCGACACGTTGAGCGTGCCGTACCCCTACTTCTTAAATTCGGAAAGCATCACTGTTCGGAACTCCAAGTTTTAGTTCTAGCCTGCCCCATGTAACTATAAAAAAAATCCTGTTAAATAGCAGATAGACAAAACAGAACTAAACCTAACATGCAAAACAAGTCAAATACGAAAGAGAATCTCAGTTAGTTCTGTTGGAGCACAAGTACAGATGGAAACACTCGATGGGTAGCTTTAGAGAAACAGAATTTTATAATACAAGTCACGCCCACACCACAGTTGTCAAGGAGCCTATTTTCCATGTTCTATACACCTCAACCTTCATTTTGGTGATAATTTGTGTATTAAGTAATTTATAATTATGGAATATCAGTTTGGGAATGTCAAATTACACTAATTTCCCTTACGAATTTTGCACCATAAGCCTGTACAAACAAACAATCAAACAAATCCGTTCCTCATCACCTACAAGTGACTGCAAACCGAATATGTCCTTAATTCGTCAGCTGGGTATCCACTCGCTTGGACGTATCGAGGACCCATGGTATCTACCCAATCCTGGTACACAAGGGAATGCGTAAGAAAACAGCCCAAGATGATAATGTGCCTTTAGATTCAGATTAATCTGTGTCTCAACGCTTAGCATTTTCATCACAAAATAAGCCGCGCAGCTTTATTTGTACTTGAATATTGTCGAAATCACATTTGTGCATTTAAACCCCCAATCCTACCTGAATAGGTGAGTGATGCTATAAAACTAAAGTCTGAAGAAACGAATAAACAAACAAGACACCCTGCCCCTCATCTCTGAACAATATCCAAGGTGCACAGATGCATGGGCTTCACTTATATTGTGGTGCATTTAAGTCACCTGGATAATAATTTCCTAAGCTACTGCTAGGTGTCTGTGAGCAAAAGACTTTGGGAAGGTGGTGAGGATACACGCAATATGGCCAATAGAGAAGAGATGCTCAAACGTAACAATCTGATAGCAAAAAGTGTGTAAATCCCACAGAAGGATGCAGCCTGGTAGATTAAATGGTAGAAACATTGTGTATTCAAGGCAACTGAAAATGATATAATTCTTTATGCGTTCAATGAGGACTACGGTACTGTTTAGAACTAGGATTATATTATGCACAACAGCAACAGTTTTGAAAGGAAAAGAACGGGACCCTGAAAGCACTAGCTTATGTAAAGATGGGGTATGAAATCGAGAGAACACTTAACTCGTTTCAGACACCCAGGTGCAACGCGAAGATGACCGATTCGGGGTGAGAGTTGTGAACCCAATTTGTCGTGACTGTCATGACTCAGATCCCGACTGAAGAAGTATATGACCGTGGCAAATTATTTTCTTAAATATTATACCGTGGCAAATTATTTTCTTAATATTTAAGAATTTATATTTTAAAATAAGAAGGTAACATAATTATTTTTCCCCAATTTTAATGCTTTTAGTTAAAATATGAAAATCCATGTTTACTCGAGCAGCGACATTTTGTCAACAAGCTATATCTCCATCGGTAATCATTAACACTATGCAGTGACTGTTCGTTGAGTGCTATTGTTGCCATCCAAGTGTCAGCTTCATACGCGGCTTGGATTGGAAGTGGCGAGTCCAATCTTGAATTAGTCAATTCAGTATAATTGGCAATGTTATGAAAATTCTATTGCATATTAAACTTCCTTTGTTAAATGATATATGTATATACTTTGATAAGAGCTTAAGACTTCACTCTGGGATGGGTCCGTGAAGTTAGCAAGCAGATAGCAGTTAGCAATTCGAAATGTCAAGTCGCGGATATTAGATGTGTCTTGACGATTCGCCCAGAGGACGTTTCGTACCTAGACATTTCGTACCAACAAAACTTTTTGTGAACCTGAGAAGGACTGTGAGACAGAGGGATTTGCCTTCCCCGCTTGTTCTTTCGGTACTCAGTCAGCAATTCAGAATGTCAAATCAGAAAGCAGTTAGCAATTCGAAGTGTGAAGTCAGAAAGCAGTTAGCAATTCAAAATGTCAAGTCACGAATATTAGATGTTGTCAAGTCGCGGATATTAGATGTGTCTTGACGATACGCCCAGAGGACGTTTCGTATCTAGACAGTTCGTACCAACAATACATTTTGTAAACCTGAGAAGGACTGTGAGACAGAGGGATTTGCCTTCCCCGCTTGTTCTTTCGGTACTCAGAAAAAAGTCAGTAAGCAGTTAGCAATTCAGAATGTTAAGTCAGAAAGCAGTTAGCAATTCGAAATGTGAACTCAGAAAGCAGTTAGCAGCTAGCAATTCGAAGTGTGAATTCAGAAAGCAGTTAACAATTCAAAATGTCAAGTCACGAATATTAGATGTTGTCAAGTCGCGGATATTAGATGTGTCTTGACGATTCACCCAGAGGACGTTTCGCACCTAGACATTTCGTACCAACAAAACTTTTTGTAAACCTGAGAAGGACTGTGAGACAGAGGGATTTGCCTCCCCCGCTTCTTCTTTCGGTACTCAGAAAACAGTCAGTATGCAGTTAGCAATTCAGAATGTGAAGTCAGAAAGCAGTTAGCAATTTGAAATGTGAAGTCAGAAAGCAGTGAGCAGATAGCAGTTCGAATTGTGGAGTCAGCAAACAGTTAACAATTCAGAATGTATAGTCAGAAAGCAGTTACCAATTCGAAATGTGAAGTCAGAAAGCCGTTAGATATTCGAAGTGTGCAGTCAGAAAGCAGTTAGCAATTCAAAATGTCATGTCGCGGATATTATATGTTTCTTGACGTTTCGTCCAGAGGACGTTTCGTCCCAAGACATTTCATACCAGCAATACTTTTTGTCAAACCGAGAAGGACTTTGAGGCAGAGGGCTTTGCCTTCCCCGCTTGTTCTGTCGATACTCAGAAAAAATCAGTAAACGGTTGGCAATTCAGAATGTCAAGTCAGAAAGCAGTTAGCGATTCAAAATGAGAAGCCAGAAAGCAGTTAGCAGTTAGCAATTCGAAGTATGAAGTCAGAAAGCAGTTGGCAATTCAAAATGTGAAGACACGTACAGTAGATGTTTCTAGACGTTTCGTCGACGAGACGAGACGTGTCGTGTGAAGACATTTGTACCGAAATATTGCTGTGAACTTAAAAGGGACTTTGGGGCGGAGGGGGGCGGGGGGGGGGGGGCATTTCCTTCCCTCTGGGCCGCTTGTTCTGTTGGTACTAAGAAAAAGTCAGTAAGCAGTTAGCAATTCAGAATGTCAAGCCAGAAAGCAGTTAGCAATTTAAAATGTTATGTCAGAAAGCAGTTATCAGTTAGCAATTCAAACTGTGAAGTCAGCAAGCAGTTTACAGTTAGCAGTTAGCAATTCAAAATGTCAAGTCGTGGATTTTAGATGTTTCTAGACGTTCGTCCACGGCACGTGTCGTACAAAGATATTTCGTACCAACAATTTTTCTTGTGAACCTGAAGGGGACTGTGGGTCGGAGGATTTTGTATAGGAGATATGCCTTTCTCATTGATTATATCATTTTCATGTCTTTGAAATTTACGTAACAACCTCGGTTTATTTTGCTACCTCGTGATGGTTCAGACTGAAGGCAAGTCTGCTAATAAACCAAGACGAGGGAACAAATACCCAATGGGAATCATTTTTTTTCTGAGCATGTTTGGGTAATCATACCCTTTTTGATATTTCTCTTTTTAGTGGCGTTTTTACGAAGACAGACTCCACTTATAGTTTGATGAAGTGACGGGTGGGCGGCGAGAGGGAGCCGGAATAAACAAGTGGTTTTCGAGAAATAACTTTAATTCTATTCGACGCACTTCAGTCAAATTTACACCAAATGTTCGCCTATGATTTAGGAAGACACCTTTTGATTTAGGGGTCTGGTGACTCGAGGACAAGGTCCGTGTTATTATAAATAGATTTTTTGACGAATTGTATTCCGGGAAATGACTTGAGCTCCATTTCATATACATCTAACAAACTAGATTAAGGACGGCAAAACAACTATGGATTTGGGGATTCAGTGCCTTAAGGTCAAAACCACTGTTAATATATTCGACGAATAGGATATGATTCCGTGTAATAATGCTTTATGAATCTTCGGCAAACTTACGCCAAAGGTAACCCCACAGAAGAGGAAGACACTTTATGATTTTGTATCTTACCCTAGACGGAAGACACCTATTGTTTTGGGGATCTGGCACCACTGCCAATCCTACTGTTACTATAAATATTTTTTGACGAATTGGTTCCCCCGTGGGGATCCCAGGAAGTGAAGCAGTGCTTGTTTACTATGGCAAACAAGCCCTGTTTTGCTGGTAGAATAGGACCCAGTAACCAATGCTTGGGGTAGAAGTGCCCTAAAATTAGCAACATCGGTGTAAATGATTGGCTTAATTTGAGTTTATACTTGTGTTGCGGGCATGATTAGCCATTGTGCAGAAATATATGACTTTAAACACCAATAAATAAATAAATGATGACGAATTGCTTTCTGGGCAATAGCTTTAGTTCTATTTCAAGTATCTTCAAAAGACTATCACCACGTGTTACCCTGTGTGAAGGGGAGACACTTAATGATTTTAGGATTTAGTGCCCAAGGTCAAGATCCCTGCATCCCTGCTGCAATGAAAAATATTTTTACCGAATTGGTTTCTGGGCAAGAAAAGTTTCATTTCATGCATCTTCGAAAACTTACACCCTAGGCCATCCGATAAGATGGGGGCTGTGTTCCAAGGTCAAAGTCACTCTTACTATAATCGCAATGATTTTGACGAATTGGTTTCCGTGCAATAACTTTGCTCCCGTTTCACGTATCTTTTCCAAACTTACACCAAGATGGTACTGTGTAGGATGGCAAGACTCCTATTGATTTTGGGGGCGGGGGTCTGATTACCTTAGACCAAGGACATTCTTACTATAAGTGAATTGATGAATTGATTCCCGGGCAATAACTTTATTTAGTTCTATTTTGTGTATCTTTACAAAAGTTACACCGGGGGTTACCAGAGGTACACTATAGGATTGGAAGACACTGTTGCGACAGATAATTTGTTTTTTTATTTCAATGTCGAAACTCGACTTGTTGATTTTGGTCCTCTAGTCATGTTTTTAGAATAATTTCTACCTTCCCTTAACAACTTCAAATCCCCACAGCTTGACAACAGCAACTCATATCCGATGAACATGTGTAATGCTGTTGTTTCAACATGGCAGTGTTACTGGAATTAAACGTTGCTTGGTGTGATCATTTCTGTAGGCGTTATGTACATGTAATTATAGCCTTTTGAATAATATGTTATATCTTTGACCTCTTGTGTAACAGCCATTACTCATGATATCGAGGTGAAAGGTGGTGGGATGGTGAACCAACGGAGAGGGAAAGATACACAGGAGTAAATAGTTTTGCCCTAACGCACTAAGAGAAAAATGTTTAACTCCCCTTTCTCATTCAGCCACTTTCTGTAGTTTTCAAGTGTCAGTGACCACTTTATAGTTTCATGGAATAGGAACCTTCATTGTGACAAAACTCTGACCCAGTGCGCTAAACCTCATGCTGGAATGGGCATGGGCGTTCACCATTGGGCCTTAGCGAGTCAGTATACACACTTGCTCAGACCTATAGTATCAAAGAGTGGGGGTGTAAGGCTATGCCGATTTTTAAAGCAAATACTAGGACCAACAGTGGACCCGCACAGGTCAACTCTTACAACTCATGTCCAAGCCAACAATTCGTGCCCCCTTATATATTTACTGTTTTGAGATTTGTAGGCCTACGCTCATATGGTAAGTAGTTCATGGTCTCCAGAAATATGAACATGTAAGCTGTTACCACAGGCTGTTATGCGTAATATAAACATGGTATATATTCTCCTTCAGCCAATGCGCCACATCGGAAAAAGTACTGGTAATTGGTTGTGCGTTTTGGTTGGGTGCCCAATAGGCACTATCTCGTTGAGACTGTCAATTTATCAGTGCTCAGAGAAAACCTGGGCATCGATGGTGTAAGACTGCGAGTGTTTTTTTTTTTCTCGGACTGAACGTATGACGCAGTGTCCACTTTGTTTTTTTTAGATCATGGCCCAGACTGAAAGTCACCTTTTCGAAGTGACTGTCAACCCACAAAAAATAATTGAAGCCTTTTCACCTCTAGGTTGGATGACCTAGGTGGATGACCTCGGAAGTGACGTCATGTCACGTGACACAGTGGCGCCATGTTTAGTTGTCATGGTAACCCGCGTGAGCGGCCATGTTGTGACGTCATCTCCATAGTGATAGGTTGTGTGAGTGCACATGCGCAGCGCGTGTTGTTAGGGTGATACGTGTTTCCATCGTCCATTTTGTATACTGGAGGCCGCCATCTTGGTTTCTATGGTAGCCCGTGGTTTCTATGTTACCCAATTTTTCTGCAGTGGGACGGGGTATGTTCGGAGGGGTATGTTCGATTGAATCCGAATAAATCTAATTACCACAAACAACCCGACAATCCCTCGAAATCACCAAAATCCACCCCAATCACCGCAATTGACTTTGATACGGATTTCTCATTTTATCGGCTTAGCACGTAGTGCTATAGTACCGAGAGGGTGTCGGGGTGTGTTCGATTGAATCGGAGTATCACGAATTACCACAAACAACCCGACAAGTTGTACTATTTCGAATTCTTTCAGAATCCTGTTTTGGATCGCGAAACTTTTGGCTTATAATAGTAGTGCTATAGTACGAGGCCCCCTGGGGTGTGTTCCATTGAAGATGAGTAATGTTTCGCATAATCCCTTTTTGGATCCCATGACGTTTTTTCCCCAATAAGAGTAGCACGTAGTGCTATAGGACAAATTTACCCAGAATCCTCTGCTTCTACTTGGAACTATATTTTTATAAATTCCTACGCTCTATTTTTTAGTAACATCCTTAACTGACCCCCTAACTAATTGTTAGGGTCTATATTTAGCAATTTCTTTAAATGACCCCCCCCCCCCCCCCCCCCAACTACATGATTTTAAATAATAAAATTAATGAGGATCAAGATGTTTTTACACTGACCAATCAGAACGAAGTTAATCCACCAATCAGATTTCTGTATTCCCATTGTGTTTCTTTCCCATTGACTTCTATACTAATTTTCTAATTTTCCCAACTTTAACCTATAATCCTATAGGAAACAGACACAAACGCCCATCGAGAATGAAAATATATATGCCCCCATAATTGCGATGGTTTATGTCTGATATTTTACCCACGTTAATAAAATTGATAAATTTGTCACTTGAGTGCGACAAGGCTTTGCAATGCTTTAGCATTGCAAAGCCTTATTGGACTCAAGGGACGAAATGCACCACCACCCTTGCTATTCTGTAGATTATGAGGCCAAAACACAAATCAAACCAAGAATATGAACTTTAGATGGCAAATAATTACAAACATAAAAAATAAAATAAAAAACTGCTCGCCCGCATGCAATTTTACAAAACCTGGCCCTACAAACAGAAGATCTACTTTGTGTGGGCTTATTATTGTCTGTGATAGCAATGTTTCTGAAGTCTTTCTTGTTCCTTCACCAAGTGCAACCTGCGCATGACCCAGACCGTCCTCGACAAATATGAAAGTGGGTCAAAGATTGATCTCCTTAAAATGCGGTGGAGACACATGGAGTACCGATGGGACGACGCCCCCACCCCCTCAACATACACTCCAAACATTTTACCGATCAAGTTGAAGGATTGTCAGAATACTGCTTAACTGGGTGAGTGCTGGAAGCCACTATCAGAGCTTTAAAAAAATGGGGGAACAAGGGGATAAGCCAACATTTTCCTTGCTCATTTTTCATATTCATTCAAACGCAAATTCCAGTTTGTTTATAAATATGTGTTTTATCACAAATTATGGGCACTCTTCAATAATTTGTAATAAAAGAAATTTTGATAAACAATTTCAGATCACAAAAAAAAAATTAAAAAAATATACCCGTCAATCAATTAACCCTTTACCCAACGTAACGGCCAAAACCGGCCAGCGCTATTCTCAAAAAAACTGCCAATTAATTTTCATTATTTTTTCATTTTTTTTTTGTCTGAAAAACATAGATTACGACCCATCGTTGGAACGAGATCGTCGAGCTCGTTCCAATGAGAGGTTATAACCTATGTTTTTGAGACAAAAATTGGAAAAAATTAGTTATTCAAGAATTTTGTTTGCAAGTGTCGTCTACTTTTCATGTTAGGTAAAGGGTTAAGACCTGAGATTTCTTGAGAGATTTTTCAAAAAGTTGAAATGGTGGATATAATTTCCAGTCTGTCAGTCAGTCAGTCCATACATTTTCCCAAAAGATTTCCGAATTGAACGAGGATATACCCGCACTTATATTGGTGTCTGGCGCTCTGTGAAAACATAACGATGTAAAAAGTGGTACGCGTCGATGCAGTGCATACCTAATTTCTCTCGTTGATAATAATGGTTTAATTCTGCAAGGCAGTAGTGCTCTCCCGGAGGAACGCGGAAGAACGCCGAGCTCCTACTTTAACCCTTTACCTAACATGAAAAGCAGACGACACTTGCAAACAAACTTCTTGAATGGCCTTTTTTAATTGTTTGTCTCAAAAACAAAGGTTATGACCTCTCTTTGGAACGAGCGGACGAACTCGTTCCAAAGAGGGGTCATAACTTATGTTTTTGAGACAAAAAGATGAAAAAATAATGAAAATTAATTGGCGACTTTTGTGAATAGCGCTGACCTGTTTTAGCCGCTCCGTGGTAAAGGGTTAAATTTGTCTGAGGCGGAATGCCGTACCCCTACAATTTCAAGACCCGAGATGGCTTTATTTTCACGAACATTCAACACAGCGAGAACTCAGTCTCTTCCTATCTGTACTTAACCCATTTCAGCTGTTTATAGCTCACGGCCCCGCACAGATAACAATGGCCACTTCTTTTGAACAGTTGTGAGAACAAAATATTAAACATTTTCTCGGAAGTACACCTCGGGATCCCTTATACTACTTCGAGAGGGGTGCATTCTCTCTGAAATACGCATTCCGCAATGGCCATCGCTACGAGCTGCACGTACGTTTTGAATGGACGCTCAGCGCTCAGCGGTGTCCGTCGAGGGCCGTCACCCTTCTTCTTAATTTCGGAAAGCATCACTGTCGGCGGACTGAGGTGTTTCTGCCCCCCCCCCCCCCCTCCACCTCAAGCTTCGTACTAGTCGTCGAAGTCTCAGGAAGTGCTTAAATTTCGAAATTGAAAGTCCAGGCTCTTGAAAGTGCTTGGAAATTCGACATCCTAATGAACGTAATTAGGAACAACAGATTCGCAAATTGGCCACAGACGATATCACTATGAGCAGTTTGCCACAGAATCCGGTTTTTACATACATTCAATTAGTGTTCAACCGATTGCCAAAAATGGCCGCTGACCGATTACTGGTTATTTGAGCTCACAATCGGCTGATTCCGATTGTCATACCATGTACTTCTAGACAAGTCGAGGCTCGCAAACAACTGCATTAGTTTGAACATATTTTACAGTGTTTACAGACTACAGTCCCTTCACTACTAGATAAGTCGAGACTAGAAAGAACTACATTAAATTGAATATATTTCATAGTGTTAAACTTCGTAGACTCAGGTCCAATAAAATTACCAGTCACGCACACCACTTGGGTAGTAAACGTGGCTTTTAGAGCCACGTTTACCGCCCAAGTGCGCGCAACTGGTAATTTTTACGGCGAAATGAGTCAATGAAATGCAACCTTCACTTTTCCGGTATGAACTGGCGATTGCCGTAAGTACGCTCAGTTGTAAGCTTTACATGTCGTTTGACTTGTATATCTCATAAAAGGGGCGTCTAGAGAGATTAAGAATACACTTTGTGGTGGTTTTTCAACTTTATTGAATGGTATCATTGACATCATTTTTCATCAACAATTGTACAATTGCAGAAGATAATAAAATGCAGTTAAGGGGTCGTCCAACCTAACTTTGGTCAATTTGTTGACATTTTTCCCTATGCCTCAAAAACAGATAAGAGAAGTAAGGAAAGGCAAATTATATATCAAAATAATGAGTAAAGTGCAGAGAAAAGGTACATATATTTTTTTTCAGGAAAAAAAGTGAATTTTATGATTTTGAAGAAGATTAATTTGCAAATGGCATAAGTAACGAACCGGTAAAACCACAAAATAATCGGTAATTCGAAAGCCTTCTCCTCAATATAATGATAACATACTTCAGACTCGGAGAAAGCATTTTTTTGACACACACTCTGGTGGGTTTTGACGTTTGAATGTAATAACATCAACACAAATTTTTGATGTTCCGGATGTGGCCATGTTTCAACGATGTTTTTCCGGTCATGTGATTACGATGTGGTTCTTGCAGAAATACTCAATTTGGGCAATCGTAAGAATGCAAGGACGTGATCACGCCCTTTATTTGTTCGAGACAATGTATGAGCGGATTTGCAAACAGGTGACAGCAAGTACTTGAGCTGTTAATGTCATAACTGCAAAATATGGTTCGAAATTCCCTCTCGCGTTTACAGGCCGTCTGAACTTTTTTGTTGACAAAAAATCTGAATTATTGCGCACTAGAAAGACAACATGAACCACTTTTAAAAAAAATAACCGAGTGTATAAAATCGGGACGATACACACAAAATAAGGCAATATTCATAACAAAGTAAGCAGAATGCTTCAGAAATCACTTTTTCACGAAGTATATTCCAAGTGACCTGGAACTATATTGAGCGTGTTAATTTCCCCCTGTCGCTGCGAAGTTATTTACTTCCTAGTAACCATGGAATTTGAAGGCGGGTATGTTTGATGTCTGCAAAGGACCGATTGAAGATGGGTTGAAAATGATGCATTCGTGCTTTTAAATAAGGTGCGCTTGGACGATGCTCAGAATTTAGTTTTTTCTTGCAATCAACCATAGTAATACAAGCGTCGATCAGTGTCTTTTATGATCGTTTTACACTGACAAATGTGACAAATCTCCTTCACCGGAAACCATCCCCCAATTTGCATATCACAATAAACATAACCGCTGTCACGGAGTGTCAGCGTGGCCGTGTGGTCAAAACCGAAACTAATTATCGAATGCACGGTCAATATTAGCTGCAATTGGCTTTTAAATAAATGAAATATTCGCAATTTCTTCATTATTCATGCCGAGTTACTTTTTAACCAAACCACATGCGTTCAGTTTCGTTTGTCGGCTTCAAACTGATATTGTTTGTGGTAATTAAATAGTACGAGAAGGCGAAGGAAGCCAAATATTTTCCATCATCTATTATTTAATTCAAATTGATAATTTCTTTTATTTTACTGAAATTATGAACTGATAAGGTGGGTGTGTTGCGATTATTATGCCCCAGACCGGGAAGTTGGAAAATCAAAGGTGCATCTAGGGCCGTGCAGTGGTGACCCCTGTCCTCTTAATCTTAGTGTTACCCATTCATCATTACATGTACCAACATTCTCCATTGTATCTCAACCATTGCTACTCCAATTTGAAGGATATTTGGTTTTGTGATCGAGCATCATGGGGAAACAATGCCTGTGTAGCTGCTGTAGCATGTGTTTCTTCCCACATTTTTTCAGAGTCGTGGTACTTTTTCACTCTTTTGAGTTGAAAAATTTTGTTTATAACTAGTTGATTTGTTACAATTTGTTGCAAAGTGCCTGCTAATACCCTCAATTGTATTGCTACAGAATTTTCTTGTGAAGATTTTGTTCCTATTAGTATTACTTATCAAGCAACAACCTAATGAATATTCTGTATAAAGCCACCAATCTGATGTTTGACACTTTTATCGGAGCTGTTTTGAAGGCTTATGGAACTCAAAATGTTGATTATGGCAGGACTTTTCTATTCACCCATTAATCGATAAATTAAGTGTTATAGTTGGAAGCATGAAAGGTCCAGAACTAAAACTCTAAAAAGAATGTTTTGCAGTGTAACATGATTTTTGCAGGTACACTTATTTGGAGGTTTACCTGTCTGATAGTGTTTGGAACATGTGTGGCCAGGATCTTCAAAAAGAAAAAAGAGTTAAACTTTGAGAAAAAAGGCATATGCCTTGAGTGCCGGAGGTAGAGTCATACAAGGAAGAGAGCCCCCCCCCCCCCCCCCCCCCCAAACAAATGGAGCTCACTTGTCATCTTTTGGGAATTGCTTTGTGTACTGCGTTCTTGAAAAAAATATGTGAGACCCTCTGGATGTGCCCTTCTGATCTCAATATGTCAATAAGCCTCCTTGGGGAAAGTATGTGCAATAATGGTTATGTAAGGTTGATTTGATGTGTTTTGAATAACAATGTACTTTTAAGTACATTAGATGGTTTATTGCAGTGACAGGTTACAGTTACCCTTATTTCTTCTCCAACAGATATCATGAGTATTGGTGTCCAAGAGTTAAACAAAGCTATACTTATTGATAAACTAGACAAATTTAACAATTTAATCACTATCAAATTGATGCATGGGATAAAAGGGGTTACAGTGCAAGGGGTTTGTAAATATATTTATTCAACTACAATGTATGACTTTGCAGTGCATTCTACATAGGAGAATATCATATTTTCTTTCCAAACCATTACAGTAACACATACATCTTGATATTGGGAGACACTCTTTTGTCCTTCCATACTTCTTCTGCTGGACTCCTTCAAGTTGACCTTTGTTGAACTCCCCAAATCAAAACATAAACAAAAGAAAATGTCTGCCTTCAATCAGTGAGCACTCCACTTATAACATTTGGTCTCAATCTTCATTACTTTCATGAATTAGGAAAAGATTTCTTCGAGTATGTACTTAAATGTTTATAGAATACAGCTGTTATTTTATTTTGAGGTATTTTATTGTAAAAATTTTGTTCTCTTACTTATGCCATAGCAGACTTTCAGGTGGTGCTATTTACACATGGCAGCAGTTCCATGGCAAATTTCAGTTTCCACATGTTCTATGTTTCATTCCAAACATTTTGGTATATAATTTATTGGGGTTATTCATTTTGGGCCTTTTTTAGACTTGAAAGAAAATTACATGAAATTTGACCAAAGTTAGGTTGGACGTCCCCTTAATGAATCATCACAAAATGCTTGGCAACAATCGGTTGAATCATTGTTCCAGGAACCATCGCCGTTGTCATCCGATTACCCACAATCGGCCGATTGTGGTGGCCGGTTCCGATCATCGGTTGAACACTACATTCAATATGGTGAATATAGTAACACTTTTAATGTCATATATTGCATTTCATGTAAGGAGTGTGGGTCTGCAGTGTATGTAGGGGAGAGTGAAAACCGTTTGAAAGATTGTGTGATGAGCATAGGAGAGACGTGAGTCTGCACCTACAGAAACCTGTTTTTGATCATTTTAATCAGAACCGTCACCATGGAGTGCATGACAAAAAAAGTTTCGGTGTTAGAAATTGTAAGGGGAGGCAAGCAAGAAAGACTGGTGAGAGAGGATTTATGGATACGTAAGTAGGGGACGAGAGATGGAGTGGGAATCAATTGCTATAAGCGTGGTGTGAGAGTAACGCGTTGACATGTGACGTCACATTTTATACTAACGGCATCTTGTTATTCTGTGAATTGTTTCTGTACTGTGAAGATGTAATCTAACCCTCTGGTTGTCCTGCATTGATAAAGGCCTGTGGCCGAAAGATCTGCACATGTTTTAAATATACTTCCTGTATATTTTGTTTATCCAGAAATACATTTCCTAGATCTCTTGAGTTTTTTAACTGTAATCTAAACAAACTAATATTCCATCTACATGACCAAGGTTGAACATAGCGAGCACTTCTGCGTCTTGTTAACTACATGTGCACAGTGTGCTGGATTTTCGTCAAGATCAAGGCATCCCAGGTCCTGAAATTGTGGGAGAACGGCGTTCTCACTCAGAAAAAAGTAGAGGAACGACATCGTGGCCGACATATACACAGAACGACACACGCGTGCGAATGGGTTAATGGATATGACACGCGTGCCAGCGCGTAAGGATAAATCGAGAGGCCACAGGTCTCGAGTTTTATCCTTCCGCGATGGCACAAGTGTCATATCGATTAACCCATTCACACGCCTGTCGTGCTTATTACACGTCTTCACATCTACAAAAGCAATTATTAGGAGGACATTCAGCACACCATTTGACAACTCCTCTCCTGAGTTTCAATTTGTTCTATGTGCCAGTAGGCACGTAGAACACCTTGGAACTCAGGGGACGAACTATCAATAAAAAGAACACATTTCATCGCCAACCAAATTTGCAATGGGAACCTATGTTACCATTTTTAGCTATTGCTAGTGCTTCAAGTTGTAATTGCGGTGCACGATTTGTAGAAAATTCCAGAGAAATTTCGCTTCTTTATAGTCCGTCAACAATTCCTGTTCAGAAGATGTGTGCGGAACGGGTTTTCATTTTCCACATCGTTTAGTGTTGCTGTACATTGGGATTTCTTAGAAAAGGCGTGTAATAAAAATCAGTATTACTGCTTTCACCTGATCATCGATCATTTTCGCGATACATTTGCAAGCAATGGATTATGGTTCACGAAAATTTACACTGAGTCACTCTGTTTCTTTCCCCCTCTCACTTTGTACAATTCTCGGAATATCACGCAGATTACATAACCTGGATATTAAATATTGCAATCCCATTTAAGAAAAAAAGGTCGGAAAAATTAACGCTAATTTGGACTCTTTAGTAGTGCAAAAACGGATTTACCCTGACCTCTCGAAGCTTGGGAACTATATCACGTAAATTCGTCATGGAACTTTTGTTGTTTTGACTTTCAGTTCTAAATAGTCTTCTATATGGGTGATGGAATCTTCTTTTTTGTTCAACGGCGGTTCTCTCAGTTTTGTTGAAATACTGTTTTCGTTGAATATCACGTCACACTTATAAGCCGTGTAGCTTACTCCATACATTTGGCCATTTCCAAATACGCTTCTGATTTACTGAAACAACTAATACTCTGAAAGCTAAAAGCGAGGAGGACATATACGTGCTCGTCTGTTTCCTCGAGGTATGAGAAGATTTTATACTCTGCCCATTGTTCAAACTGCAGGAGAATTTTTAAAGCCATATCTTTAAACGTTGATATATTGTTTTTGCTACGTTCATGCAAAATTGACAATGCCTGAATCGCTTGGAAAAACAGAAATGCCGTTGTTGGTATCTCGAAATCTCCCATACACTCTTGCACACGGAAAGGAGTTGTTAATCTATTATGTCCATTGACGGCAGAATATATACCCCCTTCACATATAACACGCCGCTTTGAGGTAGACGTGGGCAAAAGATGTGTGGCAAAATGTTGTACAATAACATCGCAATTGTCTGTCGCCAATAACAAGTTGTAGTATTCCACAAAGATCCAAATATGTGAACCGATATTGTTATTAATATCATTGAATAATTCAAAGCTTTTGTGTAGGTATGCATTGCTTTCCACATATTTGCCTAAATTGAACATTTGCATTGCCTTTTGATGATAAAATGTAGCAAGAAAGCCATTCATGCAAATGTGTGTGTCATCAAAAAGATTTAGACTGATTATGTGCAGGAGCTGTTGAATACTTAAATCGACATAGTTATCTGGACAACAATTAATTCCTAGTATTTCCATTGGAATAGCTATTTGCCCTTTATCAAGTAAAGCAGAGGCATAATTCAGCACAACACACACCAGCAAATCCTTTGTCAACATCTGTCAAACATGGAGACATCAGCGTTTTCAAAGATACATCCTTAGAAAGCCAAATGAATCGCCTTTTCTCGGTTAACTGTAAAATTATTAACCAACAATTTTCAATTACAGTTTTCAAGTCTTTTCTGATGGCATTAACCCTTTACCCAACGTAACGGCCAAAACCGGCCAGCGCTATTCTCAAAAATCGCCTATTAATTTTCATTTTTTTTTCATTTTTTGTCTCAAAAACATAGGTTATGACCCCTCATTGGAACGAGCTCGTCGAGCTCGTTCCAATGAGGGGTCATAACCTATGTTTTTGAGACAAAAAATGAAAAAAAATAGTTATTCAAGAAATTTTTTTGCAAGTGTCGTCTGCTTTTCATGTTAGGTAAAGGGTTAATCAATGATTTACTTATATGATCTATTGTGTTTTTACTTTCAACAAAATAATCAGGAATGTCATGAATTTCAAGAAAAGTATTCATTTTATCCAGAACCCATTTTAAGTCCTCTCTCCAGTGCCCTTCTTGACGAGATTCGCATAACCAAAACATTGTTTGTTGACAGTGGAAAGTTGACAATCCTCGTTTTACTTTGTTAATATGAAAACAAAATAAGTATTTGAATAATTTGTAACAACGAAGTTGTGACATATTCATAGAACGTGCAACTTTTCGGGACGCTATACCAAACGAAATGATAAACTCTCTCGGCTTTTTACTATTCTGATGAGCTTTGGGAACTATGTGACAGTCGCTTTTAATAATACACTTTATCACATTCTGTGGCGGCAAGTGGCGTTTTCTGTTTTGCCATGGCGTTGCATCTATTGGCCAAGCAGGGTGGGGAAGAGCGATGACGTAATCTTTCGACCAACGTATATGATAAGTAGACTCGAAGATTTCCGCTGTAACAGCAGATCCGTTATGTGAAAACTGAACACTGGCATTTTTGCCTCCATGTATTCTAGTCGATTTTATTTCCGTTTCTTGACAGCGAAAGTTATGCCAATTCCGTAACTTTGACATTAACTTTTGTTTCAAAATATATCCTTCACAGTCAGTATTGACCGCTGCAGTCGTTAAAAAGTCCTTGGATAGATCATACATTTTATAAGCATCCACCTGTCTCTGGGTGAACCATCCAGGATTTACAAGTAAATGAACATAACCGCTCTGACCGCATGTGGTAACGGGTCTTGCAAATGCACGCCTATGATATTCATCAACAAACATACCAGGCATCACATATAACACATCCTCATCATGTCCTTTTTTAAACGACCGCAGCCCATTCATATGGATAATATCTGGTAAAGATAATACGTTTGTACTGCTGCCCCCGAGAAGTTGCGTGTAGACACAAAACTTTCGACCATAAAACGAACTTGCCAGTTCTTCTTTTTCTGCTCGCTTCGCTTCATTTACGGAATTTTCTACAACACCCAGAGTTAGGACCATGTTGAGAGCAAAATCCCCCATGGGCGGAAGCGTTACAATCTCCTGATCCGAAAGCTGTTTGAAGAAGTTTCCTTTTTACGATTTTTCCATTCTCTCTAAATACTTACGCCAGTCTTCAAGTGTCAGGTTATCTCTTCTGCCTCAATATGGACGTGAATATATACAATAACAATTTCTTCTAGTTGTTCTTCGAACTAATCATGTGCCAATAAAGATCTGAGTAGTCCTGATTACATCAGCTTTTAGCTCTTCTTGTAGTTTCGTCCAATAAACATGGAAAATGATGTTTGCGACACATTATTAGAAAGGACTAAGAGAACTAATTCCACCAAAAAGTCACCTAGGCACATTTCACCTGTAAATAAACGAACATCCCAAGCTTAAATAAATAAATAAATAAATAAATAAATAAATAAATAAATAAATAAATAAATATCGGTTTCGTGATGGCGAAGGGATCACCCAAACTAAGATCGAAGTATTAAGACGGTGGTGAACATTGAAAGAGTATCCCCACTTCCGTTGAAGGAGTAATGTAGGGTTCTACCAATGAGACAATATTTAAAATAATGCGTAAAAACGGAACCTGGTCACACGTTCTTCCATGACATCATCTATCCTAACATTCGACAGATACGCTGGAGGGCTGCAAGCTGACAATTACAAATTCTCATTCACAGCCACCCATTTACCTTCCTAACTTGCCCTGCCGTCTGAATTCAATCCATTCAATGATAACTTAAAATGACAGGTTTTGTCACATATCAAGATCTCAAAGCCCATTATGGAAGCATCGTCCGCAACATGCTTAATAAGCGCGTGACGTAAGAAGACAACGTGACGTCGTAACATTGAAAGTGAGTTCGTTTTTGAAGAACTGAATTAATCTTTTATGTTTTCAAAGTTGTTTATTTTATTAACTGTTTAGCTTACACAAAAAATGGCTGACAGTTTACGTTATTGCAAGAGATACAGGGAAGTTAGCGTACCTTAATTTTCTAAAGTTGTCAGTAAATTTAACACTAAGGGTATGGGAATTTCATATAAAAATTGAAGTTTCGAAATATTAGCGAAGTTGTGTCATCGATGTGGGGCATCATTTCACAAACTTTAGGAATTTCTTGTAGAGAAGTATCGAAATACAGAAGCTGGTTTGGGAATTTATTTTCCCCAATCAGTTTGAATGTTTGACTATAATTCTCTCTTTGACCCATTTATAAATAAGAAAACGATGCGTTCACCATGTTTTGATGCTCTGTAACTTTTTTCTGTTCATTATATCAACAGTTTGTGCATCATAATATATAATTTAGACACTATCTTTTCTATGGTGGCTGATTTAGGCCACCCTCAATAATTTTTTCATTTCAATATCTCGAGATAATATCTCAAGATCTTGAGATAATATCTCGAGATCTCGAGATAATATCTCAGGAACTCGAGAAACTATCTCAAGATCTCGAGATAATATTTCTAGATTTCGAGATAAGCATATATAATTGGTGTCACCCATTGATCATTAGCATGAATTTACTCAAACTGTTTCTTCACTTGTCGCATCTTTTCCGACTGCAACATAATCGTGACCCCATGACAATTACACGAATCCACTCCTGTTTCTCAGAAAACTTATCAACCAATCACCTTGTTGCGAAGTTATGAGAACCCACCAAATCTCAGTCCAGCACTAATATAAGCCGAGTCCTGTCATCCGAACACATTTTCTCACTACTTTACAAGATGAAAAGTTTGTCTGTCTTACACTCCAAATCCAAAGTGTTGATCCAGTACCCGGTACCTCCTAGTGCATACTGTAGTGTTTTTTACCCTAAAACTCAACGTTTTCTCACTTCTTTTCCTCCCAGCCCCATGCTGATTGTAGTGATGTTTACCCTAAAACACAAAATTTACTCACTACTTTACAAGACACACACCCCAATAAACACCAAATATTTCCTTCCAGCTCCACATTGAATGGAGTGCTTTTACCACAACTCACAAAGTTTACTCACTCCTTTACAAGACACAGACCCGTAAATACCAAATAGACCCTCCCAGCTCCACGCTGAAAGATTTCATCTCCACTCCCTTGGTGAATTTTTTACCTACTTTCCACTTTGCTGAAGTTTAACCCCATTCCCGCGTCCATTTTGACCGAGCAAATTGACGGTGCTGCCCGATGTATAATAAATCTACACCAGCGACAGCTATAAACCTACTTTAGGATTCCCTTTCCTCTCGTTGGTTTGAAAAGTTTCGATTAGGCGTAATTAGTTACTCCTGCCGATACTGCTTCCGCGCGAGTGATTAGGGAACTCACGTATTACCAACGTCAGTGTTAGAAAAGGGCTTTCCCAGTACAAGACTGCAGATGCTAGACAAAACTGTGAATTTATGGTCAATACCCAGCAATCTCCTGACACCCAAGAGCCGTTCTCACAATTACACACCCGAATTGAAACACATAACCCTGAGCCCAAGAGGCGAATAGAATCCCCCCCCCCCCCCCCCCCTGTGAATCCCAAACATGGCGGGATGGGCATGACTAACATTGTTTCCACACAAAACCCAAGAAAAGATTGACCTGTCGCCCGACAAGTCTCAACGTTCCATACACCTTTCACACTCCTCCAGGGACATACCCGAAAGTGCCAACTCCAATAGTGATGTATGCAGTCCCGCGCATATATAGAAGGACAACTTGAACTCGATTCCCAGTATCTCCGAACAAGATACAGCCCCCTCAACGTCGTTTACTGCCACCCTTGACCAGCTGCAACATGGCACCTCAATTAACCATACGATCCTCCGTGATCACGTACTCTCATCCGCTCGCAGGAGACCCCCCACCCCATCCCAGTACTTGTGACCTCCACCCCAACGTCAACTCATGCACCGGCAGTAATACAGGACATACCATCCCATAAGATTGATTGGTCCTCAATGTTCTCACCGGCTGACACCCATTCCAATCTGGGAAACCTTAATTTCGCCATCCATGAGAGCATAGTTCCACCAGGACCACCCGTCACAGACCACTCCCTCTTAACTCACGAGATGACACAGACACACACCCAGTTTATGAGAGCAACATCTTGTCCACCCAAACCCCGATAGCGCATCACACCATTGATTTGTACTCCGACAATACCCAACTATCAATACATTTTCATACTCCTCCAGTGGGACTCCCAACAATACCCCTCAAAACGACACCTCTGCAAACCACCCTGCAATGATAGTCGAAACTCAAACCCCTGAACATACCGCCCGGTTTGATCTGTCGTTGCTACAGCTCCCAAAAAATGTTTGACCCAATTGGCGGTCCTCCCAAATAAGCGAAAGTGCCCCTCTCGCCAAACAGTGTATCCCGCAATGTTGTGTTGAAAAGATGTTCCCGCGACATTTGAAACAACAAGTAGCACCCCACTTTCTATTTTGCTACTTCCGGTCCCATAAAGGGATTCCCTCCCAAATATACCCACAGTAGCATCCCCACCGTAGATTAACTGGTCATTTGGTGCCGCCCTCCATCCTATATATCAAACAAACCCCTCCCGGGGCGCAACAACAATTTCCCTTCCTCCTAGTACCCTAAGAAGTAAGAGGGACCCTCCTCCAAAGGATTGAATCCTTCCAATGATATAAGGGAAAGACACTCTCATGACACGAGAGCATCGCCTGTCCCTACCAGGTTATAACGCATCCACTCCCTCCTTTTCGCTACTCCCTTCCCCACAAAGGGCTCCTTTCCCGACAGATCCGAGTAGCTCCCTTGATCTCCGATTTACCAGCAATCTGATGCCTCCTGGTCCCTGTTTGACCTCCTCCCCAAAGATTTCTGCCTAGCTTGGGGTGCATCACCACCTGATTTCCTAATCTGAGTCTAAACACTGAAAATTCTAGAAAACTCTCATCCAAATGCTGCATGTGGTAGGTAGGTATCTGTTAGATGTAGGCTTGTGTGCCCAGAAATGTTTGCAATTTTCATAAGATTCTTCTCAATCTTCACTCAAAATCGACAGCCAAGCTGATATAAATTGACAAATAATTTTGATAAATATACTGCGATAAATCACCCAGTGTCTGCTGCTTTTGCTCTTATCGCTTATCATGAATGTCACGAGTCCCCGCTTTCACAGACCCTCTCAGGTTCACAAAAAGAAAAGACGATAATTTCCTGACTGTTGGATAAAGGGTGGCGGCTCTTTACTCTACACAACCCTTCCTCCTAAAAACCGATTTTATTCCATCTCTGCCCGAAATTTTGAATATTTGAATGACTCAGTTCAATGAAACCATACAAACTTTTATACCATTAGAAATGGCTTGGTGAGCCTTTTCTGATAAAATCCATGTGTGTGTAGTTTTATTGGGCAGTGAACAGTTACTTTGGACCTCGGGTCGGGGTGGGAGTTATTTCTAGCCACTTGTTTTGCTTGGCTGGGTAAAGGGTTAAAAGTAAGGAGGCTGACTACTCCGCAAAACCCATGGAATTAACGATATCATTCCATTTCACCTTTGGTCGTTTGGTACCTAGTGATTTGGACGTTCCGTGTGTCGTGTTCTCAACGGTTTCGCTCTCCCCGCCCAAGATAATGAGGCGAACGAAAAGTATTGTTGGTACGAACTGTCTAGGTACGAAATGACCTCTGGGTGAATCGTCAAGACACATCTAATATCCGTGACTTGACAACATCTAATATCCGCGACTTGACAATTTGAATTGTTAACTGCTAACTGTTTTCTGACTTCACACTTCGAATTATATAGCCTATATAGTACCCCGAAGCGTCGTATGTTTCAATGAAAAATCGCGAAGTGTACTACTATAAGTGTAAATTTTTGTAATGGAATTCCTATGGGAAACGTTTTAACCGCCGTAGAAGCTTTATATCGGTGGTGGGGTTAAAAGCAAAAATATAACATACGGACTTTTCACAAGTAATAACATAGGTGTGCATGGTATAAACACAATTTAACCCACATAAGGTGAAATGAAGTGGGCGTTAATATCTTTCCTGTTGCCAGATGATGCTAGCATAGGTGGGCCCAGGGTCACAGTCTTACAAAGACTAACTCCCATTATCTTTGCTACGGTCTTCTTTGCCCGCCTTCTTTCATCTTTTAGTATCACCGATAGGACGACGTGTTTCGTTTTTCAGTTTTGAAGTTAAAAAAGTCATGGAAGCGAAGTTGGCTGAATATCGAAAACTGAAGGCCAAAAGTGCGAACACCAAGACCACTTCATTATACATAAGAATAAAAAACTTCATTCTGGGTGAAAATAATGCCCCCGAAGTACGTTAATTGATGGAAATGTTGATTTATGGGCTACATTTTTTATTTAGATACGTGATTTTACTCTTTACCTATTTTCGTGCAACGATTTCCATGTCGCGAATTACCGAAAATGTTTCCAAATGCTTTAAATACAAGGTGCATTGTAATGGATAGTTGATCTCTCTCTCTCTTCTTTGAAGAAGTTCATCTCTCTCTTCTTTGAAGAAATTCATCTCTCTCTTTTTTCTTTGAAGAAGTTCATGCCATGTATTGATGGCTGCTTCAGACTCAGTCAGTGCTTGTCAAAAAAAATTACACAAACGTCTAGGGGGTCCACACACCTCTTGTGGGAAAGGGTTCGACTCCCTTCAAATTGGGAAATCTCACATTGTAAAGGCTGAAAATGGAAAATGTTTATGGATTTGTACAAAAATGTATTTTTTCAAAACAATAAAACAGTTCGATAAGGTGTGTGGTTCCTAGGCGACCCGAACGTAGTGGCTATCCCTCTACGTTCAGATTCTTCCCATTCAATCCTATAGAAAAAGTTCCTATCAAGTTTTTATGGGAACTCAAAACTCGAAATTTGGGATATATATCAAGCTTTCGCCGTTATTACTGGCTGCAATCGATAGTACACGTATTTCCTTACATTTGGGCAGAGTTTATTAATCCAAACTAGGTTTTATCCTTCAATTGTCGTCATTTGTGTACTCGTGAGGCGGCGACGGAGATTTCAAATCGGCCATGTGTTTGTTTAAATATAAAACAGTAAAAACAATAACCCGGTAATGGCGCCGAAATGAATAGACCTTTTCATCGGTGCAGAATCAGAATCTCGATCTCATTCGCGCAGAAGAGGTCATCAAACTCGGTCGCATTCGCACAGAGCAGATTATCAAACCCATTCTGCACAATTGCGATCGAATTTCCTATTCCGCATCGATGAAAAGGTCTATTCGTTTCGGCGCCATTACCGGGTTATTGTTTTTACTGTTTTATATTTAAACAAACACATGGCCGATTTGAAATCTCCGTCGCCGCCTCACGAGTACACAAATGACGACAATTAAAGGATAAAACCTAGTTTGGATTAATAAACTCTGCCCAAATGTAAGGAAATACGTGTAATATCGATTGCAGCCAGTAATAAGGGCGAAAGCTTGTTATATATCCCAAATTTCGAGTTTTGAGTTCCCATAAAAACTTGATGGGAACTTTTTCTGTAGGATTGAATGGGAAGAATCTGAACGTAGAGGGGTAGCCACTACATTCGGATCGCTGAACTATGTGGTTCCAAGATAAACGGTTTATTGACAATTCGGCCTTAGGACGTTTCGGCCCTGGACATTTCGGCCTGGACGTTTTGGCCTCCAATCGGGCCTAAACGTTCTGCCTATCGGGCCAAAACGTCCTGGGTTTTAGTGAATTTTTATAAATTTTTTACATATTTTGGAATTTAATTTCCTTCATGCTTATGGTCATAAAAGGCTGTCTTTGAATAAAAAAACGAACTTTCCTTTATCGAATTTTAATTTATCCGTAAAAATCCACGAAATAAAGCAGGAATTAATTATATTTTATAATATTTGTAAGCACAAATAAAGTATGTTCACTATGTTGAAGACGCATCATAATAAATGAAATACAAGATTTTCACAGCAAGTGTCGTTTTGACAAAACAAAAAGCCACAGCTGTCTGTCACTGTTGCTACTAGTCTTTTGATACTTTGTTTGATGCTTCTGATTAAAAGTTACTGATGAACTTTTTGAGTTTGTTTATAGAAGCTTTTGGGAATAAAAGTGATTGATGAACTGTTTGTATGTGTTGATACAGCACTCACGATGTGGTATCTTTGGTGACTTCTGATCTACCGACGACAGTGAGCTCAGATATTTTTGTGTATAAATAATGTATTCAATGTTTGTAAATAATGTAGCCACGAGAGCTACCAAACGAATAAACTTACTCAAAATGCTAAGGGACACCACTTGAGGGGCAAATGAAACTGTATTACTCAAGTTGTACAAGGCCTTCATACGATGAGTAATTGAATATGGGGCCCTAGTCCTGACCGATACCTACAAGACGAATATTGCCAAACTCCAAAGAGTCCAGAACCAAGCACTGAGAATAGCCCTCCAAGCCCCATACGACACCCCTATCAAACTTCTCCACCAAAGGGCCAAAATCTCAACCGTCAAAGACCGCCTCGCAATGCTAGCTACCAGAAACCTAGAACGGTTCAAAGATAGCACTCTGATACCTAAACTCAAGGAAATATGCGACAGTCGACAAAACCCCCCAAATTTGCCAAAAATAATGGCACTTCAATAACCGTTATGGCTTCAGCACATCCTTCACTCCATCCCTGGAGGTGGGCGTCCACCCCCAGGGAGGCGAGCATTGGTCCTGCACCCCGATTTCTTGGCCAATTTTTGTAAAGCGCTTCTTTAGCGCACAGCATGTCCCGACCCAATGAAAATAGCAGGCCTGTTACCTGAACCAGGAATGTTCAGGTTGGGTGGCACCTTGTTAATAAGGTCCATTGGTTTCTTTCGCTTGTCAAGTCACCTCAGTCGTACACGCCAGCAAAGAGCCCAAGGCAGACTATACTTGCCGATGAAGTCCTACCTTGTCTATAAAACCACAAGCAGCCGACTATACTTGCCTGAAGAATAACAACAAGAAACATCAACTTCCATGTTCTTCCGCCTATATACCGCTCAAACATGATGCAGATGACACTGTCTCAAATTAATGGAATTATACCATACTGCAAACGAGGGTCGAAAGGGGCTTGCCCCAAAACGTCCTTCGGTGCAATAAAATCATTCTTTTAGTTTTTAGGTAGTAAATAATGTATTTCTTGTCAATAAAATGAAGGTAAACTGCATTTTCGTTCCGTTATTACTGTATACAGAGATAAGTTCTACAAAACCTAGCTATGTCAAAAGATGCTTTGGAAATCCTTAATTTGTCTGATATCTTAGCCTTGTACTTGGATATCCTTAGCATCTAAAGCCATAGCTAGTTTTTATATAACTTATTTCTGCATACAGTTATAACGTAATTGTGGTAAGTTTGGTGCGAAATGGAAATATTTCCATTTGTTGTAAATAATGTCATTTTGGGTGCGAGATGTAAATATTTCCATTTTTTATTAAAAATTTTGCTGCTTAAGTTGTATTAATTATACTTAGAGACAGTAATAAAGAGGTCTTTCTATTCTATTCGAACTGTGTGTTGTCAATCAGTTAATTCCCTAATCCATATTAACAGTCAATAGTGATGGAAATTATCTCATTCGGCAGGTTAGATAGTAGAGGTTATTAGGTTGTTAAACTGAAAAATACTGATCAATTAACACCTCTTAATATCCTGTATTATCTATCCTGATGGATGAGGTAACCTCCCTTCACTACTGACTGTTAATATAGGAGGCCGAAACGTCCAGGGCCGAAACGTCTCGAGGCCGAATCGTCTCGAGGCCGAAACGTCCCATTTCCAGATAAACCTTTAGATTTGAAATAATCCCCCAAAATAATAATTGAATCTGGTTTGGAAGCCAAAAAACATTTCCGATAGGTATCACAGCAATAAATATTTTCCCGTAGGTGCCCATTATAACATTCCTGCAAAAAAATGATTGCATCACTTTAATTTTGGCATTCAAATATCTCTGTCAAGTATAGCCCTTCAAACAACTTTTTCTGACCCGAGAACAAGGGGTCATGAAACAAATAAGAGTGAAAAACTGACACAAAGAGAAGTACCGGTCACATGCACATATTTTTCAAGAATTCCCTACAAAAACACACAAAAAGTAAAGAGTATTTTTTAGATCCAGAAGTCATGAAATTACCCTCTTTTTTGTCAGGAATATTCAACAATAATGCAAGGTGTCAATAGAATGTTTCAAACGTTTATTGACACAATATATTTTCCCAAGGCTGTTTATTTTTAGAGATTGCATCATTTCCAAGTGCAACATTTCAAGGTGGAAAACTCTAATTCAAATATTTAGTTCCCTGATACCATATTATGGTCATTCATAATCAGCTAACTGATCTTGCAAACCATATCAAATTTATGTTTCAACTATTTTAAGCTCAATTAGTCACAAACATTAAAACATGTCTAAGTGTTCAATGTTTGGGCTTTGTCATTCTGACCGCAATAAAAATAGCGGATTTTTTCAGTTTATGGTTAGCTTCCCTGATGTGCATATATCTGCATTGTGCTGACTTGCCAATGGAAGCAGGCAATCAGAATTTTTTAGGCCATCTTGATAGATTTCAACACTCGATCAGTTGAATGTCAGGAGGGTGAAATTATTCCACCTTATTTTTTATTCCACTTTCAGGCTGGCGAAGATGAGTAGGAGCAAAGACCTACGGTACAAAGCTAGGCCTGAATTGGGAATTTGGATTTGAAATTGGGAAAAAGGTTACCTGTTTTCCATTGGGAATGAGGCCACTGTGGACCCCTGAACATTCACTAATTTCTAGGTCGAAAAATCCTTAAGAGTTAATCAAAACATCCTCAATAATTTTCCAGAATGTCCCCTAGAGTTGGTCAAAATGTCCTCAACAATTGGTTGTAAAACACCCTAGTCCTAATTAAGACCCTTTGATTATTACCGGTACTCCTTCCTCTCATTTCCTTTCAGGTCCTACAAACTCTTCATTTAAACAGTGCAGTTATATGTATAGTTTTTCTCTGCGCACCTGAGCACATTTTCAATGGCATATCAAGGAGTACATATTGCCCGCGTGGGGGCACGATGACGCCGTGTACTAAGGCGTACTGCACGTCGATGGTACGCATGTCTTCAACCAGTCTAACCCTGCCTGAGCTGCAGTGCGGAGTTCCGATGTTGGGGAGCTGGCAGCTGCTCGTCATTGCTCGGTGGTTCTCTCCGGATACTCCGGCTTCCTCCACCCGTAAAACTGTCACGGTCATGATTAGCCATTGTGCATAAATATGTGACCTTAAACATCAATAAATAAATAAATAAATAAATAAATAAATAAATATCAAGGAGTACATAAGCCAAATTCAGTTAAATTCTTTGTGCATTCCCATAGAAGGGTGAATTATGAGTAATTCTGAAGTGGTCATAACTTCGATTTAGTCACTGATCATTTATAATGAGTAATGATTACGAGTAAAAGTGCTGGAAACAGTATGAGTAATGAGTACTTTCTCTAAAACCAGTACTTGAGTACTACTAGTACAAGTAATGAGTACTTTGGCCCCAACCCTGCATATGGAAGGGAGGAGGGGATTGGAATTATTTAGGAGGTCTGTCACCCCATCTCACCCCCTTTATTGTCCCCCACTTCCAGATCAAAATGATGAGTCGGGGGTTCCACCCCCCCCCCCCCCCCCCCCCCAGCTGACCTCGACTCTTCTCAGTAGTGTTGTCTCAATTAGTCAGCTAACCGTCGACTGTTGCAGCAGTCAACATTTTTAGCTCACCTGGCCTAAAAGGCCATGTGAGCTTTTCTCATCACTTGTCGGCGTCCGTAAATTTATCACATTTTCATCTTCTTTTCTGTAACCGCTGAGCCGGTGTGAACCAAACTTGGCAGGAATGGTCTATGGGAGGTTCTCTACAAATGATCCTCATTTTGTTCCCGCCGGATAAAAAACATGGCTTCCAGAGGCATTCTTTGATGCTGGTTGGTGGATTTTCAAAAATCTTCTCCTCTGAAACCACAAGGCCAAATGGTTTGAAACTTCACATAAATGATGACTGGGACCCCCTCTTCCAACGATCCTCATTTAATGTTGATTGAGTTACAAACATGGTAACAATTGCGGCTTAGGCCAAAAAAAATTAATGGTTTGGTTCCGGTTATATAGCAGAAAAAAATAGGGTCAGTACGTCTGGATATTTTTTTTTGCTTTTTTTAAATTTTTTTTTCCTTTGAATTTGTGCTTTCAAGAGTTAATTTTTAGGACCAAATTCTTCCAACAGTTGTGACTGAAATATATGGCTTTGATATTCTGTTGAGTCGAATTGCAAAATTACAGCCAAAATGGCAGTTTATCAGCAAATTCTTTATTCATGATTGCAACAGACATTTCGGGTGTAATTCCGCAACTTCAAAATGAAACTGAATCGGAGGCATCTTGATAATATAAACATCAGCTGTCCTCAGATTCTGAAGTGACGTGTGTGTTCACGCATCCCATTTTATCAAGGTAAAGTAACATTGGTTTAGAATATCAAAAGCTACAATGACCTTATAATGACGAGGTAATTAATACTCACCACTGTGGTTAGTGATGGCTTGTAATGGTTTCTCTGAGTTTGTTTACTTCTGTCAAAAGTTACCTTTCGCAGGGTAAAGAAGTACTTCGCCTCCGGTATTCGTCAGCAAAGTGCCAAGGGCAGTTGCAGCTTCTTGCCGAAGTTGACTCCGTTTTCTTCCGCTAAACTCCGTTACCACTTCGGCCTGCTCCGGAATACCCATTCCAATCTGGAGCGCTGCAATGCGGACGTTTTCACTTACCCTATTTCACAACACTCTTCCCCGTTTTAATTAAATTACTCTTACATTTTGCTTATAAAAATACGGGGAAAGAGTGATTTACTGGATTTTGGAACTTTATAGAAAATATATTAATCTGGCCGATCTTTAATTTAATTTCATTCTTCAGTTAATTTACATGGCCATTTTCTGTATTTAAGCATTCAGTTCCAAATCCTAAAAAATTGCTAATTTACTTTAAATCTTTTTTTTTTTAAAATTCATTTTTTTCTTTTAAAAATCAGTTAATGGACTGTCGAACATTCGAACAGCCCAAATTATTTTAAAGGGCTGAGCTGTCACACACGCGAACAGCTCATTTCCAAAAGCTCTTTTCTAGGTCCTATTTTTTCTTGTTTCCCTATCAGTCTTCCTCAAGAGAAACTTGACCCGGTATTATAACTGGAAATCCCCTTTTGCCTTCCCTCTATGGTATCTCCATTGAAATCTGTGCTTAAAGTGTCTTTCCAGACTGTGTCCGTCACCTCCGAGATCCATCAGATCAAGACACATCTTTTTCTCCACACCGTAGTTTTCAAGTTAACCCATGGCGTATACCAAGTATGCATATTTCATAAGATATACCAAGTCAGAGGTTTTCAAAAAAGATATACCAAGTGTGTTTACCAAATATGAGGGTTCTCACCTAAGTATACTAAATATATATCTGGTTTAAAAGCAGAATGACATTATCCTTGAGGCGACTTGGAGGCTTTAAACTGGGTGAGTGAAGCGCGCCTGGCTTTGCCTTGACGCTCCTTTGGCCAACTACCCAAAAACCTCACCTCAATCTAGGAAAAAATTCTACTAACCGTTGAGGCATCCTTGAGGCTCTACTTGGGCGAGTGACTACCCGTACACAGTACACAGCCCAGTCCTCAACCTCAACCACCTAACCAATTTTGACCATGCAGTGAGGCACCCTGGAGGCTCCTACTGGACAATCTATCTTCCCATCAGGCTTCCTCAGGTCCGAGTATTTGTCCAAGCTCCCCTCCTCACTCATGCAACTTTCCCTTGAGGCACCCGTGAGACTTATCCTGGGTAGTGTTTCAGCACCTCAGGTATCCCTTAGCACCTCACAACTGCCCAAGCCTCCCACCTCAATATGGGACAAACTGGCATAACTGCAGTTAAACTTTAGTGGATCCATAATTAAATTATTCACTTGAGGCAATTCTGGGCCTCCTCAAGTCTGGACAACCGCCCAAACACCCTACCTCAAATACTGGAAAAATTTAAATCATGACCCCACCCAATTTACTATAAAATAATACTTAGGTGAAGTAATACTTAATAAACCTTTCCTTGAGGCACCCATGTGACTATACTGGGGAGCGTCGTGCACCTCCGAGATCCGTCAGCACACTTCTGACAACTACCCAAGTCACCCACCTCAATCTGAAATAGTTTATTTCTTCCCCCAGGGTAATTTTGAAACTTTGGTGAAATAATACTTAATAAACCTTTCCTTGAGGCACCCATGTGACTTATACTGGGGAGCGTCGTGCACCTCCGAGATCCGTCAGCACACTTCTGACAACTACCCAAGTCACCCACCTCAATCTGAAATAGTTTATTTCTTCCCCCCAGGGTAATTTTGAAACTTTTTCTGGAAAGGACTTATTCTGGGCTAACCACCCAAGCCTCTACCCCAGTCACAAAAAGAAATATAGGGATAAACACAGAATCTTTTCACTTTTACTTGAAGACCACATCAACCTGGAGATTTTGACACATACACTAACGGATTCATGGAATACCATAAACTGTCTTGGTATTGGCCACAGTGACCTCCAGCAGTTCATGAAGGCTTTCTCCTCTGATTGCAGCCACTGCCTGGGCAACCTCCCCTATAAGAGCAGGAGTTGACCAGCGCCTTCTGGTTCCCATGGGAAAATATGGGGCATCTGTTTCCAGTAACAGACGATTTGTGGGGATTGCAACCACTGTTTTCTTCATTTCCGGGGGAAAACTCCTGCAGAGACCAGTTAAACCAAAAAATGTATTGGGCCTATGACGTAGCCAGGCCCGTGAAACAATGAAGGTGGATAACCTGACTTACATGTGTCATCTGCAAGATTTGGATTAGCGCCGTGTTCAACACATCATGGAACATCAGAGATCCCTCAGCCCCACGAACATGCAGCACCAGTGGCTTATCTTTTGGCGCCATTTCCAACAGTTCCCCGAAAATTCAGTCTTGTTCCTCAATTTCAGCTGGACCCTTTACATAGGTTCGGTCCAAACCGATTTCCCCAAAGGCGGCTACTAGGGGGGAATTAACCAATCCATTGAGCTGCTGCTTCACCTCCTCAGTTAACAAATTGTACTTTGAGGGGTGGCAACCTACTGCTACAATACCACTCAACGCCTGTGGATCCTTCGGGAATTCCTTGGGGTCACACAAGACGTCGACAGCAGCTTCTAATTGAACAGGAACCTGGGGGTTCATCTGATCCCGAGTCCTTGCCAGCACCTGATCCAGTGTCAATCCTGGCAAGCAGAAGCTTTTCCAAACTCTGTTCAGATGAAAGTGAGAGTCTATAGCTATGGGGTCTCTCACTTTACCAGTGGCTGTCACCTTTAGAGTCACTGGGTCCATTTTCCTTTCAAATTCGAAGGGACCTGAGGAATCCACCACAGAAGAGCTTCCCGAATCGGTTGGCCGCTTCTGCTTCAATTGTGGAGCCCCCTGTTTCTCTGCAGTAATTTTTAAGGTCACCGGGTCCATTTTTCTTTTTATTATGGGACCTTGGGGTTCCCCAACAGAAGAGAGTCCCGTATCGGTCAGCCGCTTCTGTTTTGATGGTGGACCCCCTTGTTTTTTTGCGCCCCTCTTCTCAGGTGACTTAGACTTGGAAATTTCAGGTTTCGACACTGTTGCAGCTGCATCTGGGGTTCCCCTTGATGTAACTTCTGTGACGAGGTCCGACCAGGCTTTAGGAGCAGGGGGTATTGCACTTCCGGTTTCCGTCAGTGCCACCTCCTCAGCAGCGACCGCAGATATTATCCAGGCAGCAGCAACCAGTCCATCCTCAGTTTCATGAGAATAATCCAGCTGTGCCGCCCTAACCTGAGCAGTCAACCACTCTTCTGCCCCAATCTCACCCTTACGAGCCTTACTCACCAGCATCTTCACCTGCCAAGTGGACACCTTCGTCTTCATGAAGGTGCTCTGAACCCTAAGACTGACCTGGTTCAGAACAAGGCATACCACCTTCCAGTGGAACAAACAAGAAACTGTATTTAATTGTTCCATTTGGATACCTTCAGGAGGACGGGCGATACCTAGATCCCCAGAAATGGCCTTCATGGTTAGCTCATAACCACTACTAGGGACCAGGTCTTTTAAAAGCTCTGACTTGGTAGACGATTCTATGGCACTTAAATCTTTTAATAATTTTGTTAGAATCACCATGTCAGATGATTTCTCTTCTAGCCCTAACACGGTTCTAGCCAGCAGAACCATGTCATGCACCATTTTAACCCTAAGAGGCTTTGGAGTGGTGATTCCAAATTCAATCCACCACGTTGGTGGGAAGTGAGTCCCTGAAAAGTGCCTCTGTATATCCATTTTGAATTCCATGGCGCACGTTTCCAGGGGACAAACTCTCACCACTTTAGGTTTGGAACCCTGTTGGGCCTCCCTCAAGGGCTCCGCACCTTTTTGTGCCTCTTTGGTTATCTTGCCCTTTGCTAACTTTTGGGCCTTCTTCATTTTTATAGGAGATTTTTTCTGGCTTCTGGATTTTGAACCCTCGAGGTGTCCTTCGACTTGATCTTGCTCTGAGACAGCTGAGCAGACATCAGCTCAGTCTGTTCCCCTCCGGTATTCGTCAGAGAACCTTTGACCACAGACATCTGTTTGCCGAGGTGGTCTTTCGCTTTGGGTGCAAAAACACCCCTTTCCTCAAGAACATTGTCCACTGACTCCACCCTAGCCTCTGCCTCAGCAGCACTAGCTACGATACTTAGCTTCTCCAAGAACCGAATGTCCTTGGTGATGGGAGTAGCAGGCACCATTCTTGTCCTAACTTTCGGTGTTCTAATTTTAGGAAATGGTCCCAAATTTTCTTTGACCCAAAAACGACATTACAGCTGCTCCAGAGCAAGAGCCAATACATCTTTCTGCCAGATTATATTTTTCTGTGCTTTGGCTAGGAGATATTGACTTTTAAGCACGTTTAGCCTCTCTGCCAGGGACCAATTTGTTCCTAATAACAGGGCCATGAACCTAGATGCAGGTTTTGTTAAAATATTTTCTTTCACGTGCCTATTTAATTTTTGATGGAGCTCACTCAGTTCCTGCTGCTGAGTTCTAGCTCCAATTGCCGATAGAGCAATACGTTATGCCATGCCTGTTAGTTTCCATTCACAGACAGACGTATCTTTCTCTATTCTATCAATTGATCCCTGTTTTACTGGGTCGGGTGTGGGAATGGCTTCGTACTGAATCTCCATTTTTTCACACCACCGGATTCCAGCACAGTTGGGTCTTCCTCCTGTGCCTTCTCTACCCTGAACCCAGTAAGTGGAAGCACACTCCGGTATTCGTCATGTGTTTCCTTTGTCTCCTTTTTAGGAGAACTACCTTCCCCTACCAACTCCATCAGGTATTCCTCAGGAGTAGGATCAGGTAAAGGTGTGGTCCTTACCATCTCAGGAATTTCCAACTGCTGTGTTGCCGTCAGGTTTTCCTCAGGTTCCACCGTTGGTAAATTCTCTCTCTGATTCGACCCTATCAGGAGTTCCTCAAGGGCCTCCGTCACAGATATGGAACTTACTGACCCGGTCCGGTCTCCGTCACGTGCCAGCATCATTTCTGAATCCACATCCAGACCCAGATCCAGCTCTATGTCAGAGTTGTTTTCAGACATTTTCTGAAATGAAACGAATTAATAACAATTATGACATTTGTACTCATCGATCTCCTCTCCTTCCTCTTGGGTGATGTTAACGCATTTTCCGTGGAACCATTCTAGACAGTGATCACACTGTATCATGAACTGTCCACTATATGGTTTACGACAGATGCAAAAAACTGTAGATGCTCTAAGTACAGTAACTTCCCCTGTTTCTCCAAATTTCTTAAGGCATTTTGCTAACCATGGTGGCAGAATCCTATCATGACACCTTTTTAACCTATCATGATTTGCCACACAAATAGAATTTTTGAAAATAACCTTGAATAAGTATGGGGTATAAACTTCACCAATAATGGCTGGTCCTTTCCAAAAAGGAGTCAATTTTCTACATCTACCCTTTTTCGTAGCATCATCTAACACGTAAACCACGTCACCCAATTTATAAGTTTTCTTATTCAGAGTGAGATCATAATTTAGTTTCATTTTCTTACATTCAGATTTTAACTGCTTACGTGCAACTTCATGAGCCCTTTTTATTTCAGAATTCAAACCACGAACATACTCTGGAATTTCTTTTGATGGAACGTCTTTTTTGAAGTTAAATACTAAATCTGTTGGGTGATTTACTTCTCTGCCCAACATTAGTTTATTTGGGGTAAATCCAGTTAACCGGTGCACTGATGACTGCAAAGCTCCGGCTAACTGCGGAATAAATTTATCCCAATTTTTCTGACTTTTGTCTACAAAACACCGAACCGCATTCATTAAGGTGCGGTTTTGGCATTCCACTTGACCATTAGCCAAAGGTTGGTAAGGTGATGTTCGTGCTTTGTGAATTTGCAATAATTCACAAATAGCTGTAAACAATTTACTTTCAAAAGAAGGACCTTGGTCCGTGAAAATTTGAAATGGACAGCCAAATCGTGAAAGGAACTCATTAACTGCAGCACATGCGGCAGTTTCCGCAGTCTGATCTGGTAAAGGGACACATTCGACCCACTTTGTAAATTGGTCGATTATCATTAGTATATATTTGTTCCCTTTTTCAGTAAGTGGTAATGGACCCAGGAAATCCAAATGAACTCTCTCCATTGGATAACCTGAATGGAATATTGTCATATCCCATTTTGACTTTTTAGTTGGCTTTTTGCCAACTGAACATTGTGGACAGGCTTCCACAAAAGTTCTGATTTCCTCACTCATTCCATACCAATAAAAGTATTTAGTTGCCCTATATCTGGTACGTACTTCCCCTTGGTGCCCTGAAGCAGGAATATTATGGGCTAACGACAAAATTTCTGCCGAAAATTTACTGGGAACTACCAAAACTTGATCTAAACTATTTTTCCTAACCTTATATAAAAGCCTCTCTTTTAAGAGAAACCTTTTCCTGTTAATCCACATATATTTTGTAGCATCGCTGCAAATGAAGAGTTCACCCTCAGTGGGTTGCTCTCCCGTTTCCAGCCATGTCACAATAGGTGAAATATCAGGGTCTTTTCTCTGCACTTCTTGCATTTCTGTTGAAGAACAGACCGCTGTAAGAGTAACGACATCATTAGCCGTAACTGCCCTAATTTGAGGACCATTATATGTAGATTCAATCTCTAGGTAGGAATGGACCCAACCAGAATCTGGACAAATTGAACCAATATTGGGTGTTGTGTCTGTCCAACCATCACTGAAGCCCTGCAGAATTCCAGGAACCTCTGATTGGAATTCACAAGTTAAATTTTCCATTCTGTCACCTGCCACTGCGTCATCCGGGGTGATTTCTGATATTGTAATTTCAGTTGTATCATCAAAAGTACATGATCCCTGGGCTAGAGGCACTACATAATCAACCTCTTCATCAAACTTAGCCCAATTTTTCTGTAAGCGAGCACAATAATTGCACCCGCGGCAAGGTAATTTTGAAAGTTTGCAACCCGAAAAATACTCTGGACACCCCTGACCTGTGGGCATTCTAGAAAGGGCATCTGCATTACTATGCAATTTCCCTGGCCTATGCTGGACTACCATATTATATTGGCTAAGTTCCTCCATCCACCTAGCCACCTGGCCTTGTGGATTCTTGAAGTTCATTAGCCACCTAAGGCTATTGTGGTCAGTTCTAACAATAAATGGTCGCCCCAGCAAATAATGCCTAAACTGCCTAGTAAATCTTACCACTGCAAGCAACTCCTTCCTAGTTGTGCAGTAACGTATTTGCTGGGGCGTTAACACAAAACTCCCATATGCAATTACTTTCTCCACCCCATTTTGAATCTGGGATAGCTCAGCCCCTATCGCCCACCCACTGGCGTCTGTATTGAGAATGAAAGTGTCACTATTGTTTGGAAGAGTGAGAACTGGTGGAGACACCAAACAAGTCTTAATAGCTTCGAAAGCATCTTGTTTGTCTTGTCCCCATTTAAATGGTTTTTTGCCGGTTAAATCATAAAGAGGTTTAGCCATTTTGGCAAAATCTTTAATAAAGGTCCAGTGATAATTCACCAAACCACAAAAGCTTTCAACCTCTTTTGTAGTTTTTGGAATTTGCCAATTTTTAATAGTTTCCTTGGATTCATCATTTAATTCAACACCGTCTTTACTGACGATTCTTCCAAGAAACTCAATTTTGTGTTGGCAAAATTCACATTTTTGGGGTTTTAACTTTAAACCATATTTGCGAAATCTTCCCAGTATCTGGTTAAGACTTTGCAAATGACTGTCAAATGAATGCCCACCGAACACCACATCATCCAGAAAACTCAAAGCCGTGGGCCAGGTTAATCCTTGGAGAACCAAATTGATTACCCTTGACCATGTATATGGACTACCGGAAAGACCGAAAGGCATTTTATCAAATTCCCAACTACCATGTTTGGAACTGAATGCCGTTTTGCACCTATCTTCTTTTCTAAGATTAACCTGATGATAGGCACTCATGCAATCCGCTTTTCCAAACCATAAATTGCCTGCAAGCCAATGAAGACTTTCATCAATTCGGGGTAAGGGATAAACCTCATTCTTTGTGATTGCATTAATTTTCTGATAATCAATGCACCACCTCAGTGAATTGTCCCGTTTTCGAACTAAAACTGGTGGTGAGGCCCATTCACTTAAACTTGGTTGAATAACCCCAGTTTCTAACAATTTTTGTAAATGGGATTCCTCCTCATCTGCAAAACACAAAGGAGTTCGCCTCATTGGTTGATGAATTGATGGATGATCTCCGGTGTCGATTGAATGTTCAATTTGTTTAAAGTTACCTATGTCAAATTCATTTTTGTCAAACACGTCTCCGAAATCCGTCAACAAGTTTGCCAATTGATCAGCTTGTTCCATATTTAAATGTTTTGACGATCTTTAGAACAAGACTGTCAAATGATCAGGAACTTTATTTTTTCTATGTTCCGAAACATTAACTGCCCTTGCACGGCCAGCCTCTGTTTCATTAAACATTGGGACTTCTTTTTCATTCTCAAGGATCATATCAACCTCATAAGCAAAACCAATTAAGTGATTTTTATTCAATCGAATGTTGCGATTGTTAATATTCACCAAGCAAATCAGGGTTCCCTCATCGCCACGGTGAACTGAATGCAACCCGATTAATGGCAATGACTCAGCTGGTTCAGCTACAAATTGTGTCATTTGTTTATCTAACTCACATTTTATTAATACAGCTGAGTTAGGTGGAACAATTGTGTCCGAATCCAAAGATATTCTAGCAATTCGTGTGGAATCATTTGGGTTTTCTGACATAGTGGGAATTTCAACATTTCCGATTTTAAAAGAATCATTTTTAATATCAATCACTGCCTTATGTTTCTTCAAAAAATCTATTCCCAATAAAATATCGTCTTCGATTGGCGCAACGTAAACACGTTCATGAAATATCAAATTTCCAATTTGAATGGCGACAGGACCTACAAAACTGCCTGTCATCCGTCCATCTCTGGCAGCAGTGTTAAAACGAACAGATTTTATGACTGGTGGATTTGGAATTATGCGCCTAAACAGCTTGTCCGATAAAACAGTTACATCAGCAGCCGTATCAACAACTGCTTCAGTTTTTTGATTGCCAATAGTTAACTCCACACGAATCGCTAATGGTGATTTAACACGTCGAACAGTTATTTCTTTCTCAATACTTAGCGTTTCTTTATTGAGGTCATTTTCTGAGGTTGGTGGGGGCGAGATCAGACCTCGTGATTCGTCCCCCTCTCTTTTGGCTGATCCTTGAAAGTGACTTTCTTTTGTCCCTTAGCTTTATTTATTGGGCTTTTTGATGTACATTGCGACTTGTAATGACCATAGCCCTGACACCCAAAACATTGAACATTTTTAGTAGGAGAGCCTTTTAACTTTTTCTTATCCATCTTAGACTTTCCGGATTCCGTCAAGCCGTCGGAGGATTTTGAATCGAGCAGAGCTTTTAATTTATCAAACAACTGTTCAAATTTTCTTTCTAAAGTCTCTGCTTTACTCTCCAAAGCAAATGTTTTGGATTTCAAATACTCTATATCAGTTCCTGATTTGTTCTTATTTGGGGAATTGCCATTCTGTGGAGATGACTTTCGGTAGTTTCTTTGATTTCTATTTTTTCTATAATTTCTGTTTTTGTATGAAACTTCCCGAATATTTCCACTACTGTCATCACTGTCAGAATGACTTGCTTTATCCCCAATTGGCCAATTGGTTATATTGGTGCCATTTGACCATTTGAACGGCTTCTTCCATATCTTTTGGTCGATTGTTTATCACATGTTCGGCTGCCTTGGTATTGGTGCACCCATGGCTGAACTTGAACACTGCTTGTTGAGAAACAAAATGCTGTGGACAGTTTTTAAATGCGTGAGTTGCCAAGGACAAGACATATTCAGCCCAGTCTTCAATAGACTGACCTGGTTTCTGTCTTGCACTTTGAAACTCAAGCTGTGTCGTTTCGGGCGAACTGTGATCTCCGAAACGTGCTTCTAATTGTTTTAGCTGTTCTTGAATCGACATATCAGGGTTTTGTTCACACCACAATGAATAAACCGTACTAGGCTTATCACTTAAACTCAAACACAAAATACATTTTTGTTCTTTGGGCGACCATTGTTCAGTTGATGCATATTTTTTAAATTTAGTTTCAAAAGCTTTCCATGATTCAGTGCCATCAAACTTTAAACCTTTAGGCACATACAAATGTCTTCGGTTTTCGGTGTGGTGAACATTTCGAAAACTAAATTGAGGTGCATCTCCTTGGAGTCGCACTTGTGGTGAATAAAACTTACCCTGATTACCAAATTGAGGAAATTCCGAACCTTGATAATTCATTTTGGGCTGAATGTCTGCAAGGTACTCGCCGTCCCGGATCGGTTGGGCTTCTCCTTGACAGAGTGCTTGGTTACCCAACGTATAGCCAGGATGAGAATGAAATTCTAAATTTTGATTTTGGACATGCAGTGGACTTGAGCCCCTTGCATGCTGAAAATTTGTATCTTGGCGTAAATGAAAAGGTGATCGGTTTTCGTGAATTTGGCAATTAGTGTCCCTGATTCCCTCAGACCGTCTTCGGGAATCTACATAAGGTGATTCAACCAGAACTGCTTTTCTATTATCGTGGAACTGAATTCCTTCAGGTATTCTTCGGGAATTTAACAGTTCATGATAATTGCACTGCATTTTGACATACTTGAGTGGACATCCTTCCGTCAGAGATCCCTCGAGAATTTGACCACTCGGTTTTAACATCAACCAAAGGATATGTATTACCAATCAATCCGCTCCTGTCAGAGATCCCTCGAGTAGCATTTGAATGGTTATATTGTAAATGTTGGTAACTCACACCTTGAGTTGCCCTTTGAACATTTGTGGCATAACTCTCACGATAGTGGTCACGTGTCTGATCTGTATAAAAAGTGTGTTGTGGTAAATGGTTTTGTGTTCGACTGCTGCATACAGTTGGATCAAATTGCAGCAAGTCATCAATCTGTGTGTTTAAACCATTACCCTGTTGCTGTGACACACTAATGTGTACCGGGGACGTGGCCATTATGATTTGTGACCCACGACTATACATAGGCTGGGTAATCCCTGGCCGACGACTGTAGGCACAAACATTTGGGCTACTTGTCATCTGGTGCAAACTTCCGGTGTTCATAATATTTCCCCTAATAGCCGAAGAAGTGTACATTACGGCTGGGCTATTACATGCCAAAGAACCATGTCCTGCCAGTGTATAATTGGGCAAGCATGCTATTGTCGGTACAACTTTTTGACTATTACTGGCAGAAAAACCTGCCAAATTCTGGGAATCTAAAATGTTTTCATTTGTTACAAAGTTTGCATCAAACGTTTTTCCCGGAGTTGTATGTGAGTAGCTGTCATAACCCGAGTGTGTGGTAACCCCACCATGACCTAATCCTACCCTGGATTGTCCATTTTCTGCACGACTGTGCATGGTGTCATGTGTGCTATCCACTTTTTGTTGCACATCGGGATTTGTTTTGAGAGTGGCCGTCTGGAGTTGCAACTGCCTCTCCACTTCCCTCATTTCAGAAAGCAATTCGACACTCATTCTTTCATATTTACTCAATTTATTCTCCCAGTATTCCCTATTTGGAGAACCAGATGCTTGGGGTGAAAATCTACTCATACTCTCTACCCCTCTTACATTACTTGAGTGTATGTGTGACGTGTCTGCAGGTACCCCCTGCTGTGCTTCCATAATCATGGCAGATTGGTTCCGCTCAGGAGAATTCAGGCATTCCTCGTCCCCCATCACTTTGGAACCATCACTTACATTTACCCTGTCTGTTTTGCTTCCTGCTTGTGTACCCTGTATTTGCCCCTGACCTAGGCTCTGTACACATGGTGATGCAGTATGCGAGCTTATGCTGCTCGACCCTGTTGATACAGGTGATAATGGAGTATATTTATTGTCTCCCCCTGTATACTGTTGACTTGCCCTACTTTCTGGGCCAACATAGGTTGAGGCAATAAATGATGGAGGTGGGGTAACCCCCCTACCTGGGCTTTGGCTAAGCCTAATCCTGTTGTCAATAGACTGTGATCTCCGAAACGTGCTTCTAATTGTTTTAGCTGTTCTTGAATCGACATATCAGGGTTTTGTTCACACCACAATGAATAAACCGTACTAGGCTTATCACTTAAACTCAAACACAAAATACATTTTTGTTCTTTGGGCGACCATTGTTCAGTTGATGCATATTTTTTAAATTTAGTTTCAAAAGCTTTCCATGATTCAGTGCCATCAAACTTTAAACCTTTAGGCACATACAAATGTCTTCGGTTTTCGGTGTGGTGAACATTTCGAAAACTAAATTGAGGTGCATCTCCTTGGAGTCGCATTTGTGGTGAATAAAACTTACCCTGATTACCAAATTGAGGAAATTCCGAACCTTGATAATTCATTTTGGGCTGAATGTCTGCAAGGTACTCGCCGTCCCGGATCGGTTGGGCTTCTCCTTGACAGAGTGCTTGGTTACCCAACGTATAGCCAGGATGAGAATGAAATTCTAAATTTTGATTTTGGACATGCAGTGGACTTGAGCCCCTTGCATGCTGAAAATTTGTATCTTGGCGTAAATGAAAAGGTGATCGGTTTTCGTGAATTTGGCAATTAGTGTCCCTGATTCCCTCAGACCGTCTTCGGGAATCTACATAAGGTGATTCAACCAGAACTGCTTTTCTATTATCGTGGAACTGAATTCCTTCAGGTATTCTTCGGGAATTTAACAGTTCACGATCTAATTGCACTGCATTTTGACATACTTGAGTGGACATCCTTCCGTCAGAGATCCCTCGAGAATTTGACCACTCGGTTTTAACATCAACCAAAGGATATGTATTACCAATCAATCCGCTCCTGTCAGAGATCCCTCGAGTAGCATTTGAATGGTTATATTGTAAATGTTGGTAACTCACACCTTGAGTTGCCCTTTGAACATTTGTGGCATAACTCTCACGATAGTGGTCACGTGTCTGATCTGTATAAAAAGTGTGTTGTGGTAAATGGTTTTGTGTTCGACTGCTGCATACAGTTGGATCAAATTGCAGCAAGTCATCAATCTGTGTGTTTAAACCATTACCCTGTTGCTGTGACACACTAATGTGTACCGGGGACGTGGCCGTTATGATTTGTGACCCACGACTATACATAGGCTGGGTAATCCCTGGCCCATGACTGTAGGCACAAACATTTGGGCTACTTGTCATCTGGTGCAAACTTCCGGTGTTCATAATATTTCCCCTAATAGCCGAAGAAGTGTACGTTACGGCTGGGCTATTACATGCCAAAGAACCATGTCTTGCCAGTGTATAACTGGGCAAGCATGCTATTGTCGGTACAACTTTTTGACTATTACTGGCAGAAAAACCTGCCAAATTCTGGGAATCTAAAATGTTTTCATTTGTTACAAAGTTTGCATCAAACGTTTTTCCCGGAGTTGTATGTGAGTAGCTGTCATAACCCGAGTGTGTGGTAACCCCACCATGACCTAATCCTACCCTGGATTGTCCATTTTCTGCACGACTGTGCATGGTGTCATGTGTGCTATCCACTTTTTGTTGCACATCGGGATTTGTTTTGAGAGTGGCCGTCTGGAGTTGCAACTGCCTCTCCACCTCCCTCATTTCAGAAAGCAATTCGACACTCATTCTTTCATATTTACTCAATTTATTCTCCCAGTATTCCCTATTTGGAGAACCAGATGCTTGGGGTGAAAATCTACTCATACTCTCTACCCCTCTTACATTACTTGAGTGTATGTGTGACGTGTCTGCAGGTACCCCCTGCTGTGCTTCCATAATCATGGCAGATTGGTTCCGCTCAGGAGAATTCAGGCATTCCTCGTCCCCCATCACTTTGGAACCATCACTTACATTTACCCTGTCTGTTTTGCTTGCTGCTTGTGTACCCTGTATTTGCCCCTGACCTAGGCTCTGTACACGTGGTGATGCAGTATGCGAGCTTATGCTGCTCGACCCTGTTGATACAGGTGATAATGGAGTATATTTATTGTCTCCCCCTGTATACTGTTGACTTGCCCTACTTTCTGGGCCAACATAGGTTGAGGCAATAAATGATGGAGGTGGGGTAACCCCCCTACCTGGGCTTTGGCTAAGCCTAATCCTGTTGTCAATAGACACTGGATGCAGTGGCTGACTTAAGTCAATAACCTGCCACTGTGCTTTTGAGCCCCTGAAATATGGGATTTGAGTTAAATCATCCCAATTCAGCACTCCATACTTTTTTCTGCTTTCAATTATTGCAGCAGCAATTGTTTCCCCTACATGAGGAATCAGTAACAGTTCTTGAAAAGAAGCTGTATTGACATTAATTTTATTCATGCTTATTGTCGTAAATCACTGATATAAAAAAAATAATTTTTTTTTTTTTTTTTAATTTTTCACACAAAAAATTCAATGTTTATACAAGTTGTTTACTCTCGCGGAACGCTCAAGCAAACTCAGTGATTCACATCAACTTGCAAGGAAAATTTGAAGCAAAAATTCTACTGAGAAACCTGCAACATTTTCAAAATCACGTAATGCTTAAATGAAAATATTGCGTTGACACTCCAAACTGTTTATAAATTTCCGATTGAGCTACTGTTCAATCAATTTACAAACGACAACCAAATTTTTTTGACCACAACTGTATCGAAGACAAAACCTTTTGTTTTCAATTTGTGAAAATCTATTTCGATGAGCACCAACCTATCGAAAAAAAAAAATTCACAAGGTGAAAAAATCCATTATCTTCTCCCTAAACAAAACGAAAACGCAATTTCATCGTAAATTCAGGAAAAAGAACCAAAAGAGACCAATGTCTCAAGTGTCAAATTTACAATTCAAAATGGTGGCGACCACGCTAAATATGCCATTTCTCTTTGTATCAATGTACCGAGGAAGGTCACGCAAGTTCTAACAAATCGTCGCCAAATAAAGTAACATTGGTTTAGAATATCAAATGCTACAATGACCTTATAATGATGAGGTAATTAATACTCACCACTGTGGTTAGTGATGGCTTGTAATGGTTTCTCTGAGTTCGTTTACTTCTGTCAAAAGTTACCTTTCGCAGGGTAAAGAAGTACTTCGCCTCTGGTATTCGTCAGCAAAGTGCCAAGGGCTGTTGCAGCTTCTTGCCGAAGTTGACTGTGTTTTCTTCCAGTAAACTCTGTTACCACTTCGGCCTGCTCCGGAATACCCATTCCAATCTGGAGCGCTGCAACGTGGACGTTTTCATTTACCCTATTTCACAACAAAGGGAAGTGTTAAAATTAATGCACCTCAGCACATGAAATAAATTGACATTTTAAGTGATTGTGGTAATGGACTGGTTGAGTATCATCATATTTATCTTGGCAGAGAAAGTACAAATGACTTGCTTTTGTTTATTTGAAAACAATGTACCTTGCATCGGTCTTGTATCAAACAATTGTGTGCACACTGTTTTGAAGGCAAGATGTTATGACGTCACCGTGTGCAAACAGCCAATCACTTTGAAGTCCAAGTGTAAAACTACAGGGAATCCCTTGGAGAATCCTAAGAAAAATTTTCTTAGCAGGAATGTGCTTGGTCGAATGTTCAATATGACTGACTACGTAACCTTTGTGTAATGCAGTACACGTTTTTGTGGCTTTTCACCTCAACTTGTTTATGACGAATTAGAGGTAAACAATGTTCTATCATTTTCGTAATAATGGTGATTGTCGAAACAAACCACTTGAACAGTTTGGAATGAAAAGTAATAAAGAAAGGTCCCATAGTCTACGAGGTTAGACAGGGTGGTAAAAAGGGAAAGACCCAAATTTAAACCAACAGTAATCCGCACCAGTGGCAGTGAGGTAAATTCACTTCTTGAAAACCGCGATAAACAAGTTGAAATTTGCAACAACTTTGGTATACAATTACCAATTATGATTAAATTTGCTGATGATAGTTTTGAACATGACACTGATTATATATATAAATCGGTATACCAAAAAAATGCCCAACACCATTTGTGTCGTTGTTCTAAAAGTTGGCATTTGTGTGTTTTTTTCTGTTTCTTTTTCAATAAAAAAAATCTTTAGGGCTGGGGTGCAAAATTATGGTCGGTCGGGTAACCGGAACCAAATCATTATTTTTTTGGCCTTATAGTTGCTATAGAAACCCTATGGGAAATCACATTTTCATCTTCTTCTCTGGAACTACTGAGCCCAAGTGAACCAAACCTTGCAGGGATAGTCTATGGGAGGTCCTCTACAAACTATTCTCAATTTGTTCCTATGAGTTGAAAAACATGGCCGCCAGAGGCATTCTTTGATTTTGGTTGGTGGATTTTCAAGAATCTTCTCCTCTGAAACTGCCAGGCCAAATCTTTTGATACTTCACATATATGATGACTGGGACCCCCTCTACCAACTATCCTCATTTAATGTTGATCGGGTTGTAAACATGGCCATAATTGTGGCTTATAATTACTATAGAAACCCTATGGGAAATCACATTTTCATCTTGTTCTCTGCAACTACTGAGCCGACGTGAACCAAACCTGGCAGGGATAGTCTATGGGAGGTCTTCTACAAGTGCTTCTCATTTTTGTTACCATGCATCAAAAAACATGGCTGCCAGAAGCATTTTTGATTCTGATTGGTGGTTTTTGAAAAATCTTCTCTGATGAAACCACAGGGCCAAATGTTTTGAAACTTTGCATGGTTGATGACTGAGACACCCTCTACCAACGATCCTCATGTAATGTTGATCGGGTTGCAAACATAGCTGCAATTATGGCTTATAGTTACTATAGAAACCCTATGGTAAATCACATTTTCATCCTCTTCTCCAGAACTACTGAGCTGATGTGAACCAAACCTGGCAGGGATAGTCCATGGCAGGTTCTCTACAAATGCTACTCATTTTGTTACCGTGCATCGAAAAACATGGCTACCAGAAGCATTTTTTGATTCTGATTGGTGGATTTTGAAAAGTCTTCTCCTCCGAAACTACAGGGCCAAATGTTTTGAAACTCTGCATGGTTGATGACTGGGACACCCTCTACCAACGTTCCTCATTTAATGTGGATTGTGTTGCAAACATGGCCACAATTGTGGCTTATAGTTACTATAGAAAACCCCATGGGAAATCGCATTTTCATCTTCTCTCTGGAACTACTGAGCCGATGTGAACCATACTTGGCAGGAATGGTCTATAGGAGGCCCTCTAAAAACAATCCTCTTTTTGTTCCCGTTGGTTGGAAAATACGGCCACCAAAGACATTCTCTGATTCTGATTGATGGATTTTGCAAAAAATATTCCCCTCTGAAACTACAAAGTCGAATGTTTTGAAACTTCACGTGATTGAGGACTGGGACACCTTCTACCAATGATTCTCATGTAATTTTGATGTAATGTTGCAAACATTGTCACAATTGCAATCGCTGCCAGTGGCCATTTAGAACCGAAATTACATCTAATCAGTTTTTTGTACACAACTTCTATACGGCTCAGACTAGAGGCCGTATTTATGAACCGATCTTTAAGAAACTTCTTGGGTACCTTTGTTATCACCGTGGGATGAGAACGAGTGTTTTTGGGTGTGGTCAGAAATTCAAGATGGCCACCAGCAGCCATTTTGTACCAAAATTAGTGCAATCAGTCTTTTGTACAGAACTTCTGTATGAAAGTTCTGATTTGAATAAATTTTTGTATGAATGTTTAGTAACATGGAATACATCACATATTGTACGGTTTTTTTTCTCTTGCAAAAATTATGCAAATTAGATGAACTTTGATTTATTCAGTGCTACTTAATACAATGTAAGTGCACATGTCAATACGGCTCAGGCTAGAGGCTGTATTTATGAACCGATCTTCAGAAAACTTCTTGGGTACCTTTGTTATCACCTTGGGACGAGAATGAGTGTTTCTGGGTGCAGGCCAAAATCCAAGATGGCTGCCAGTTAACATTTTGTACCGAAATTAGGTCCAATCAGTTTTTTGTCACAACTTTTATACAGCTCGAATTTATGAACTGATCTTCACGAAACTTCTTGGATACCTTTGTTTTCACCTTGGGACAGGAACGAGTGTGTTTTAGGGTGCCTTTGTTATCACTGTGTTATGAGAACAAATATTTTGGGGTTCAGTCAGACCCACTCTGGGACTCAAAGATTTCTTTTCTAGTTTAGCATCTGACTGTCACCCACCTTTACAATACTTTACCTACACATTTGTTACAGGCTACGGTCAGTATTTATGTACAGACCGTTACAATACTTTATATGTACCTTTGTTATCAGGTCATTACCTAGATGTTTGTCATTGCTGTGTCACATACTATACATGTACATGTCTTGACAAGTTGAGCTACAGTGTCATTGACACTTTCATTTTTTAATGTTGGTTCATTCATTTTTTGTAAAACATTAATAAGCAAAAGATAACAAGATTTCAGCATGTATTTTTCAAAAAGTACATGTATATATGTATATCACTTCCATCATAATCAAGCAGGTATCCCACCACATTGTGCAATGACTAAAACTGGACTGAAAGTTTCAAATTTTTGTGAAACCAATATCAACATGGATCAATCCTGGCTCTGTGGCACCCACACAGTCATCTAGCCCTGAATGATCTGCCATATGTGCCCATTTCACTCTTCACTTACTAGGAACTACAAGAAGTGCAAAAATAAGCAGGTGTCAACACTTAAAATAATATATCTCAAAGAGTTGGTCGACTCATCAAGTACATGTATTATCATTAGCTTAACATGACAAAGTCAAGATAAGCTATTGCCATCACACGTGCGGAAGTCTGTTAGTCTGTTCACATTTTCCTTTAGCACAGGCTACACCCTGTAGTTCTTGTCTGATCGTCATGAAATTTCATATGCAGGTTTGGGGTCATGTCTAGATGAGAACGTCCCTTTTTGGTCACGATTAGTCAACCGGTATGGCTGCCTGAGCCCAATACCCGAAAACCATTAGCACAGTGTACAGGTCGTGTTTATGAAGGGATTTCATTGTAATTTGGTAGGATGCCTCTGTATAATGTCTAGATGAGAACATCCCCTTTTGGTCATGATCTGTCAACTGTGATGGCTGCCCAAGCCCGAAACCCCAAAACTTTTAGCACAGTCTGCAGGTCATATTTAATATGGAGGGATTTCATTGTAACTTGGTAAGATAACTCCGTATGGTGTCTAGATGAGAACTTTCCCATTTGGTCGTGATCTGTCAACCGTGACAACTGCCCGAGCCCAAAACCCGAAAACCTTTAGCACAGTCTACAGGTCATATTTATGGAGGGATTTCATTGTAACTTGGTAGGTTGACTTCGTATAATGTCTAGATGAGAACGTCCCCTTTTGGACGCGATTGGTCAACTGCGATGGCTACAAGGGCCCGAAGCCCGAAAACCTTTAGCACAGTCTACAGGTCATATTTATGAAGGGATTTCATTGTAACTTGGTAGGATGACTCCAGATAATGTCTAGATGAGAACGTCCCCTTTTGGTTGCGATCATTCAGCCGTGATGGCTGCCCGAGCCTAAAACCTGAAAACCTTTAGCATAGTCTATAGGTCATATTTATGGAAGGATTTCATAGTAACTTGTTAGGTTGACTCCATATAATACCTAGATGATGACATCCCCTTTTTGTTGTGATTGGTCAACTATGATGGCTACAGGGGCCCGAAGCCCAAAAACCTTTAGCGCAGTCTACAGGTCATATTTATGAAGGGATTTCATTGTAACTTCGTTGGATCACTCCAGATAATGCCTAGATGAGAATGTCCCCTTTTGGTCATGATCGTTCAACAATGATGGCTGTCCGAGCTCAAAACCTGAAAGATTTTAGTACAGACTACAGGTTGTATTTGTGAAGGGATTTCATTGTAACTTGGTAGAATGACTCAATATAATGTCGAGATGAGGACGTCCCCTTTTAGTTGCAATCAGTCAACTGTGATGGCTACACAGGTCTGAAGCCCGAAAAGCTTTAGCACAGTCTACAGGCCATATTTATGAAGGGATTTCATTGTAACTTGATAGGTTGACTCGTTTTGGAATAATTTCACTGTAACTTGGTAACTTTTGTTGACATACATTAACTGTGAGGGCCACATACATTAACTGTGAAGGCCACATTAACCCACCCCTCAGTTCTTTAGTACAGTCTACACCTCATATTATTTTTATTAAAAACATAGCACACAGGGAACAGAAATTAACATATTCCCAATTATCAAAATTCTTGTCTTATTTCATAATCCTTTCATAAACATTGAACATTATCCTTTTCATCAAACACAACACACAGACAAGTTAAGCTACAGTGGCATTGAAAACTTTCATTTTTATCTTGCCAACAGATGTAGAAATCCAGTAATGGAAATCTGATGCAGACAATTTTTTGCATACCTACCTCTCAGGCAATTTTAACCCCACATGAGTGTTTTGTTTCTGCATACCTGGTTGCAGACTTATTCGACATTGCTGGTGTCTTGGACACTTCAACAGTTTCCTTCACAGAGAGTAAAACAGAAGGGAGCGCGGTGGCTCAGTAGGTAGAGGTGCAGGCTGCAAGCTGAGAGGTCCTCGGTTCGAATCCCACCTGCAGCAACCGTGTTGTGTCCTTGGGCAAGACACTTCATCTCCATTGCCCGCATGGGGACACGATAACACCGTGTACTAAGGCGTACTGCACGTCGATGGTACGCATGTCTTCAACCAATCTAACCCTGCCTGTGCTGCAGTGTGGAGATATGATGTTGGGGAGCTGGCAGCTGCTCGTCGTTGCTCGGTGGTTCTCTCCGGGTACTCCGGCTTCCTCCACCCATAAAACTGTCATGGTCATGATTAGCCATTGTGCCTAAATATGTGATCTTAAACATCAATAAATAATAAATAATAGTAAAACAGAATTGGTTTTAAGCCTGCCTTTGATCTTGAACCCTCAAAAAAGTAAATTTACTTAAGTCTGTGTCTGATCAGTCTGGAGTTAGGCTCTTAATTATTCCTGTTCAGCCAGCAATAAACCGCAGTGCTCTCCAAAATTATGTTATTAATTGTTATATTATCTTTAGGAATATTATTTCAGTTTTCCATACAGCAGTAACAGGGACCAGCCGTGAGGGCGATTAGGGCGATTAAGTCACCCTTCTAAGCCCAAAGTCGCCTAGAAAAATAGTCGGGGCGATTACAAGTCGCCCTCTAAATATTGGCCAAAATGAGAAAAGGCTGAACTGAGTGATGCGAGGTTTACTTGAAAACGAGTATTTTCAAAAATCGAATGTGCTCGAGTGTGATAAATGGGCATTGTAATTCGTCAAATAAACGTCCATTTATTTGAAATCACACAAGCAATTGTCCATTGTCGCTTTTGGCGGATTTTTTTTTATTTCTATTTTGTTGCGTTCCAGTCGGAGCTTCAAGTGTCGAAACAAAAATAGGTGACTTACGCGACTCAACAAACAACCCAGTTTGAAAGTAGGTTACGTCGCTTAGGATGCCGAAAATGTATACACAACGGACGTATTTTATAACACATTATTTTCATTTCGATTTGCTGACGACTGTTAACTGTTGGGCTGTCTATTCCGAGAAAAACACGAATGGAATTGAAACACATGAAAAAAAGCTTTAGTGATGTCAAGAAAAGCTTTGTACAGGACACAAGTGTGGACGATCTTGAAAAAGGGTCCTCCTAAACATCGGAATGACGTGAAATGACGCGGAACGACACCGGAATGCCATAAAAATGATGCGGAATGACATTTCTTTTACAAAATACTCGACCCCAGAATGTATTTTGTTTATTAACTAACAAAGTACCTCCCAAGCAACCTTCTTACATCTGGTTCTGTTCACACTTTCAGACTTAGGAAATTATTAGCTTAGTAGACTTTGTTGAAAGGCAACCACAGGAGGGTGATGGGGGATTGGCACGAAGAAGAGGTGAGGGGTCATGAAGGAGAAGGTAGCAGTGGTGGATTTTCAGTCAATAATTACATTGTGATTTTTTAACCTGACACAGATGCATCATAGACAACTGGACCTGGATTATTTGTACGTTAATGGAGGACCATAAATTGAAAATATGAAGGGGCGGCGGGGTGGTACATGAATATTCTTAATTTTCCCCACTTGCCTATGAAGTCTCCCTACATGACTCTGCAGTCTCCCTATTTTTTCTGGAGGGAGACTTGAAGTCTCCCTAAAATTCCCCCCTAGGCTGGTCCCTGAGCAGTAATGCTCTCGTGAGTAGAATCATTTGTATTTTTACAAACCTCTACCCCAGTATTTGCCGATTGGGCAAGAAGTTCTGCCTGGAATCTCGGCAGAACTTCTTGCTCAGTTGACCAATAATGCCATAGAGGGGTTTGTGAAAAACAAACACAGACTCAACAACAGTTCATTGGTCGAGTTATGTTAACAACTGAGACCTGTGGTTTGTGATGGTTGGTGTGCGTTCGAGTGGGTGGGCATTCGGGTGTCCTCACACTGTTAGCACAATAACTTGAACAAACGTTCTCTGATTTGACTAACATTTGCTATACAGGTCTTTTGCAATAATATCTCAAGCCAGTTCAAAAACTGACCCAGTCCAGTGTTTCGTTACAGAGTTATGGGCCTTAATTAGTCACTTTTTACGAATTTGGAGCTCCTTAGCACAATAACTTGAACAAACATTCTCTTATTTGACTGATATTTGCCATACAGGTCTTTTGCAATAATATCTCAAGTGAGTTGGAAAACTGGCTCAGCCCAGTGTTTGTTACAGAGTTATAGGCCTTAATTAGTCTCTTTTTACGAATTTTGAGATCGTTAGCGCAATAACTTGAAGAAACATTCTACAATTTGACTAATATTTGCCATACAAGTCTCTTGCAATAATATCTCAAGCAAGTTCGAAAACTGGCCTAGCCTGATTTTTTATTACAGAGTTATGGGCCTTAATTAGTCAATTTTTATGAATTTGGAGCCCCTTATCACAATAACTTGAACAAACGATCTCCGTTTTAACTATTATTTACCATGCAGGCCTTTTGCAATAATATCTCAAGCAGGTTTCTAAAACTGGCCTGGCTGATTTTTTCATTACAGAGTTATGGGCATTAATTGGTAAATTTTTAGGAATTTTGAGCTCAATAGCACAATAACTGGAACAAACGTTCTCCGATCTAACTAATATTTGGCATAGAGGTCTTTTGCAATGATATCTCCAGTGGGTTTGAAAACTGGCCCTGCTCAATTTTTTGTGACAGAGTTATGAGGCTTAATTAATTTTTACGAATTCGGAACTTATTAGCATTATAACTTCAACAAAGGTTCCATCCATACAATAGCACAGAGTAGGCTACATGTACTTAGAGAAACAGAATTTATCCAATCCCCCCCCCCCCCCACCCTCTCCCTGCCAAATCAAGAAAACTTAAAATTTGGAAACAAAAGGTAGGCTTTAATTCCCTGTGAAGAGATTTGAATGGATGTGAACAGGTAACACTAACACAAGAATAGGCCTAGTCTTTGTGTGTAAATCCTTGGCACATTGAAGAATTTGTAATAATACAATTTCCTAAGAGGGGCTCTGAGATGTTTGGCAATAGAGCTGATAGTTTTGGTTCGTTTCAGGAAAAAGAGTTGTCTGTCCAGTTTTTTATGTGTTAAGTGTATATAGTAAATAACACTTCAGGCTTCTTAACCCTTTACCCAACGAATCGCCCGCATCCGCTCACCTAATATGCAAATTCAGCAGTTGAAAAAAATATTATTTTTCAAAAAATTTCAACACAACCATATCATGTGACCACTCGTTGGAACGAGCTCGCCAAGCTCGTTCCAACGAGGGGTCACATGATATAGTTCTGTTGAAATTTTTTGAAAAATTTTCAAAAATGATATTTAAAATAATAAATTTTGATATCATCTGCGTTGGGTAAAGGGTTAACTTGGAAAAAATCCTCAATAGTTTGTATGACATGACCTCATCACAGAAAGCTTGTATGGAAGTGCATATATCTCCATTGTATTCAGCCTAAATTCCTTCTCTTTGTTCATTCTTATGGATTCTAGGGGATCATTTGCTAAGCTTTTTGAGTCAGAAAAAAATATAAATTTGGGAAACAAATGAATAAAGTACATCTTATCAATATTCTGTTCGCATTGTCACCCATATTGAAAAATCCAGTGGCCAAGTCAATAAGAGAGAAAATTTGACAATGAGAACACACGTATTCACCCACTTGGAAGGATAGACTCGGTGAAGAGAGTCCATCGGGTTTACTAGTCCAGTTCACTCCCAGTACGGTAGGCCTGCATGGTATATCGATAATCTGATATACACCGGTATTCAAACCAATATCGATTGAATACCGATGTAATTACAAAAATATCAGTTTATCGTCATTATTTATTTACCCACAATTTAATTTTCAAGATGTCTTGAGTTTTTTTAACTGTAGCTCAGAATGAATAATATTATCGCTTTCCCCAAGGAGTCGTCTGCATGTGCCCTCATAGTATACAAATTCAGCAGTTGAAAAAATAATTTCCAAAAATTTCAACAAAACTATATCATGTGACTCCTCATTGGAATGAGCGCAAGGAGCTTGTTCCAGTGAGGGGGTCACATGATATTGTTTTGTAGAAATTTTTTGAAAAATTTGATAAACTAATATTTAAAATAATAAATTTTGATATCGTCTGCGTTGTGTAAAGGTTTTTCGAATCAAGGCATCCTGATTCGTTTTGCTGTGGTGCCTCAAGTCTCGATTGTGGTACTTATGTTCAGATATCTGAACAATTTTCGATATACCGGTATACCGCGGTATTTTTTTGAATATGGTTACTGGTATTCTGTTTTGAATTTCGTGCAGCCCTACAGTAAGATAGTTTGATCAGTTTATGCACAAACACAGTGAAACCTTTTGGCCAGTTTTTTGCTGGGTGTTGTGGTTTGGTTCTCTCGTTTGTCACCAAAACTGAACTGGGAAACCAAAAAAATGACCAGATCTATTTGGGTGTGCTTGTTCTCTTAGGCCTGGCAATCTAGAAAATCAGGGAGTGGAAAACAATTGCCCTTCTCAGATTGCTTGGGAGTGCAATTACACCAGAAATTTTCAATGCAAAAACTTGTATGCTATTTTGGTTATATTCACTTCAAGGTATTAATATTTTGTCTGAAAAATTGTACTACATTCAGCTACGTAGTGGGAAAAATTGGCACACACATCTTCTCATTATTGAAAAAGATGCATTCAAATTATATGTGGCTGTCTTCTGCACTCAAAATGTATTGAAATGCAACACAGAATAGGTCATGAATTATTGCGAATCAATGCAACATTGACAGATTGTCCCCTGAGTTCCAATGTGTTCTATGTGCCAGCAGGCACATAGAACACATTGGAACTCAGGGGATGAAATGATAATAGATTTTAAAGGCAGTCCCAAACAGATCTGGCATTCCAGAAAATCAAGGGGTGCAAAAAATTGCCCTCAATTTTTTCGAGGGATGTGGTAGGCATGCAGCACTCCTGCACTCCTAAAGAATTCCAGGCATGTTCTCTCAAACCACTGCCCCAATGAGTGCAAAATGTAAAAGTAAATAATAAGCGACTAGTTATTTTGTAAAAAACACCTAAATCTCTTTATGGTGGTGAGTGCTTCAGGTTTCTTGGGGTCTCTTGTTCTCATTTGTAATAGACTGTCACACAACTGAGGGACAAAAAGTCAACAAACATGTTGGCATACAACTGTTTATTTGTCATATAGTGTTTGGATGATTAGCCAACTGATCAACATTGACTCGATTACCAACCAGCATTAACCCTTTACCCAACGTAATGGCCAAACCCGGCCAGCGCTATTCTCAAAAATCACCAGTTAATTTTCATTATTTTTTCATTTTTTGTCTCAAAAACATAGGTTATGACCCCTCGTTGGAACGAGCTCGTTCCAACGAGAGGTCATAACCTTTGTTTTTGAAACAAAAAATTAGTTATTCAAGAATTTTTTTTTTGCAAGTGCTGTCTGCTTTTCATGTTAGATAAAGGGTTAAAATGGACCAGTCTGTTAATCGTAAAAATACATCTTTCGGTACAGCTCTCGCCTATCGCCAAATGCAAGTAGGAAATAATGAAAAGTTAATCAAAATAGTCATCTTCTATCATTCATTTATTCTATCCTTCGAATAAAGTCTGCAAAAATCACACTGAGTTCAACCGTGAAGTGTAATGATGCATGTTATCACCACTCTCGTTTGAAGTTACCACTCATAAACAGATAAACAGATGCGTGTCGCACTACATGTAAGTAGCACTTAAATGGAAGCCCTACGGAGTCATCATAATAGTTATTGTTCATAGTAACTAATATTTTTCCTGACTAGTACTGTAGGTGAATTAATCTTTTGGGAAGAATAAACATGTGACAAGATGTATTAAATGGTTATATTTATTCTCAACAAGATCATCTTCCCCTTCCTGTTTTGGACTTGAGCTATCGCTAAGAGGATGAAGAGTGTCAAATGCCAATCATCTTAAAAGACTTTAAGGGAGTTCCTTAGTGGTTCGACAAATTTGCCCGACTGGTCAACTTTGAGTCTATTATCCCGCTCGATAATAATAATCATCCCAACATTCTTGTCAAACGGTTTATAGAGGGTGCATTCAGAATATTATGGTTTATGTAGACATGCAATGGTTACTTTTTGGAGAAGGCTAAAAACTAAACCTAATATACATGTATAATTTAACTAAAGGTTTAACGGTTGACATATCTGTTGCAGATGAAATTGAAATGAAAGGTTATGTATATATTTCAGATTCATACAAAAAGTATTTTGTGATCCCAATTTTTAATGGTCTCATTTAATATTTAATGTGATACAGTGAAGCCCTGTTAATTGAATAGCCACTTTGCCAATGAAAACTAATTAATAGGAGTATTCAATGAACAGGGATTATGTCACTTTCCTGTATTCTCGAGATAAACTTAGCATTTATTCTATTATATCTTGTTTTACAGAACTCCATGAGCTCTGTAAAACAAGATTAAATAGATTCAATGCCTGTATTGGATGCACTGAGGCCCAATAGGTCTGTATAAACAAAGAAAAACTGAGGAGAGTCAAGGTAATTTCTCGACCGGTTACAAGATATTTTATTCAATTAACAGGAGTTTAGTCTATAACCTACATTCAATTAACAGGTCAAATTTGTACTGGAGATAGGTAAATGTTTTTTTGTTGGAAAATTATATTTTTATACTGTACCAATGACCCAGACATAGCTGGTGCTAACTCTTAAAATATAGGGCCAAACACAAATTTTGCCCCCCAATCCCCAAAATTTGCATCTAAAACTAAAGAAAACATGTCCAGAGAGGCCCTCCACACCTCGCCCCCACTGCGCATGCGCAGTGTCAAGGACGTTCCGAAATTGGCGCCATTTATCATTCTAAGTTTGGCCCTTCATCAGTTAACATCTGACTGATCTTTGTGCTTTTAAATCTCAGTTTAAATGATGCCAGACAAATAAATATTAGTGAAATGGTGATTCTAAGGAGGATAGAAAAGGAGGAGAGGAAAAGAATGTGTGACAGAATATTATCAGGGCTGTAACTTAAAATTTTTTAATGAAATTATGTTAAGTTACCTATTTTCAAGGCAGCAGCCATTTTGTTGTCATTCTGATTATTTAGTTACACTGTTTTTACAAGTGTTTTTCCTCTCTCCCTGTCCTTTAAGTTCCCCCTTGCTATTCTCCCATGCTTTTGGCATAATTTCTGTAATTATTATTACTAAATTTCTTGGGAGTTTAGCTGAATAACAGAATGAATTCTGTTCTTTCCCCATGTTTACGTCTTCACCTACGGGTGGTTAGGCGTTGTGTTCTGCATCTACCATCTGATGTTCTGCAGTTTCTGCCCTGGAAGTCTCTGTTTTGCATCAGATGGTGTATTTTTGGTAACTGATTTCGGGCCTGGGTGCCTGGAGTCTTATTTTAGTGTTTTTACACTCATTGTTTACATTTACAACAGCCCTCTGTGTGAGGGGGGGATTTCTAAATAATAATATCTTTATGTTATTTCAATCATAACTAGATACATTATTATTGTTCGTAAGTGTTGAATAAATTGTTTAAAATATTTTTAAAATTTTTGTCCACACTTAGGCTTGGGATCCATTGGGGCTCAACGTTACTTTTCAGAAACTTGGGCTGTTCTGAAAAAATATTTTTTCAAAATATTTTGATTTCAATTATTTTTTCTATATTAATGGATCATATTATTATTATGTATTTTGATTGCCAGGGGTTAGTGCGAGTACCAGGACTTGTTTTCTTTTCACATTGAAAGGATATTGATCTATTGTTTTAAGAGGAAGTCTTCCTCTGACCTTATTATCATTCTATATGTGGTCAGTGTACTCGCATTAACTCCGGTTCTGTATCGTATGATTTCGATGACAATATGGGAAGCGTATGTCACGGTATGTTGTTGGGGATTTGGACACTCCGGTCCTTTCCCCGCAGGGTCACTCTACTTTATCAATTTCTATTTCAGACGATCAAGATTAGGGTGATGTATCTGTGATGTCTTCCAACAGTGTGCCTCCGTCGTCACAATTAATGAAGGGCTAGCGGAAAAGTGCTCATGTAATACGCCAATTGCCTAAGAGGACCCTAGTAGGTTCGACGGCCTTTGACGTCCGCTAGCTCGCCCGGTGTAGCGTCCATTCACCGAATGGTTCGGCAGCCGGGTTCGTCCGTTGCGGTCTAGAAGGAATTTTGGGGTGATGCGAGCACTATAAAATTAACTTAATGCACACCCAGTGACGGCGGATCGGAGGGAGAACGGAGGAAGCCTTTTAGTCCGGTTCATAGCTCGTTCCGGTCCATCCGGACGGCAAGCGAGAGAGGCCCCTCTCTCGTTCAACAACATCTGGCCCCAGATGTTGTGGTACAAATGTGTCGTTAGCGGAGCATACGTCCGTCGCTCGGGACGCTCCGTTGTATAGGCAGTCCGCTGAGACTGCTAAGGCTTCCTCTTCTCGTCAGCGCACACGACCGCACCTTGGCTGCGTGACCGCCGATATATTACCAGCTTCGCCGATCAAGGATTCTTCGGCGACCAGGTCACACCATCCGGCAGCCAGGGATTCGAGACCGATGGACTCCGGACGTTCGCATAGGAAAAGTATGCGGGAGCCATCTGATGCGGAGCTGCCCTCGGCGAAGCAGCGATAGACTGCGCCTCCGCAGGTCTCGACGCCGGACATTCTTGTGCACATAGCACAGCTTATCGCAGCATCCCAGCAGCCGACAGAAACGGTGTCGGATCGAGAATTATCCGACAGCGCTGGGTCGGTAGCCGGGGACTCGAGGTCTGCAGACTCCGGACGTTCGCATAGGAAGTATGCGGGAGTCAACGTACACGGAGCTTCCAGCGGCAATGCATCGTAAGTCCGCTACTGCACAGGCCTCGGGAACGAACGTGCTTTCCTTAATAGCACAGTTTATCGCAGCATCCCAGCATCAACTGAATCTGTCGCATATATTTTATCCGACGATGCTGGGTCGGGACGCTCCGCGGAAGCGGGTACGGACGTCCGAAAGTTTCATCCGGTCCGACGGGATACCGAAGGGATTCGGTGGATTTCAAGCTTTCCCTTTCGGAACAACATATGCTGCGATGCCGGATAAGAAACTGATAGCGTCGGTGGACTTAGAAATTTTTGGTTCGGTTCAGGGACATCGTCCCTCAGTTCCGACATAGTCCAATAATGTCACACAAACTTTCGAATTATTGAACGACGCTATATATATTATTATTTTATGCTTGCTATCCAAGCATTTCTGGTTTCTTGTTCGAAGAGTTATGGAGATGTCTTTCAAAAGTGTGCCTCTGTCGTCATAGTTAATGAAGAGTTAGCGGCAATAAGTGCTCATGGAATATGTCTATCGCTTACGGAGTGACATTCGCTAGCTCACCCGGTGTAGCGTACATTCATCGAATGGTTCGGCTGCCGGGTTCGTCCGTTGCGGTCTAGGAAGGAGATTTGGGTGATGCGAGCACTTTAATTACTTTAGTACTCACCCAGTGACGGCAGATTGAGGACAGATCGGAGGAAGCCAACAACATAGGGGACCGCATGTTGTGGTTCAGATATTTTACATTCGGAGCATATGTCCGTTGCTCGGGACGCTCCGTTATATTGACAGTCCGAGAGACTGTCTTTAATGCTTCCTCATCCTCACAGCAGGGCACACGACCGCACATTGGCTACGTGACCTCGAGTATCCGATCAGTTTCGGCATTCAGTGATTCCACAGCGAATAGGTCGCGCCATCCGGTAGCCAAGGGACACGAGGCCTATACACTCCGTTTGCTCGCATATTGGAAGTATGCACGGGGTAACGATCTCGGAGCTTCCTGCGGCAATGCATCGTAAGACCGCTGCTTCTCAGGCCTCAGTGACGGACGTGCTATCCGAGTTAGCACAGTTGTTTCGCAGCATCCCAGCAATTGACGGTTTCTCGGTCGAATCAGGAATTATCCGACGGCGCTGGGTCGGTGCGGTCCGCGGTTGCATCAAGCTACGGACGACCGAACGCTTTATAGGGTCCGACAGGATGGCGAAAGGGATTCGAAAGATTTCGAGTTTTCCCTTTAGTAGTATCGGAAGATGCCTTTCATATCTTCTGGCATTTCTTCCAGTGATTATTTTTCGGACTTCATTGCTGCGATCTTGGATAAGAGACTTATAGCGTCATTGGACTCGGTTTTTTCGATCGGTACAGGGACTTTGTCCCTGACTTACCGACGCAGTCCAATATTGTCATTACAACATGTGTTTTATTTTTCGACGCTATATATTTATATATATATACAAGACGGCTACTAAGCATGATAGTTTAGTTTCTTGTCCGCGTGGCTCATTTCTGCCATTTTATCTTTTTTACATATAGTTTATTTTGGCAGAGCAGGGCATACCGAGAGTTCATATGCGTCTAGAAGGTGTGATTAAAGACTGCATATATTCTTTTTCACCGTTTATGTCTTTTCCAATTTCAATGTTGGGAACGACATTATGTATATTAGACTTAACTTAGACGCTTTATTATACGTAATCCGCCTTACTGAGGCGTTATCATTACGTCTTCAAGAAAAGATTTACGGGATATTATTCTCAATGTAATTTCTTTTGAGGGCAGTAGTTTGTTCACGTATAACTCCGCCCTTCAGTGGCTGATTGGAGTTGGTTAGACGTGAGGCAGCCCTAGCTACATCCACGCGTGGATAGTAGGTTAAGAACTCTCTCAGAGTCGCTTCGTTCTCGGAGGAGCTTCTCTTCGACGGCAACTTTCCGGCAATCCATGAATTGCTTGATTTATACATTCTCTTGTCTATCTAGTGTTACAAGAGATTCAGACTGGGGCAAACATTCGGTGGTTGACTCAGAGAGTGCCGCCGCAGTTGCCGGACCCGAGTGTGGCTGTTATGACGGTTGCCAGTCAAACAGATTGGGATATATACTGATCCCTACGGATTCGAAGTGCCAGGGTCTTTGGGTTCCGCAGTCTTTTAGCTATCAGTTAACTTCCGCGGAATAATGTTTTTTAGGCTTGCTTTATGTCATTGCATGAACATTATTCAGAAACGCATGCCCAAATTCCTGTCCTTTAATTCGACAGTAGTGGCGTATCTCCGGAACCAGGGAGGCACTCTTTCGTTTCCGTTATTCAATTTAATGGAAAGAATCCGTCTGTTGGTTATAGTACACCAAGTTCAGTTTTGGTCCGTCATATTCTGGGTCGTCTGATTGTTTTATCGCACTCCCGTTCTCTTACGGGTCGCTTGTTGCTGTCAGAATGGACTCTCAACAAACAAGTATTCAATCAGATTTGCTATCTATGGGAGCGCCCAATGATGTTTTATTTATGACACAGTTGGCTAATCAATTGCAGACGTATGTGTTGGCTTGTCCAGATCTCTGAGCTAATACTGTTAACGCTCTATTGATCTATAGGACAGAATGATAGGATACGCGTATCCTCCGGCGCTGTTGTTTTTAGCAGGTATTGCTAAGATAAACAACCACAATATATTTCTGTTGATAGCATCTCTATCTTCACAGAGATCATGAGTAATTTACTCTCTTGTCTACTGTGGATCTTAACGTGAAATCTTCCTCTATGTGAGGATCTTTTTTTCACTGGGTAAATCGTGTCATTTTTATCACAACCAGCAAGGTCGCAACCTTCATGTTTTCCGTTGTGTGGTCCATATTGCATTGTAAGCACTGTACTGGACGAGCTTTGGACGCGATTTCTTACTATAGGAGATCCTCTTCTTCGCTATTCTATGCGACTAAAGTGGAGGCTCTTCCGTCGTGGTGTAGGGATCATTATGTTCATATGGTTGATCCCTCCATACTACTCATTGCTATTTTTTAATATACTTGTTTCACAAGATCTACTGCAGCCTGTTGTTATTTAGGTTATAGGTTTATGTTACCTCATACCTATGCACTCTACGATAGTTTACAATTGAGTCTTTTGTCTCTTTATCTAAGTCAGTTAGTAACTTTTTGATAAATAGACTTAGAATCTTTAGATTAAATTCCTATACGGATTTTAACTTCAGGTTCTTATTTAGCTAAGTAATCATTTGAGCCTCTGGAAACAGTAGTTTTCAAATTCTGACCTTTTAGACAGTAATTCTGTTGGTTTCTCTTTTACTGTAGAGTCAGTGAGTTTCATGCACTATCGATGGATGATTTTCACTTTCATAGTTTCGGAATCAATACTTCCGTTACTATTTAGGTTGGATTGTTGCATAAGAGTTAGGCTCCTATTATCCGGAACCTATTATTTTAAGGTCCTTCCGTCTTCGTATGGGCATAGGCCTTTACTCTTTCCGGGTACAGTTTATGTATTTATAAACAGATATCTGTTTATTACAAGGGCGTAAGCTTCTTCTGTCTTTGATGTCTAGTAGAAGGACGTTACGCTCCATTTTATTGTTAATGGATTCTATTAACTAGCGTACTGCTTATGGTATATCATTGGCTTAGCAGTTGTGCTTAAGATTTCGGCTCATGAAGTAAGAGTTCTTCTACTTCTTGGGCTTACATTAATAGTGTTCTATTATAGATTTTTGAAGGCTGCTCATTGCGCTCAGCCATCCATTCATGAATTTTATCTCAGAAATATCGAGTCCATTTCTGGAGGCCTCTATTGTTAGGTCTATTATCTACTGCTCAGAATGTCATTCACTTAACAGTTGCTACTATAGCTAGGTAGGCTGTCTGTTTCGGCAGTGTCTCCGTTCGGCTGCCCTCTTCGCTCTGGGCTATTTGACCCAGGGCAAGAAAAAGGGGGGGGGGGAGGGTGTTCCCTTGGGTCACCTGTTTTTACTATGAAAACAAGGGGATACCTCCTCCGGAGTTAGTAATTCTGAGCTGTTTTTAGGATGGTTGTTTAGTGAGAAGTTTAAGTTTATAAAATTCATTCAAGTCTTAGTTTTTAAAGTATAGCTTTTGAATATTGCATATGTCAACGGACATGATTATGCAATTCTCACACACTTTTAGGAGTATAAGAGTCTCTATTCTCTAGACTTACTTTATTATTGGCTTACTTTAAAAATTATTAGTATAAGGATTATTGGATATTAATAGAGTACATGGATGTATGAAGCTCAATTTTTGGAAGGTGTTGTATCTTTCTAATTTATCATAAATAAGAAAGATACATGTAAGGCCTATTACTTCTTTTCCCTACAGGGGATGACTCTATTTTATTTTATTGAGCGTATTCCATTTTGCTCTATGTCCTTGGCCCTCCAGCCTTTTTACTATTCAGCTATGTCTGGGTCATTGGTACAGTATAAAAATGTTAAAAAATTTATAGTAATTTATATATTTTTTATACTTACCAATGACCCAGACGGGGATGGCCCTCCCAGGAGTTGGGAACTCTTGCCTCCCCGCTGAGTACATAGCGCTTACCAGGCACTGGTTATTAGAATGATAAATGGCGCCAATTTCGGAACGTCCTTGACACTGCGCATGCGCAGTGGGGGCGAGGTGTGGAGGGCCTCTCTGGACATGTTTTCTTTAGTTTTAGATGCAAATTTTGGGGATTGGGGGGCAAAATTTGTGTTTGGCCCTATATTTTAAGAGTTAGCACCAGCTATGTCTGGGTCATTGGTAAGTATAAAAAATATATAAATTACTATAAATTTTTTAACATTCAATTAACAGAGTTATTCAGTTAAGAGATATCCAGTTAAGTGCACTCCACTGTAATAACCCTTTACCCAATGCACATGATATCAAAATATGATATTTTTATACTGTACCAATGACCCAGACATAGCTGGTGCTAACTCTTAAAATATAGGGCCAAACACAAATTTTGCCCCCCAATCCCCAAAATTTGCATCTAAAACTAAAGAAAACATGTCCTGAAAGGCCCTCCACACCTCGCCCCCACTGCGCATGCGCAGTGTCAAGGACGTTCCGAAATTGGCGCCATTTATCATTCTAAGTTTGGCCCTTCATCAGTTAACATCTGACTGATCTTTGTGCTTTTAAATCTCAGTTTAAATGATGCCAGACACATAAATATTAGTGAAATGTTGATTCTAAGGAGGATAGAAAAGGAGGAGAGGAAAAGAATGTGTGACAGAATATTATCAGGGCTGTAACTTAAAATTTTTTAATGAAATTATGTTAAGTTACCTATTTTCAAGGCAGCAGCCATTTTGTTGTCATTCTGATTATTTAGTTACACTGTTTTTTCAAGTGTTTTTCCTCTCTCCCTGTCCTTTAAGTTCCCCCTTGCTATTCTCCCATGCTTTTGGCATAGTTTCTGTAATTATTATTACTAAAATTTCTTGGGAGTTTTAGCTTAATAACAGAATGAATTCTGTTCTTTCCCCATGTTTACGTCTTCACCTACGGGTGGTTAGGCGTTGTGTTCTGCATCTACCATCTGATGTTCTGCAGTTTCTTCCCTGGAAGTCTCTGTTTTGCATCAGATGGTGTATTTTTGGTAACTGATTTCGGGCCTGGGTGCCTGGAGTCTTATTTTAGTGTTTTTACACTCATTGTTTACATTTACAACAGCCCTCTGTGTGAGGGGGGGATTTCTAAATAATAATATCTTTATGTTATTTTAATCATAACTAGATACATTATTATTGTCCGTAAGTGTTGAATAAATTGTTTAAAATATTTTTAAAATTTTTGTCCACACTTAGGCTTGGGATCCATTGGGGCTCAACGTTACTTTTCAGAAACTTGGGCTGTTCTGAAAAAATATTTTTTCAAAATATTTTGATTTCAATTATTTTTTCTATATTAATGGATCATATTATTATTATGTATTTTGATTGCCAGGGGTTAGTGCGAGTACCAGGACTTGTTTTCTTTTCACATTGAAAGGATATTGATCAATTGTTTAAGAGGAAGTCTTCCTCTGACCTTATTATCATTCTATATGTGGTCAGTGTACTCGCATTAACTCCTGTTCTGTATCGTATGATTTCGATGACAATATGGGAAGCGTATGTCACGGTATGTTGTTGGGGATTTGGACACTCCGGTCCTTTCCCCGCAGGGTCACTCTACTTTATCAATTTCTATTTCAGACGATCAAGATTAGGGTGATGTATCTGTGATGTCTTCCAACAGTGTGCCTCCGTCGTCACAATTAATGAAGGGCTAGCGGAAAAGTGCTCATGTAATACGCCAATTGCCTAAGAGGACCCTAGTAGGTTCGACGGCCTTTGACGTCCGCTAGCTCGCCCGGTGTAGCGTCCATTCACCGAATGGTTCGGCAGCCGGGTTCGTCCGTTGCGGTCTAGAAGGAATTTTGGGGTGATGCGAGCACTATAAAATTAACTTAATGCACACCCAGTGACGGCGGATCGGAGGGAGAACGGAGGAAGCCTTTTAGTCCGGTTCATAGCTCGTTCCGGTCCATCCGGACGGCAAGCGAGAGAGGCCCCTCTCTCGTTCAACAACATCTGGCCCCAGATGTTGTGGTACAATGTGTCGTTAGCGGAGCATACGTCCGTCGCTCGGGACGCTCCGTTGTATAGGCAGTCCGCTGAGACTGCTAAGGCTTCCTCTTCTCGTCAGCGCACACGACCGCACCTTGGCTGCGTGACCGCCGATATATTACCAGCTTCGCCGATCAAGGATTCTTCGGCGACCAGGTCACACCATCCGGCAGCCAGGGATTCGAGACCGATGGACTCCGGACGTTCGCATAGGAAGTATGCGGGAGCCATCTGATGCGGAGCTGCCCTCGGCGAAGCACCGATAGACTGCGCCTCCGCAGGTCTCGACGCCGGACATTCTTGTGCACATAGCACAGCTTATCGCAGCATCCCAGCAGCCGACAGAAACGGTGTCGGATCGAGAATTATCCGACAGCGCTGGGTCGGTAGCCGGGGACTCGAGGCCTGCAGACTCCGGACGTTCGCATAGGAAGTGTGCGGGAGTCAACGTACACGGAGCTTCCAGCGGCAATGCATCGTAAGTCCGCTACTGCACAGGCCTCGGGAACGGACATGCTTTCCTTAATAGCACAGTTTATCGCAGCATCCCAGCATCAACTGAATCTGTCGCATATATTTTATCCGACGATGCTGGGCCGGGACGCTCCGCGGAAGCGGGTACGGACGTCCGAAAGTTTCATCCGGTCCGACGGGATACCGAAAGGGATTCGGTGGATTTCAAGCTTTCCCTTTCGGAACAACATATGCTGCGATGCCGGATAAGAAACTGATAGCGTCGGTGGACTTAGAAATTTTTGGTTCGGTTCAGGGACATCGTCCCTCAGTTCCGACATAGTCCAATAATGTCACACAAACTTTCGAATTATTGAACGACGCTATATATATTATTATTTTATGCTTGCTATCCAAGCATTTCTGGTTTCTTGTTCGAAGAGTTATGGAGATGTCTTTCAAAAGTGTGCCTCTGTCGTCATAGTTAATGAAGAGTTAGCGGCAATAAGTGCTCATGGAATATGTCTATCGCTTACGGAGTGACATTCGCTAGCTCACCCGGTGTAGCGTACATTCATCGAATGGTTCGGCTGCCGGGTTCGTCCGTTGCGGTCTAGGAAGGAGATTTGGGTGATGCGAGCACTTTAATTACTTTAGTACTCACCCAGTGACGGCAGATTGAGGATAGATCGGAGGAAGCCAACAACATAGGGGACCGCATGTTGTGGTTCAGATATTTTACATTCGGAGCATATGTCCGTTGCTCGGGACGCTCCGTTATATTGACAGTCCGAGAGACTGTCTTTAATGCTTCCTCATCCTCACAGCAGGGCACACGACCGCACATTGGCTACGTGACCTCGAGTATCCGATCAGTTTCGGCATTCAGTGATTCCACAGCGAATAGGTCGCGCCATCCGGTAGCCAAGGGACACGAGGCCTATACACCCCGTTCGCTCGCATATTGGAAGTATGCACGGGGTAACGATCTCGGAGCTTCCTGCGGCAATGCATCGTAAGACCGCTGCTCCTCAGGCCTCAGTGACGGACGTGCTATCCGAGTTAGCACAGTTGTTTCGCAGCATCCCAGCAATTGACGGTTTCTCGGTCGAATCAGGAATTATCCGACGGCGCTGGGTCGGTGCGGTCCGCGGTTGCATCAAGCTACGGACGACCGAACGCTTTATAGGGTCCGACAGGATGGCGAAAGGGATTCGAAAGATTTCGAGTTTTCCCTTTAGTAGTATCGGAAGATGCCTTTCATATCTTCTGGCATTTCTTCCAGTGATTATTTTTCGGACTTCATTGCTGCGATCTTGGATAAGAGACTTATAGCGTCATTGGACTCGGATTTTTCGATCGGTACAGGGACTTTGTCTCTGACTTACCGACGCAGTCCAATATTGTCATTACAACATGTGTTTTATTTTTCGACGCTATATATTATATATATATATATACAAGCCTGCTACTAAGCATGATAGTTTAGTTTCTTGTCCGCGTGGCTCATTTCTGCCATTTTATCTTTTTTACATATAGTTTATTTTGGCAGAGCAGGGCATACCGAGAGTTCATATGCGTCTAGACGGTGTGATTAAAGACTGCATATATTCTTTTTCGCCGTTTATGTCTTTTCCAATTTCAATGTTGGGAACGACATTATGTATAGTAGACTTAACTTAGACGCTTTATTATACGTAATCCGCCTTACTGAGGCGTTATCATTACGTCTTCAAGAAAAGATTTACGGGATATTATTCTCAATGTAATTTCTTTTGAGGGCAGTAGTTTGTTCACGTATAACTCCGCCCTTCAGTGGCTGATTGGAGTTGGTTAGACGTGATGCAGCCCTAGCTACATCCACGCGTGGATAGTAGGTTAAGAACTCTCTCAGAGTCGCTTCGTTCTCGGAGGAGCTTCTCTTCGACGGCAACTTTCCGGCAATCCATGAATTGCTTGATTTATACATTCTCTTGTCTATCTAGTGTTACAAGAGATTCAGACTGGGGCAAACATTCGGTGGTTGACTCAGAGAGTGCCGCCGCAGTTGCCGGACCCTAGTGTGGCTGTTATGACGGTTGCCAGTCAAACAGATTGGGATATATACTGATCCCTACGGATTCTAAGTGCCAGGGTCTTTGGGTTCCGCAGTCTTTTAGCTATCAGTTTAACTTCCGCGGAATAATGTTTTTTAGGCTTGCTTTATGTCATTGCATGAACATTATTCAGAAACGCATGCCCAAATTCCTGTCCTTTAATTCGACAGTAGTGGCGTATCTCCGGAACCAGGGAGGCACTCTTTCGTTTCCGTTATTCAATTTAATGGAAAGAATCCGTCTGTTGGTTATAGTACACCAAGTTCAGTTTTGGTCCGTCATATTCTGGGTCGTCTGATTGTTTTATCGCACTCCCGTTCTCTTACGGGTCGCTTGTTGCTGTCAGAATGGACTCTCAACAAACAAGTATTTAATCAGATTTGCTATCTATGGGAGCGCCCAATGATGTTTTATTTATGACACAGCTTGCTAATCAATTGCAGACGTATGTGTTGGCTTGTCCAGATCTCTGAGCTAATACTGTTAACGCTCTATTGATCTATAGGACGGAATGATAGGATACGCGTATCCTCCGGCGCTGTTGTTTTAGCAGGTATTGCTAAGATAAACAACCACAATACATTTCTGTTGATAGCATCTCTATCTTCACAGAGATCATGAGTAATTTACTCTCTTGTCTACTGTGGATCTTTACGTGAAATCTTCCTCTATGTGAGGATCTTTTTTCACTGGGTAAATCGTGTCATCTTTATCACAACCAGCAAGGTCGCAACCTTCATGTATTCCGTTGTGTGGTCCGTATTGCATTGTAAGCACTGTACTGGACGAGCTTTGGACGCGATTTCTTACTATAGGAGATCCTCTTCTTCGCTATTCTATGCGACTAAAGTGGAGGCTCTTCCGTCGTGGTGTAGGGATCATTATGTTCATATGGTTGATCCCTCCATACTACGCATTGCTAGTTTTTGGTATACTTGTTTCACAAGATCTACTGCAGCCTGTTGTTATTTAGGTTATAGGTTATGTTACCTCATACCTATGCACTCTACGATAGTTTACTATTGAGTCTTTTGTCTCTTTATCTAAGTCAGTTAGTAACTTTTTGATAAATAGACTTAGAATCTTTAGATTAAATTCCTATACGGATTTTAACTTCGGTTCTTATTTAGCTAAGTAATCATTTGAGCCTCTGGAAACAGTAGTTTTCAAATTCTGACCTTTTAGACAGTAATTCTGTTGGTTTCTCTTTTACTGTAGAGTCAGTGAGTTTCATGCACTATCGATGGATGATTTTCACTTTCATAGTTTCGGAATCAATACTTCCGTTACTATTTAGGTTGGATTGTTGCATAAGAGTTAGGCTCCTATTATCCGGAACCTATTATTTTAAGGTCCTTCCGTCTTCGTATGGGCATAGGCCTTTACTCTTTCCGGGTACAGTTTATGTATTTATAAACAGATATCTGTTTATTACAAGGGCGTAAGCTTCTTCTGTCTTTGATGTCTAGTAGAAGGACGTTACGCTCCATTTTATTGTTAATGAATTCTATTAACTAGCGTACTGCTTATGGTATATCATTGGCTTAGCAGTTGTGCTTAAGATTTCGGCTCATGAAGTAAGAGTTCTTCTACTTCTTGGGCTTACATTAATAGTGTTGCTATTATAGATTTTTGAAGGCTGCTCATTGCGCTCAGCCATCCATTCATGATTTTTATCTCAGAAATATCGAGTCCATTTCTGAAGGCCTCTATTGTTAGGTCTATTATCTACTGCTCAGAATGTCATTCACTTAACAGTTGCTACTATAGCTAGGTAGGCTGTCTGTTTCGGCAGTGTCTCCGTTCGGCTGCCCTCTTCGCTCTGGGCTATTTGACCCAGGGCAAGAAAAAGGGGGGGGGGAGGGTGTTCCCTTGGGTCACCTGTTTTTACTATGAAAACAAGGGGATACCTCCTCCGGAGTTAGTAATTCTGAGCTGTTATTGGGATGGTTGTTTAGTGAGAAGTTTAAGTTTATAAAATTCATTCAAGTCTTAGTTTTTAAAGTATAGCTTTTGAATATTGCATTTGTCAACGGACATGATTATGCAATTCTCACACACTTTTAAGAGTATAAGAGTCTCTATTCTCTAGACTTACTTTATTATTGGCTTACTTTAAAAATTATTAGTATAAGGATTATTGGATATTAATAGAGTACATGGATGTATGAAGCTCAATTTTTGGAAGGTGTTGTATCTTTCTAATTTATCATAAATAAGAAAGATACATGTAAGGCCTATTACTTCTTTTCCCTACAGGGGATGACTCTATTTTATTTTATTGAGCGTATTCCATTTTGCTCTATGTCCTTGGCCCTCCAGCCTTTTTACTATTCAGCTATGTCTGGGTCATTGGTACAGTATAAAAATGTTAAAAAATTTATAGTAATTTATATATTTTTTATACTTACCAATGACCCAGACGGGGATGGCCCTCCCAGGAGTTGGGAACTCTTGCCTCCCCGCTGAGTACATAGCGCTTACCAGGCACTGGTTATTAGAATGATAAATGGCGCCAATTTCGGAACGTCCTTGACACTGCGCATGCGCAGTGGGGGCGAGGTGTGGAGGGCCTTTCAGGACATGTTTTCTTTAGTTTTAGATGCAAATTTTGGGGATTGGGGGGCAAAATTTGTGTTTGGCCCTATATTTTAAGAGTTAGCACCAGCTATGTCTGGGTCATTGGTAAGTATAAAAAATATATAAATTACTATAAATTTTTTAACATTTTAATTATTTTCTTTTAAATTTAAAAAAACAATTTACTATATCATATGACCCTCTCACTGGAACAAGCTCAATGAGCTTGGTCTAATGTGGGGGTCACATGATATGATTTTGTTAAAATATCTTTGAAAAAATTTTTTTCAACTGCTCAACTTGTTTGTGGCTGATTCATTAGCCAAAATGGTAAAGGGAAACAAAAATTAATGGTATCTTAATGGGTTCATTAGAGAACATTCCAGATCACAAAGTTAGAATTGTGTTTGAATATTCTTGATTGATTTTGCAGTTAGGGAGAGTACTTTGTATAAACATGGGTGTTATTAAATTTTTCATTTTTCTATTTATTTTAGAAGCATAAGAGTCAAAGTCCTGAAAAAGATGAAAAACAAAGTCACAGTATCTCAAAATTGTTCAAAACCTCAAAGATCCATGAAGAAAATGATGTTCCTGAGGAGAAAATTAACACAGGAGAGCTGATAAAAGTAGAAACAGGACTAAAAATTATACTATGGCTTCTCTTGTGGGTTCTGTTCATTCACTGGCAGTTTGGGGCAGTATACTTTTGTGTGTCATTGCTGATTATTATCTATGTCACCATGAGAAGTGGATCAAGGGACAAGAGTAAGCTAAGTGCTTATTCAGTTTTTAATCCAAATTTTGAGAGACTTGATGGTACATTTACAGCTGAACAGTTTGAGAAAGAGTTGCGATTTGGAGCTGCATCTGTCAGATAACATAAGAAATCTTCAATAACATATCACCAGTGTCAAGCATGTGCTGAAATGATTAGCACATAATACAAATATTTGATATTTAATTATTTGTTTTGAAAACTTTCAAGAAATTCCCACAAAACCATATCAACATTTCGACAAGCTTGTTCCAATAAGGGATCATATGATATGATTTTCTTCGAATTTTCCAAAAAAATGTATTTTTTCAGCAACCCACTTTGTAAATTACATGGGTTGATGCCATGATTCATTAGGTGAAGGGTCAATATTGATTAACCCTGTACATACTGATGTCAAAATACCGAATATCAAGCAGCAGATTTCTCTGATGAGCTCTGTCAAACAAGAGTGAATTGGTTAAATTCTTATTGCATCATTGGAAAAATCTACTGCTTGAAATTTTGTCATCAGTGTGCGGGGGGTGAATGAACAAGTACTGGAATGGTTAAAATCTTTTTCAGGTTACATTTTTGACACTGGTTAATCACACACCCATGAAAAAAGTGTGGTATTTTTTTTGTTTTAAGGATTCAGACAAAGGGAAATGTACGGAATGTATTTTAAGCCTAAGAAAGTTAAGAATCTGTTTCTCAAGCCCTCCCACATAGTTATTAAGACTGCTGTATGCTCTCTTTTTTATAACCAATGCAAACTTAAAAAACTAAATTTGAATGCTTTATGTCTGATATTTTACCCAAGTTAATAAAATTGATACATTGTTACCTTGAGTGCAAATCGCTTTGCAATGCTTTAGCATTGCAAAACCTTCTTGCACTCAAGGGACAAAATACACCACCACCCATTCTATGTATGAGGCCTAAAACTTGAAACAAACCAAGAATATGAACTTTTGATAGAAAAGAAATAATTACAAAAATAAAAAATAAAATAAAACAAATGCCTGCCTGCATGCGATTTTACAAAAAATGGCCTGAGAAACAGAAGATCTGCTTTGTGGGGCCTTATTAGAGGTATGCTTTGCTTTCATTCAGTTTCAACACACCCACTATTTTATGCAAGATTTGCATAGGTTATATTCTACTTTTTCTTCATTGTCTGAATACACTATTTCTAAATATTTTCAACAGAAAATGTACAGAATATATTTTCTTCAAGAGTTACTTAGGTTACATTCTTTAAGACCTATATTTTATATAAGATCTGTATTTGTTATCAGGGTATATTTAAATTTTTTAAACTTGCAAAGCAGTTGCTATGCATACTGAAAAAGGTGTATAGCATTTAATGAAAATTGTGTACCAGTTTTTAAATATTAATTGTAAGGTAAGTTTGGTGCTGGTCAAAACTTGTTAATAAATTAGATAATACAATGAGACAATTTTGGTGGGGAGTGTTTTGACTAATGTCGGGAAATGTTTTAACAAATGTTGGAACTTGAAGATGCTTTGACCAACTGTTTGAGAACATTTTGGCCAATGGCAGGTGATGTTTTAATGAATTTTGTATGGGTGAGGTGGGGGGGGGGGGATGTTTGAGCACAGGATTTAACCCTTTACCCAACACACAGGATATTAAAATTTATTATTTTAGTTATTGCTTTTAAAATTAAAAAAAAAAATATCAACAAAACCATATCATGTAACCCCTCATTGGAATGTGCTTGTCGAGCTCATTCCAATGAAGGGTCACATGATATGGTTTTTGTTTAAATTTTGGGGGAATATTTAATTTTTTCAACTGCTTAATTGTGAATTATGTGGGTGGAGGTGGCAGATTTGTTGGATAAAGGGTTAAATAAAAACAACACAAACCAGTATATATTATCAATCTTTTATTCTTCAGAAACGTAATGTAAACAAACATTTGAACTACAGTACCCAGTAAAAATGTTCACCAAAAAGAGCACACAAGGTTTAAAATATGTGTGCTGAACAAGCCGTCTGTGTAGGTTTTCTTATGGTCAGGGTATTGTCGTGTTGAAGTGGTAGGCTATCAGAGACTGCGTCATGAATTGCAGTTTGTTAAAAGTGCTTTCTTGTAAAGTTGTACATCGCAAATAAACAGTACTTCACATGTAACTCATTAAGAATATTCTTTTTCAATGGTGACCATTAAAACAGGTATCACTATTCATTCATTTTACATTGCATTTATGGCCTTGTGTATCGCACGATGCAATGCAATACTGGCAACAATAATTCCCTGCATTATATTCTGCATTTTTCTCATTGTCTGAATCTTATCAGTGCTGGAAATGAACAAAATTGACGGGTGCAGTTTTAAGCTCCCGCGAAATCAAAGACGAGAGTAAATTGCTCCCGTGAAATGTTAGTATATGAATTTTCGAGGGAATACTGTCACCAAACACCAGAAACCTTAACCCTTTGAACCCAAGCAGCTGCTTCTCCAGCCAGGATTTTGATACGTCATAACATCATTAAATAGGATGGCTGTTCAGTAAATGTGTGGGGTAGACCAATCAATATTTTCAACGTGCAGCCCCAAGGCTGCACGTTAAAAATATTGATTCATCTACCCCAAATAAGGAATATGGACTCTTGTAATTGCTGCCATTGAACTGGATGGCAGATACCACCAGTGTTTAAAGGGCTAAATTTATAGGGAATTGCTGAATTATGACAGTATCTTGCCACTGGCCACAGAGTGCTGCTTTCTCAAAATAACACACACTCATATGCCCTCACAGTATATTAGTGCTTCACAATATTTTTCAACGTGTGCATTTTTTAGCTCCCGTAAAATAGAAAACATGGGTGTTGAAAGGAGCAATTGCACTTGCACCCGTCTCATTTCCAGGACTGATCTATTTCCAAATATTTCCATCAAGGTCCTGACTACATTATCACAGCTTTAAATCCAAGAATACAATGTATGTGGTCAGTTAAATTGTAGTTTTTAATCGATGTTCGGCAATCACATGATTTTTATGCCATCAGTTGACCTTTGGTAGAAGTGTTTGAACATCGGTAAATGCTGATGGTGACATAAAACATCGCGGCATCAAAATTGTCCGTATCAAAGATGCTACACTGTTAACATTTTTCCTCTGAAGTTGTATTTTATTTTGATACACACAATGACACGCTCTTGAGGTCAACAAACCAATCATCCTAACTGTACTGTAAAATTAAATAGACCTGTGAAGCTAACTGCAACCACAGGGTGTGAGACTACCGAAAATCACAACTGCACTCCAATAAACAACCGCGACTTCGGTTAAAAAATTGAGAATGCCACATGGTTTCTGATAGAAATAAAACAAATATCGAGTTACTAGAATACTCACATAATTCACTTACATGCAATATCTACACATCTGCTAGTCACTGTCAATAATTTCTATGTATATGTTTGAATGGAATTAAAAAATAAAACTGTTGTTAACTATACTTGCACCAATGACATTTTCAAGACAGTAAGCCAAGATTTGGGGCTTTCAGTATCAATACACAAAACTCATCATGATATTTATTAATATTCATGACCAGTCAACACCAGCTGTGAAGCATTGTGTAAAATGTTCATCAGTTTATCATTTGCAGTATCCTTTACTGAAGTAGATCTTGGCACTTGCTATTCATTTATAGTGTCCAACATATTTATTTTTACACATAATCGGTTTCAAATTCACAGTTGAAGTCGGATGGAAATTTGAGGTTACGATGATTTAAATGAGCGACTCTTACTTGATAAAATTTTTAAGATCGGTCGGGTTATTCAAAACACAGTTTTTTGTTTTTTTTGGCCTGACATTTTACAACATTACAAGCATAGATATGTTATAATTATTTATTCAACTGATACAATCAACAGAAGATTGATGTCAGTAGAAGATATTGCAATATAGGGTCGATCTGATAGGTATGTATGGATTGTTTCTATATGCTCAAAGACAACTGACAACCACAATCAAGTTTTTTTGCTTTAAAAAAACAAAACTGCAGTGTAAATCCTATAACCTCTCAGCTCTAAATTAAACCTATTCTATGCATTCTTGAACATACACTCCTTTTGGTTGTGACTATCTGACAACTGCACTCCAATCAGCTGATTGTGCACTCAACTAATCGGCAAGCAGATGATGGATGCAAATCCTTATCGGTTAATCATGATTTATTTGCTAACAAAATGGTTGTAACTGAATTGTTAACTGGTTAGAGGATTTTCTATTCTTTTCAGTGGATAGGTACACTGCATAGCTGTAGTTAAGATCTTTGAACATTTTTTGCAGTGCATACTTTACCCCTTGGGAACTTTTGCCAAGAACAGTACAGCTTTTAAGAAAGTGTGTCATTAGACAACATTTCCCCTTGATAATGCTAGATTATTACCATATTATTGCCAGATTGTTTAAAGGCAATATTCTTGGCATTTCTTCCACCTTACAACTTTTACTACTTTCCCAGAAAATGTAATTTGCAGGAAACAAGCTATTAATTGAAAATACATGTAGAATATGTTTTCATTTTTAGCTTAACTTGACATAGTCAAGATAAGCTATTGCCATCACGCGTGCGGAAGTCTGTTAGTCTGTGAGCCTGTGAGTGAGTCTGTGACGTCTGTGACGTCTGTTCACATTTCCTTTAGCACGGGCTACACCCCGCAGTTCTTGTCTGATCGTCACGAAATTTCATATGCAGGTTTGGGGTCATGTCTAGATGAGAACGTCCCCTTTTGGTCGCGATCGGGCAACCGGTATGGCTGCCCGAGCCCAAAACCCGAAAACTATTAGCACAGTCTACAGGTCGTATTTATGAAGGGATTTCATTGTAACTTGGTAGGATGCCTCTGTATAGTGCATAGACGAGAACGTCCCCTTTTGGGCATGATCTATCAACCGTGATGGCTGCCCAAGCCCGAAACCCAAAAACTTTTAGCACAGTCTGCAGGTCATGTTTAATGTGGAGGGATTTCATTGTAACTTGGTAGGATGACTCCTTATGATGTCTAGATGCGAATTTCCCCTTTGGGCATGATCTGCCAACCGTGATGACTGCCAGAGCCCAAAACCCGAAAACCTTTAGCACAGTCTACAGGTCATATTTATTGAGGAATTTCATTGTAACTTGGTGGCTTGACTTCATACAATGTCTAGATGAGAAAGTCCCCCTTTGGACGTGATTGGGCAACTGTGACGGCTACAGGAGCCCGAAGCCCGAAAACCTTTAGCACAGTCTAGAGGTCATATTTATGAAATGATTTCATTGTAACTTGGCAGGATGCTTCCAAATAATGTCTAGATGAGAACGTCCCATTTTGATCGCGATCATGCAGCCTTGATGGGTGCCCGAGCCCAAAAACCTTCAGCATAGGCAAAAGGTCATATTTATGGAAGGATTTCATTGTAACCTGTTAGGTTGACTCCATATAATGCCTAGATGATGACATCCCCTTTCGGTCGTGATTGGTCAGTTGTGATGGCTACAAGTGCCCGAAGCCTGAAAACCTTGAGCACAGTCTACAGGTCATATTTATGAAGGGATTTCATTGTAACTTCTTAGGATCACTCCAGATGATGCTCAGATGAGATTGTCCCCTATGGTTGCGATCATTCACCCATGATGGCTGCCCAAGCCCGAAGCCCGAAAACCTTTAGCACAGTCTACAGGTCATATTTATGAAGGGATTTCATTGTAACTTGGTAGGTTAACTTCATATAATGTCTAGATGAGAACGTGCGATCATTCACCCATGATGGCTGCCCCAGCCCGAAGCCCGAAAACCTTTAGCACAGTCTACAGGTCATATTTATGAAGGGATTTCATTGTAACTTGGTAGGTTAACTTCATATAATGTCTAGATGAGAACGTCCCTTTTTGGACATGATTGGGCAGCTGTGACGGCAAAAGGTGCCCGAAGCCCGAAAACCTTTAGCACAGTCTACAGGTCATATTTATGAGGGGATTTCATTGTAACTTGGTAGGATGATTCCAAATAATGTCTAGATGAGAACGTCTCCTTTTGATCGCGATCATTCAGCCTTGATGGATGCCCGAGCCCAAAAACCTTTAGCATAGGTAAAAGGTCATATTTATGGAAGGATTTCATTGTAACCTATTACGTTGACTCCATATAATGCCTAGATGATGACATCCCCTTTCGGTCGTGATTGGTCAGTTGTGATGGCTACAAGTGCCCAAAGCCCGAAAACCTTGAGCACAGTCTACAGGTCATATTTATGAAGGGATTTCATTATAACTTCTTAGGATCACTCCAGATGATGCTCAGATGAGATTGTCCCCTATGGTTGCGATCATTCACTCATGATGGCTGCCCAAGCCCGAAGCCCGAAAACCTTTAGCACAGTCTACAGGTCATATTTATGAAGGGATTTCATTGTAACTTGGTAGGTTAACTTCATATAATGTCTAGATGAGAACGTGCGACCATTCACCCATGATGGCTGCCCGAGCCCGAAGCCCGAAAACCTTTAGCACAGTCTACAGGTCATATTTATGAAGGGATTTCATTGTAACTTGGTAGGTTAACTTCATATAATGTCTAGATGAGAACGTCCCCTTTTGGACATGATTGGGCAACTGTGACGGCTAAAGGTGCCCGAAGCCCGAAAACCTTTAGCACAGTCTACAGGTCATATTTATGAGGGGATTTCATTGTAACTTGGTAGGATGACTCCAAATAATGTCTAGATGAGAACGTCCCCTTTTGATCGCGATCATTCAGCCTTGATGGGTGCTCGAGCCCAAAAACCTTTAGCATAGGTAAAAGGTCATATTTATGGAAGGATTTCATTGTAACCTATTAGGTTGACTCCATATAATGCCTAGATGATGACATCCCCTTTTGGTCGTAATTGGTCAGCTGTGTTGGCTACAAGTGCCCGAAGCCCAAAAACCTTGACCACAGTCTACAGGCCATATTTATGAAGGGATTTTATTGTAACTTCATAGGATCATTCCAGATGATGCCCAGATGAGATTGTCCCCTTTGGTTGCGATTATTCAACCATGATGGCTGCCCGAACCCGAAGCCGGAAAACCTTAAGCACAGTCTACAAGTCATATTTGTGAAGGGATTTCATTGTAACTTGGTAGGTTGACTTCATATAATGCCTAGATGAGAACGTCCCCTTTTGGACATGTTTGGGCAACTTTGATGGCTAAAGGTGCCCGAAGCCCAAAAACCTTTAGCACTGTCTGCAGGTCATATTTATGAAGGGATTTCATTGTAACTTGGTAGGTTGACTCCAAATAAGGTCAAGATGAGAACGTCCCATTTTGGCCGTGATCATTCAGCCTTGATGGGTGCCCGAGCCCAAAAACCTTTAGCATAGGCAAAAGTTTATATTTATAGAAGGATTTCATTGTAACATTGTTAGGTTGACTCCATATAATGCCTAGATGATGACATCCCCTTTTGGTCGTGATTGGTCAACTGTGATGGCTACAGGTGCCCGAAGCCCGAAAACCTTGAACACAGTCTACAGGTCATATTTATGAAGGGATTTCATTGTAACTTCGCAGGATCACTCCAGATGATGCCCAGATGAGATTGTCCCCTTTGGTTGCGATCATTCAACCATGATGGCTGCCCGAGCCCGAAGCCCAAAAACCTTTAGCACAGTCTAAGGTCATATTTATGAAGGGATTTCATTGTAACTTGGTAGGTTGACTTCATATAATGCCTAGATGAGAACGTCCCCTATTGGGCACGAGTGGGCAACTGTGACGGCTTCAGGGGCCCAAAGCCCGAAAACCTTTAGAACAGTCTACAGGTCATAATTATGAAGGGATTTTATTGTAGCTTGGTAGGATGACTCCAAGAACGTCCCCTTTTGGTCACGATCATTCAGCCTTGATGGCAGCCCGAGCCCAAAAACCTTTAGCATGTCTGTAGGTCGTATTTATGGAAGGATTTCATTGTAACTTGTTAGGTTGACTCCATATAATGCCTAGATGATGACATCCCCTTTTGGTCGTGGTTGGTCAACTGTGATGTCTACAGGAGCCTGAAGCCCGAAAACCTTTAGCACAGTCTACAGGTCGTATTTGTGGAGGGATTTCATTGTAACTTGGTAGGTTGACTTCATATAATGTCTAGATGAGAACGTCCACTTTGGACGCAATTGGGAAACTGACGGCTACAGGGGCCCGAAGCCCGAAAACCTTTAGCACAGTCTACAGGCCATATTTATGAAGGGATTTTAATGTAACTTGATAGGATGACTCATTTTGGAATAATTTCATTGTAATTTTGTTGATATATGTTAACTGTGAGGGCCACATATATTAACTGTGAGGTCATATTAACCCACCACTCAGATCTTTAGTACAGTGTACACCTCATATTATTTTTATCATAAACATAGCATACAGGGAACAGAAATGAACATATTCCCAATTATCACAATTCTTGTCTTATTTCATAATCCTTTCATAAGCATTGAACATTATCCTTTTCATCAAACACAACACACAAGTTAAGCTACAGTGTCATTGACACTTTCATTGGAATTCACTTTAACCCTTTACCCAACATAATGGCCAAAATCAGCAAGCTCTATTCTAAAAAATCGCCAATTACTTTTTCATTTTTTGTCTCAAAAACATAGGTTATGACCCCTCATTGGAAAAATGAAAAATTAGTTATTCAAGAATTTTTTTTGCAAGTGTCGTCTGCTTTTCATGTTAGGTAAAGGGTTAAAAATATTTCCATAATCCGCTATAAGTATTTCCATTAGTTCCAGTGTACAGGGTTAGTCGCTCTTTTGTTCCTGGTTTTAAATTAGATCATCTCTATTACATGTATGTTACTAACCCTGTGCATTGCACAGCCTTAGTGAGTGTACATTTTCATTAAGTATGTGATATGGTAGTTACCAATTTTTATAACCACGAAGTGTGACTACTCCTGTGCATTGCAGCTTCCATCCTTCCTTCTTTCCATCTGTTCAAAAGTTTGTTGATGAGCAGCAGTTATTGGAATTTTGATTCACTTTATACTAACAGTGGATAAGCACCATCCTTCATCAAAAAACTAAAGGAGTTATTACCCTTTGTTTGTTGAATTTTGCTTGAAATTCCATTGTTTATCCAATAACTTCAACAGTAGATTTCAGGTTTCCATAAAACCTGATTGGCTGCTTTATATTAACATTGCTTGGATGAGTTAAAAACCATTGGGAATTCAAAAAAGATTGAGAGTTATTTCCCTTCATTTGTTGAACTGTACATTGAACAGTAAATATCTGACGTCAATAAATTTTGATATCATGCTTTCTGTTCGTAATGTCTTACACAAGTTAAAATATTACAATGACTTCTTTAAAATTGAGGGAGTTATTGCCCTTTGTTGGTTCTGCTTTACATAAATTTGTAAATTTTATGTGGTTACTTGAAAAGTAAACAACAAATTACAATAAATTTGTATATGCTGCTATGTATTAACATTCTCTTGGATGAGATTGAAGATCATGAAAATTTGTTGAAAATTAATAGAGTTATTGCCGTTTGTGTATTCCATTTTACTTTGATTTTTTATGTGTATGTGATAACTTGGCATGATAATTTTGACCAGATTGATCCAATCAAAATTCTATGATCACTTTTTCTATCACAGTACAAAATTCAGTTAACTAGTATCTAATTAACTCATTAACTAATGTAACCGACGAAACCAGCCAGTGCCATTGTCGAACACCACCATTCAGTTATATTACTTTTTTCATTTTGAAAACATAACTTGTCATCCTCAATGGAATAACCTCATCGAGCTTGTTCCAAAGGGGTGTCATAAACTTATGTTTTGTGGCAGAAAATGAAAATTTTTAGTTTTCAAGAAATGTTTTTGTAAGTATCATCAGCAATTCGTGTCGGATAAAGGGCTAAGTGAGGAGCCCTCCTATTTTAGATGGCAGAATGGCAGCAATGTACTGTGGGTTCAGATTTCAGGAAGAGTCATTGGTTACCCACCAAATCTTCTTGGTAACCACCAACAATCAGGTTTGTGTGAGTGATTAATAGCACTGGAGTCCATAACCCACAAATGTAATATACTACACCAGCTGTTGATTCTGTTCCAATTATATTACATCACAGTTACTTTTGAAAATTTGTTTATTACATTACATTTCAATTACTTTAACATGGAATTAAGTGAGAGAAGCATCGATTTTTAAAGAAATATTTATATCACCTTCTATGGTCTGTTTACTTTCTTGCCTGACAATTATTTTGTGTCTAAGCATTTCAGTGGCCAACATGAATTCCAGCATTTTCAACAGGAATGCATAATGACCAATCAAATGCATTCTTATGTGTTGTAAGCCAGATTTCACACACGGTTTTCCTTACACATATCTCAAAGCTTGTATTTTATCAGATGATGGTGAATACATGCAAGTTTCATGGTATAATAGTTTTTCATCATTTCCAATTACATAAGGCAGTTGGTACTTACCTTTCCATGGGAGCCTCCCATTGTTTGGTCTGGAATGGGAGTAGCATCTTCCTCTACCTGTGTACTCTTAAAGGTGAAAGCCTGTTATATGTCCTATTGTCAGTATATGTACATGCTATTGCAAGTTCATTATTGAGACATTTCTGTTGTTAACTGTTTACCTAATGACTGGCCGCATCTGGTCAGAAAAGTTACAAATGATTTTTTTTTTAAATTTCAACAAAGCCATATCATCTGACTCCCTAATTGGAAAGAGCTCATTAGTGTTTAAACAATTCTGGAGTCAGTTAGTTGAGTCGAAGTTGACTAGTCAGCACCCCACTTTCTGCTGCCAAGATTTATGTAGCAGTACTTCTGCAGTTGACTATTTTTGTCTACTTGTGCACATGACATATATGATGGGCTATATTTGGATTATATGCTGGTGGTAAGTTATTAACAAACATTGATTTCATTAGACACTTGTGTATAAGATTAATGATTCAGTTCAAGGTACAACAGTGTGCAATATTTCAAAAATGATCTTTCACGTGCTTTGGAGATGGCTAACCGAACGATCGGTTATGTAAAAATTCTTGGGAAACTGCTTTTTTATAATTAACAAATATTCATATATTGCGTAGAATTGAAATATATGTGGCCTCTCAAGGCAAAAGTCTTAAAATCTATCAAGACACAAGAAAGGCTGGTTGAGTGCCAGAAGGCCATATTTAGGCTTTATTCTGAATTGTAGGTACCCAAAGTTAAAGTTAAAGGCTTCATATTCTGTGAATGTCCTTCTTATTCTCTTGGAAGTAAAATTACTTCATTTCCATCGATTTGCATTGTTACAATTAATGGGAGAGTGCCTACAGGCACTCTCCCATAAATTGTAACAAGACAAAAATGTGTGAACAAATCTTAGCACTCTACCAGTTAAGTTACACACACTTTACCATTCAAGATGCAACTTTTGGCTCTTCGCGTAGATTTAAATTTACATAATCACGATGCTAACGAAACGAGTGTTCTCGTCAAATTTTGTACACTGGTACAATCAACCATAGATGTGGGAAAGTATGCAAGTAATGAAACCTGGTGTAATCATCAACTTTTCATTGTGTCGATCACATTTGTAATAAATTAAATGATCTGGGAATCTCTCTATAATAAACATTTTATTGCATGGAGACAAGTTCAAATAACTCTTCTGAACACAGAATTGAGGCATGGTCAGTGTAACCACTGTCAGTGAGTTCACAGGAGCCGATGCAACAGTTAACATTCACGTCTACTTTCATCTCAAAGTCTGCGTCAGTTATCTCATTATTGGTGTTGTTGATTTCTGGCTCTGAACAGATCAACTGACAATCGTTTTAAGTCTACGTAGTAGAACCTGCATGAGAATTTTGTTACATTGTAATGTTTTTATAAATACTACATGATCTGACTAGTCGACACAGAAATCCAGAGTCGATGTTGAACTATATCAGCATCGACAACAACTAGTTGACTAATCATTTCAACATTATCCCTTTACCCAACTTAATGGCAAAAACCGGCCGGCACTATTCACAAAAATCACCATCCAATTTTCATTATTCTTTTCACTTTTTTCCTCAAAAACATAGCTTATGACCCCTCATTGGAACGAGCTCAATGAGCTCGTTCAAATGAGGGGTCATAAGCTATGTTTTTGACTCAAAAAATGAAAAAAATTAGTTATTCAAGAATTTTATTTGCAAGTGTCATCTGCCTTTGTGTTAGGTGAAGGGTTATATCAGCATCGACAACGACTAGTCGATTAATTGTTTCAACATTATAGCATATCAAGCTCATTGCTATAAGGTGTAACATGATATAGTTTTGTTGACATTTTATGAACAATTTGAAAAAAGGATTAAAATAAGAAATTTTGATATCGTGTTTTGGGGTAAAGAATTAATTATCATGTTAATTGTTTGCATACATAGTACCAGTAGGAATAAATTGTCAGATAATTGTGATAAAATTTATTCCTACTTTTCACTTCACTGATTTGGGTCAATTCCAGTCTCCAGTATTTATTGTTGGAATGCTCTCTTGAGAATGGATGATGGTAGTGTTATCAGTGAAGGAAAAAGAAGGGAAAACTTTTTTTGTGTCTCTTATTGTGGTGTTTAGTATTGTGAAAGAATATGAAGTTTATTGTGAAGATCTGTTAATTTTAATTTTTAATTTTTAATTCAGTGATTTTTTCTGAGGTTTTGTTTTTGGTTGCTTTTTTCTTTATTGTTTATGGTACATGTGTGTGTAGTCTGTTTTCTTTATAATGTTGTTCAATGGAATTCAGGTTTAGTGATATTTTGGCATTTGTAGAACAGTTATGTCTCCACTTCTGTGACAAATTTTCTTTCAGATTTTCTTACTTTATTGTTTTCTTTTTTGTAGTGTTTTATTGTAACTCCTTTCTTTCTCTCATGATAAAAGAATTTTGAAAAAAATGTCAAGGCAGCAAATGAGAAAAGTAATCTTGGCATACAGCATTTTTGCCATTCACTAAAAATATTTCCAATTATTTGAGTGAAATATTTTTTTCAAGGTAACATTTTTATTACAATTTGTTGATATATTCTGCTTGTGTTTGTTGTGAAATAATTACAGAGTTTTCATCCAATCTGAAAATAGACATTTAACCTAATGAACCAGAAGAATGTGTTCGGTATTATACACACAGTTTCTATTCAAATTTTATTTTGTTAATTTTTCTCCAAACTGTAAGGATGATCAAACTTTAACTTGTAAGGACCCATTTCCAACTTTGAAAGCTTTAAAGTCCCAGAGCAAGTGCTGCAGCATATACTAAAGAGGAAATCCTGCAGACAACAGTAGTTTTGACCCTGGAAGTCATTTTTTAGGCAGCCAAGACTTGACAAGATATCACTGCTGTGCCACTAGACTTTCTTGCCGTGGTGTGTTCGGAATTCTGAAAAAACTCCAGAGGCTCTTAAGCCTTTACCCAATGAAGTGGTTGCATCTACTTGCATCATTTACAAATTGAGCAGTTGAAGAAATATTATTTTTCAAAAAATAGCAACAAAACTATATCATGTGACCCCTCATTGGAACGAGCTTGTCAAGCTCATTTCTGTGAGGGGTCACATCATATGGTTTTATTGATATTTTTTTAAATTTGAAAAAAAATAATTAAATTAGTAAATTTTGTTATGCCTTGGCGAAAGGGTTAATTGTTTGAGTGAAAGAAGCCCATTTTTAATCTTTAATAAAATGTAAAGATTCCATGATGAAGTTTCATCTTGTTACCATGTGTTTCATTTTCAGCTAGAAGGAAATTATGTTTTAAGTAAAGTGTTGGTTTGATATAATTTATTAGAGAGTGCCTATAGGCACTCTCCTATGAACTGTAACAAAACAGTAGAGGAGATCAGCATTCCTCATATTGGGTCATGTGGGGGGGGGGGGGGGGGGGGGGCGGTGGGGCATATGTCACCTTTGTTTCCAAAACAAATTGCACAAAGTCTGACATAGATTATTTAACCCCTATCACTCTGGTGATGAGACAGAATTTTCTCCAATCACTTTGTTTTTCTCTAATTTAACTATGAATTTAACCAATTATATTTTGTTTGACAGAGTTCACTGAGCTCTGCCAAACAAGGTATATTTGATTAAATATCAAACTGCATTATGGTAAATATTTCCTGCTGATAACTTTGCCATTTTGACATCAGAGTGCAGAGGGTTAACCCTTTACCTAAGATGAAATGCAGATGACACTTGCAAACAAAATTTTGAATAACTTATTTATTTTCATTTTTTGTCTCAAAAACATAGGTTTATGACCTCTTATTGGGACAAGCTCATTCCAAAGAGGGGTCATAACCTATGTTTTTGAGACAAAAATGAAAAAAATAGTAAAAATTAATTGGCAATTTTTGTGAATAGCGTTTGGCCAGTTTTGGCCATTACGTTGGGTAAAGTGTTAACAGGCACAATCCTGATTAAAAAAAGGCAGACATGAATTCCACTCAGTGTCAAATAAATAGATATTTGTATATTACGTGCTTGATCATGTGTGTTAAAATTAATTTTTATACAGTGGAGCCCACTTAATTGGATATCTTTTAATTGTATATCCCTGTTAATTGAATATAATTTTCAAACACAAAACCATTTACCATACCTTCAGTACAAATTTGATCTGTTAATTGCATATGGGTTGTAGAGTACACTCCTGTTAATTGTATATAAATTTTTGTAATATGTCAAAAAAATTACTGTGGCAAGCACCAAATTCCCCTTATTTATCAACATTTTTGGCCTCACTACATCCAATACAAGCATTTATTCTATTATGTCTTGTTTGACAGAGCTCCATGAGCTCTGTCAAGCAAGATATAATAGAATAAATGCTCAGTTTACCTCCAGAACACAAGAAACTGACCAAATCCCTGTTAATTGTATACTCCTGTTAATTGAATAATTTTCACTGGCAAAGTGGATATTCAAATAAGAGGATTCTACTGTAGTAAGTATCAGTTGTAATAGTAATAATATGGTTATTCCAAGTTGAAAACAAAACTTCAAGTCAAGAACACATTGAAATGTGATTGCATACAGTCTGAATCATGTTGCATTTTTTCATTGCTTTGCAAAGTGAAACTCAGCTACCATTTCGAAAGTTCAACATTCAAAGTGCATTGATATAAATAAAGTATTGTCAATACATGTGCCACAGGAGTTTGCATAGTTGAGGCTTTTGTGAGGAAATGAGTGACTTGTAATGATATTGACAATGTCCACCATTGTCGGCTCCCTGTTTTGCTTCACACATTGTTTTTGAAACAAATGTGATGTGTGCCCACCCACATATGACCCAACATGGGGAATGAGGATACAGTCTACTATTAAAGAGAAAATATACCATTGATTTAAAAAAAAAACATGGACTCGCAGATTTTGCTTACATGTGAAAGAGCATGTTAAAAAACCACTGTGTGCAAAGTGTTGGGCATCAGAATCAACAAGAAATTACTAAATTCTGTGATTAAAAAATGTTCATGGAGATGAATTTGCCGAGGGTACGACATTGCGAAGATATAAATGAATATAAATGAATTGAATTTGCCCAAAGTCATCGAATGTAAACAGAAAACTCTGTGTTATAATTTTGGATACACATGGAAATAATTGGAACCTTTAGCTGTGTTCCAATTATTTGATTGCTACAAACAACAACTGTGCATTATGTTAGCACTAACTGTGCATTATCAATCAAAAAATTTATACTATTTCACATGAAGTGCAGTTATGGTTTCAATAAAACCCGCTGAACGAGTATTGACAACACCGAACTGAAATAGTTTTCATGGTTGCATATGCTATAAATAGAAACAGGTACCTTTTGCACGATCTGCATTGGCAAGCGAGCTGGTTTTCTTGGTTGCTGGTCTGAGACTCTGGAATGCATTGCCCCCACATCTTCACCACAACCAAGTTTACTTGTTTTCAAGAAACAGCTTAAAACTGATCTATTCAAATCCTTTATTTCATAGCTTATGAAGGCATTTTATGGCACCTTTGGTGGTTTCACACTCTATAAAATTAATTATTATTATTATTATACAATCAATTTTGTCTTTCTCTGAGACCTAATTTTGACGAATATGGAAAATTGCCTGTGTCACACATTTCTGTGAGTGATCGGGCAACAGGATCAGATCAGGATGAAAAACTATGCTATAGTATGTTGATAAAGCCAGTAAACTATCAACTTCAAGTTAATTTTTATTTAATCGATACAAGCACTTTCATACGAATTATATATGAAACATAAGAGTACTTTGCATAATGAACCTTGTGGTATTGTCATATGGTCAACTTCTTTTTTCCAAATTCATGGCATATTGCCCTATTAACCCTTCATCTAACACAAAAGGCAGACGACACTTGCAAATAAAATTCTTGAATAACTAAAACATTTTTATTTTTAACAAATGAGCTCGTTCCAATGAGGGAACATAAGCTATGTTTTTGAGACAAAATTGAAAAAAATAATGAAAATTGAATGGTGTTTTTTGTAAATACATGTAATGCAGGCCGGTTTTTACCACTATGTTGGTTAAAGGGTTAACCCTTAAAGGCCTTGAGATTTTTTATACATTTTTTGCTATCCTTTGACAGTCTACATCCTGGTGATTTGAAGTTGTTTCTAGGCAAGTCTTGGCTGCCTGCCACAGTATTCGTACTGTATGTTGCATATTTTCACCAGAGACCGCATGTTGGGGCACCTGTTCTATTGCAAGAAAAGTGGTTAAAATTCGAGATGGGCCTTTACGGGTTAATGATTAAGAAATCCCGACCTTCAAAAATAATGTAGCAGTCTACCAGTTAAAGGTTGGACAAGCTCATTGGGCCTGTTTCTTCTGCAAATATTCTTCTTTGCCTATGGAGTTTGTGGTAAAAAAAAAATGTTTTGATTCTCAGGCAATCCCTTATTGGACACTTTTATTGCCTTGCAGTATCTTCCATTATTACCACAAAAACAGGAGACTCAAAACTTTTTACATTTTTAGCTCAACTTTGACGAAGTCAAATTTGAGCTATTGTCATGGCCCGTCGTCCGTCTGTCTGTCCGTCCGTCCGTCTGTCCGTACGTCAACAATTGGCTATGGCTCGGGCTAGAGGTCGTATTTATGAACCGATCTTTACGAAACTTCTTGTGTACCTTTGTTATGACCCTGGGACGGGAACGAGTGTTTTTAGGTGTGGTCTGAAATTCAAGATGGCTGCCAGTGGCCATTTTGTACCGATGATGCAAAAATCAGTTTTTTGTACAGAACTTCTGTATGAAAGTTCTGATTTGAATAAATTTTTGTATAAATGTTTAGTACCATGGGAAACATCACATATAATACGGGTTTTTTTCTCGTGCGTAAATTATGCAAATTAGACTGACTTTGATTTATTTAGTGTTACTTTCAGAGCTGTAAGTGCCAAGCTGCTATGGCTCTGGCTAGAGGCCGTATTTATGAACCGATCTTTACGAAACTTCTTGGGTACCTTTGTTATGACCGTGGGACGAGAACGAGTGTTTTGGGGTTTGGTCCGAAATTCAAGATGGCTTCCAGCCACCATTTTGTACCGACGATGCAGAAATCTGTTTTTTGTACAGAACTTCCATATGAAAGCTATGATTTGAATAATTTTTTGTATGAATGTTTAGTACCATGGGATACATCACATATAATACTGTTTTTTTTTCTCGTGCGTAAATTATGCAAATTAGACTAACTTTGATGTTTTTTGGTGTTACTTTCAGCACTGTAAGTGCAAATGCCAATACGGCTCGGGCTAGAGGCCATATTTATGAACCGATCTTTACGAAATTCCTTGGGTACCTTTGTTATCACCATGGGACGAGAACGAGTGTTTTGGGGTCCGGTCCGAAATTCAAGATGGCCGATGGCAGCCATTTTGTTCAAATTTTGGTGCAATCAGAACTTTCATATGAAAGCGCTGATTTGAATAATTTTTTGTGTGAATGTTTAGTACCATGGGATACGTCACATATAATACGGGTTTTTTTCTCGTGCAGAAATTATGCAAATTAGATGAACTTCAATTTTTTCAGTGCTACTTACACACAGTAAGTACACATGTCAATACGGCTCGGGCTAGAGTCTGTATTTATGAACCGATCTTCACGAAACGTCTTGGGTACCTTTGTTATCACCTTGAGACGAGAACGAGTGTTTCTGGGTGCGGTCCAAAATTCAAGATGGTTGCCAGTGGCCATTTTGTACCGAAATTAGGTCTAATCAGTTTTTAGCTCACCTGAGCAAAGCTCAGGATGAGCTTTACTGATCACTTTCCGTCCGTCGTCGTCGTTGGGCGTCAACAATCATCTCCTCCCAAACCACTAGGCCAATTTTAATAAAATTTTGTGGGATTGATCATTGGGTGGAACACTCGAAGAATTGTGTTCGAAATCTCCGTCGCCCATCTAATATGGCTGCCTTGGCTGCTGATTGGCAAAAACACATTAAAATCTTCTTCTTCAGAACCGCTGGATCAATTTGAATAAAATTTGCTGGGGATAACCAGTGGGTGGTCCTCTCTCAGAATTGTGTTCGGTTTGTCCGCCTGCCATCCAACGTGGCTGCCACAGCTTCTGATTGGCTGACGCTCCACCCCTAAATTTCTATTTTTTGAATCAAGAGATCGATTTGAACCAAATTTTTTTTGAGGACTTATTGGGTCATAAGTATCTAATTTATGCCAAAAAAAATTTTCACGTAGCCCCATGGGAACCTCAGGAGCTAAAAATAGAAAAAATTAAAATTGCTCATATCTCCAAAACTGCACGGCTCAGAAACTTTTTATTTGCTGTGCAGCTTGCTTATGAGCAATGGAAAGGAATGGTAGAAAAAAATCGCTAACGGTTTTTTTCTAAGGTACTTTCTTGGGACTCTGAAAAAGTGCTGACTCGGCACTTTTTAACACTGAAGGTAATGCAAAAACATTAAAAACTCTTATTCTCGCGTCAACAATCATCTCCTCCCAAACCACTAGGCCAATTTTAATAAAATTTTGTGGGATTGATCATTAGGTGGAACACTCGAAGAATTGTGTTCGAAATCTCCGTCGCCCATCTAATATGGCTGCCTTGGCTGCTGATTGGCAAAACACATTAAAATCTTCTTCTTCAGAACCGCTGGATCAATTTGAATAAAATTTGTTGGGAATAACCAGTGGGTGGTCCTCTCTCAGAATTGTGTTTGGTTTGTCCGCCCGCCATCCAACATGGCTGCCACAGCTTCTGATTGGCTGACGCTCCACCCCTAAATTTCTATTTTTTGAATCAAGAGAGGGGGCTAAGAATAAGTGAGGGGGCAGCCATCACTGCACCCCAAATGTAGCATACACTTTCGGGACAGGTAGTAAAGTCTCCTCCCATTTATTGGAACCAGAATGCAGAAATATTGAGAGATAGGGTCCAAAAGGCATGCAGCACCTAGTTTGGGGGGGCATGACTGATTTGGGAGGAACCCCCCCCACACACGGCTTTTTAAATTTTTGTTTCAAAACAGAGGATCCAGAGAATCCAGACTAGTCCTTCTATTGGTGTCTCTTCCTGTTTATCAAATTATCAGTCAAGTGAAATGTACCTTTGCCATAGTTTAGAGCCAATTTGTCAGGTGAGCGCTCAAGGCCCCTTGGGGCCTCTTGTTTGTACACAACTTCTATATACGGCTCAGGCTAGAGGCCATATTTATGAACCGATCTTTACGAAACTTCTTGGGTACCTTTGTTATCACCGTGGGATGAGAACGAGTGTTTTGGGGTGTGGTCCAAAATTCTAGATGGCCACCAGCAGCCATTTTGTACCAAAATTAGTGCAATCAGTCTTTTGTGCAGAACTTCTGTATGAAAGTTCTGATTTGAATATATTTTTGTATGAATGTTTAGTAACATGGAATACATCACATATAGTACGGGTTTTTTTCTCGTGCAGAAATTATGCAAATTAGATGAACTTTGATTTATTCAGTGCTACTTATACACTGTAAGTGCACATGTCAATACGGCTCGGGCTAGAGGCTGTATTTATGAACCGATCTTCACAAAACTTCTTGGGTACCTTTGTTATCTCCTTGGGACGAGAACGAGTGTTTCTGGGTGCAGTCCAGAAACCAAGATGGCTGCCAGTGGCCATTTTGTACCAAAATTAGGTCCAGTCAGTTTTTTGTCACAACTTCTACACAGCTCATATTTGTGAACTGATCTTCACGAAACTTCTTGGGTACCTTTGTTTTCACCTTGGGACAGGAATGAGTGTGTTTTGGAGTGCCTATGTTATCACTGTGCTATGAGAACAAATATTTTGGGGTTCAGTCAGACCCACTCTGGGACTCAAAGATTTTTTTCTAGTTTAGCATCTGACTGTCACCCACCTTTACAATACTTGACCTATACATTTGTTACAGGCAACGGTCAGTATTTATGTACAGACCGTTACAATACTTTATATGTACCTTTGTTATCAGGTCATTACCTAGATGTTTGTCATTGCTGTGTCACATACTATACATGTACATGTCTTTGTCTTGACAAGTTGAGCTACAGTGTCATTGACACTTTCATTTGTTTTAAGAATGTAATTGAAATCTGAAGAGCATAACTAAAGACTGTCTATATCTTGTGGCTTTACATTTGTTTCTATGCATGTCTTGGCTGCCTATATAGGCTGTCAACACTTGCCAGGAAATGACTGCCAAGACACTTTGAATATAACTTGCAAGTTTTTCTAGAAACAGCATTTTGAGGCAACTGTTCTGTTGCAGTAAAAAGTTATTAAAGATTGGAATTAGGCCCTTAGGGGTTAAAATTAAATGAGTTAATCTATAATTATTCCCTTTCTATATATTCTGTGTGTGAAGAGACTATGGAAAAGCCCCTCATTCCATTGCTCATTATGTGCAAGAAAACATAAAAATTATCCCCCCCCCTCACTGATTTGAAAAATAAATTGCTTGAGAATCAATTAATTCATTTTGTGTGGCCTTATAGTGGTATCAACTTCAGCCCTTACAAACCTAATGACTTCTGGCCATGGGCCAGTTAATCCTTTATCTACCAGGACAGGAATATCCTGCAGTTTCACAAAAATCACCACTCCAATTTCTATACTTTCTTTCAATTTTTGAACCTAAAACCAGGCTATGACCTCTCATTGGAACAATCTTACCAAACTCATTCAATTGAGGAGTCATTAGCTATACCTTTGAGGCAAAAAAGAAAATATTTAGTTAATCAAAATTTATTTTTTGCAAGTAAGGTAAAGTCATTACTTTTTACAAATTTCACAGTTTCAATAATATAATAAACATGATCCGTGTTGCTAAATTGCCAAAGTAGATAAGTACAATACAAAAACATTTCAATAAATTTATATTTTATCTGAGAAGCCGAGATATATTCTTTTATCTTTTATTTTTATAAGTGAAATTTTATGTATAAATCCTACCACTGTTCTCTAAATAACTGCTTTCCTGGGTTGTCAGCAAAAGACGTCCCAGATGGTACCCAGAAATTTCTGGTGTAGGCCAAAGGTCTCTTCTGTGGTGTAAATGTGAGGAAATATGACATTGGGGAGATTTAGTTGTGGTTAAAAGAGTATTTTTTGTCAAAAGGCTGGTTTTAAATAAAAAAAAAAGTGCCAGATAAACCCAACCACCATTTACTACTATGGGCAGAACCCAGAACATTGAAACTAGAGATGGGCTGTATCAGAATTTTGATTTCAGTTTTGGTTTCAGTATTTTTAGGGGAGGCATACCTCAGTATCAGTCTGGCACTCGGTATCTCACTTGATTGAGATTTGCTGTAGTACATCAGGTAAAACAGAATAAGTTGTTGTAGCAATGAGCTGTTGTAGCAATGAGCTCAGCAGTGGCATTTTTCTTTTACAACCACAAATCATATCTACTGTAATTTTATGACTTGTTCTAAACACACCTTACGGAGTTGCGATGTTGGGTAGCTAGCAGCTGCTCATTGTTGCTCGGTGGTTCTCTCTGGGTATTCCAGCTTTTTCCACCCGTAAAACTGTCATGGTTATGATTAGCCATTGTGCATAAGTATGTGACCTTAAACACCAATAAATAAATAAACACACCTTAATGTTTAAAGATCTATTTCAGGCTTTTGCGATCTCAGAGCATGTGCCCTGACATGCCCTTTAGGAGGTCCTGCTGACAATAGACAAATCACCTGGGCAGTGATTTCTAGTCAAGTCTTGGCTGCCTGAACAGGCAGCCAAGACTTGAATAGAAATCACTTTTAAGCAATTGGACATGTACAGATTGTAGTCTAATGGGAACAGATGCCCAGTCCATTGAGGGAAAAAAATCAGTCACTTCTTTCATTAAAATGAACCTTACGGGGTGAGGTGGGGGTGGAGGGGGGGTAGCTCAGTTGTTATAGGTGCAAGCTGAGAGGTTCTTGGTTCGAATCCCACCAGCGGCAACCATGTGGTGTCCTTGGACAAGACACTTCACCCCAATTGCCCACGTGGGGACACGGTGACATTGTGTACTAAGGCATACTGCACGTCGATGACGCTCCTGTCTTCAACCAATGCTAACCCTGCCTGCGTGGAGTTAGTATGTTGGGGAGCTGACAGCTGCTCGCCGTTGCTTGGTTCTTTCTGGGTACTCCGCTTCCTCCACCTGTAAAACTGTCGTGTTATGATTAGCCATTGTGCAGAAATATGTGACCTTAAACACCAATAAATAAATAATGAACCTTTCAACCGTTATCAAGTCTCAACAGGGACTTATAAATAGCGAATGTGGAAATTTTAAACTTTCAGACTGTTTCGGTATTCATCAATAGGTTTGGTTTGGTTTTTAGGTATTCCCATGGTATCGGTATCGAGCCAGTTTTTTCAGTATATTGCTCATCTCTAATTGCATCTCTAATTGCAACCCCCCCCCCCCCTCACCCTCAAGCTGGTGTCAAGTCATCAGTCCTCCCATTGGTGACTTTCAATGACATGCTCTGTCTAGACATCATGGTGTTTATCTGGCCTGAAAACTAGTAATACAATATCAACTTTCGAATCTCGGGCACTTGTTTTTTGTCAGTAATATCAGTTTTTGTGATGAATTTACGGTAAACTGGTCGGAGGTTTGTAGCTTATGTCCAACCGAGATGCAAATCGAGGTTCGGCATAAGCTCTAAGCGCCAAACCTCAGACCAGGTTACCATCATTTCATCACAATAACATATATGTTCCAATAAGACCCTACACATATCATAAAATCCACATTGTGAAATGAACAAGGTAACTTGAATGAGCAGGGTAACCTTTATGATAACAAATTTAGGAAATAAACCTCTTGTGTTCCCCACAACATCTCTGGACAACATAAAATCAATAACTTAGATAAAGGTCGAGGTTACTCCATCTCAGTTCAAATCATTAACAAGTTCATGATTCAAACCGAGATGGAGTAACCTCAACTTTTTTATAAATGGGTTATTTGTATACATTCATGGAATGATCACTGGCCTCGAAAAATATAATTTTATAGGCTTTATACACTTTGAATCTCCTCCCATTGTTAGCATCTTTTCAAGTATTTCACTTGGTGGCATCAGGCAGTAACATATGTCACTGGAGCCATACACATAGCAAAACCTGTGCGAGCTCTCGTCTAATCAGAGGGACGAGGAGTTTAGTTTCAATGGAACATTAACTAATATATTTTGTAAATAATCAGTTTGCATTGCAATGAGAAATGTGCACATCATCCAAATATTCATTTTCTTCAGAGTATACTGGTATTTTTTAAAATGCGATTGATGATTGTGAGGTATCAAAAACTTTGTTGTTGAGCATTGTCTGTTTATAGCAACGATAATTGCCCCCCCCCCCCCCCCCCCCCCCCAAGATGGCACCATGTCAGACACTTTTTTATATGTGAGCATTCCACCAATCCAGTTCTATACATATTAATGATCCTACTTAAACATTAAGTTGTTTTGATGTACAGTGGAATCCTGTTAATTGAATACCCACTTTGCTAATGGAAATTATTCATTCAACAGGATTATTCTATTAACAGGGATTGTGTCACTTTCCTGTATTCTAAAGATAAACATAGCATTTATTCTATTATATCTTGAGCTCTATGAGCTTTGTCAAACAAGATATAATAGAGTAAATGCCTGTATTGGATGTACTGAGGCCAAATAGGTCTATAAACAAAGAAAACTGGGGAGAGTGAGTAATTTCTCGATAGGTTACAAGACTTTTTTATTCAGTTAACAGGAATTTACTCTATAACCTATATTCATTTAACAGGTCAAATTTGTACTGGAGGTATGGTAAATGGTTTTGTGTTTGGGAAATTATATTCAATAACAGGGTTTATTCAGTTAAGAGATATCCAATTAAGTGGGCTCCTCTGTATTTATACTGCCATGTTAGAACTTGTTTCAGAGTGAGGCTCATTATTTTATGTGCCATATATTTATTAAATGCATGAACAGTACTTGCTTAGTAGTATTACCATGCATTAAACACTTACAGGTAGGAGTTTCCACCCAAGCATTGCCTCATGCTAAGCTAAATAGCTTATCCCTTAATCCAATGCACATAGTATCAAAATTTGTTATTTTAATTGTTTTTTTTTTTAACAAAACATCATGTGACCCTCAGTAGAACGAGTTTGATGAGCTCATTCCAGTGAGGGGTCACATGATATGTTTTTGCTAAATGTTGTGTTCCCGAAACGAAAAGTTGGGGGCATATTGTTTTACCCCTGTCTTTTCGTCCATTTATATGTTCTTCTGACCACATACAGGTTCAACGTTTGTCAACTTATTACTTTTTGTATTTTTCAAGTAGACCCTTTTTGTTTTTCAGGGTATTTATACATATACCAAAGGTCTGCATATTTCCAAGAGTTTGATTTTGTTTAATTTTTAACAAAATTACAGGTTGTTGAACTTTGTAATTTTTTTGTGAAATTTTGAATAGAAGTGGTATTGGGGGAAACAAGTTCTGCTCTATTGGTAACATAGGATCTTGTAACGGATGCCTGGGGTGGAAATCCTTTACAGAGGGCAGTGTAGGTATCAACAATTGGCTAAACTTGCCTTCACACCAATGTTGTGGTCATGAGATAGCCATAGATGCTAAAAGTTGACCTTAAACACCAATAAATAAATGGAATAAATTCTCAGTTAACACTAGAATACAGGAAAATTATCAAATTCCTGGTAATAGAATACCCTGTTAAGTGAATATTTTCCCCTTGCAAATTGGCTATTCAGTTACTGAGCAAAGATCAAGTTAATGCACACAGTGTAATCAAGTTAATGCATACAGTATGGAGCCACTAAAGTGGCTTCCAGCACTTTTCAACAGAAACATGATAGTGGCTTTTAGCACTCAACCAGTTAAAATTGACAAATTCCCTCAGCTTACCAGTTTGTGTAATCACATGTAGTTCATGAAGGACCCTTGTTTTTTCCCCAAGTAATTCTCTGAAAATGCTTGAATTTCTCATCAGTAACTCTTTGAAAAGACTTGAAAATATACTGGGAACTCCTGGAATAGCCTTCAATTGACTATTCATTCAATTGCAAGGACCCTGTTGTTGATTTGTAACAATTTCTCACACAGTGTTTTTAGTGGAAGGATTAACTCCTTGTATGCTGCTGGTGGTTATTCCTGAAAATGACACAATTTCTTTTTCCACTGAAATAAGGATAATTTGGGCTCATTTAATCAAATTATCCTCTGGTAAATTGAATGGGTTTTTTCACCAAATATTTCTCAAGTTGAATTTAGATGAAATGTAGATGAAGTTTTCATTAAATCAGTCATCAAATTTAGATGAAGTTTTCAACAAATCTTGTCATGGCTACTTTACTGCAGTTTGGGGGGGGGGGGGGGGGGGGGGGTATATGGGAGTTAACTTGTCATTCTGTCTGTCGTCGTCAGTCCATTGCACATGTAAACGAACTACTTCCACACTTTTAGACACATTTTCATGAAACTTCACAAAAATGATCAACATGATGAGGGGAAGTGCATGCCATAATTGTTTTCCAGATCGGATTCAAGATGGCCGACTGGTGGCCATATTGGATTTTGCAAACTTGTGGAGCGAACTTCTTCTACAGTTTTTGCTGCATTTTCATGAAGCTCAATATAAATTGATCGACATGATGAGGAGCAGTGCGTGACATAAATTTTTTCCAGACCATATTCAAGATGGCCAACTGGAGGCCATATTGGATTTTGCAAAATACTTGTGGAGCAAACTACTTGCACAGGTTTAGTTGCATTTTCATGAAACTTCACCTACATGATCAACATGATGAGCAGTGTGTGACATATTCTTTTTCCCGATCGGAATCAAGGTGGCCGACTGGTGGCCAGATTGGATTTTTTAATTTTACTTAAAAAAATTGAATGCCCCTTTTCAGTCACCCACACTAGGTGGTATGCCATGGTGGGGGTATACCGGGACAGACCATCTCTAGTTTTTTTTTGTCATGCTATTGTATATGGTACTCATAATTGTATTAGTGCTTGGAAAATACAGGGATAAATAATTGTCCCTTCTTGCTTGAACCCTTCAAGCACTCTGCATAAAATCACCATCAGTTTTTTTTTTTTCATTTTTCAAATTACAGAGAATAATCCCTCATTGGAATGATATCACTCCAGTGGGAGGTTATTAGGTATTTTTTAAACAAAATATTAAAATTCTTTAATTATTTATAAAAAGCATTGTCAGTATCAGAATACTTGCATTATGTAAAGGTTTAAGCTTATACAGTTTGTATACTGATTGTCTCATTTCTCAAAATATATGCATTTATAAATCTATCATCTTTGAGGGAATGTCTATGATTTGTTTACTTCTGTTTGTAGAGTATATTGTTGTGCAGGTGCAGATGGAATGAATTGTGTAAATAATAAAAACTGGAGCATTGTCTTCCACCAATTTACAAAGTTATGAATTGCTTTCAAGTATATAAGAAATTGTGCAACCTGTGGACATTTTTTTCAGCAAAATTATTCAGTTAACTCTTTACCCATCATAATGACCAAAACCAGTCAGTGCCATTCATAAAAATCACCATTCATTTCTCATTATTTTTTCATTTTTTATCTCAAAAACATTGCTTATGATCCCTCACTGGAATGAGCTCGTTGAGCTTGTTCCAATGAGGGATCATAAGCTATGTTTTTGATGCAAAAAATGAAAAAAAATACAGGTGTTCAAGAATTCTGTTTCCAAGTGCCGCCTGTCTTGTATGTTAGGTAAAGGGTTAATGCTTAAAAAACTGTTTTTATTCTCAGGCAATCCCTCCCTGCAATTGAATCTCCTCATTGGACATTTTTTTATTTCCTTGCAGTGTTTTCAAGCCTGAAAATAATTTTCATTGCGCTTCCAGACAAAATGTCAGACACCAAATGAAGCATGTCTGTCTTTTAAGAATGATATCTGACATATTACAAAATGGAGTTTGAGAATTCCAAATAATGTGTTTTGGGTGTACATGTACCTTCATCTTAAAACTGCTCAGAATTCATCCAACCATACCTTGTTTGGCAGGGCTACTGAGCCCTGCCAAACAAGGTATGATTAGTTTCATTCTGAATTGGAACTAAACTACCCTTAAGACATAATTTAGGTACATGTATGGCTAATATCAAATCGTATTCCTTCACATGCTGTTAATACTGATGAGCTGTACAGTCACTTTCTTCACACTTCCCAACTTGCCAGGACCAGAAACCACAATAATCATTAATTTTAGGCTTACTAGTTATATACATGATTTCCAGCAAGCATAATGTTCTGATTACTGAACTTCATTGATAATTTTGGCATCAGATATTTTGCCTGATGCTTTTAAACCTCAGTCAGACATTGGCCTTTAAAGGCTTTTTGTACCTGACATTGTCCTTGTCTGACCACTTATTTTCTGGTATGAGTGTCTTCCAATATTACTACAAATTGGGAGACTAAAAACTTTTTGTGTTTTTTGATTGATGAATGTAACTGAAATCTGAAGCGTAAAAAACTATAGATGTAAAACAGTTTTATTTCTCAAATTAAATGAGTTTGTTTGTATAATTATGTACATTCGATATATTCTGTGTGTGAAAAGACAGCAAAAAGCATCTCAGTCCGTGCTCACTATACGCAAGAAAAAAATAAAAATATAGAATATACCCATAGTAGCTTGGTGTACCAAATGTTCACCACGAGTGGTGAAGTGGTGTTAACCGCGAGCCTTCGGTGCACGGTTCACACCACAAGTGGTGAACATTTGGTACACCAAGCTACTTTGGGTATATTTTATTTATACCATGATCGTCAGATTATTAAGAGCTGCTATTATTTTTTCTCAATTTTCCTGAGCAGCAGACGTACAAATGTGCAAATCTGTTTTTGTTTACATGAGCATCAGTTTGCGGTACTTCTGCTGTCAATTTTATCACCGAAATGAAATAGAAAAAGAAACAAGTCCTTTTTCATTTTAATAACACAATAACTTAATATTTCGAGTTATGGATGCTTTATCAACATGAGACAATGCATGTTTGTTAATTTTTGGTGTTTTATGGGATAAACTCATTTAAGGGGCTATATAAGTAATGGAATTTTGTTTATTTTGAAAATTCTCACCTCTGATATTCCTTCAGTTCAAATTAAATATACACAAAATGTACATCAAAATGAAGATTGAGATGTATAGAACACGAAACACATGTGTAGTCAACTCATAGAGTCGACCGTAGGCAATACTGGTTCCTGGAAGTCTGCTACCGTATTCGTACCAGAACTGATAATTTAATAATATTTCACGAGGACAACTTGTGGCCAAATGTGCTTTACATATCCAAGAACAAAGCTAGGGTATCAAAATTCTTCAAAACACAGCGACAGAGCTGCATGGAGGTAAATTCCAAAACCTTTGCTTTTGTTTGCATATGAATTTACTTTCGATTTCCAGTCGATGTCATCGGATGGAAATAGCATTTATGTACAACGCCGTCTAAAATCAAATAATGAGAAAGATCGCCTTAATACAGTATACTGTTATAAGATAGAGACTGCACAGTTGCCATATTAAATGCAAGGTATCATGATACCCGTTGAAATTTCTTAGAATTACGATTTTGTTTTTCAGTGGAAATTCGTGGTATCGAGTGATTTGCGCATGTCTGTCGAGCATGGAATCAATCTTCAATAAAAAATGCAGACAGTGTTGTCCTTTTCCAAAATGCAGTCCTATCGCTGCACTCGAAAGTGTTTTGAATGCCTAGCTTTGTTATTGAATATCTGAAGCACATTTGGCCACGAGTTGTTCTTGCGAAATATTATTTTATTATCAGTTCTGGTACGAATATGATAGCAGACTTCCAGGAACCAGAGGTGCCTGCTGTTAACTCTGTGAGTTGATTACATATGTGTTTCGTGTTCTATACATCCCAACCTTCATTTTGATGTATAATTTGTGTATATTTAATCTGAATTTAAGGAATATCAGAGGTGAGAAGTTCAAAATAAACAAAATTCCATTACTTATATAGCACCTTAAAAACATAATAAATAATTGCCACTTTCATTTCACTCTTCACGAGGCGATGTGCGATAAATTTAGACAAGTTTGCACTCAGGTCGACGTCACTAAAGGTCAACTTGGATGTAGTTCCACTGTAGGTGTAAATTTTTAACTATTGAAATCCCGTTGCTGGCATGTTCACCACGGTTGGTGTATAAAGCTAAAATATATGTTAAAGGCTTTTCATATATAGTAGCATAGGTAATCATGGTATAAAAATAAAACCCTTGCTCCCTCATGGATTTGAAAAAAAACTTCCTGAGAATCAATTAATTTATTTTGTGTCACAAACTTTAACCTTTCAATCTACTGTGCACACATTTTTGCACAAAGAAAGTAGTAGAAAGTAGTACATTTGATGACAAGATAACACAATAGACTTATTTATTTATTTATTGATGTTTTAAGGTCACATATTTATGCACAATGGCTAATCATGACCGTGACAGTTTTACGGGTGGAGGAAGCCAGAGTACCCAGAGAGAACCACCGAGCAACGACGAGCAGCTGCCAGCTCCCCAACTTCGTAACTCCGCACTGCAGCACAGGCAGGGTTAGATTGGTTGAAGACATGCGTACCATCGACGTGCAGTACGCCTTAGCACACGGCGTCATCGTGCTCCCATGCGGGCAATGGAGATGAAGTGTCTTGCCCAAGGACACAACGCGGTTGCCGCAGGTGGGATTCGAACCGAGGACCTCTCGGCTTGCAGCCTGCACCTCTACCAACTGAGCCACCGTGCTCCCAACACAATAGACAACAAATTAGTGAGGCGAATCAGTAATTATTCAATCCTACGGCTCCATTCGACTGGGATTCAATTATTACAGACCCTCCTTTTGAATACTCAATGGATTCATCCACTTTGTTTCAACTTTTTTTTATACTCTTTGAGAGGATACCATTGAGGAGCTCACTTGAGCCAAATCTGCCCACCATTATACATAATATGCAACATTCAGATTCTGTTGGGGTTTTTTTTATCTTGTTAATTGTTGCTCACGAGCATGTCTCTTCACTTCATTAGAACAAGCTCATCAAGCTTATTCTAATGAGAGTCTCGGAATCCACTTTTTTTAGTAGAAAATGAAAATTTTAGCTATTTAGGAAAATATATTGAAGATGTCAATCACTTGTAACAATGGATTTGGGAATGAGCTGGCTCATTGGTTAGAGCATGGAACTTTAACCCTTTACCTAACGAATCGCCCGCAACCGCCCGCGTAATATGCAAACTGAGCAGTTGAAAAGATTAAATTTTTCAAAATATTTCAACAAAACCATATCATGTGACCCCTCATTGGAACGAGCTCATTGAGCTCGTTCCAATGAGGGGTCACATGATATGGTTTTGTTGAAATTTTTTGAAAAATTTCAAAAAATGATATTGAAAATAATAAATTTTGATATCGTCTGCGTTGGGTAAAGGGTTAAACTGATGGTTCAATCCTGACTTTTGTGACATCTGTGCTGTGTCCTTTGGCAAAACACTAAATCCTGATTGTCCATGTGGGGACACAGTGTTATTGTGTACTAAGGCATACTGAATGGTGCAATTGCCTTCAACCACTGCCTACCTGCCTACTCTTCTTGTGCCATGTTATTTCGTTGGAGAGTCTGACATTTGCTGACCACTGCTTGGTGGTTGTCTCTGTGTACTCTGGCTTCCTTCACTGACAAAACAGTTTAACACAAAGTTCTCTTGGTTTTTGAAAGTGTCATGAAACCCCAATAAACCAACCAATCTGTGGATTTGATGTTGCATTCTGCTGTGTACTGTATGGTGAGAGTGGTCTTCTGTTAACCCTTTACCTTACCTGAAAAGCAGACGACACCTGCAAACAAAATTCTTGAACAACTAATTTTTTTCATTTTTTTTGTTTAAAAAACATGGGTTATGACCCCTCTTTGGAATGAGCTCATCGAGAACGTTCCAGTGAGGGGTCATAACCTATGTTTTTGAGACAAAAAATCCCCCGTGGGAACCCCGGGAAGTGAAGCAGTGCTTGTTTCCTGTGGTAAACAAGTTCTGTTTCACTGGTAAAATAGGAACCAGTCACTAATGCTTGGGGTGCGAGTCCTCTAAAATAGGCAACATGGGGTATAAACTATTGACTGACCTTGACTTTATCTCCATGTTGTGGTCATGATTAGCCATTGTGCAAAAGTATGTGACCATAAACAACAATCAATAAATGAGACAAAAAAATGAAAAAATAAAAAAATTAAGTGGCGTTTTTTGTTAAAGGGTTAAAAAACACTTGGTTATCATCTGAAAGAACACATTGTGTACAAGTGTGAAAGCAACAACTGGTAATTCATCACACTTATTTCTTGATAATAAAAAACAGTGAGTTGTTTGTTTGACTGTTTAGTTGGTTGCTGTTTATGTTTCATGTAAGTGCGGTGCATTTATGTATGCTGTTTTGTTTCATAACATATTTTATTATTACATTTTACCTAATGTTGAATTTAAATAAACAATAAAATACTTAATTGATATTGTGGCTTTTCAGTTAATATGATTTCTACCAATAACCCTCGCTTTAGAAATGGGTACAGAAGCTCTTTCAATTAGAAGTTTGATCACTGGCCGTATGTGATGGGATGAGGGATGAAAGATTTAACCCTTGGCCTAACAAAGAGGCAGCAACTGGACAGGCCTGAAAATCAGCAGTCTGACATTTCCAAAATGAGGTCCACAGAGGGTGAATTTAATGATGCTATCCCATACAGTGGGCCAATTTATCCTCTTTCTGTGTAGATTTGAGACCCGGATTCAGATTGAGGTTCACAGAGGGTAAATTTAGTGATGCCACCCTGCTGTGCAGGGTAGCATCCCTAAATTCACCCTCTGGGGACCTCATTTTGCAGATGACAGTCTGCTTATTTTCTGGCTTGCATCTGCACACATAATTTATAAATTAAGCCGTTGAAAAAATACATTTTTCAAAAAATTTCAACAAAACCATATCATGTGACCTCTCATTGGAACGAGCTCACCATTGAGGGGCCACATGATTTGGTTCTTTTGAATTTTTTAGAAAAATTTGAATAAACACTAATTAGAATAAATAAATTTGATATCCCATGTGTTGGGTAAAGGATTAAGCAGATTTTTTGTTTGTTTCAGTTGATTAGTGCACAAAATCCTCAAATTTTATTTTCCTTAAATTTACATGAAAATGGTCTGTTAGATAGTTTTCATGTAAATGGATTAAAATGAAATATCTGTCAGTTGCCGTTTACACGTAACTGCATCAGTCTATATTTTGTTGAAACATACTTTTCACAACCATTTCCATAAAAGTATAAAATATTTAGCTAATTGCAGCAAATTTACTTATATTCTACTCTCATCCCTGTGGGATCAACTTGTATAATATGGTTTCGTACCCTTTACCCACCATAACTTCCAAAATCGGCCAGTGCTATTCACAACAATCGCCAATTCGTTTTCATTATATTTTCATTTTTTTTTGTCTCAGAAACATAGGTTATGACGCTCTTTGCAACGAGCTCACTGAGCTCGTTCTAATGAGGTCATAACCTATGTTTTTGAGACAAAAAATGAAAAAAATTAGTTATTCGAGAAGTTTGTTTGAAAGTGTCATCTGCTTTTCATGTTAGGTAAAGGGTTAATTTATAGTCAACCAATTCTGGGATTGTCATATGAAGAAGTAAGGCTGCTCTCTGAAATTTTATCATGATGCTATGATTGGTGTTACTCTCCTCCTTTGCTTTACTAAACATTCATGTAATTGCGACACATTTACACAAGTGAATTAAGATTTCACAAATAAAATATTCCAAGCTCTCAAAGCACCACAAGCTCTCAGACCACCCGTCTCATTCTGTTCAGAATTTGATGCTGTTATGGGTTGTTTGTTCACCCACTTTTTGTGAAAATTTACTTCCAGTCGACTGTTGATGTAATGTGATGTGCCTTTACTTACCAAGATATACAGGTATTCTTTTCTGCCCCAGTTATCAATATTCCAATTAATTAGTATTCAATTCCCTTTGAAAACATCAAGATATTAATATAATTTGTGGAACTGCCTGGCATAATCATAAAACTACAGCTGTGGTGAGACTTCATTTCTAATTGTAATGTCATCAAAATGTCGATCAAATCAAGGCAAGTTGAGCAACATTTCTTGCTTTGATTTACAGAAAATGAATCTTAATGAAATATTTGAGGTCCTCGGTTCGAATCCCACCTGCGGCAACTGCATTGTGTCCTTGGGCAAGACACTTCACCCCCATTGCCCATGTGGGGGCATGGTGACACTGTGTACTAAGGCGTACTGCACGTCGATGATGCACTTGTCTTCAACCAATGCTAACCCTGCTTGTGTGGAGTTAGTATGTTGGGGAGCTGACAGTTGCTCGCCGTTGCTCAGTGGTTCTCTCCGGGTACTCTGGCTTCCTCCAACCCGTAAAACTGTCATGGTTATGATTAGCCATTGTGCAGAAATATTTGACCTTAAACACCAATAAATAAATAATGAAATATTTCAGATTCAATCATCCAGAATAAATCAGTTGGTCAGAAACGCAAACTGCGGGTTCGATTTTCCAGCCAACTGAAATATTCCAGATGAGTGAATCTAAACATCGATGACAACCTGTTTGAGGTCTGGGTTGGCTCCAGGCCATAACAGCATCAAACTTCTTACAGAATTGGTCTGGTGGCTTAACTGATAGAGTGCTAGAAGCCACTATGAGGGCTCTACTGAAAAGTGCTGAAAGCCACATTAGTGGCTTTACACATAGGGCCCTGCGAATCGGGAAATTTATGTTCGAATCGAATCTCGAATCGAATCAGGATAAACTCGAGAAATAACTATAACTGGCATTCTCTTGTGCAGAAATGTCCGGAAAGCACTGCGAGAAGAGATCGTTGACATAACTTGATGTTGTTTTAATGTTCTTTCTCGTTGAATGGCCATTCAGATGTTCACTTGGCCAGACAATAAATTCAAGACATAAATATGGACAGAAATTAAGGCGTTACTGCCCAGAGACATTGGAGGCAAACCACTAAATTGAAACATGAGAATTAAAAGCACAAATGTAATACAAGTGGCACATTAATTCCCATGGGTTGAAGTCGGCTACAGCTGCTAACTTCACATACGTTAGCGTGGCTAAATACATGTACATCTTATAGGAACCTCATTATTGTAATGTTTGGTTATTTTTGTATCATGAGGATTCGGGTCTTGTAGATTTCGGTCCGTTCTCAACTCAATAACTCACACTATGAGAAGATGGTTGCTTAACTTGCTTTCTACTGCTAGTAGCCATGATGATCACTATTACCATGCTTCTAAGAAAATACGAGACTAAATGAACGACAGAGCCGCTGAGCAAATGGGATTCCGCGAATAACTCTCTCATGAATTCCTGGAAATCTATAAATAGCGATTTAGCGGTGTGTGGTTTTCTGGGAATCGTAAACTGAAAGTGAAACGACAGAATTTTGCAATGAATTTGACTATTTTCCTGATAGAAACATTAAAACTGGAAGAGTTTGCTCCTTATTTCAGCCGATGTTGACATTGTCAAACACTGATTCGTTTTCCTCGAACGTTCGTTTGACTAACGAATCGGCAAACTATTCGAGATCGATATACAAATACCAAAGCGATGTCGACATCAAATCGAATACTCAAAGCTTCGCAGGGCCCTATTTACACTGTGTGCATTCGTTTGTGCAACAGTAGATAAAGAAATTTTAATATAAAATTGTTTTGTTGCAATTTATTGGAAAGTATTATTATTATTATTATTTATTGGTGTTTAAGGTCACATACTTATGCACAATGGCTAATCGTGACCGTGACAGTTTTACGGGTGGAGGAAGCCGGAGTACCCGGAGAGAACCACCGAGCAACGACGAGCAGCTGTCAGCTCTCCAACATCGTAACTCTGAACTCTGCACCGCAGCACAGGCAGGGTTAGATTGGTTGAAAACATGTGCACCATCGACGTGCAGTACGCCTCAGTACAAAGCGTCATCGTGCCCCCATGTAGGCAATCGGGGTGAAGTGTCTTGCCCAAGGACACAACGCGGTATTGGTGAGTGCCAACAGTCACTCTCCAATAAACAGTAACAAAACAATAAATGATAAAGAAAATGTTCCTAAACTAAATCTCGCCTTGATGGTAGTATGGTATCTTTGGAAAAAAATACTCATGTTAAAAATCAGCATTGAAAGAAAAATAACTTGGCACTCTACCTGTTAAGAGCTTGAAGCCACAGTCCAGTTCTGTATGGAAATTTGAAGCTGTTATGGCCGGGAATCAATCTAGCCCTTAACTGGTAGAGTGCTAGAAGTCACTATCAGGGCTTTAATATGAAGAGCAGGTACCCCAGCCTGAAGGTGTCATATTCTGTGGATGTGCTTCATATTATCTCAGAAGTGAAATTATTTAGTCTATATGGGTTTGCCTTGTTAGAATTTATGGGAGAGTGTCCCTTGGCACTCTCCCATAAATTGTAACAAGGCAAAGACACATGAACAAATTTTGACAACCAAAAATAACTTAGCACTCTACCAGTTAAATAGTGCATCACCTCTGTTTTAAACCGGAGCACAGATGAATATCTCTATATCTTTGTAAGTAAAAGGACATCACATTTCATTAATGGTAGTCTGTGTGCAAACTACTCGGAAAGTGAGTAAACAAACACCCATAACAGCATCAAATTCCAAAGAGAATTATACTGATGGCCAAAGTGCTTGAAAATATTCCCGAGGTGGAATAAGAAAAATCAAATGAAAATATCATCTGAGATGCAATGTTTTAGAATTTTTATGCTCTCCGAGAAAGTTTTTGGGGAGCATATAGTCACCACTCTGTCCATCCATCTGTCCATCCATCCATCCATCTGCAGCGATATCTCAGCAGTAAGTAGATCGGTTTCAATAGAATTTGGTATGAGGGATCTATGTGGCAAGCCACTCCTGCACATATTATAAAAACGTTGCCCGCATATTTTTCACCAGGGTTACAGTCTTTACTTTCTCAAGTTTTCATGAATTTTTTCAGTACACACCGATATCTTACCTGGGCAGGGATGGATTTCAATGAAATTTGGTATGAGGGATCCTTGTGACAAGCTGCTCCTGCACATTTTATAAAAAATGTTGCCCACATATTATTCACTTTTTTACGGTCCTTCCTTTGCAAATTTTTTTCCCTCTGTGGAAATATCTCTGCAGTGAGTGTATGAAAATCAATGAAATTTGGTACAAGGAATCCTTGTGACAAGCTACTCCTGCACATGTTATAAAAAAGGGCCACTTTGTCCATCTTTCCATTCATCTGTCCATCCATCCGTCCACTGCATTATCTCAGCAGTGAGTGGATGGATTTCAATGAAATTTGGTATGAGGGATCCTTGTGACAAGCCACTCCTGCACATGTTAGAAGAAAGTTTTCTGCATGTTTTTCAGCAGAGTTACAGTCCTTGCATTTAAAAGACATGTGCCAAATGATTTCCCATAGTGGGGGACCAGTTTTACGAATCTGCTTGTTCACTAAGTCAACAGTCAGGGAGCATCCATCAGTTTTACTGATTTTCTTGGGGGTTTTGAAAAGTGAGATTCTACAATGCTCTGGGCAGGAAAGTGCACAGATAATTTCAGCTTGATTGCAACCCTGTTGTGATTCAGTTGAAATTCTCTGATATTTGCATCACAGTACTGTAATAACTCATTCTCTGTCAAAAAGAATAAGAGGCACATGTAAAGTTTCAGCTGATGGACTTTGGGGTTCAATCTGGAGATTTATTCTCTGAAACACTGCTTGTGGTTCTTAAGTGTTTTCATGGATTTTGAGACTTGTCTGAATAGAACCTCCAATGTAATACAGTCTGCATGTACTGCAGGCTGAAATTCACTTTATTTATTTATTTATTTATTTATTTATTTATTTATTTATTTATTTATTTATTTATTTATTTAAAGTCACATATTTCTCCGCCCCAAGCATTGGTGACTGGGTCCTATTTTATGAGTAAAACAGAGCTACTGAAATCCACTTCTCTTGAAAGCTGAGATGTGATTCAAATTCAAATTTAAAAAAGGGAATAAACACCACATTACATTGATTCTCACTGCAGATTTTATTTGGACTTGAACTGAGAGAACTTTTGAAGAGTTGTGTGTAGGTCCTAAAAGATTGTTTCAAATTTCTGGGAAGTGGGGCAGTGCTTCTTTACTGCAGTAAACATGTTCAGTTTTACTGGCACAGCAGGACCTGGTAACCAATTTCTTAGGTGCAATTCATCTAAAAGTAGGCAGCACTGTTTAAACTATTGGCCTAAATTGTGTCTGGTCCCATGATATAGCCACAGATGCTGAAACTAATCTCAAAAACCAGAAAAAAATACTGCACAATTTCGAACAACTTTGACCCTTTTTATATGGATGGCATTTTCCAAATGTTACCGTGTGAAAATTCAAATTGTTTTTTACCATTTTTAGTGATTGAACACCATATCTAAGCCCTTCTAAATACCTGCTGAATCCTTAAACTCTTGACCTACAGAGTATTTTTAAAGATATTTTTCATCAAATCTAGTCATGGCTGCTTCAAAGCAGCCATGACTAGATTTGATGGAAAGTTCAACTAAATTTAACTCAAGAAATCATTAGAGACAGAATCCATGACATTTACAGGGGGGGGGGGGGGGAATTTGATTAAATGTGCCCAAATTATACTTCTTTCAGTGGCAAGAGTGGCTGCGACAAGTGAAATACTGTCCTGGGTATGAATATCTGCCAGCAGCATGCTCAGATGCTGATATATCAAAATTTCAAGTAGTAATTTTTCCCATAGTTCAAGTAGAAATTTACCAATATAATCTTGTTTGGTAAAGTTCTTCTCATTTATGTACAAAATGTTGTATCAGACTCTCGCTCTTGTTTCTGGGGCTGTATCACGACTCGTTTTCGACTTGTTGAGATATGGCCTTATGAACAAGAGCTTGACTGTTGATACAACATTTTGTGTACAAACATAATGGTGATAATATTGGTAGTCCCAATATTGGTGTAATAAAAATTATTTTGTTGATATTATAAGGAGTGGGCATTATCACTAGAACCAGACATGTTAAGCTGATGAAGGGCAAAATAGTGCAATTTTTGGACCAAAACAAATATATGCACAAACATAATGGTGATAATATTGGTTGTCCCAATATCGGTGTAATAAAAATTATTTTGTTGATATTATAAGGAGTGGGCATTATCACTAGAACCAGACATGTTAACCCTTTACCCAATGAATCGCCCGCATCCGCCGCGTAATATACAAATTAAGCAGTTGAAAAAATATTATTTTTCAAAAAATTTCAACAAAACCATATCACATGACCCCTTGTTGGAACGAGCTCATCGAGCTCGTTCCAATGAGGGGTCACATGATATGGTTTTGTTGAATTTTTTTGAAAAATTTGAAAAAATGATATTTAAAATAATAAATTTTGATATCGTCTGCGTTGGGTAAAGGGTTAAGCTGATGAAGGGCTAAATAGTGTGATTTTGGAGCCAAAATAGTGAGATTTTGAATTTTATATGCCTCAAAAAGGAAAACTTATTGACTGTAATAGTGAGATTCTGTTAAAATTCCCAATTTTCTGGCTCATTTAACAAAATATTAATGTGGAAAATAGTGAGTCTCCCTCTAAAATAGTGACACTTAACATGTCTGACGAGAACACTTGAGTAGTGGGTTTCCACCAAGACAATAACTTGCATTCTGTGAGAATAAAATTAGATGTACAAGTAAAATTTCAGCCAATAGACCTCTGGGTTCAATCTGCAGATCTATTCATTGAACTATTGTTTAGGCTTTTGTCCCATGTGAGACCACCCGGAAAGTGCAGCAGTGCTTGTTTACTATAGTACACAGGTTCAGCTTTACTGATAAAATGTGACCTGATAATCAATGCCTGATGTGGAAGTTGTCTAAAGTGGGACCGTACATGTATAGGCACAAAAACATTGCAGTTATGTTGGAGTCATGACATAGCCATAGATGCTGGGAGTGTGGTAACTCAGTGGTTACAGCATTGGACTTCAAACTGAAAGGTTCAGTTTGATCCCCACCAGTGGTAACTGTGTTGTGTCCTTGGGCAAAGCACTTAATCCTGATTTTAACTTGGTGAAACATGAAAAATATTCTTTAACCCTTTACCTAACATGGAAAGCAGACGACACTTGCAAAAAAAAATTCTTGAATAACTAACTTTTTTTCATTTTTGTCTCAAAAGCATAGGTTATGACCCCTCGTTGGAACGAGCACATCAAGCTCGTTCCAACAAGGGTCATAACCTATGGTTTTAAGACAAAAAAAATGAAAAAATAATGAAAATTAATTGGCGATTTTATAGAATAGCACTGGCCGGTTTTGGCCGTTATGTTGGGTAAAGGATTAAACATATTCTTCTTCACATCCACTAGTTGGATTTTTTCAGATTGGTATACACCATCCTTAGGGGGCTCAGATTTAAGTTTGTTCAAATTAAGTCTGTAGGTTCATATTTGGGCTTCTCAGGTGAGCCTGAATTTCAGCTTAGTGCATTATGAGGAATATCATTAGGAATATCATTTAAAAAATCTTCTTCAGATACACCACTAAGTATCGTTGCCCTAACTGAAACCTCTGAATCAGTGAAATGGCATTCCTGTACATGGATCCATTCTCCAAACATGTTTTCTCATCGAAGGATGAAAGAGCTCAAGTTTGAAAGCCAAAAATAAGAAAAAATTCTTTTGACCTGAAATATGTCTGCAAATAACGTTAAGATATGGTTTAACTCTGAAACCATTCTACAGGAAAACCTAGTGTTGTACTTGTCCACTCACCCTTTCGTCAGGAATCTGTCACCCCCCTCCCCTCCCCCCCCCCCCCCCCCCCCCTTACACACACGATGGGAGTTGATTGTTTGAGAAAAACAGTAAGTCAGAATTATCTTCAGTGTCAATACGAGTGCCGCTCTGGTGCAAAATTTCCGTTTGTGCATCATTTATCGACGACTCAAAAAGAAAGGCTTTGTACTGTGGACATACCTATTTCATTGATTTTCAATCGACCTTTATCAGACTAACATTGGTGCTTGAATAACCTGTTTTACTGATAAGCTTACGGAAACTTTTTATATCCGCTATAAATATCTACGCCTCAGTTATTATTATCTCTCTAGAATTAACTCGGGACATTTTCATGGCGGACGTCACTTGTCTGTGCTGACTGCACGAATACGTGTTCAGACATCTAATCTGGAAAGAACGGAGGACGGATGCTTTGGTCTTGCTTATCACGGTACATACGCAATATTTTAATCCTTTACCTAACACAACGGTCATATCCGACCAGGTCTATTCACCAAAAAATGTCCTTTCAAAGTTTTTTATTTTATTTTGTTTATTTAATTTCTGTTTCTAAAACATAGTTTATCGGACCTCATTGCGACGAGCTCAACGAGACGAAAAATTGAATAAATTAAAATGTTTAGTTATCCAAGAGATTTGAAGAGAGAGAGGGGGGGAGGGGGGGGGGGGGGTAACATCACTTTTTACACCATAATGCTATACCAGTAAATCAGTGTCCGCGGGAGGAGAGGGCTGCCACGATTCAATTTTAGTTACCTAAAGTCTGTATTTCACTCGTGTCCGTATGATTGTTCTCTTCCGCGGATTTTGAAATTGAGAAAATTGCATATTTTTGGCTCTATATTTAACGATTGTAGGATAAAATACCCTCGGACAAAATACCCTTAGGACATAATACCCTCAAAAAAATACCCTTAGGACATAATACCCTCAATGGGTAGGACAAAATACCCTCGGACAAAATACCCTCATATTTGTTTCATGTTCTGTGCTATCTGCCATTTATATTGTGCTTCATATTCAATTGCCATCTGCCATTGGTATTGTGCTTCATATCTATTTAGTTTAACCCTTTACCTAACCTGAAAAGCAGACGACACTTGCAAAAATAATTCTTGAATAACTAATTTTTTGTCTCAAAAACATAGGTTATGACCCCTCGTTGGAACGAGCTCGACGAGCTCGTTCCAACGAGGGGTCATAACCTTTGTTTTTGAGACAAAAAATGAAAAAGCAGTGAAAATTAATTGGCGATTTTTGAGAATAGCGCTGGCCGGTTTTGACGTTACATTAGGTAAAGGGTTAATAAAAATTTTTTTAAAATATTGGTACTTGTTATTTCAAACAAAACACCGGCCAGTGCCTTAGATGCAATTACCCCGCCCCCCACCCCCCCCCCCCCCCCCCCCACACACACCAAAAATCCAACTTTATATACATTTGGTCTGAGGGTATTTTTTCCGAGGGTATTTTGTCCTACCCATTGAGGGTATTATGTCCTAAGGGTATTTTTTTAGGGTATTATGTCCTAAGGGTATTTTGTCCGAGGGTATTTTGTCCGGATACCATATTTAACACATCTCCCCCACCGGGCCGTTTCGGTTGGATGGAACAATTTGTTAAATATGGGGCCAAAAATGTTAATTTTTCTCAATGAAGAGGTTGATTAGGCGCAAACGTAGCGTTAAGTATTGTATTCCTACCATGCCACTAAGGCACACGGACAACCACTGATATTTTTCAGTGTGTGTGGGTGCCCTTCCGTGACCGTACCCCCCCACCCCAAAGAACGAAATGCTTCATTCGCCCCTGTGCCCCTACAATATCCACCTTTCTTCTTCCAAATACTTAGTTAAGACTCCTCGTCGGAACAAAGTTGCAGAGCAGTGGCTCTACTTTTGTCTTCAGTGCACTTTAGCCCGCAAAATAAATCTGGTGAAAGTGCACTGGCTGAGATAGAGGTATTAGCAGTAATCACATGATTTACGCATAGAAAACAAACTTGGCCTGTTTTTACATCTGCGAATAAAAATAAATATGTTTTTGGTCATGAATATTAGTAAATGAGAGTGGAGTTATTAAATTATTATCGAAACACTTTTCAGTTTTTACAAAGTCTACAAATCATAATATTACATGTCCTGTTTTTCACCAATGATACAAAAATCATTTTAGACTTCAATAGTAATAAATTGTTTTGAAAATACACAGACTCTGGCATTATTTCTTGGAAAGGGCTATCAGGAACCTACACAAGAATTGATAGCATGTAGCATGACGTGGTATTAGCAATATTGGTTACTGCAGCTATTGTACAACTTTGGGTGTTATTATGACTTCAGAAAACACAGCATGTTTTGGTTATGATAAATTAACGATATTGTTTTGTGCTCCGTACCTATATTTCGTCCCTTGAGTACAACAAGTTGCCATCTGCAATGCTTTGGCATTGCAGATGACACCTTATTGTACTTAACCCTTTACCCAACGTAACGGCCAAAAGCGGCCAGCGCCATTCTCAAAATTCACCAAGTTGAGCTCGTTCCACCGACGGGTCATAACCTATGTTTTTGAGACAAAAAATGAAAAAAAGAGGTATTCAAGAATGTTTTTTTGCAAGTGTCGTCTGCTTTTCATGTTAGGTAAAGGGTTAAGAGACGATATATCTATTTTTATATAACAGGTTTACTATTTAAATTATTTCGAGTTTATGTGATATATAATATCGGACTATATCACAGATGATATATAAACATCAGAAGGTCAAAAGTCACCCTCCCGACGCCCACCTCATGTAAAATCAACGACAATGTCACATTTATCCCATATCTCCACGATTGCGTAGAAGTTATTCACCTGACAATCTGACAAACTGCATATCATCAAACTGAATTGCAGAGTGTCATCAACCTGGACAAAATTAATTGTAACAAAGTGCAACGCCACCGGTATCCGATAAGTGGCTTACTAAAGAGGGGATAAGGTTGTTGGGGGTTGGTGATCCATCAGCATATCAAAGATATATACACTACTGAAGTTATCATCCAAAAACCATAAAAATTGAAACTTTCTAAGACGAAAAAAGTCGAAAAAGGTCCATATAAAACCCGTTACTTTGTCCATCAGCAAACCAAAGATCATTCAAATAACATGCATTGACCGAGATACAAAGGTCTAAAGGTGTTACGGACGGACGGGCGGACAAACGGCGAGAAAAGCCGAAAAAGGCCCATAACTGTAGAAAAAAATGATTGGACAAAACCCGTTACTTGTGAATTTCCTTTCCCTCATGATGGTCCATCACGTATCAAAGATCATTCAAATCCGACATCCACTGATCGAGATACATAGGTCTAAAGTTGTTATGGACGGACGAACGGACGGACATTCTTAAAAACAGGAGCTTTTTTGTGGGCTTAAATTTTTGCGGAAAAATTGATCATTTTAAAACGTTCGGACAACCGCTAAAAAGTCGTTTCTTCGAAAAAAAATTTGGGGAATGGACATGGTTAAATCCCCCAAGATAAACCTGAAGAGGAGGGAACGCTAACCCCAGCCGTTAATTGACCATAAGCCTTAACATAAATCCGAAAAATCGCTACAAATCGATACTTGCCTCATAAGTTTCATATTTCATACATAAACCTCATAATATTTGTACGTAAGCCCATAATCTTGAAGTAAGCTCATAATGCCTGTCCGGGCAAAAAAAAAACAACTCATAACTCGTGTATTATTGCCCGGACGGACAGATTTAAAAAATTACGAAAAAATTATCATTTTAATTCGTTCGGACAATGGTTAAAACCTCGTTTTTTGGAAACATCTTGGAGGAGGGGGCACATTCTTGCCCTAATGACCTTATTGGGTTTTGTGTGCTGGATGGGGTGGGGTGGACGAGGGTCATTTTTTCAGAACTTGCGAGGTATACGTTGTTCAAAGTATTGTAAGAGTAAAATTGAGACTTGTTTTTTAAATACTGTGCTTTTATGTGAGACATAGAGAATATGTATTGTAAATGGTCAATGACACTGTAGCTCCACTTGTCCAAGAAGAGATTCAACTAAATAGAAAGATCACGCAATGTCAAGTCATTTAATCAAGTTTCTACAGGAACTAATGGAATTGTTGACAATTTATATGCCAAATTCAAGATGGCCGATGGTGGGCATACTTTTGAACGAAATTCAGAAAAATTTAAAAGCACCCATGTAGACGTCACACCAAAGCTACGTATGGAATTTTAAACAAATTGGGTGACATTTGTAGCCTGTAGGGTGTGCTAATGGAATGACAATTTATATGCCAAATCCAAGACGGCTAAAGAAATTTCCTCATATTGCACTGAGTTAAAATTTGGGCTCCTATATGGGCCCAAATATTAACCCAGGGACTTGATTCGAACAGACTTGTATCTGACCACCCCCCCCCCTCCCCCTCCAATCCCCTAGAGGTGAAGATATTGGGAAAATGCAGAGATAAAGAGCAAAGAGACACGGATGGCGTGAAAAGATTAGAGAGAGAGAGAAAATGAGGCAGGCAGGCAGGCCCACCGGGCCGCATCACCCCCTCCCCAGCTCGGGTCGGGAAGGGGTAATGAATGGGTCGACAAATTTTGTGTCAGGCATATTTTTGACCTAATGACCTTATTGGATTTTGTATGCTAGATAGGGTGTGGTGGGGTGGGGCGAGGGTAATTTTTGTTCAGAACTTGCGAGGTATGTATTGTTCAAAATATTGTTAGAGTGAAACCGAGACTTGTTTTTTAATACTGTATTTTTGTGTGAGACATAGACAATATGTATTGTAAATGGGCAATGACACTGCAGCTCAACTTGTCCAATAAGAGACTCAACTAAATAGAAAGATCACACAATGCCAAGTCATTTAATCAAGTTTCTACAGGAAAGACACCATGCCAAAGTTACATATGAAATCCGAAAAAGATCAGGTGAGGGAATGCGACCTGTTGGGTGTACTCATGGAATTGATGACAATTTGTATGCCAAATTCAAGATGGCCGATTGGCGGGCATGCTTTTGAACGAAATTCAGAAACATGTAATTGCTCCCATGTAGACATCACACCAAAGCCGTACATGAAGTTGAAATTTGAAACAAACTGGGTGAGATATGTACCCTGAAGGGTGTGCTAATGGAATGACAATTTATATGCCAAATTCAAGATGGTTAAAGATTTTTTTCTCATATTTCACAAAGTTAAAATTTGGGCACCTATAGGGGGCCCAAATATTAAACCCATGGACTTGAATTGAACAAACTTGAATCTGATCCCCACCCTCTCCTCTAGAGGTGAAGATATTGGATATATTGGAGATAAACAACAGAAAGAAAAGGGTGGCGAGGAGAGATTAGAGTGAGAGAGAGAGAGAGAGAGAGAGAGAGAGAGATGTTATTTCCTGTTTCTTGAAAAAATTCTCTGAATCCTGTACGAAAATCTTTAAAATCCATTTCTGATTTCTTTAAAGATATTTTACTCCCGAAAATAATTCCCCGAAAATCAAATGTTGGAAATTCGGTGATGTAAATTCTAACAGTTGAAAATTCAATAATATCAATTTAATTTGCCCATATTTTTTCGGTCAGAGCCAAAGTGATTTTCCAATTTTCGATCAAATTCTCCGACTTTCTGAATCAGCTGCCTAAATTTTCCAAAATTCTGTCTCCAGTCTGTGACCGATCCGGTTGTTCGAAATCACCCTTCCGGTTTTTCAGACACGGAATAGTCATTTTGAAAGAGTAGGTATTAGCTGAATAGCTGTCAGTCTAAAGTCCTTGTGTAGCCTGGTCAGTGTAAGGGAGAACTCATGGACCTACCTGGGGAAATGCATTTTTCTTGTGGATAAAATGATGAGATTTTAACCAGAGGGAGGCCTCAGAATCAATCTAAGGGGTTAAAAAATAAATAAAAATCCGGGGGGGGGGGGGTCCCAGGACCCCACCATCCAGAGGGGGATGCCCCTTCTCAAACTCTTCCCCAACTCACTCCCTCCCTTCCTCCGATTGGGGAAGAATTGTTTTTGTTAACCTCTTTACCCAACGTAACGACCAGACCGGTCAGCGTTATTCACAAAAATCACCATTCAATTTTCATTATTCTTCTCAATTATTTGTCTCAAAAACGTAGCTTATGACCCCCTCATTGGAACGAGCTCTCTGGGATAGTTCCAATGAGGGGTCATAAGCTACGTTTTTGACGCAAAAAAAATAAAAAAAATAGTTCAATATTCAAGAACCTCGTTTGCAAGTGGCTTCTGCCTTTCGCGTTAGGTAAAAGGTTAACGGTTGTTGAGGAAATGTGTTACAGATCGAGAGAAGTGCGGGAGGTCAGGCTGGAACCACCGATCGTTTGCACACAAATTCGCCAATTCACCACGAGACTAAGAGACGCGGTCCAACCAGCCTGGAAAAGTAAATAAACCTTAAATTTTGACCACTACTGTACAGCACAAGAGAAGGATTCAAACTCCATGCTGATTTTCTGTTGTTTGGATAGCCTTCTGTATGGAACCTATTTTGTCTTACCCCAACATCGTGAGTTCGTTGCCTGTGTTTACCTAGTATTTTTTTTTTCCCTCTCAACAACAATTTAATTTTATTGATACAAACTGCCCAGAGGAATAAAACAGATATGTTCGCCGCCCCCCCCCCCCCCTCTCCCCTCCATTGATTTATAATTCTACTATATTTGTATAAATATAATGAATCATTTATATTAGACTTGCTAAGTAAAGTTTCTGAGGAGAAAAATAAACCAGGATTCATGTGTCTTCGTGGTCTAGAGGTAACTACCTTGTCTTGGTATTCGAATGGTCACGGGTTCGGTTCCCGTTGACGGCATTTTACGAGGAAGGAAATAAATACTTGCGTTGTCTTATTCCTTCAGTTCTCAAATATTTGAACATTACACTTCAAAATGTTGATAAAAAAAAACCCCTTCACACTGGTTTATACAGAACAAAATACTTGTTTTATAACCTGTGTACTGGCAACGCTTCCAGCCAATACTGTTAATAGAAAAACCGAGAAAAATGATTTTTAAAAACCTTCAAACATTCAAATTACACCCCCCCCCCCCCCCCCCCCCCACACACACACACACACACACGCGCGCCTCGAACTACTCATCTCTCCTCTCTAAATGTATCTGTCTAATATAAAGTTGAAAATGTGCAAAATAATCTCACAGTAAACCCAAACAGCACTTCCAACACCCCCATCCAAGAAGAAACCTTTGTATATGTCTCCTTTGGTGTCGACACTAATTGGTTGAATTACTCTTATATAGGGGTGTAAAGTTATGATATTAGACATCAGCCCTTTAGGAATCAGTTATTACTGATTCTCTCTAGAAAATCTTAATTTTATGATGTAAAGTAGAATGATACTAACATATTCACATTAATTGTCGTCACGATTTCATAGAAAATCTACAATTTGCATTTCAATCCACCCTATGGGGACATTCCATGCCAAGTTCAGTGCAAAAAGCTCACCCGAGTGCAGAAAGGTCAATGTTTTTCTCATTTTTCATTTTGTCCATAGAATTTGATTTTAAATTGAAATGGGCTGACCCAAGAAAGGAGACACGGGTTGTATTAAATTCATATCAATTCACCCCTATTTCATTGGTCGGGGAACATTTCAAAACAAAATCACATTCTAAGGATAGAAGTGAAAAAATGAGAAAGTGACGAAATTGATGGGAATATTATTACTATTCCATTTTAGTTTGGAAGATGAAAAATTTATTGGGAGGATTGGTATTAAATGATTCCCACAGGGCTGATGTCTGATATTATAATTTAGAACTGACTGGTCACATCTCATTTATGTTATTTAAAGTGAGAATACTAAGATTAACGTAGATAATATAAATATAAAAATGAATCCACGCAATGAATGTATTCGTTGTTCATTAGTTCTTTCACATAAAGCATCTTCGTTGAACGGTTTATTTCGACTTTATCTGTACGATCTATTTATTCCGTTCACGACTGTAAACAGAGACAAAGGATTTTGGGGAATCGAGACCCTAAGTGAGCAAATAGCGTCTAGGTATTCTAATTTTGCAGTTAATTTGTTTGCCTTTTTCGATTTTAGGTTGAATACTCTCTAAACTTGCGACCAGAAATGACTTTTTGTCCGAATTTTTGTTTTGAGTTCTCTCCCTTCGTTCAAATCGTGAATTGGGTGATCGAGACTACTTGTGGCAGAAAGCGCCTCGATTACCCTTAAAAATTTCTTCGCTCTGAAAGACGAGCGACTGAAAGGGATTATCCATTAAAATCTTTGGTTTTATAATTATTTATTCGTTTATACTAATAACAATTACGTAAAACAGAAACTTTCATTTAGAGTTCAGTCGAGGTTTAAATTAGTTTGACAATAAAGATGAAATTTAATTAATTTTACACAAAACAAACTAGATATCCTGTAAAAACTTTTTAAAAGCCTGCAATCATCTACGGCTTTTAAACACTGGCAGCTCTTACATTTGTCGGCTGTTTGTTTTTTCCTTGTTAAAAGACAAGTGTCACAAGCATTGAACTTCATTAAGCGCTTGGTGCTTCGTCGAGGAATCGAACCCAGGACCCCAAAATCAAAAGTCGTACACTTTAAGTTACCGCGGAGCCGGTACAACGCACATAAATTTATTTTCAAAACATCGCCTGGCCAATATATTCCTTGGCAAGCACAAGAAAATGCAAGGACAGTTTTTCGTCAAAGTGTTGGTAATATTTTGAGTTTCACAGTTTTATACAGATACTTGTCCCAAGAAACCATTTTTACTCGTCAGATATTAAATTTAACAAAGAAAAGTCCACTTCTCTTTCGCAAAGGGGAATCGAACACGGAACTTCTTGGTTGTGGTTATATTAAATTACCACTGCACCACGACGCATTACAATATATTATCCTCAATTATACAATCTCAACAATACAACTCTAACACATTTTATTGGAAACAATTTGAAAAGGCGACAATGACAGCTTGAGTCAGTGATTATTGTTTTTGCCTGAGTTTACAAGAGAACGGATTTAACAAGAGTAGTTCTAACAAATGCTCGGCCCCATGCGATCAGGAAAACATGTTTACTTGGGCGATGTTTTAGAACGGAACAAAATAAATCATCAAGCATATCATAAAGGGGAATCGAACTCGGAAAATTTCGATCACAGGCAGACCGAAATACCTCTAAGCCACGAAGTATTACATCATGCGTGTAATAATTATGTCATACTAAGTTACATTTAAACACATTGCGAATGGCCAAACTGTCATTGAAACCTTTCATTTCGCTGCAATGATAATTTGCGTCAGTGAGTAATATATGAAATTACCACTAGGCCACAAAGAAGTACAATCCATTGATCGCAATTATACAATATTAACTACACAACTGAAACACCTTTTATTGGAAACAATCTGAAAAAGCAACGATGGCAGCATGCGTCGGTGATTATTGTTTTGCCTGAGTTTAAACGACAACGGATTTAACAAGAGTATTTATAACAAAAAATCAGCTCCAGGCAATCAGGAAATCATCTTTACTTGTGAGATGTTTTCGAAAATAACAAAATGAAAAATCTTACACATCATGAAGGGGAATCGAACTCACTACCTATCGACCAAGAGCAGGCTAAAATACCACTAGACCACGAAGTATCATAACGTTCGACTATCAATTATATCGCTGTGAGTTACTAGCAATGGCATTAAAACACACCGTGAATTACCAAACTCTCATTTCCATCTTTCAATGACGAAGCCGGGGTTGAGATGGACCTTTACACACACCCCTTGAATTATTCGCCGCAGCCCCCCACCCCCCATGAACCCCAAGGCCATCCGCATGTTATACCCCCCCCCCCCTGAAAAAAAAAATGTTTGGTCACCCCTTATTATAGAACCCTGGTTGCGCGCCTGCCACCTTAAATTGTAAGCTTATTATTAATAAAGACAAGCTGAAAAAGATAGAAATGAGAGTTTGAGCATTCAGCGTTCGAAGGAAAAGGATTTTCTGAGTTTTATACAGCGGCGTGTTTTATACATGTTCCAAGCTCTTGATGGAAGTACGGAAATTTCAAATGAATTGTGGCCGAAGGGTCTAGCTCCAGTAATATTGCACGCTCAAAAAGAAAATACGCTTGGGAACGCCTCAGCTATCCGAGGAATCGTTCTTTCCATCTTTCAGTGAGCAAGATTTTTCATTATCTTGATAGAGGTGTTCAGTCAAGGGCAACTTCCGATATAAATTGATGCATGTTCACTGATGTTATTGTACAAATATGTCATTCCTCTTGGCTCAGTCGACGAAAATGTTAGTTTTGAATGTGTTTTAGAGGTCAGGGGCGATCCTTCTCTGAAACTCTTCTCTCCCAAATTATTCATAATCAACAACTTTTCAAGTCTGATCTTTGAAACAAACTTTGTGTTTTGAAATCAAGTGTCCCAAGCAAATATTGTGGCTTTAATACTCATTTCTGGGGCAATAAATGGAAACTAATTGGAAACCACGAGTTGAGATGCTATACAAGAAAGGGAAATTTGTTTAAAATATTAACTACTGCGAGTGTGTACCATTCCGTTGAGTTTCAAACAAGCATACCCATCAGCACAACTCCTAAAGCCACACTGTGGTGTGTTTTGTCTTATTGTTAAATGAAACTCCAGTTCCTGTCAACGTGTGTTCCCGTCTTGTTTGATTCTTTTAAAAAACTAATCTTCACAGAAACTTGCACATTCACTCTAAAGTCAGTTTGGTTAAAAATCAACCCAAATCAACTTGGTTTATTGAATATGAACCCGGTTGGGTTCATATTAACTCAATCCAGTTGATTTGGGTTGTTTGTTTTTTATCACAACTTATTTTAGAGTGATTATCGATTTAAAAAAAAACGTTCCTATCCATCCAAGACAAAACCCATCTTTTCTAATTCGTTCTAAGAGCAAATCGACCATAGCAACAGAACTGGTTGGTCACATCTCATTTATGTTATTTGAAATAAGAACACTAAGATTAACACACGGTAGTTAAAATAAAGACATAAATAAATTGGCACAATGAATGTATTCGTTGTTCATCGGTTCTTTCACGTACAACATCTTCATTAAACGGTTTATTTCGACTTTATCTGTATGATCTATTTATTCCGTTCACGATTGTAAGCAGAGACAACGGATTTGGGGAATCGAGACCCCAAGTGAGCAAATAGCGTCTCGGTATTAAAATTCTTCAGTCGATTTGCAACCTTTCGTCGATTTTAAATTGAACAATCTCTGAACTGGCGATCACAAATGACCTTTCGTCCGAATTTTTGTTTTGAATTCTCTCCCGTCGTTCAAATCGTGAATTGGGAAATCGAGACGCCGTGATGACAGGTGAGCGCCGGGATTACTCCTACTCATTTTTTTATTTTGAAAGACGAACGACTGAAAAGGATTATTCATTTATATCTCTGGTTTTATAAATATTTATTTGTTTATATTGATAATAATTAAAACACGAGCTTTCATTAAGAGTTCAAGGTTTAAATTAGTTTAGAAGTCAAGATGAAATTTAATTCATTTTATACAAATACAAACTAGATATCCCGCAAATACTTAAAAAAAAATACTTATCATCCATAGCTTCAAAATACATGTATGAACTGTGGCAGTGCATTAGAGGGTCATAAAATGTGATTTCCAGCAATTCTGAAAAAATGCACTTAATGACTCATGGGTGACCTCAGTGATCTTTGAACCTCCAGTGAGTTTCAACTCATTTAGTGTTGATCCCAGGTCCACTCATACATCATATCATGCTTGAGATATGAGCATGATCTTCTTTCAATATTTTTGGCTCCCACCCTTTTTTGAGTGGGAAAATAGATGAATGAATGTTCAGAATACATTGGGGTCATAAAATATGATTTCCACTCAATGACCCATTGGTGACATCAGTGACCGTGACCCATATTTTATACCTCCATTCAATTTCGTATCATTTTGGTGTTGGTCTTAGGTCCACATGTCATATCATGATTGAGATATGAGCGTGACCCACTTTCAAAATGTTTGGCCACGCTCACTTTTTTAGTGTAAAAATGCATTATGAACTTTGGGATTGCATTATGGGTCAAAAATGTGATTTCCAGCAATTCTGAAAAATGCACTCAATGACGCCTGGGTGATCTCATTGACCTTAACCCATATCTTGAAGCCCCATTGAGTTTCAATTTATTTGGTGTTGGTCCCAGATCAATAGGTCATACCATGCTTGAGATATGAGCGTGACATAATTTCAAAATGTTTGGCGACGCCCACTTTTTTGATTGTAAAAACGCATGAATGAACTTAGGGAAAGCATTATGGGTAAAAAATGTGATTTCCAGCAATTCTGAAAAATGCACTCGATGCCCTCTGGGTCAACCCCCCCCCCCCCCCCCCCCCCCCATAGACACCCCAATGCCCCAGAAATCTGGAAAACGTAGGTGGCCGAGTACTTGTGACTGTCTTTCAGTATGCCAAAAATCAGCTAGACAATTCGTTTTCCAGTTATCGTGCGGACAGGGAAGTGTATAGAAAACAAAATACAGGAAGAGAAGAAGAAACCATTAAAAAATAATAGGTTTCACACAGACCAGACTAACGAGAAAAAAATTACAATTACGGACACCCCCTCCCAAATTTAAATGATTTCACAGGTGCGATGGGTGGGTGGAATAAACGGCCTCATTAGCACCAGGCCTAATCTATATTCCCTTGATATGAAAATAATACAAGAAAATATACGTATACGATGTGAAGGATATATCCAATCATTGGATTGTTCTATTTTTGGATAAAAATGTCGGTGTGTAGCAGTAACCCAGTGGTTCATTGAGATCGAGAGGTGAAGATATTGGAGATATGCAGAGATAAAGAGAAGCAGAGAGACAGGGGTGGTGTGGAGATATTTGATAAACAGACAGACAGACAGACAGACAGACAGACAGACAGACAGACAGACAGACAGACAGACAGACAGACAGACAGACAGACAGACAGACAGACAGACAGACAGACAGACAGACAGACAGACAGACAGACAGACAGACAGAAATTAGGAAACTTTTGATCAATTTATCATGGATGATTTGTGATTTAAAACAGTCAGAAAAGAATGTGGGCGCAAAACACACTAGCCCACCAGGCCTCATCACGCCTCCCCACCTCGGGTCGGGAAGGGGTAGTGAATGGGTCATTGAGTGATTTTAATTCTGCTTTAAATTTAATTTTCTAGGTCTTAAACAAATTTGTGTCAGGCACATTCTTCCTCTATTGACCCTATTGGGTTTTATGTGCGGGATGGGGTTGGGTGGAGCGAGGGTAATTTTTTCAGAACTTTCGAGGTATATATTGTTCACAGTTTTGTTAGAGTGAAAGACATAGAGAATATGCATTGTAAATGGTCAATGACACTGCAGCTCAACTTGTCCAAGAAAAGGCTCAACTAAATAGAAAGATCCAGCAATGCCAAGTCATTCAATCAAGTTTCTACAGAAAAGACACCACACCAAAGTTACATATGACACCCGAAAAAGATCAGGCGAGGGAATGAGACCTGTAGGGTGTCCTAATGGAATTGTTGACAATTAATATGCCAAATTCAAGATGGCCAATTGACGGGCATGCTTTTGGGCGAAACTCAGAAAAATGTAATAGCTCCCATATAGACATGACACGAAAGCTACATATGAAATTTGAAAACAAATTTGGTTGAGATAATGCAGCCTGTAGGGTGTGCTAATGGAATGACAATTTATGTGCCAAATCCAAGATGGCTAATGAAATTTCCCCATATTGCACTTAGTTAAAAATTGGGCTACTATAGGGGGCTCAAATATTAATCCAGGGACTTAATTTGAACAAACGTGAATCTGCACCCCCCCCCCCCCCCCCCCTCTAGAGATATTGTATACCAAATATCAAAAGATTTTTGACTTATGAATTTTAAGAAGATTTTTAAAGATTATCCCCCATATTGCACTAAGTTAAAATTCTCCCCATAGGGAGCCCAAATAATAACTGAGGGATTTGATTTGAACATACTTGAATCTGACCCACGTAATATACCAAATATCAAAATGTTTTGACTAGTGGTTCTAATTTGAACACACTTGTATATGCACACCCCCCCCCCCCCCCCCCCCCCCCTATGGACGCTGTATGCCAAATATCTAGATTCTGATCAGTGATTCTGGAGAAGAATTTTTAAATTTTTTTGCAAATATGCTGATTCAGCATTTTTTCGATTCCCCCCTGCAGAAGACCCCGACACAATCGATGCCATTTTTTTAACAATCTATTCTATTGGTCATAAGGATCCTTCAGTGCAAATAACAGTTCTCTGTTGGGTGTGGTTTGGGAAATATGGGTATTGGAAATATTTGATTTTCTATTTTAACTTCTGGGGTTCTCACGGGAACACGGGTCAATTTTTGCGTGAATTAAGTGCGTATGACCCAATAATACCACATACTAAATTTGGTTCAAATAGGACTATCGGTTCAAAAAATTTTAAATGTTGGGCAGGGCCCCAAATCTTGCCCCTCCTATTACAAAACCAAATATTGCTCCACGAACTTCAAACAGGAAGCTCCACTCCAAATATCAAGTCATTGTAACCACTAGTTCATGAGAGTAAATTTAAAAAAAAAAAAAAAATTGGAGCATTTTCCCCACCCCTTCCTATGGAGCGTGGCAACTTTATTTGAAAAAAACTTAAATAGACATTTGATAAGGAACGTGCATATCAAATTTGGTTTAATTGTGCCCTGTGGTTTGTAGGGGCGAACAGAAAGTGATCACTTAAGTTCCCCCTGACTTTCAGTCAGGTGAGCAAAAAGGGGCACTGGGTTGAGTTATTCTGTTCGATATGGTGGGATATGTACACTGAGTTGGGTCTCTAAGTGAGTTTGTAGAGTCAATGGAGTTGGGTGGAGGAAGGCGTAAAACGTCGCGTGGCCATTATCGGTAAAAGTAACCTTTCTTCTTCTGTTCAGTTATCCAGACAAAAAAGCTCGTACCCTTTTTGTGTCTAGATAACTAGAGCCCAAAGACAAATGTTGGACAACTTGTACCCACAGCTGGACATCTCGTATTCATTTCACTTTGAATGGGTTTGAGCTGCCAAAAAGTGGATGCGAGTTATCTAAACGTGGGTGGGAGTTACCCAGACGAAAAATGGGTAGGAGTTGTCAAATCGTGGGTACGACTAGTCTTGTTCAACTTGTCTCGTAAGTAACAAGACTATTTACGAGGGATTATAACGCGTTCATGTATATTATTCCAAGGCATCTTTGCAATTCTCTTACAACAGTTTACAGTTTGTCGGACAGTGCAAACGCAGTTGGTCGTACAGTTAGAAAGTCTGTTATTGTAATTAGTCGTACAGTCAGGGAGACGACAGTGGCCCAAGTTATGAGCCCGATTTACGATTCAAATGTTACAGATTTTCCGTATGAAGGGCCCAGTGAAGTGGAAATGACTCTTCTAAGCATTCTGAGAGTAAAATGTATTTAAAACGTCACTGGTCCCGTATTTCGGTATCATTTATCACAATCTCGTTCGCAAAAATTACAAATATTTTCGTGAGTCAAGTCAACCAATTCTACGTTTAGACGGAGACAAACCACACAGCATCGGATCTCAGCTTGTTCTAGAAATGGCAGTAAACTATTCTGCTTACTGTGTTTTGACTGGATTTCCTAGGTACATCCACTAAATGAACACATACTCACAAAAATGACCGGTAATCCGCGTGTAGTTTTTCAGTTTCCGACGTTTCAGTTAGGTGAGTATCGCCGGACAGCTCACAATTTCCGTTCAGCCGACTGTCCGCTTATACCCTTGAGGGGGGGGGGGGGGGGGGGGGCAAAAAACATCATAATTTTCAGTAGTTGGAAATTCGAAGGTATAATATAGATATAAATTCCAATAGTTGGAAATTCAAAGAAATCAATTTCCTTCACGTTTTCAACTTTTCAGACTTTTCTGACCAATCGATTTGAATCTACAATCCGTGATCACAGTTTTCCGACTGCGATTGGTGATCAATAGCGGTTACCAGCAGAGCCAAAGCGAGTTTCCAATTTTCGATCAAATTCTCCGATTTTTCCCATCAGCTGACAAAATTTTCCGACATTCCTACTTGAATCTGTGACCTGTCCGTTTTTTCGAATCCTTCGTCCCATTTCACTTACAGTTGCCGGGTTACACAATGACTGTAGTCTGTGAACTATTCAGCCAATCCCCGCTCCATCCAACTGACTGATAGTCAGTTTGAATGAGAAGGTATTGACTTAATAGCTGTCAGTCTATAGTCATTGTGTAGCCTGGCCAGTGTAAGGGAAAACTGATGGACCTACCTGGGGAAATGCATTTTTCTTGTGAATAAAATGACTAAATCTAAACCAGAGGGAGGCCTCAGAATCCATCTCAGGGGTTAAAAAAAATTACATCCCCCCCCCCCGGAAAGGGCGGACCCCCACCATCGAGAGGGAGATGTCCCACCCGAACTCTCTCCCAACACCGGCCTGCGCGCATCGGGACATGCTGGGACCCCAACCCCCATGGTTGCAGGTTAAGGATATTAATTTGTCTACTCTGTATGACACCCAACAGCCTTCCCGTGTAATGAAGTGAAACGAAGTATCAGCTCCTCCGTTTTAGGGCAAGATCGTACACAAAAGTTTGCATTGCCAAAGGTAATTAAATACCGAAATAGTTTACGGTAGAAGTGTCGGTAACTGAATTGCTAGTATTTTTACCGTATTTCTAACGCTTTTTTTTTACCGTGAATTCACGAAAATCGTCATTCAAGTTTCATTGTTTTTCTGCCATTTGCCTCCAAACCACCGCTTATGATCACTTTTGGAACGAGCTCGCAGAAGGCAAAACTATTTTTTTAGTTAACCCTTTACCCAATATAACGGCAAAAACCGTCCAGCTCTATTCTTAAAAATCGCCAATTAATGTTCATTATATTTTAATTTTTTTGTCTCAAAAACATAGGTTATGACCCCTCTTTGGAACGAGCCCGTCGGGCTCGTTCCATTGAAGGGTCATAACCTACGTTTTTCAGAAAAAAATTAGTTATTCAAGAATTTTGTTTGCAAGTGTCGTCTGCTTTTCATGTTAGGTAAAGGGTTAATCAGGAATTGTTTACAAACTGGCAGGCGCCATCCTCTATTCTCGTTTAGGAAAGGGTTACTATATGTTTGTATATGGGCGTGTGTGTTCTTTGTGTTCCACCGCTGTTGTCACATCTTTGGTTCTATAAAATTGTTGTTGCGGAACGTATAATGAAAGCAGAAGTTCTCGAACCTCCATGAATACAATGAAAGGGCGTAGTCGCGAAATGCAAGGGAAAACAAATAAAGTGTAGACTTGATGCAGGTTTCGAACGTTTTAAGAAATCAGGTCGTAATATTCTGTTCTATTTGAAGGGTTGAATTTTGTTCGCCTTCAGTGAACCCCCATATTTTGAAACTTTAGATTTTAATCAATAGACGTGAGAGAATTTGAAATATTGTTAAGTCCTAAGAGAGGCGTTGTTATTACATGTTGTTCACGAACGTTCCGAATAGACGAATACCTATTTACTCCTAGATATATAATGAATGAGAAAACTTATCAACTCAGCTGGTATTCATAAACGGGTATAGTAAATAGACCAAGTCAGTGTGTTTAGTGTACGACAGCAATATTTACCTCTGTCAAGTACCTTCAAAATCTGGAGATCTGCATGTTTCGGCCTTCTTTTGGAATATACGAGTGTAAGTAAGGCATTATTAATTCTTATTAAAAACAATAAAGCTGAAAAAGCTTTCTGGGAAATTGTTTCAGCCCGAAATGTATTTTTAACCTTTAACTAATTCAAATTGGTGACAACTGTACCAATATATTATCTATTAAACCCAAATGTTTAGGGGGCATCTGACCAAACGTATTAAAGATTAGGCCATTTTTAAACGTAAAATTTATTTGCTAATTGTTTCATGTCTCTCGTCTTTATATGGACTCGCCTTTCTCCTTATTAACACTTTGAACCCATAGGCCGTTTTTCCGGTACAGAAACATGTTATATCATACTTTCATTAAGTATGGTGGCTGCTAAGTTAAAGGCTGCACGTTTAGAATATTAATTTGTCTACCCCCAAATAATAAATATGGAATCTTCTAAATGCTTCCACTGAAGCATATCCCCAGAGTTCAAAGGGTTAAGAGACACCACCACCCCACATCCACGCCCACCCACCCACACACCCACCACCACCACCACCACCTCCAAAGACTTTTTTTTAACAATGGATGTCTGATTTCCGACAAAATCCTTTAATTATTGACGAATCCAATCCTTGAAGCAACCTCCAATCACCCACTCCCGTATCTACGCTACTGGCGCTTCGCTGTCAGAAAACCTGTCAACCTTACAGCCCGTTTACTAGAGTAATGTCGATGTCCTCCTTCCAGCGACTGAGAAAATCAACGCCTGTAGTATATTGCGTTAAATATTTCACTGTTTCGAAATTAAACGTATAACACATTACCTAACATGAAAAGCAGACGACACTTGCAAACAAAATTCTTGAATAACTAATTTTTTCACTTTTTGTCTCAAAAACATAGGTTATGACCCTCATTGGAACGAGCTCGTTCCAAAGAGGGGTCATAACCTATGTTTTTGAGACAAAAATGAAAACAAGAGGCAAAACAATAGGGTGCCCACAAGGTATTTTCCTGGTGGACCATAAGTCCAGTCCGCCGCTGAGTCGCGATTATAGTGAGAAAAAAAAACTCAAGAATTAAAAAACTTTTTTATCAAGGTCAAATATGATAACACGTACTGTACCGGTACTCAAAATATGTCATGGTGGGCCGATAACAGTCGGAGTCAGGTACTGCAGACCTCAGTTTGCATAGACTGAGGGTGTGCCACGAGTCCACCTATCAAATCTTGTTTTTAACAAAGTACATGGTCACTTGTAAGAGATAATTGATTGGGAGGGTCATACCCACCCCCAGCTCAAGCCCACGGCCTACGGATATGCGTGTGGAACATGTACAAGGAAGTTGAAAATTCTGTTTAGTTGCCTGAAGGTGTGACAGAGAATATATATTCTTCGGTTGGCGTCAAACAGGGTTACGTCTTGAGCCCCACACTGTTTGAATTGTTTGTGAATGATTTGGTAGACAATTTCGATAAATCCTGTGCATCAGTAATGTGAATCTTTCATGTCTACTTTAGGCTTACGACATCATTTTGATGTCTGAATCAAAAGAAGGTCTACAGAAAGCACTAAATAAATCCAAGTTACACTGTGCCATTTGGAACTTATCAGTCAATGTCAATAAATCTAATATAATGATATTTAATTGTGGAGGAAAATTATTAAAGAATATGGAATTCACATATGGTAATCATAAATCAAGCTTTACTAATGAGTATAAGTATTTAGACTTCCTTTTCAACCTAGCTCTCTCCCTAGCTCTAGAACATTTATGTAAAAAAGCAACCAAAGCCACCTTTTGCATAAGAAAGAAACTTAGTGGAGATAGATGAGCGATAAAGTCTCTTTTGAAATAAAAATTATTTAATACTTTTGTGAGGCCAATACTATTATATGGTGGAGAACTTACTACACTAGATTATATTATTACAGAGAGTTCAGAGATTGAACACAGAATGGATGCATTTCTCCCGGATAAAGTGCAGATGAAATTTATTAAATCTCTTTTAGGAGTTAACAGGTCCGCTGTTAAAATGGCTTGTTTGGGGGAATTGGGAATATTCCCGCTATACATTGCAGGCCTGAAGAATTGGGTAAAATTTTGGCTCCCTATTATTTTAGCTCCAGAATCATCACTTGTTAAAAATGCTTACATAGAAAAAATGGCAATTGAAGGTGTTAGCAAAAAAAAGAACTATTTCTTAATAGAAAAGGATTTAGGCATGTGTGGACCAACCAGTCAATAGCTAGACTAGTGTCAACAGTTTAGCATTGTCTGTGATGAAAAAGCTAGAAGATAGATTCATTAGTCACTGGAAATCCAAATTGAATGATGATAACAATAAAATTAATGGTAATAAACTAAGATTCTATAAGAAACTTAAGGATGATTATGAAATAGAAAATTATTTGCACACAAATGTTGATAGAACTCAAAGAATATTTACCAAGATTAGGATAAGTGATCATAAACTTCAGATGGAAACTGGTAGACATAATAATGTCCCCTTCGGGATTATGCAGTAGATGATGAATATCATTTTATTCTATACTAGCAGGGTTACCCGGCGTTGCTCGGGCTGAGTTGGTGCCCCTCTACACCCCCACCTAACCCCACCCCGGCACTTTTTTAAACCTCACCATTAGATTTCTGGTAAAAAATTACCTCTAGTAGACCCCTTTGAAGACCTATATCGGCGAGAAAAATTTTGGTCATAACTTTTGGTGCCCCTCTACACCCCACCCCACCCCGATACTTTTTTAAACCTCACCATTAGATCCCTGATAAAAAAACGTACCCCTAGTAGACCCCTTTGAAGACATATATCGGTAAAAAAAAAATTGGTCATAACTTTTGGTGCCCTCTACACCCCCACCCCACACATTTTTTTAATCCTGACGATGACCTCCGCCATAAAAAAGTACTTCTAGTAGACCCATTTTGGACACTCGGGTTGGCCCCATATTCATTTCTATAGGGAACAGACAGACAGACATACATACAGACATTCTGAAATATAGTATAGAAAGATTGTCTTCAAATTGAAAAAGAAAGAAAGGACCTTTTTGAAAAGGTAATTGAAGTTATTCCCAGATTTGCGGAGTACGATGAAGTAGGAAAAAAACATTTTATTCTTAACTCTAATGATGCTGATATTAATAAAATATGTATGACTGGGGTCCAACACATGTATAATGCAAGAAATATATTGCTATAATGGCTATAAACAATTTTGAGAATCATATTCAGCATATTCTGCTTGAATAAATACATAGAAATTAAACCCATTACATTCTACCAATACTATGTACCTATCTCAGATCACCTGAGTGACTTTGTCTCCATATTATTATTATGTCATTTTGTATTGTTTTGGTGATGATCCTAATTTTGGATTTACCAATAAAATACTGAATTGAAATTAAATTGAATTATATCGACCCCCCCCTCCCCCCCCCCCCCCCCCACACACACACACCACTAGGACATCCTAGCTATGCCCTTGGCTTTGATCGGTTTTAGGAATTATACCACGACTGATGTGTGTATTCAATTACCCGATATAATGCAGACAATATGAAATGTGCAAGATACAGTCAAGCGAAGAATGCGGCCTTCGTGTAAGAACGTCATGAAAGAACGCATCTGATTGTTCGTTACGTGTCTGACTGACGCTATAACGTTATAACGTGAATGAAATGCCTTGGCGCAAAACAGAGTGAAGCAACAAAGTAAACAGTCCACCGAATGTGATATTTCTCCTTCAAAATGTCCAGATTCGTTCACTCAGTTCGAGTTTAATCGTGGTAAAAATACGGAACACAACTCAGGTAGAGTACGGAGACAGGAATCAACGACTTCGGCGCTCGTGAAATACAAGACTTCAGCTCAGGTCGTTGATTCTAGTCCCCAGTCAGGCCTGAAAATAAGCAGTCTGACATTTGCAGAATGAGGTCCCCAGAGGGTGAATTTGATGATGCTATTCCATACAGTGGGCCAATTTATTCTCTGGGTACCTCTTTCTGTTTAGTTTTGAGACCCTGAATCAGACTGAGGTTCACAGAGGGTAAATTCAGTGATGCTACCCTGCTATGCAGGGTAGCATCGCTAAATTCACCCTCTGGGGGCCTCATTTTGCAGAAGACAGCCTGCTTATTTTCTGGCTTGTCCCCAGTACTCCACCCGCGTTGTGTTCTGTCTTATTACGTTACGTTAAAAGTTCACGTTTCTCCGGTTTTTTTTTTGCATTCAGGTGAGAAGTCAACCCAATCGACAGATCTACTTGGTTTACGAAGAAACAGTACAAGATGGCAATTCTGAAAGTTATCTTTGGAAAAGGTGTTCGGTTAAAGCATAGAGTTATGGCATCTCTAAACATTTTTGCGTCTCTGTTTTTCATAATAATGACAGGATTGGTAACGTATGTGTGTTGGTTCATTGTTCTGCCGCATATACATAAGTTTAATTATAGAGCAGTAGCAACCAATGATGCAATCATAGCCTTCATATTTATAAACGCTATTGGAAATTATATTCTATGCCTGACTACGAACACTTCTGTTAGTTTGACGTGGAATAAATCCGACAATCGTGGAAAGAAAGCGACCTCTGACCAGACTCAGGAATCACATGAAATGCACGAAGAAAACGCACAGACAGTGCAAAACCAAGATGTCATCCATTCTTCTGGATCCTCGACTTTGAATGACGTTGTAGTGAATGGACGTGCTGATACAAAAGTTGTTTACACTATAAACGGTAAAAAGTATAAATCATTAGACAGATGTAAAACTTGTAATGTGATTATACCTTTGAGGGCTCATCACTGTGTCCTGTGCGGGGTGTGTATTCTCAGACGAGATCATCATTGTTTCTTCATGACAACGTGCACTGGTCACAACAATCACAGATATTTCATCTTATATTGTATGTACATGACGATTGGCATATTCTACGGCCTCGTTTTGATATTCAGGTACCTAAATGAATACTACAATGTGCAATTCTCAAGTCCCTTAACGTTCTTCACACTCGCTGCTAATATCATCGGCGAACTGAATATAATTATTCATCTTTACCCCAAATATGTGTTTTTCGTCTTTCTGTTTTATGTATGTTTGTTCACTGGTCTAGCTACGGCCGCCTTCACATTCTGGCATCTTGCTATAACTTTTGCGGGTCAAACTTCGCATGAGGCCTGGCAGGGACAAACGACGTTCGATTCAGGAAGTATTTACAAAAACTTCACACAGTTGTTTGGAGAATACTGGTTCATCTCTCTATTTATGCCTGTCCCATTTCCCTTGAAGAATGATGGATACTATCGAGGCAGATACAAAAAGAAGCTTCCGTAATGGAAAATAAATAAGAACTCAAGTGGGACTAAACGTTTTTGATTGTTTCAACGAGTTTGGTTCAGGCATGTTAAAGTACCGCCGGTACCAACTTAATAGGTACCGGGACGGGACAAAGCCTGTCCTGCCGAAACCGGTACCGGGACAAATCAACAACTGGATGACATATCGCAATCAGATGGGAGAAATTCGCTTTTAAACCGCCCTATCCCCGAAGATCGCACGACAAACATGGCACCGTGACAATTAATCTGCGGCGACATCAAAGTAATCATAAAGCACAATAATCGTGCTTTATGATTACTTTGATGTCACCTCAGAATAATTTCCGTGACGTAGCCGATGACGCCGCTTTCGTTGTCTTTAATGCGACGTTTGAAAAGTCAAAATGGTCGGCCTTATTGTAGTCGCGGAGCACACAGAACATGCACGCGCAGAGTGTTTTCATAAGTTAATTCACAAATACTGTTTACCATCGTCCAATTAGGAATTTCCCGACAAAATAATTTTGTACCAGTTCTGGCGGGACAAAAGCTTCAGTGCCGGTACCGGTTGGAACACGCGGGAACCGGCGGTACCGATACAGGGACCGGTTGACATGCCTGGTTTGGTTATTATGTGTGCTCGATCTTCCGATGTCAGCGGTCACACTGACTGACAGTTCACAATGATGCAGAGAAGGGAATGAACAGGGACCTAGGAAGCGTATCGAACTTGGCATACAAGAGCACCCACACATGCACTGATATCAATATAGATCAGTGTGGCCGATATGATTTAGCGGCATGGTAGGAATACAATACGCAAAGCTATGTTTAGTACTCATGCACCTCTAAATTAGGCCACACAAAATAAATTAATTGATTCTCAGGCAATTTTTTTTTCAAATCAGCGAGGGAGGGAGGCTGGGTTTTATTTTTAATTTTTATTTTTCTTTCGCAAAAAGTGAGCAAACATGGAGAGGATTTCGGCTGTCTTTTGACACACAGAACTATATAAAGTGCATATTTATACAAATAAATTCATTTTTAATTTGAAAAATAAAAACATTCCTCTAAAAACAAACTGCAGGTACTGCAATTCAAGTGCTTCATATTCTTCCGATGCTCTTCATATTATCTTCGAAGTAAAAGTATTTAATCTAAGGGTATTTGCTTCGTTACAATTTGTGGAAGAGTGCCTATAGGCACTCTCCCATAAACTGTAACAAGGCAAACATACTGAGACGCAACTGAATAAATACGCATCAATCAAAAGATGTAAAAAGTTTCGGGTCTCCCTGAGTTTGTACTAATATTGGAAGACAGTGAAAGGCAATAAAAATGTCCAATGAGGGGGTTCAAATTCAATGAGGGATTGCCTGAGAACCAAAACAATTGTTTTAGCCTTAAGAAAAATACATATTTTTGTTTGTTTCATATTTAACAAATTTCCAACCGGGCCGAAACATTGTTCCGGTCCAATGGGAGAATTTGTTTAAATATGCAGCCAAAATCTACATTTTTCTCGACTTCAAAGGCAAATCAACCGGGGGAATATTTGGTCACACCCTCACAGGAAGTGAGGACTCCGGAAACCCCCTTCCTGCTAATTCTTAGGAAAAGATTGGATGCACGTGTCCCCAGATATTTCATGATTTATTTATCGCTATTTACAGTCACTGATCTCTGCATAATGGATAATCGTGACCACAACATGGAGATAAAGACACGTTTAGTTAATTGTTTATACCCATGTTGCCCATTTTAGAGGAAGTACACCCAAAGCACTAGTGACCAGGTCCTATTTTACCAGTAAAACAGAGCTTGTTTCCCATAGTAAACAAGCACTGCTTCACTTCCCGGGGTCACTGTGTCCCCAGTTCTACGTCCATGGGAATGGGCGTGAGATGGTTACTCGTTTGTGTTTGCAAGATAAGCACTGGAACCATCCGTATGTTTTCATTTAAAGGTTCACTGGTTGGATCCCATTTGTCAACCCGACGTATTACCCCTTTCTTATCTTGCAAACTCTTAATGGTACCTCACATAGCGTCCATATTCGATTAGCGCTATTTCCAAAATTCGCCATTCATTATTTAACGTTTGCCAACAAAACATAAGTTAACGAGCAATAAGATTCTGCCCCCTGGTGGATCCGAAGAAGGCCTTTACAGCATACTTCTCATATCAAACTAAGTTAAAATGCAGGCCCAAATATGAACCCGTCACTTGATTTGAACAAACTTGAATATGACCCCACACCCAAGGATGCTGAATACCAAATATTAAAAGATTCCGAATTGTGGATGTGAAAAAGGAAAAAGATTTACAAAAAATATTCCTCGAATTGCATCAAGTTCAAATCTATATAAACTCAGCCACTTGATTTGAACAATGTCGAATCTGATCCCCATTTCCTTTCTTGAGGATGCTGTATACAAAATATCAAGAGATTCTGAGTGGGTGATGTGAAGAAGAATGTTCTAAATAATATGCCTCATAATGCACTAAGCTAAAATGCAGGCTCATATGGGGAGTCCAAATAGAACCTAGGCACTTGATTTGGACAAATTTGAATCTGTCCCCCACCCCACTCCAATGATGATGAATATCAAATATCAAAAGACTCTGACTGGTAGATGTGAAGAAGAATTTTAAAGATCATTCGTCATACTGCATTAAGTTAACACACTGGATCCCATAATGGGTCCATATATAACCACAGAGGCCTGAATTGAATAAACTCCAATCTACCCCCCCCCTCCCCCCCCCCCCCCCAAAAAAAAAAGAAAACAAAACGAAAAAAAGGATGGTGAATACCAAATATCAAACGATTCTAACTAGCGGACTTGATGAGGAAGATTTTCAAAGAATATTCCTCATATTACACTAAGTTAAATTTGCACTCTCACAGGGAGTCTAAATATGAACCCAAGGGGCTTGATAAATATAAACAAACTGAATTTGACCTTACTAAGAAAGCTTCATACCAAAAAATCAGAAGATTTTAACTGGTGGATCTGAAGAAAATTTTCAAAGAAAATTCCTCATATTGCACTTAGTTAAAATTCCAGTGTAAATATGACCCCATTGATTTGATTTGAACAAACTTGAATCTGAGCCTCCTTAGAATGTTGCAAATATCAAAAGATTTTGACTGGTGGGTCTGAAGAAGAAGTGCTTAAAGAATGTCCCTTCTGTTGCATCATGCTATCCTGGCTCCCATAGGGATCCCAATTATGAACCCAGCAGCTTGATTTGAACAAACTTGAATCTTTGAATCTGCAGCACCCCACAAAAAAGGGAAAAAATGTAAACCAAATAACAAAAGCTTTTGAATGGTGGATTTGAAGAGAATTTTTAAAGAATATTATATTCCTCATATTACACTCAGTCAAAATCTGGGCTTCCACGGGGGCCTGACTCCTGCCCCTAAGGAGGTTGTACACCAAATATAAGGATTTTGATTGGTGGTTCAGGAGAAGAAACTTTTTACCCCCCCCCCCCCCACCCCTTCCAAATTGGGGTGCTAGACGACTATTGCCCCTTGTAATACCTATTTGGATGTGGCAACTTTATTTGAACATACTTGAGTTAACGTATGATGTGGAACATGCATACTAAATTTGGTTCAATTTGGTCCTATAGTTTTTGAGAAGTTGATAATGTAAAGTTCATGATGGACAGACAGTGGATGGAAAGTGATCAGAAAAGCATCCATTTAAATTTTAGTATTCCTCAATTTTTGTTTTGCCTCCAAAGCATATCTTAGGATCCCTTCTTGGAAGGAGACTATTGAAATCATTCCAATGAGGTTTCATAGCTGTTGCGCAAAGGGAGTTTGTTAAATTTAGATTCACTTTATGTACCTACAAAAAGCTATTAATTAACCCTTTCATACTTTTGTACGTCTTATGACGTACGAAATCAAACAGCGCGTTGATACTTTGTGGTCATTTGTTTTGTTATTATTTTTCGATTTTTTAAAGTTTTAACCTCAATTCCTATTTTCTCCAGAATAGTGCTCAGTGACAACCGTTGAGCCAAATGTTATCGCAGCTTAAAATACTAATATAATCCTGCTGTCAAGACTTTATAACTGGTTGAATGCTGCAAGCCACTACCAGGGCTTTCAAAAAATGAGGATACCAGAGCAAAAGCCAACACTTTCCTTACTTATATTTCATATTCAGTCAAACACAAATAATATTTTGTTTAAATAAATTTGTTTTATTACAAATTATTGGAGAGTGCCTGTGGGCACTCTCCAATAATTTGCAATAAAACAAGTTTTGAATAACGAATTCAGATGACCAAAAATAATCTAGCCCCTCAACCAGATAATCACTAATGTGAAAAATATCTTGTTATTTGTACTTAACGAAGTTTGACGCCGCATTTTGAAAAACGTTGAAGAAACTGAATTCCCAGTGACGTTTGAACGTCAGGATAATTGAAGTCTCAAAGGGTTAAAAACAGAATGTTTTCATTTTTGGAATTCACTTTAAAACAATTTCTGCAATCCAGTATAAGTATTTGCATTAGTTCCTTGATTCCTGCACCCTATGTAACATATTACCAACTAACCCTTAGCATTTTTACAGCCTAAGCCAGTGTATATTTTCAGGTAGTGTGTGATATGGCAGTTACCAATTTTTTATAACCAGAAAGTGTGACTAACCCTGTTCAGTGCATAGGGTTAAACACACTTTCTGGTTATAAAAAAACTGTCATTATTGACTGAGTAACTAACCCTGTGCACTATACAGTCTTCATGTAAATCTCATCTATATTAATCCTTTACCCACCACAGACGATTTCAAAATTTATTATTCTAAATATCATTTTTTAAATTTTTTCCAAAAAATTCAACAAAACCATATCATGTGACCCCTCTTTGGAACAAGCTCGATGAGCTCGTTCCAAAGAGGGGTCACATGATATGATTTTGTTGAAATTTTCCAAAAAATAATTTTTATTTCAGCTGCTGAATTTGCATATTACGCGGGCGGATGCGGGCGATTCGTTGGGTAAAGGGTTAATTATTTGCCCAAGGTAATGGCCCAAAACATCCAGTACTACTCTCAGAAAAGTGTTCAAACTATGCTTACTATCCCTTTTTGAAATGGGTTCTGGTTAGTTGGGTTTTTTAAATCCAAAAATGAAAACATATTCTATTTTCAATTAATAGCTTGTTCTATGACTATGCTGCAAATACAGCACAAGAATAAAGTCAAGATTAGTCAATTCTTTATAATTCAACTGCCCACTGTATAGGACTCTCATCCCAGGTTATAGCTGACATTATGCTAGAACAATGTTGGGTTGTATTTTGGCAATTAGACAGGTTAAGCAATGCAGAAACTAGCAATTGGGTTACTATGCACCTGTGAGGTTTAAAAGCAAGTAGAACAAGCCTGAACATCAGCAGACCGTCATCTGTAAAATGAGTTCCCCAGAGGGTGAATTTGGTGATTCTACCCTGCATAGCAGGGTAGCATCACCAAAATTCTCTCTGTGAACCTCAGTCTGAATCAAGGTCTCAAGCCAAAACAGAAAGATGCACCTAGAGGATAAATTGGCCCACTGTATGGGATAGCATCAGCAAATTCACCCTCTGGGGACCTCATTTTGCAAATGACAGGCTGGGAGTTTGAACATGATAATCTGATAATTATTATAATAAATTGTATTAAGTCTGTAATTGCCTTAACCTTTTGAACCCTGGTGGTATCTTCCATGTCAGTTCAATGACAGTAGTTGGAAGAGTCCGTATTCATTATTTTGGGGTAGACCAATTAATATTTTCAACATGCAGCCTTGCGGCTGCACGTTGAAAATATTGATTGGTCTACACCACACATTTAACTTGTAGCCATTCCACTTAATGACATTATGACGTAGCTTGTGACCCAGCCGGAAAAAAGGCCTCTGGGATTCAAAGGGATAAACTTGTTTTATCCAGCTTCATGATGATCCTTGGATGTGAGATTTTTTTTTAATAAAACTAGTGAATTTCTGTGCAAACCATTTTTTTTTATATTGTGGGTTATAACCAACCTTGAGGGCCCACCCGTTGCAGGACGGGAAACTCATGCAACAGAGAATTATATTGCCTTGCATATCAAGGGAAATAATCAAAGCTTAAATTTCTAGCTGATGGAATCACAGACTTCCCATTTTTATAATGGATTGGTTTTATAATTTTAATATGAGCCCTTAGTCCACCAGACACTGTCTTTTGGCCTTTCATTGAAATAAAGTCACAGACCTCATTTCAAGAAGGGATCATAAGCTATGGTTAAAAAAAAATAAAATGTTTTTGACTTTGAGAAAATATTGGTACATGTACCATGTTCAAAGGGTTTACCCTGCCAAAAAGTTTCAATGCAGAGGCATGTTTTATTATTTTCTTTTATTTTTATTTATTTATTTATTTATTATTTTTTTTTTTTGGGGGGGGGGGGGAGGGGTAGAGTGTGTGTGTGTGGGGGGGGGGGGGGGGGGAATAGCTTCAGATGTAAGGAGAGAAGTACCACACTCTCTGATCCATGTGTCTTCAATACTAAGCATATCTTCATCCACCCCTACTAGGATGGCTGTGTGCCTCCTCCTCCCCCCCACCCCCCCACACACACACCAACTTAAAGGCAGATATTGTCTGCCTTGTTCATTTCACATGATTTTTTTTAAATCCTTAATACATTTTCTGAATATATAAATATTCAAGACAAAATAGCCAAAGAAAAGTGAATTTCTGAAGTGAATTGTACTGTTTGAATGAAAAAAAAATTATATATATATTTTTTACAAGTTATTGAGTTTCCTGTTTCAGAAAATGATTGTAATAAAAGGAGATATATACAGAAATATGGTTATTTTTGTCAGATGATGTGTACAACCCTAGTAACAGATTTGTTCATATCTGAGAAGTTTCTTCAAATTTGTTCATGCACCCAGCAGCAACACACACACAAAAACAAATTGGGATGGGACAGGATGGGGCAGACAAACATTCAGGTGGTGTGATTCTTGTAGTCTTCACTTTTGAAAATGAAAGTGTCAATGACACTGAAGCATAACTTGACTATGCAAAGTGTTAGATGAATGAAAAGGATAATGTTCAATGTTTATGATAGGAAATAAGACAAGAATTGTGATAACTGAGAATATGTTAAGTTCTGTACCCCACATGCTGTTTTCAACAAGAATAATTTGAGGAGTAGACTGCACTAAAGAATTCAAGCCTGGGTTGATGTGGCCCTCACAGTTACTGTATGCCAACCAAAGTTACAAAGTTACAGTAAAATCATTCCAAAACGGGTCATCCTACCAAGTTGCAATGAAATCCCTTCAAAAAAATGACTTGCAGACTTTGCTAAAAAATCTAGTGGTCCTATCAAAATAGGATGCTCTCATCTAGATATCATTCAGAGTCATCCTACCAAGGTACAATGAAATCCCTTCATAGAAACGACCCCCAAGACAGCGCCAAAGGAATCTAGCTCACATGCCCAAGCTGCGGAAATGGCTGATTGATCGTGACCAAAATATGACATTCTCATCTAGACATCATACCGAGTTATCTTCCCATGTTACAATGAAATCACTTCATAAATATGAACTGTTGACTGTGCTAAGCAAATGTAGGTCATATGCCTATGTGGCCGTCATGATTGACCGATCATGACCAAAATATGACGTTCCGATCTAGACATTATACTGTGAATTCCTACCAATTTACAATGATCTCTCTTTATAAATGCAACCTGTAGACTGTGCTAAAGGAATATGGGTAACTTGCCCCTGTGGCCATCACGGTTGATTGAACCAGGCCAAAATAGGATTTATTATACAGAGTCATCCTACCGAGTTACAGTAAAATCCTTTCATAAATATGACCTGTAGACTATGCTAAAAGGTTTTCGGGTATCGGGCCCACGCAGCCATCATAGTTAACCAATCACGACCAAAATGGGACGTTCTCATCTAGACATGTTCCTGCACGTGAAATTTTGTAATGATCAGACAAGAACCACGGGTACAGCCTGTGCTAAAGAAAATGTGAACAGACTTACGGACAAACAGACTCGCAAACGTCTGCACGCATGATGGCAATAGCTTATCTTTACTTTGTCAAGTTAAGCTGAAAATGAATGGTATATTCAGGAACAGAATGTATTTCAGCAGTTAAAAATAGGCATCAATCGATGTGGCAACAGGGAACAAATATCGGCCTCATTTCCAGGCGAGTCTGGACCATTTTTTTCCACAATTCTGACCCTAAAAAATCACAATTCCTCCAACTAGTAGGTATATATAATAGAAAATGACTCAAATACTAAATAACCTCCTGTGTATTTATTTTTTGGTGATTGGTGTTCAACAGGTCGAATGCTAGAAGCCACTATCTACTGAAAAATGTTCAAAGCCACTTTAGTGGCTTTACACTCTATGTATCAGTTTGTCGTTTGCTCAGCAACAGAAAATTTTTATTATCCCCCACCAAAAGGAAGTTTGCAGGGGATATAGAAATGGGGTCTGACCGTCCATACACCTATCTATTCATCCGTTCGTCCATCTGTCGATCCATCCATCCATCCATCATCCGTCCATAACAACTTTGCAACTTCATATCTCAGTCAGTGGATGGTGGATTTAAATGATCTTTGGTATGCTGATAGACCACCATGGGGGAAAAGGATAACAGGTTTTGTCCATATTTTTTTCTAGAGTTATGGGCCTTTTTCCACTTTTTTTAACTAAAAAAACCCTTCAACTTAGAAACCCTTCACGGGGGATACCAGTGGCGTTGCACCTTGTTACACATGAAATGGTTTTGTTACAACTTATTGGAGAGTGCCAAAAGACACTCCAATAAATGGTAATAAAACAATTATTTATGAAGAATATATTGCTAAACTAAGGCTCCCCCTGCTGGTAGCATGGTATTTTAAAAAAAAAAATTTCATGTAACAAATTACCTTCGAAAAATAATTCAGCACTCCACCCATTAAGGTCATATGTTTCTGCACAATGGCATATCATGACCGCAACACAGCGATAAAATCAAGTTTAATCAATTGTTTATATCCATGTTATCCATTTTAGAGGACCTCCACCCCAAGTATTGGTGAGTGTATCCTATTTTACCAATAAGATGGAACCTGTTTATCACAGTAAATAAGCACTGCTTCAAGAGTGTGGTGGCTCAGTGGTCATGGCATTGAACTTTAAATGCAAAGGTCCACAATTTGATCTCCGCCAGGGGTAACTGTGTTGTATACTTGGGCAAGGCACTTCATCCCGATTGCCCATGAGGGGGCACAGTGGCACTGTGCTATGTACTAGGACTGCACGATATTCAAAACTGAATACCTGTATCGATTTTCAAAAAAATACTGCGGTATACCGGTATATCGAAAAGTATTTAGATATCTGAATATAAGTACCACAAATTCCACAATGGAGACTTTAGGCATCACAGTCGCATTGAATGATGCAGACGATATCAAAATTTATTATTTTAAATAATATTTTATCAGATTTTTCCAAAAATTTCTACAAAACAAGATCATGTGACCCCTCATTGGAACAAGCTCAGCAAGCTCGTTCCAATGAGTGGTCACATGATATAGTTTTGTTTAAATTTTTGAAAATTATTTTTTCAACTGCTGAATTTGTATATTACGCAGGCACATGCGTGCGATTCTTTGAGTAAAGGGATAATATTATTCATTCGGGGCTACAGTTAAAACTCAATACATCTTGAAAATTAAATTGTGGGTAAATAAATAATGACGATAAACTGATATTTTTGTAATTACACCGGTATTCAATCAATATTGGTTTGAATACCGGTATATATCGGTTTATCGATATAACGTGCAGCCCTACTGTGTACCAAGGCATACTGCACATCAAGAGGGCAAATGTCTTCAACCAATGCTAATCCTGCTTGTGTGGAGTTAGTACATTGGGGAGTCTGACAGCTGGTCGCCGCTGTGCGGTAGTTCTCTCCTAATGCTTCAGCTTCCTCCGCTCATAAAACTGTCTGACATGAGGTGACCCTGGCTGTCAAAAGTGTCATTAAAACCCCAATAAAAAAAAGCACTGCTTCCCTTCCCAGGGTTCTCATGGGTGTGTGTGTGTGTGTGTGTGTGTGTGTGTGGGGGGGGGGGGGGGGTTATATCAAGTATAAATCATGAAACTCTTGATTATAAAGCTCGGGGGATACTGTACAAAGTTCATTTTGTAAACTACTCAACTGATACAATTCAAAAAAGAAATGAAAACTATGAAGATTTATGATGTAGTAGTTGTTTCTAGTCAAGTGTGTTTTCCAGGCAAACACGCTTGACTAGAAGAAACAACTGCACAGCTGCAGGTTATACAACTTTTACAGCTCATCTTTATACCCCAACTTTTTTTAAAAAGTGGGGTATACTGGATTGCATCTGTCCATCCGTGCATCTGTCCATGCACCCATATGCCCGTCCGATGTCTGTTCAGGCCATAACTTGAAGGCTGGTGCTTTGATTTTGATGAAATTTTATACAGGTGTTCATTATCATGAGCTCTTTCAGAAACATAAGCTCTTTTCATGTTGCATATTTTTTCCTTGAGTTATGGCCCGTAGAGTGTATGAAATAGCCAATTGTTCGTCTGTTTGCCTTCTTTCTTGGGTTTGGGTTGTCAGATCTCAATGAAATTTGGGAAAGGCTTTCAAACAACTCTCTAATGATGTTTTTTACATTTCACTTCCTAAAGTTATCCCCTTTTTCGACTTAGAAATATTTTTGAAATAGCCTGTCTATGTTCAGGTCATAACTTCAACATTAGTGCTTGGAAACTGTTGAAGTTTCAAACAGATGTTCAGTATGATGAGCTTTTTCAGAAACATGTCGTTTTGCTGTCCATATATTTTTCCATGAGTTATGTTATGACCCTTAGAATGTACAAAATAGCCAATGCACTACAGTGGAGGTATAATTGCCTTCAGCAATAGCTCTTGTTATTCAAACATCAGTGGAAGAACAATTGCCCAGACAACATTGGAGGAAAGTGGACTCAACTTCAGGCATCTAGCCGTTAAAAGAAGTTTCGAATTCAGTCCTTTGAATTGCAATTTGTCCCAATCGAAAGGGCCTTGGGCCCCTTCCCAAAAAGGAAGGATAGAACCCTGCAAGAAATAAAATCACTTCAAAATACAGTAGACCCCACTTAAATGGATATCTCTTCACTGAATAATCCTGTTAATTGAATATAACTTTCAAACACAAACAACTCTATCAAACAAGATTGAATTGGTTAAATTCCTAGATTTATTTATTTATTGGTGTTTAAGGTCACATACTTCTGTGCAAGGGCTAATCGTGACCGCAACATGGAGATAAAGTAAAGTTCAGTCAATTGTTCATACCCATGTTGCCCATTTTAAAGGACTTCCACCCCAATCATTGGTGACTGAGTCCTATTTTACCAGTAAAAAAGAGCTTGTTTACCACAGCAAAAAAAAAAAAACACTGTTACACTTCCCGGGGTTACCACAGGGGAAATTCCTAAATGAATTGTGGGGAAAATTTGCTGCTTGAAGTTTTGTTATTTTAACATTAGTGTGTGAGGGTTAATTTACCACACAAGTTTACTATTTCAATACCGAGAACCTGGGTTGAATCTTCCTAACCCTTTACCAAACGTAATGGCCAAAGCCGGCCAGTGCTATTCACAAAAAGTGCCAATTAATTTTCATTATTTTTTTCACATTTTGTCTCAAAAACATAGGTTATGACCCCTCTTTGGAACTAGCCCAACAAGCTCATTCCAAAGTGGGGTCATAACACAAAATTTTTGAGACAAAAAATTAGTTATTCAAGAATTTTGTTTGCAAGAGTCGTCTGCTTTTCATTTTAGTTAAAGGGTTTAAACAATATTGCTTCGAAGTGTATGAATTGTTTTTTTCACTTTTATGAAGGTTCTTTAAAAATTTAATACTACAGCCATTTTGAGCAGAAGAATTAAATAATAACCAACCCTCTCAAGACAGTTGTTGATCATTGCAATGTTCACTTGTCAACTGTATGTTTACCTCATGTACAGAAATATGCATAACAGGCTGAATGATTTCTTATTTCTTATTGGAGTTGAATGACATTTTCAACAGCCAGGGTCACCTCATGTCAGACAGTTTAATGGGTGGAGGAAGCCTGGAGTACCAGGAGAGAACCACCGAGTAATGGCAAACTGTCAGACACCCCAATGTACTAACTCCACACAAGAGGGGTTAGCATTTGTTGTAGACAGGTGCACCGTGGACAATCAGGACTAAGTGCCTTGCCCAAGTACACAACACAGTTACCCCTGGCAGTGATGGAACTGTGGACCTCTCACTTTGATGTTCAATGCCATAATCACTGAGCCACTGCACTCCCAAGACTGAATGGTTAAGTACGATATCAAGAGGATATCAAAAGTTATTATTTTAAATATAATTTTTTTTAATTTTTCAAAAAATTTCAACAAAACTATATCATCTGACACCTCATTGGAATGAGCTCGATGAGCTCGTTCCAATGAGGGGTCACATGATATGGTTTTGTTGAAATATTTGGAAAAATTTAATTTTTTCAACTGCTCAATTTGCATATTACGCTCGCGGATGCGGGCGATTCGTTAGGTAAAGGGTTAACCCTTTACCCAACACAGACGATATCAAAATTTATTAATTTAAATATAATTTTTTTTAATTTTTTTTCAAAAAATTTCAACAAAACCATATCATGTGATACCCCTCATTGGAACGAGCTCGATGAGCTCGTTCCAATGATGGGTCACATGATATGGTTTTGTTGAAATTTTTCGAAAAATAATATTTTTTCAGCTGCTGAATCTGCATTTTACGCGGGTGGATGCGGGCGATTCATTGGGTAAAGGGTTAATAAGGACAGATGCCAATTTGACATGATCAACAATGGCTAGCTATCAAAATACTCCAAATAGGGGTCCTCTTGTTCTTTTGATATTTCAAAAAGAAACAATCCCTTAAGATATATTGTTTATTTAAATATAAAAAAATGATTCTATATACAAATTCTACACTGAATACACTCACATGCACTTTCCAAAGAATGATCAACATTTATTGCCAATAGAAAATATTTCACTTGTCTTGTCTCTTGCCCAATTATGTATCTTAAGACCCTGTAAAATTTACACATTGCTCTTTACTTAAACCATAACGACTTATTTCCAAATAATGTTTTGACCTCAGAACAGGTGACCTTAAATGCCATAATGAGGAAGTCCTGCTAGCAATGGACAAATTACTTAGGCAGTGGTTTCTAATGAAGCCTTGGCTGCCTTAGGAGGCAGCCAAGGCTTCACTAGAAAGCACCGTTAAGCCACTGGACATGTAGAGGCTGTGGTCAGGTGTGAATTTGGGACAATTGTTCAGGCTCTTGATAGTTAAACATTTACCCAACACAAATTCCAAGCAAGTCAAAAATTGCCATTGAAATTTTATTATATTTTAATTTGTTGCCAAAAAATAGCTCATGAAGCTCATTCCAATGAAGGGTCATAAACTATGCTTTTGAAGCAAAAATTGAAAATATTTGGTTATTAAAGACATTTTTTTGCAAGTATCATCTGCTATTCATACTAGGTCAAGAGTTAACTTTACCAGGCACGATTTGCTAACAGAACTTGCCCATATTTATTTATTTATTTATTGGTGTTTAAGATCACATACTTAAGCACAATGGCTAATCATGACTGTGACAACTTTACGGGTGGAGGAAGCCGGAGTACCCAGAGAGAACCACCGAGCAGCTGCCAGCTCCCCAACATCATAACTTCGCACTGCAGCACAAGCAGGGTTAGATTTTTTGAAGACATGCACACCATCAATGTGCAGTACGCCTTAGTACACGGCATCATCGTGCCCCCATGTGGACAATCGGGGTTAAGTGCCTTGCCCAAGGACACAACACGGGAGTCTGAATCAATCGCTCAGACGGTCACCCATCTGAGGATTAACTGGGCTCGACATTGCTTAACTTCGTTGATCTGACGAGAACCGGTAACTTGCCCATAAATATATAGATTAAGTAAAAATTGTTATTTTTGCCTCAAAAAAATATCTTATGGCCTTTCATTGAAATGAGCTCAACAAGCCCATTCTAATCAGGGGTCATAAGTTTTGGATGAGAAAGTTTTAAGATTATAAAACTTGGATGGCGATTTTCATGAACAGCCCTGACCAGATATGGCTGTTGTTTTAGGAAACGGGTTGAGAAGTAAAAAGTTATATTTAGTATCATATCTTCAATGATAGCATTTCAAATTTTCTTGAACACTAACCTTTTACATGAATAATCTACAAATCCACTGATGCTAGTTATTTATTGGTGTTTGATGCCACTTTCATTATGTGTGGATATATCAAGTTCAACCAATCATTTATACCTATACCACCCACTTCAGAGGACTTCTACCCTAGAGGTTGGTTACTGGGTCCTATTATTACCAGTATTTATTTATTTATTGGTGTTTAAGGTCACATATTTCTTCACAATGGTTAATCATGACTGCAACATAGAGATCAAGTCAAGTTTAGTCAATCATTTATACTCATGTTGCCCATTTTAGAGGACTTCCACCCCAAGCATTGGTAACAGGGTACTATTTTATCAGCAAAACAGAGCATGTTTAATACATTATAGCACTGTTTCACTCCCTGGACTTCCCATGAGGGATTATCACCATAAGAACATAACTTGTTTACCACAGGAAACAAGCACTGCTCCACTTCTGGATCCCCATGCGATGATTGGGTCATGAGCTGGTCAGAGTTCTCAGTCCAGTTCCGGTCTACTTCTCGGTTCACAACACTGCTGAATCTCCCCTGCTGAAAATGAAATATGAATACATGTACATTCCATCTCAAAACTTATTTCATTTCTTTTTCCTGATCCATGGCAACATATTTTCAACCCTCTGTACTTTGAGGTAAAAATGGCAAAGTTTTTAGCAGCAAATATTTCCCATAATGCAGTTTGACATTAACCCAATATACCTTCTTTGACAGAGCTTAGTGGGCTTTGTCAAACAAGACATAATTAGTTGAATTCATACAATATTCAAAAAAAGTAAGGGATATTTGATAAAAGTGAGATATATGAAGAAATATATTTATATTTTCATCAAAAAGACAGTTGACGCTTTGCACTGTGACATCTGGTGAATGACTTCAGCAATAATTGGGTGTCTGGCAAGCACACATTCCACGCACTGTGCTGTAGAATGACATGGACGGTCAGTCAGAGAATTTACCACATTCAGTCCAAGACCTCAATACCTTGTAAATCCTCCTCGGTTTGCGAGACTAGCGCAGATTCACCGTGGCATACTCCTCACCAAATGTCCAATATCAGCTTGACTCATGTTATTCCATTCTTCCTGCAGTGCAGCGACGAGTTCCTGGACATTGGTAGGGGCTGTTCACATTGTTGTACATGCCTGCCAAGCATATTCCAGACATGCTTGATTGGTGAAAAGTCTGGACTTAGTTCTGGCCAAGGCAGTGATGTTCTGCTCCTGGAGGAACTCTGTAGCAAGGTGGGCCCTGTGTGCTCTTGCATTGTCATCTTGGAAAATAAATCGACAGCCTTGACGATGCGCAAATGGCACCACATGAGCTGCTAACATGTTGTCACGATAGTACTGCCCTGTGACACGCCCTTGGATGACATGTAATGCTGTTCTACTGGTCATGGTTATGCCTCCCACACCATAACCGATCCACCACCCAAACGATCATGCTGCCTAACGGTTACATCATGGTAATGTTTGTTGTTCCACCGCCGCCACACTCTGTTTCGCCTGTCGTGGAAGTCAAGAGTGAACCTCGATTCATCGGAAAAGTTAAAAAATTTATAGTAATTTATATATTTTTTATACTTACCAATGACCCAGACTTAGCTGGTGCTAACTCTAACAAAACCAGGGCCAAACACAAATTTTGCCCCCCAATCCCCAAAATTTGCATCCAAAACAAAAAGAAATCATGTCCTAAAGGACCTCCATACTACGCCTCTACTGCAAATGCGCAGTGACACAGTTGTCCCGAAATTGGCGCCAATTATCATTCTTACTGGCAGTGCCTGGTCAGCGCTATGTACTCAGCGGGGAGGCAAGAGTTCCCAACTCCAGGGAGGGCCATCCCCGTCTGGGTCATTGGTAAGTATAAAAAATATATAAATTACTATAAATTTTTTAACATTTTTATACTGTACCAATGACCCAGACTTAGCTGAATAGTAAACAGGCTGGAGGGCCTAGGACATAGAGGAAAATCCAATAAGCTCAACTATATAGTAAAGAGGTAACCCCTTAAGGAGAAAAGGAGTATTAGGCTTTACATGTATCTTTCTTATTTAATATTAAATTAGAAAGATACACTACCCTTAATAATTGAGCACAATAACATTCATGTTCTCTATTAACATCCAGTATAACCCTTATACTAATTATTTTTAAAGCAAGCCAATAAATAAAGTAGTCCAGAGAATTGAGACTCTTTATAATCATTTAAAAGTGTCCGAGTATTGTATATTAAAGCCCGTTTGACACTTGACATATACAAATGCTTCACACCGAGCTACACTTTAAAAATAAGACATGAATGAATTTAAACATTAATATTACACTTTAAAACCATCCCGGAAGCGACTCAGAAATACTGACTTGGAGGAGGCATTCCCTTGCTTTTCACTATAAAGCAGGTGACCTAAGGGAACACCCGCCCCCCACCTTCCCCTTGCCCTGGGTCAAATAGCCCAGAGCGAAGAGGGCAGCCGGACGGAGTCACTGCCGGAACAGAAAGCCTGCATAACTATAGTTGCAACTGTTTAGTGGACGACATTCTGAGCAACAGATAACGGACCTAAACAATGCAGGTCTCCAGAAATGGACTCAATATTTCTGAGATAAAAATTCGTAAATGTGGATGGCTGAGACCAATAAGCAGCCTTCATTAAATCTGTAATAGCAACACTATTAGCATAAGCCCAGGAAGTAGAAAGAGCTCTTACTTCATGAGCAGAAATCTTAAGCACAGACTGCTGAGAAGAAGATAAATCTTCATAAGCAGTACGGATAGTTAACTGAATCCATCTAGCAATAGAATGGACTGAAATGTCCTTTCTATTAGGCATCAAAGACAGAAAGAAACGTTTCCGTCCCTTTCTGATAAACTGAGATCTCTGTTTATAGATACGTAGTGCTCTAACAGGACAGAGTAAAGGCCTACGCCCGTCTGAAGACGGAAGAGCCTTAATAACAATAGGTTCCGGATATTTATTAGGAGCCTGATTCTTAGCTAAAAAACCCACATTAGTAGTGAAGGTGATAGTGTTCCCAACACTACGATAATGAGAATCATCCACCGATAGTGCATGAAGCTCACTGACTCTTCTGGCAGAAGAGAAAGCTAAGAGAAAAGCTGTCTCATAAGATAAGAATTTGAAATCTACTGTCCCAAGAGGTTCAAATGGCTTTTCCTTCAATTTAAGGAGAACCCAAGCTAAATTCCACTTAGGAATTAATCTAAGAGTTCTGGGTCTATTTATCGAAAAGTTTCTAACCAACTTCGATAAAGAGACATTAGATCCAATTTGTAAACTATCATGATGTGCATAGGTATCAGATAACATAGATCTATAACCCTTTATAGTAACAGGCTGCAGTTTGATTTCGTCAAACAAGTATACTAGAAAGTTTGCAATGTCTGGTATAGAGGGATCAAATATATCTACAGAATGATCCCTACACCAACGACGAAAAACCTTCCACTTAGCCGCATAGTTTAGCGAAGAGGAGGTCCTCCTACAGTTAGAAATCGCGTCCACTGCTCGTCCTGTAAAGTGCTTGCGATGCAAGAAGGACCGCACAACGGAAAAACGTGAAGGTTGAGACCTTGCGGGTTGTGATGGAGTTGGCGCGATTTCCCCTGCGAAAGAAGATCCTCTCGTGGAGGAAGCTTCCGCGGTAGGTCCCACAACAGACACCTGAGTAGATTTATCCACGGTCTCTGTGGCGACAGAGATGCTACCAACAGAATCTTGCATTGAGATTGTTTTATCTTTAGCAATACTTGTTGAATTAACGGCGCTGGAGGATACGCATATCCTATCATTCCGTCCCAAGGGATCGACAGAGCGTCTACTGCAAATGCTCTTGGATCCGGACACGGAGACACATACGTCTGCAACTGATTGTTGAGATGTGTCGCAAATAAGTCTATCATTGGCCGTTCCCATTGGTAGCAAATCTGATTGAATACTTGTTTGTTGAGAGTCCACTCCGACGGCAACAAGCGACCCTTTCGTGAAAGGGAGTCTGCTAGCACATTCAGACGACCCGGTATGTGATGGACCGAAAGAAGAACGTGATGTTCTAACGCAAACAGAAGGATTCTTTCCGTTAGATTGAACAACGGAACTGAATGAGTGCCTCCCTGATTCCGTATATACGCCACTACTGTCGTATTGTCGGATAGGATTTGGACATGAGCATCGTGAATAATGTCCATCCAGTGACGTAACGCAAGCCAAATTGACATCATTTCCTTGATGTTTATGTGCTTGCACAGGAATTGCGGATCCCAAAGACCCTGGCATCTCGAATCCGTTGGGATTAATGATGCACCCCAACCTGTTTGACTGGCATCCGTCATAACGGTAAAACTCGGATCCGGCAACTGCAGCGGAACTCCTTGAGTTAACCACTGAATGTTTGCCCAAGTCTGAATCTCTTGTTTCACTTGATCTGACAAGAGAACGTCTACATCGAGCGAATGAATTTTCACACTCCAATTCTGAGTCAGGAAAATTTGAAGAGGACGTGTGCGTAGCCGCCCCATCGGAATGAGATCCGCGGCGGCTCCGCACAGACCTATCAGTCTCATAAATTCTCTCGCCGTGACTTTGTCTGCGTGCAGACAATAGCGAGCGTAACAACTGACTAATTTCGCTCTGGTTAACGGCAGACGAACGAGATTGTTGTGCGTCTCGAAGCTCATTCCCAGATGAGTGAATGACTTGGACGGCACCAGATCCGACTGCTCCTCGTTTACTATAAAACCGAGACGTCGGAGCAATAGAAGAAGATTCTGAACATCGTTCTGAAGCGTTAACTCGTTGCCGTACCTCTGAAGAATGTCGTCCAGGTAGGCCGACGTTACCGCAGACGAATGAGCTCGGAAGTAGATCATTACCGAGTTCATTACCCGAGTGAAAGCCCAGGGTGCTAGATTCAATCCGAAGCACATCGCCCGGAATTGATACACCACTCCCAGGACTGCAAAGCGTAGATACTTTCGGAATGTCGGATGTACCATGACGTGAAAGTACGCATCTTTGAGATCTATGCTCGTTGCATAATCGTTCACCCGAATACTCGCTCTGACCGATCGAATCGTCTCCATATAAAACTTCGGAGCGACAATCAGCTTGTTTATCCAGCTCAAATCTATGACTGGATGGAACGAGCCGTCTGGTTTCGGAACCAGAAACAGATGGCTGTAGAATCCCAGAGATTCCTGGTTTTCTACGACCTCTACCGCGTTCTTCATTAAAAGAGACTGCACCTCTGATAACAGAGCATCTCTTTTCTGTGGATTTGACGGAAGATGAGTCCACTTTGGACTTCGAGTTAATGGAGGCTTTCGTTTGAAGGATATCTTTAGACCTTCCGAAGTCACTCCTCTCACCCAAGGGTCGTCCGTAATCGACGCCCACTCTTGTGAAAAACTCGACAACCTTCCGCCAACCGGAACGCGATAGAGGTTTAAGCCATCACCTCCTGGACCTGCGAGGCCTGCGGTAGGAGAAGCCACATCTTCCACGACCCGCACCTCGTCTCGTCGACCTCGGGGCGTCCGACCGATTGTCCCGGCCTGAAGGACATCCCGAACGAGAGTCGCTATCCTGACGGTCTCTCGAATAAGACCAAGAGGACGCACCGGAACCTCTATAGGAACCTCTCTTGGGCGCATTAGACTCAGAAGTGCCTGTCTTATTCGTGTCTGCTGTATCCGACTTCTTAGGAGCCGATCTGAACAACAGAGAATCATTAGCTTTCTTTTTAATTTTATCATAAATAGCGGAAAGCTTGCCGTCAAAGAGAAGTTCTCCTGAGACCGAAGCGACTCTAAGAGAGTTCTTCACCTTAGAATCCACTAGTGTGGATGTAGCTAGGGCTGCGTCACGTCTAACCAACTCCAGATTTGCCACTGAAAGGGCGGAGTTACACGTGGAATAAGCTACTGCCCTTGAAAGAAGTCTTAAAGAGGATTGTATATCCTGAAACTCTTCCCCTTGAAGGCGCAGTGATAACGCCTTAGTAAGGTGATCTGCGTAAGATAAGGCATCTAAATTGGCTCTGTTAGACGCAATAGCTGTTTCCAACACCGCGGTTGGAATAGAAGCTGACGACGGTAATGATAGCTCTAAGTCTTCCGCCTCGTCGTCCATACGCAGAGGAACTCTCGGTATACCCTGTCCTGCCGTATCGAATTTATTCCTTGCATTAATGAAAGGCAGGTTGAGAGTATTAGCGGACAAGAAACCTGCTTTCCCCGTCCTGGAAGCAAGTTTAAATATAGCGTCGTTCAATAATTCAAATGTTCTAGCAACATTATTGGACTGCGACGGAAACTCGGGAGCGATGTCCCTGAACCGCTCAAAAAATTCAGAGTCCAATGACGCTATAATTCTCTTGTCCGGAAGCGCAGCAGTCTGGCCCGACGGAACAACTTGAGGGAGAAAGTGCCGAATGAAGTCCACGGCAGCTTTATGTTGTTCCGAAAGGGATAGCTCCAAGTCATCCGTATCCCTTTCACCATCCGGTCGGACCTCACGATGTTCCCGGTCGTCCGCCCCCGATGCTTCGGCGGAGCGTACCGACCCAGCGCCGTCGGATAATTCTCGATCCGACACCGTTTGTGTCGGCTGCTGGGATGCTGCGATAAGCTGTGCTATCTGCACAAGAATGTCCGGCGTCGAGACCTGCGGAGGCGCAGTCTTTTGCTGCTTCGCTGAGGGCAGCTCCGCATCAGATGGCTCCCGCATACTTTTCCTATGCGAACGTCCGGAGTCCATTGGTCTCGAATCCCTGGCTGCCGGATGGTGTGACCTGGTCGCCGAAGAATCCTTCATCGGCGAAGCTGGTAATATATCGGCGGTCACGCAGCCAAGGTGCGGTCGTGTGCGCTGACGAGAAGAGGAAGCCTTAACAGTCTCTGCGGACTGCTTATACAACGGAGCGTCCCGAGCGACGGACGTATGCTCCGCTAAAGACACATTTTGTACCACAACATCTGGTCCCAGATGTTGTTGTACGAGAGAGGGACCTCTCTCGCTCGCGGCCCGGCTGGACCTGGACGAGCTATGAACCGGACTAAAAGGCTTCCTCCGTTCTCGCTTACTATCCGCCGTCACTGGGTGTGCATCTATTATGTTTATAGTGCTCGCATCACCCAAAATTTCCTCTTGGACCGCATCGGACGAACCCGGCTGCCGAACCATTCGGTGAATGGACGCTACACCGGGCGAGCTAGCGGACGACATTTGTCTAATCTCCATGAGCACTTTTGCCGCTAGCTCTGAATTCATTTGTGACGACGGAGGCACACTTGAAGAAGATAACATGGAAACATCACCGTGTTCTGGTTCCTCTGAAATAGAAACTGAGAGAGTAGAGTGACCTTGCAGAGAAAGAGCCGGCATCGCTCTTTCTCCAGAAACAACATATCGTGACACACGTTTCCAATGTTTCTCATCCCAATGTTCACATATAGGACAGGGATTAATGCGAGAACACTGACTACAATTAATACAATGATCATGAAAGTCAGAGGAAGATTTCTTCCTATTACAATTTGAACAACGTCCCTTCATTGTGAAAGAACAAGAATAAGTCCTAGTTACTCGCAAAAACCCCTGACACAAAAATACATAATAACATGATCCATTAATAAATGAAAAAACAATTGCAAAACAAAATAATTTTGAAAAAATATTTTTTCAGAGAAGCCCAAGTTGCTGAAAAGTAATGTTGAGCCCCAATGGATCCGATGGCAAAGTGTGGTCAAAAATTTTAAATTTATATAAAATAATTAATGAGACACTTTCGGATAATATAAATGTATCTTATAATGAGATAAACTACCACAAAGGCAAACAGCCCCCCTCAAAAAAGGCTGTTGCCAATGAAAACAAACAGTGTAAACACACTAGAAAACATGACTCCAGGCACTGAAAAAACTGGCCCGGAATCAGTCATCAATTACACTCTATCTGATGAAAAACAGAGACTCCCAGGGGAGAATCTGTAGAACATCAGATGGAAGATGCAGAACACAAACGTTATACACCCATGGGTGAAAACGTAACTATGGGGAAAATAACAGAAAACATTCTGTAACCAAGCAACTCTCCCAGGAAATTTTAGAAATGAAATTTCTCAAAAATATGCCAAAAGCATGGGAGAATTGCCAGGGGGGACTTTAGAAGGCTAGGGGAGAGGAAACACTGAATAAGCAGTGCAACAATTAGCAAGAATGACAACAAGAGGCCCATGCCTCGAAAATAGGCAACTTAACATAATTTCATCAAAAAATTTTAAGTACAGCCCTGATTATTTTTTGCCACTTCTTTTTCCTCTCCTCCTTCTATCCTCCTTAGAATCACATTTTCTCCAAAAATTACGTGTCTGGCATCCTTTAAACTGAGATTTACAAGCACAAAGATCAGTGAGATGTTGACTGATGAAGGGCCAAACAGAGAATGATAATTGGCGCCAATTTCGGGACGACTGCGTCACTGCGCATGCGCAGTAGAGGCGTAGTATGGAGGTCCTTTAGGACATGATTTCTTTTTGTTTTGGATGCAAATTTTGGGGATTGGGGTGCAAAATTTGTGTTTGGCCCTGGTTTTGTTAGAGTTAGCACCAGCTAAGTCTGGGTCATTGGTACAGTATAAAAATACATGACGTTGCTCCACCGACAATTGTCCCAGCGCTGGGGTGCTCCACACCAATTACGCCTTTCTGCGATGTGACATTCAGTCAAACATGGAATTATTCGAAGTCATCGGGCGTACAAATCCCAGCTGTGTAGGTGTTTTTGGATAGTCTGACCACTGTCTCACACATCTGTCGCTTGGTGCAGCTGCTGTCCAATTTCTAAGGCACTTTGTTGGCAGTTACGTAATGCTGTGGTTCGGATGAAACGATCCTGGTTAGCAGTTGTCACTCTTGGACGACCTGACCGACGTCCGTCATCAACATTGCCTGTCTGACAGTAGCGTGACCACAAACTGCTAATCACTGATTGAGTAACGTTGAGAATTTGAGCCACTGCAGTTTGTCTGTTGTCAGCTGCCAACATGTCAATGGCACGTAAACCTTCATCACTTGTCTTTCTTCGCATACCTCAAAAGTTCCGTTTCGACCAGAAACTATTGATGAATGAGTTTATGCCAAGAAAAGAATGATGAGACATCTGTAAAAGCCTGTCCAGTACAAATGAAAATTTCAAAATGTACCCCACAGACATTAATGCAGCGCTTGTGCGAAAAACCTACACAAAGTTTTTGTGGGCCAGTGACATTCATGATCCACACTAAACTTGGTAACATATTGATGTGTCCAATTATGCACATCCAATACCATTTTCCGAAAATATCAACATCAGTTTGGATATCCCCTACTTTTTTTGAATAGTATAGCTGAACAAGAGAATAGGTGAACAAGAGAAAAACAGAGTGCTTGGAAAAAAAATTTGTTGCACTACCAGAGTGCTAGGGGTTAAAAACAATCTGTTCACCATTGTCAATGTGTCATGACCAGATTACAATTCACTATAGCAGAAATGGTTAAAGGGTTTTCTTGATCGATTAATCACGTGGATTAACCTTGGTTAACCTATTAATCAATTGCCCTAACAGGTAGCTGAATAATTGCCGTACTGTTGATGATTTACAGCATTAGCCCTTTACCCAATGTAACAGACAAAACTGGCCAGCACTATATAAAAAAATTATCATCCAAATTTTATTGTTTTTAAATGTTTGTCTCAAAAACATAGCTTATGATGCCTTAATGGAATGAGCTCATTGAGCTCATTCCAATAAGTGATCATAAGCTATGTTTCTGGGACAAAATTAAATATTTTTTAGTAATTCAAGAATTTATTTTGCGAGGTTCATCTGCTACCCATATTGTGTAAAGGGTTAAGAATGACCATTTCGAGCTACTGATACAGTATAATGATCATGCAAGTGAATATATATGTCATCACGTAACTTGCATGCTTTACTCTGACTCCTATAATTGATGCGAGTCAGTGTGACAATGTTTGCCTGTTTTGGAGTAAGTTTGTTGGTTTGTTAACCCATGTAATACAGCAGTTCAAAAATAATGGTTAATCAATCAACTGCTTTTATTTATCAATCAAGACATTGATCATTGGTTAATCGATTTATCGGTTAACAATTTCTGCTCTACAATCCACTCATAATTTAACCGTAACAGAGAAGGCATTTGCAATCACAGACCTGTAGAAACAAAAAAATTATCGTTCCAACTTTCATGACTTTTTCACTTTTTGTTCGGATATTATAGCTTACGAGACCTCATTTAACTCATAGCACTCGGGTAGTATTTCGATTTTTTTTCGTCATTGACTAAATATTGACCATGCAGCATGGAAAATTTAACAAATTATATCTTCTTTGACAGAGCTCAATGAGCTCTGTCAAACAAGATATAATTTTTTTAAATTCTCAGTTGCATAATGGGAAAAATTTGCTGCTGAAAACTGACATTTTGACATCAGAGTGCAGAGGGTTAAGCAAGCTTGTAAAGCCCATTCCAAAGAATCTTATAAACTGTGTTTTGCAAACAAAAAACAAAAGAGTGAAGTTTTGGTTATTCAGGGAAAAACCATTAGTGTCAACCACAGCCAGTGCCATACACAAAATTCACCTTTCAAACTTTATTACTTTTGCAATCAATTAAGGCTTCCAAAAACATAAGTTATGCCCCCTGATTGCAATGAGTCCATCAAGGTCATTCTAATGAGGAGTCATAGCCATGTTTTGGAGGTAAAAGACAAACTTTCTTGGATATTCAAAAACCGTATTGCAAATGTCATCTCCTAGTTGGTTTAGGTAAAGGGTTAAACTTGTGTTGTGGTAGCAATAGTTTATCTGACATCTCATTGAGCTGGTTCCAATAAGGGATCATAAGATACATTTTTTAAACAAAACATTAAAATTTCCAATTTGTTCAAGAAATATTTTCTGCCCTGGTCGTCTGATTTTCAGGTAGGGTAAAGATTCATATCAAAATCTTATCTGGAGTCTTGGAATTACTGAGGATACAGGGGTGATCAGATTTGTATTGCACTGAAACAAACCATCAGAGAATTTTTAGGCATTTTTTGGTTTGGATTGTGGTGTAATCTGATTGGTTTTCAGTGAAAGGTTCAACCCCCACCCCTCTCTGCACCCCCCCCCCCTTCCCAAGAGTGCAGTGGCTTCGTAGGAAGAGATGCAGGCTGCAAGCTGAGAGGTCCTTGGTTTGAATCCCACCTGCGGCAACCATATTATGTCCTTGGGCAAGACACTTAATCCCAATTGCACGTGTGGGGGCATGGTGGCGTTGAGTACTAAGGCGTACTGCAGGTCAATGGTGCACTTGTTTTCAACCAATGCTAACCCTGCTTGTGTGGAGTATGTTGGGGAGTGGGACAGTTGCTTTCCATTGCTCAGTAGTTCTCTCTGGGTACTCCGGCTTCCTCCACCCATAAAACTGTCCGACACGAAATGACTCTGGCTTTCAATAGTGTCATTAAACCCCAATAAATAAATAATAAATTCAACACCGCCCCTCCATAAAACTTTTCGAGATATGCTAACAAAATTGAACTACTATTAACTCTTAAACTGATAGGTATTTTTCTCGATTTCCTCATAAAAATCGAATTTACTATGACCAAAGCTGTATTTGATGAGAAATTCAACCAAATCCAGTGTCAAGAAATCACTGTTACGAGGAGTACTCCAATTTGTAAAGCTATATAATGCTAAAAAAAAAGAAGATTAACCCTTTGGGCCCTGATGGGTTTACGATATTCCATGCTAGTTCAGAGCCATCAACTGGTGGAGTCGATATTTGTTTCGAGGGGAAGACCAATGAATATTTTCAATGTGCAGAAATAATCTGTTTATAATATGTGTCCCAAATTGAGAAACTTATTTCGATTGATAACCCCATCCGATAGCTCAGTGTAAATCGAAACACAGCCAACGTTCACAACAACCCTTACCTAACACAAAAAGCAAACAACACCTGCAAACAAAATTTTTGAATAACTAATTTTTTTCATTTTCTGCTTCAAAAACAAAGCTAATGACCCCCTGACTGGAACGAACTCAAAAGAGGGACCATAAGCTATGTTTTGGAGACCAAAAAAGCGATAAAAATAATGAAAATTGAAGGGTGATTTTTGTGAAATGTGCTGGCCGGTTTTTGCCATTATGCTGGGTAAAGGGTTAATCATACCGATCCAAAATCACTTCAGCATGAAATGATTGCTAGATAGAGTTACTCCCCTTACATTGTAAACTTACATCTGCTTGTTTACATTATCACAAGTACGATACACTAAAACAATTTAAATCATAACAATGAAACGTTTCGGTTCTTCTTCGAGAAAATAAATTACTGGGCCTATTAATTAAAGGGATATACTGGATTTTGTCCGCTGACATAATAAATACATTACGGGATGTTTAGTGGTTGGATATGGTGTCATGTGAGGCTCAGTGAGATCACTATTAGGCGAGGCTAACGATTCGGTTCTTCTTGGAGAAAATAAATTACCGGGCCAATTCATTAAAGGGACATACTGGATTTTGTCCACTGACATAATAAATACATTACAAGATGTTTAGTGGTCGGATATGGTGTCATGTGAGGCTCAGTGAGATCAATATTAGGCTAGGCTCGGATATGGGTCATGTGAGATCAATATTTGGCGAGGCTGATGCCTCGCCTAATATTGATCTCACTTTGCCTCACATGACATCATATCCGACCACTAAACATCCTGTAACTTATAATATTCACAATAATTTTGTTATTGTTTCAATTTTCACATCCAACACATAGCTTATGACATTCACTGGAACAAGCCAACTGAGCTTGTTTTAATGAAATTCATAAGCTACATTTTGGAGACAAAAATGAACATTTTCAGTAGTTCAAGACTTTTTATGTGTGGTAGGCATTGGGTTGAGCAAAATTAATAAATCTGCACATGCACTGACACTTAGTTTAGATTGAAATAAACACATGAAAGCCCAAACCTATTTCATGACAATATACCTTGATGCACGCCAGTGCATTAAGTAATTTGTGCTTAACACCACATCAGCAGTGGAGGCTACATCATAGTGACATGGCAAGTCCAATATGTCCATTTAATTGTATTTCAAAAGCAGCAAAAGGTTGATATTCACTAGCAGAAATTTCTGGTAAACTTTCTGATTCATTAAAATTATCATTTCATAGAATAGCCCACCAGGACTTCCAGAAGAAAAATATAAAATTTTCCAAACTTTAGAAGAACTAGAAACACAGCAGAAAACTTTCCAGTTTATGGACAACCAAGTGTCCAACCTGAAGGTCCATGAACTGTGAATCCCCATGTTTACTAGTAGCTGACATAAGAAAAAAGGAAACAGATACAAATGGTGTTAACCTTTTCCTAAAAATGAGGGCCATAGCTGACTAGTTCTGTTCACCAAAAAAAATGCTATTCAAATTTTATTGTTTTTTAACTTTTGCCTCCAAAACATGGCTGATGACACACACATAACTGGACTGTGGTTGTTCCAATAAGGGGTGATAAGCTATCTTTTGGAGGCTAAATATGGAAATGTTTAGTTATTCAAAAAATGTTTTGAAAATGCCAACTCTAGTCTTGTTAAAGGGATCATCAACACACAAAAATTGAGTTACATCAGTTATCTCTATTTGACCTGTACACAGATGCAAACATTCAGCTGTGGAAACAATCTCTATTTATAATTTAACTGCAATGAAGTCACAGCTTTTATAACGGCAACAAAAACGCTGGCAGGGCATTGCATGTTAACAACCCCAAAATGAACAAAGCTGTTGGTAAAATGACACAGTTTCTCCTCTTTTCGTGAATGCATTATTATCTACTGTTCCTGGAATTGGATTCATGTAGACAAATAGATCTAGATAATTCACAGTGATTATATATACATTTCAGAGACATAGAGTTTCACACTGAAGTCTGTCTGTAATCCTTAGTGTCTATTATCTTCTTTCCACACATAGCGCATATACCTAAAACAGAATAATGAAAAATACAAATAAAAACTTATTAAATAAAACTGTCATGGCTAAATTTGGACTTTGTCAGCCTGCAAGACAATTCCATTGTTTCTTAAAAAATTGTTATGTCATTTTTTTTCGGACACCACAGCTTACACATATGACCATAATGATCTCCATTTCATCGCAAAGAGGGATCATAGGCAATAATTTGTAAGAAATAAAGTTTTTGACATACGGAACAAGCTGTTAATTGAAAATAGAATATGTTTTCATTTTTGGAATTCACTAAATAAAAACTTTCCACAAGCCATCCCAATGAGGGGTCATAAGCTGAGATTGAATGCTTTTGGAGAATTGTATTGGCTGCTTTTGGCCACCTGTTGGGTAAAGAGATGATATAGATGAGATTTACACTAAGGCTGTTAAGTCCACAGGATTAGTCACTCAGTTAATAATGACAAATTTTTATAACCAGAAAGAGTGAATAACCCTGTGCAATGCACAGGGTTAGTCACACTTTTCGGTTCTAAAAATTGGTAACTGTCATCAAACACAGGGACGCCGGAGCGAATTTCGGATTGGGGGGCCTGGAGGGGGGTAAGGGCATGACGGGCCGGCCCTAGTTTATTAACACTCAGTATACAAATCACGAATACTATTCTTGAGAATAGTATTCGTGGTTTGTATACTGAGTGTTAATAAACTCAATTTCTGACATGATGTGAAAAATATACGCAGTTCGCGTTTGATAAGATTATGCCCCCCGCCCACCACACACACACAGGCAGCCTGTGTGAGGGGCATAATTTTATTAAACGCGACTGGCGACTTTTACTTGATAACCCGCACATTCATTCAAGGGACGAACAAAGAATGACTAATGATCATGTCCTTTTGGGTTATCCCCCCTTAACCGTTACTCAAGACAGCTAAAGCCAAACCCCCTCCCCACCTCACCCCCCCCCCCTCCCCACCCGCTCCGGCATCCCTGAAACACTACACGAGAAAGTACACTCACTAAACCTATGTGCAGGGTTAGTCACAAATATAAAGATGATCTTATTTATAACCAAAATGAAAAGAGTGACAAACCCTGTGCATTGCATAGAGTTAGTTGGAAAACTAACATACACTGACTAGCCATTGGCATTGCATGGGATTAGTTGATAGGCTGCCATATCACACACCACATGAAAATATACACTGGCTGTGGCTCAGTGGTAGAGTGTTGGACTTCTATGCTAGAGGTCCCGAGTTCAATCCCCATCTGCGATGATCCGCATTGTGTCCTTGGGAAAGGCACTTTATCCTGGTTGCCAACATGGGGGCATGATGACGCTGTGTTCTAAGACGTACTGTACATCGATGGGGCACATGCCTTCTACCACTGTAACCCTGCTTGAGCGGAGCTTGAACAGAGTTAGAATGTTGACGAGCTGACAGTTGCTCGTCGATGCTCGTGGTTCTCTCCAGGTACTCCAGCTTCCTCCATTGAGCGGAGCTTGAACAGAGTTAGAATGTTGACGAGCTGACAGTTGCTTGTCGATGCACGTGGTTCTCTCCAGGTACTCCAGCTTCCTCCACCCGTAAAACTGTCACGGTCATAATTAGCCATTGTACATAAGTATGTGACCTTAAGCACACATAAATAAATAACACACTAAAGCTGTAAAAATGCTCAGGGTTAGTTGGTTATATGTTACATAGGGTGTAGGATTCAAGGAACTAATGGAAATACTTATACTGGATTGTGGAAGTCTTTTCAAAGTGAATTCCAAAAATATAGACATATTCTTTTTCAATTAATATCTCACGATAAGAAAATTTTGAAGTACTGAAAAGAACTAAACTCCTCCCTTTTTCATAATTGTTCAACCAAAATGTTGCATTCTGACTCGATCAATTCAGAATCTGCAGTAACAATGGAAAAATCGAACCCTTTCGACAGTGATATTTGAATTTTTAAATAAATGGATTCTATGCCATAGAGGCATGTAAAAACACAGAACTCCATGATGAGTGAATATGTTCGATAAGGCACTCATGCTATTGCAGAAGGATCTCGTTCTATATGTATCCTTTGGTGCTAATAGTCGTGCTGTATTGATGAATGCATTCACACATCATGATGTTCTGTGTTTATATGAAAAAAAAGGTATTTTGTATTGGTGGTGCAGTTCAGTACTAATTTAATCCCACAGCCCTCTATACTTATCGTGTATTTATTTTCTAAACTGCTGATTTATTCCCAATTTTACAGGCTTCACAGAACTCAATAAACTGAGTCAATCCAATAGGAGACTGTGGTGTACTGGTTCAGAAGCACTCTGTGCTTTCAGTCAAAACTGGGATAAAATAAACAGCTAAAATGATCAACCTCCAAAATTCCTTTTGAAGACATTGATGCTTCTGGCACTGTAGTTTTTCCATTAGGGAAGTCAGCACCATATTGGACATTTCTGATTTACAAAAAATGAAATTCTCGAAGAGAATAAGCAAAGGAAAGATTTAGGAAGTCATGACACATGTACTGTAGTTCAGAGTTGAAGAGACAATGGGATTTTGTGTCCTGACTCTTAAAATTTGCCATGGGTAATACATGTTTGTTTGTTTGTTAAGGGTCAACGCCACTTTCAACATCTATAGCGGTATCAACTACCACACACATATAAAGTCAAGTTTAAACAATCAGTTTCCTCCTCCAGAAGACTCCAACTGCAGGCATTGGTTATATATATAGTGAATCACAAACCGTCTACAACTCTAAACAAACATGGATCCACTTCCTGGGAATCCCCAGGGGACAAGCAATACAAATAGAACCGAGGAGGGTGTATGAGTTTTTAGCTATATTTAAGGAATAGTGCATGGCTTGGAGTTGACTACACCCATATAGTGCCCAGTGAGGTGGTGTAGTTCCCGCCGCGAAGCGGAGGGAACTACACCACCTCACTGGGCACTATATGGGCATAGTCAACAACAAGACATGCACTAATCCTTATATTATATCGAACACCCATCAAGAAAAACATCTGTCCAATTTGTTAATCTATTACCAAGGTAGCATCCCTACCAACCAGCGTTATATAGAAAAAAATACTATGTAGTTTTCAAAAAACATTTTCTTCTTCCAAAACAAGGCTTATTGATATGAGCAGAAGACAAATTTTGAATCGGTCGGCAAGGGTAAACAAAACGTTTCCCCCAAACAGAACTGTGCATTCTAGAATCGTGCAACTTGCGAATGAAAGCTAAAATTGTCAAAATTTGACAACGCAGTTTGATAATTTCCACATATTTGTCACACATATACATTACCAAATGGGCCAGTACGGGATACACAACTCCAAAGATTCAAATGAATTCCATTATTTATTTGTTTACTGCCCGAAACATACAATTAAGTAGCGAAATAATATGAGCAGCGAAACAAACGATTTTTCATATCAGGACACGTTCTCATGAATGTTGTACCCAGGTATGGATCATTCTCTTCGAAACGAGATATGGATCATCTTCTCAAGGAATAAAATGAACGCCTCGGAAAATGTGACTTCAACAATGGAAAAGCGATAAATTTTTCCACAATGATTTCATTCCGGGTCATTTTGTGGATGTTATGCCTCTGTGAATCGATATTTAAATTTATCCTGATTAGTTTTATTCGACCAGTATGAAAAGAAAACTGATATAGTAGTGTGCTAAAAATAGAAAACGTGTAGTGCCCGGGTGTAGTGCCTGGTCAGTTCTGTGGATGCAAACTACACGAAATAGGGGTGCAGCATTCGTCCAATCAGGAGCCCAGAAGGTCACATGAGATATAATATTACAGCGTATTATACATCTATGATAATCAGCATTAAAATTATGTGATTATCAACAACTGATATAATACAAGTGTGTTTCCTTGTAAAGTATTTTGTGCAGGTGGCACCAGTGACAACTTGTTTTTCAATTTGCTCCAGTTTAGTGGACAGCCAGCACAGTGCGCATTGTCCTGTACAGCAGGAAAAGTATTCTGGTTGGCAGACCAAGACAAGCATTATTATCATAACTCAAACCTGAAGAAAGTCATCTGGTGTGAAGTTGAACTGTTCCAACTCAACTCCGGTCAGTTTGAGGTCATTACTGATAGCTTTCTTTAGTGAATAAGAACATATGATACCAATTTCAACCAATGACTGTCAGTTCTCTGCCAGGAGGTCTAGACAGTGATAGATAAAGGGTCTAAACATTCATCAGAGAAGGACTGGTGCAAGTGATACAAAAAATCAGCTTGATATTGCTCTGTTTTTCCCACCCACATATCTTGGTATCTCTCCCATTCACTGTCTACTGTGTTGTAGCTGCAACATTTGATGCAAGTGTTATTATCCCACCTCTCCCATTGGAAGCAGTGTGAGGGTCGATTTGTTTTGGGGTAACTGTCATTTGTAAAAACTTTAGTTATCGTAATAATTGTACAATCTTTCACAATTCTGTCAAGAAAATAAAACTAATTCTGTAACTACCAGATTTGATACGTTTAATTAATGGCCACTATCTGGTCCATTGGTAGGATTAGTTCTTTAGCTGTTTAATCATTTAATTTCTGGGTGCTTGGAGGGGTCACTTATTTGTTGTTATTCAGGCACAAATAGCTAATACATCCCAGCAGTAACATATGTGCAGGCCAGTGACAACTTGTTGCTCACTTGCTCCCATTGATGGAATGGCTAGCAAAAACATGTTTTTGTTTGTGGTTCTAAAAAAAAACATACATTTGGGGCATTATTGCAGTTTAGGAAATTATGTTCTTATTCATTCATCAAAATGATTAATATCTTATCCACATGCACACTGATGTCAAAATATCCAAATTTTAAGCCACAAACATTTCCAATAATGTATCTAGGAATTTAACCAATTCAATCTTGTTTGACATAGCTCATTGAGCTCTGCCAGACTGAGCATTTATTCTATTAAATCTTATTTGACAAAGATCATTGAGCTTTGCCAAACAAGATATAATAGATTAAATGCCTGTATTAGATGTTCTGAGGCCAAATAGGTATACAAACAAGGGAAATTTGATGACTGTCATGGTAATCTCTCAACACATTAGCAGTTTTTATATTCTATTAAGAGGAGTTTACTCTATAACCTATATGTAATCAAGGTGTCAAATTTGTAGCTGCGGCAATGGTTTTGTGTTTTGGAAGTTACGTGTATGTTAAATTAACAGGTTATTCATTAAAGGGATATCCAATTAAGTGGAACTCACTGTATTTATGAACAAGATCTTGCTAAATTAAAACTAGAGGTACTGTGAGCAAGCTCACAAAGGGATACCCCCCGCGCCTATAATGTATAAGTTAGATCATCTCCCCTTGGAAATGTCAGAACGACGGAATGATGTTGCTTCATGCACATCTGCATATGGAGTTCTTCCATTGTGGAAAGTTTCATGAAAATTCCTCAAACGGTTTAGGACGAACAGGGTGATTCCTATATACCCCCCCCCCCCCCAATCTTTGTTTGCAGGGGGTATAACTAAGTTAACCCATAAATTCCTATTTCCAACTTTTAGGACCTCAGAACAAGTGCCCTTAACATGCCATTATGAGGACATCCTGTTGACAACAGACAAAGTAGGTAGGAAGTGGTTTCTAGTCAAATCTTGGATGCTTGTTAAGGCAGCCAAGACTTGACTAGAAATCACTGCTAAGCCACTGGACATATCGATGGTGTGGGCTGGTGGGAATTCAGGACACTTGTCCAGGCCTTTAACCCTTTACCTAACGTAACGGCCAAAACCGACCAGCGCAATTCTCAAAAATCTCCAATTAATTTTCATTATTTTTTTCATTTTTTGTCTCAAAAACATAGGTTATGACCCCTCATTGGAACAAGCTCATTGAGCTCATTCCAACGAGGGGTCATAACCTATGTTTTTGAGACAAAAAAATGAAAAAAATTAGTTATTCAAGAATTATTTTTGCAAGTGTCGTCTGCTTTTCAGGTTAGGTAAAGGGTTATGGGTTAAAGGTAATCTACTCTTCACACACTCATTTTGCTATTTCCAAGTTCAAAAAAGACCTGTAAACATCAAAATGTGGTGGATGATCAAATAAATTCTAACTGTGTCACAATCACAACATTTTTAGCTTTATGCATATGTCAAGAAACACTTCCTGTTAACAACTGAATTTCCTGTGGTTCTCTTCTGTGCCGATACCCTTGTAACCCCATCTGGACAGAGATACAGGTGTGTGTGTAGGGGCAGGCCTGGCATTCTTAAAAATGCAGGAGGGCTAAAAATCGCTCTCCTCACATGGCCTAGGGGAGTGATTAGTTCTCCTCAAGCTTACAAAAGCTAAAAGTGGCAAAATGAAGTTGTACTATTAATGAATTCTGCCTAGTGGGCTTTGTACATTTTATTTGGTGCTGCTAACCAGGTAGAGATGGCTACACTGCCCCTCCTACACCTATAGGCCTTGGTAAGGCCCGGAGGTGCGGGAGGGGCAGTGTGGCCATATTGCAGAGACCACTAACATTCTGGCCACTGGAAGGCAAACTACTAAGAAAACACAGACTAACTGCTAAGAAGTGTGTTTCCATTGGTGTATGGAACGAGTGATTGACGGGCACTTTATCACAGGAGTTGTCAACTGGGAGAAGTTTGGATTAAGATTCACTTGTTTTCTATGATTGACACGCATAATAATCTCACGACATCAAATAAATCATGCCATGTCAGTGAAGGTCATTGTCATGTAACTAAAAACAATAACGATCCATCTCAAAAATTGTTGCCGCAATGAATATATAAATTAACAACAAGCTATTAATTGAAAATAAAATATGTTTTCATTTTTGAAATTCACTTTAAAAAAACTCCCACAATCCAGTATAAGTATTTCCATTATATCCTTGAATCTTACACCCTATGTAACATGTAACCAACTAACCCTGTGCATTTTTACAGCCTTAGTTAGTGGATATTTTCACGTACATGTAGTGTGTGATACGGCAGCTACCAATTTTTTATAACCGGAAAGTGGGACTAACCCTGTGCATTGTACAGGGTTAGTCACACTTTCTGGTTATAAAAAATGTTCATTATTAAAAAAAGGAACTAATGCTATGCGCTGTACAGCCTAAGTGAAAATCTCTTGAATATCAATATTTTACCCAACTTAACCAGCCAGTAATATTCTCAAAAAGTGTCAATCTCAGCGTATGATCCCCTCATTGGAATGGATTGTGGCAAGTTTTTTAGTTAATTCCAAAAATGAAAACATTTTATTTTCAATTAATAACTTCTTTGATGTATAAACTGGAAACAGGTTCTCAGCTCAGTGCATATATACCCATGCATTATTTGAACAGAACTTGAAAAGAGCAAAATCTGAATATTTGGCGACAGAAATGATGTATCGAATGACTTGCTGAATTCAACATTTTCCCCAATATCGACTTCAATGTTTATAGTTTTATATAGTTTGATACAGTAGTACTGTTACTTAAGATATAACCGTATTTTAAAACAATGCCAAACAGTGGCAAGCAACTGTCAGACTCACCAACATTCTAACTCTGCACAGGGTTAGCATTGGTTGAAGACATGCAGATCGTCTTGGTATTGTGTTGTTTTAAATACTGGTAATTATTAGTTTACTGATATACCATGCAGCCCTTGATACCTTTTCTTTTATTATACGCTGGTGAAGTTTCAAAATTATCAGAAGTACACTTACCTTTTTTGTATGCACATCCTGAAAATAAAGATAAACATCATATTACTATCAATTTCTCAACAGTAATAAACATAATACAGATCTCCTTCAGTTTCCTTACCAACTAAAACAACTTATCATCATCATCCACTTCTCGAAAAGCTTGGAAATTCTATTTTTGCTTCCAGATCTTACCTTGTCAGTACAATTTACAATTGAACAGGCTTATACAAAAAACTAGATGCCCATAGAAAACTCAGAAAAGCTACCTTCACTTTTCAGGTTACCTTTTTTGTCAGCACACATTTATTTATTTATTTATTTATTTATTTGTTTATTTATTTGTTTGTTTGTTTGTTTGTTTGTTTGTTTGTTGGCGTTTATGGTCAACTTCAGCATCATCATCAAGAGTAAAGTTTAGACAATCATTTATACTAAGGCTGCCCACTTAAGAGGCCCTCCACTCTGGGCATTGGTTACCAGGTCCTATTTTACCTATGAAGCAGACCTTGTTACCCACAGTGAATTAGGTACTGCTCCATTTCCAAGGATTTCCACAGGGATTCAGGTAATGCACTTTTTGATGCAAGAGTAAGACAATGTGCTACAGAGGTTTTTACTCACATCACAGGGATTCAGGTAACGCTCTTTTTGAAGCAAGAGTAAGACAAAGTGCCACAGAGGTTTTTACTCACATCACAAGGATTCAAGTAATGCACTTTTTGAAGGAAGAGTAAGACAAAGTGCCACAGAGGTTTTTACTCACATCACAGGGATTCAGGTAACGCTCTTTTTGAAGCAAGAGTAAGACAAAGTGCCACAGAGGTTTTTACTCACATCTACAAGAGTAAGACAAAATGCCACAGAGGTTTTTACTCACATCTACAGGGATTCAGGTAATGCTCTTTTTGAAGCAAGAGTAAGACAAAGTGCCACACAGGGTTTTACTCACATCACAGGGATTCAGGTAATGCACTTTTTGAAGCAAGAGTAAGACAAAGTGCCAAAGGGGCTTTTACTCACATCAGTGAAAGTACTGAGATGAACACTATATAACACTTCAGCTTATTTCTAGTCTTTCCTGCACAAAGCTGATGATATGCTTTGATGTAATACACTATTGGAAAGGGCTCAGGGAGCCCTTTCCTACAGTGTGTTACAACACAGAATTTTATCACCAAAAAAAACACTAAAATTAATTGCCATTATAAAACAGCACTCCTGCAATGAGAGGTTATTTTAGGTTTTTCCAGGACCATCAAATTATATTTTCCGTGGCTTTTCAAGGAGCTAGAGATGAGAATTCAAAATACTCTGTCATGATCATAAATTAAAAGACATGAACCACAGAGCTTTGAAGAAACCAACTAGATTTATCTATTATATATTTATTGGTGTTTAAGGTCACATACTTATGCACAATGGCTAATCACGACCGTGACAGTTTTACGGGTGGAGGAAGCCGGAGTACCCAGAGAGAACCACCGAGTATCGACGAGCAAATGTCAGCTCCTCAACATTCTAACTCTCTTCAAGCTCTGCTCAAGCAGCGTTACAGCAGCTGAAGACATGTGCACCATCGACATGCAGTACGCCTTGGTACACAGCGTCAATGTGCCAGTATAAAACAGCACTCCTGCAATGCGAGGTTATTTTAGGCTTTTCGGGGACATCACAGTATATTTTCCATAGCTTTTCAAGGAGCTAGAGATGAGAATTCAAAATACTCTGTCATGATCATAAATGTAGGCAACCGGGATAAAGTGCCTTGCCCAAGGACACAATGCGGGGAGTCCCAGACAGGGATCGAACTCAGAATCTCTAGCATAGAAGTCCCACCATGCTCCCAGCAACTAGATAGATTAGTGGTAGGTGGTCATTTACAACACGTTACAACTTGAGGATTCAGACAACTGTGAGTTTTCCTAAGAGTTTTGTTTGATATTATCCAACAGCTGAGATTCTTCTCAACAATGCAGCTTTGAAAGGGAAAGGGTGAGCACCCACCCCACCCTACCCCAACTGTTCCACACCACCTCCACAAAGTACTGGATAGTGATTCGCCTGGTTAAGATGTTTATAGGTATTAAAATGTAATGATTTAGCACAAATGCAATGGAAATGTTCAGATTGAAGATGTTGATATCCACATTAGTAAGCAGAGGGTTGAATTTTGAAAATCTGTATTAATATTTATCATATTTATGAAAAGACTTCAGTTTCTGAAAGAAGTACATCCATACTTGTTATATCCACAGATGTTCGGCTCAAACCTAGAAGTCAAATGAAAGTGTCAATGACACTGTATCTCAACTTGACAAACTTGAACTTGGTAAGTTATAAATGAAATGGCGAAATTGAAGATCATCGGTACCAATGTTATTTGATGAAATTTCTACATAACAGCATTGTGTGTGCACAACGTCAGAGTAATCCATGCATTTTTAAATGTAAACTGTAAGACTGGTTAAAGGAAGAATGTTGATACACAAATGCAGTGTGTTCAGAGGTTATTGTAAATGGCAACTTCTTCACAGAAAAGAATGTTAATCAATAGCTCTTATCTGAAGGTCTTGCCTAATGAGCACACCAAGTTCAAAAATGAAAGTGTCAATGACACTGTAGCTCAACTTGTTTAAGACATGTACATGTATAGTATGTGACACAGCAATGACAAACATCTAGGTAATGAACAGATAACAAAGGTACATGTAAAGTATTGCAACGGTCTGTACATAAATGCTGACCAAAACCTGTAACAAATGTGTAGGTAAAGTATTGTAAAGGTGGGCGACAGTTTGATGCTAAACTAGAAAAGAAATCTTTGAGTCCCAGAGTGGGTCTGACTGAACCCCAAAATATTTGTTCTCATGGCACAGTGATAACAAAGGCACCCAAAAACACTCGTTCCTGTTACAAGGTGATAACAAAGGTACCCCAAGAAGTTTTGTGAAGATCAGTTCATAAATACAGACTCTAGCCCGAGCCGTATTGACATGTGCACTTACTGTGTATAAGTAGCACTGAACAAATCAAAGTTCATCTAATTTGCATAATTTCTGCACGAGAAAAAAACCTGTATTATATGTGATGTATTCCATGTTACTAAACATTCCTACAAAAATTTATTCAAATCAGAACTTTCATACAGAAGTTCTGTACAAAAAACTGATTGCACTAATTTTAGTACAAAAAGGTTGCTGGCGGCCATCTTGAAATTAGGACCGCACCCAAAAACACTCGTTCTCGTCCCACGGTGATAACAAAGGTACCCAAGAAGTTTCGTAAAGATCAGTTCATAAATAGGCCTCTAGCCTGAGCTGTATAGAAGTTGTGTACAAAAAACTGATTGGACCTAATTTCGGTACAGAATGGCCACTGGCAGCCAACTTGAATTTTGGACCGCACCCAGAAACACTCGTTCTCATCCCAAGGTGATAACAAAGGTACCCAAGAAGTTTCGTGAAGATCGGTTCATAAATACAGACTCTAGCCCGAGCCGTATTGACATGTGCACTTACTGTGTATCAGTAGCACTGAATAAATCAAAGTTCATCTAATTTGCATAATTTTTGCATGAGAAAAAAACCTGTATTATATGTGATGTATTCCATGTTACTAAACATTCAAACAGAAATTTATTCAAATCAGAACTTTCATACAAAAGTTCTGTACAAAAAACTGATTGCACCAATTTTGGTACAAAATGGCCACCGGCAGCCATCTTGAATTTCGGACTGCACCCAAAAACACTTGTTCTTGTCCCAAGGTGATAACAAAGGTGCCCAAGAAGTTTCGTAAAGATCGGTTCATAAATACGGCCTCTAGCCCGAGCCGTATTTGCATTTGCAGTTACAGTGCTGAAGTAACATTAAACAGATCAAAGTTAGTCTAATTGGCATAATTTATGCACGAGAAAAAAACCTGTATTATATGTGATGTATCCCATGGTACTAAACATTCACACAGAAAATTATTCAAATCAGTGCTTTCATATGGAAGTTCTGCGCAAAAATCTGATTGCACCTAATTTTGTACAAAATGGCTGCCAGCGGCCATCTTGAATTTCAGATCGGACCCCAAAACACTCGCTCTCTTCCCATGGTGATAACAAAGGTACCCAAGAAGTTTCGTAAAGATTGGTTCATAAATACAGCCTCTAGCCCAAGCCGTATTGGCATTTGCACTTACAGTGCTGAAAGTAACACTAAATAAATCAAAGTTAGTCTAATTTGTATAATTTACACACGAGAAAAAACCCTGTATTATATGTGATATATCCGATGGTACTAAACATTCATACAAAAAAATTATTCAAATCGGAGCTTTCATATGGATGTTCTGCGCAAAAATCTGATTGCACCTAATTTTGGTACAAAATGGCTGCCAGTGGCTGTCTTAAATTTCGGACCGGACCCAAAAAACACTTGTTCTCGTCTCACGGCGATAACAAAGGTACCCAAGAAGTTTTGTAAAGATCGGTTCATAAATACGTCCTCTAGCCCGAGCCGTGTGTACGGCACCATGGACGGACGGACGATGGGCCTTGGAAATACCTCAAATTTGGCTTCACCAAAGTTGAGCTAACAATCCTATGATAAATGTGGCCTGTAGGCCATGTCAAGGAATGTTGATGCACAAATGCAATAAATTCAAAGACTGGTGATAACAACAATAATTTTTTATGGAAATAAAAAAAAGCAATAGCTCACATCTAGAGTTCACCCTGAACACACATACCAAGTTTCAAAGTGATCCGATCATAAATGTGCAATTAGTTATTGGATGGAAACCAAATTCAAGATGGCCAGAATGGAAGCCATAATGAATTGGGCACTGGCGGCCATCTGGGTTCAGCTGACTGGACCAACATTGAAAGGAAGGTTCCTCTAAACACCAACAAAGCATAATTAAAAAATAAAATGATTCCAGTCAGCATTCATTAGTTATTGGACGGAAACCAAATTCAATATGGCCACCAAGTTGTTCATATTGAATTGGCTAGTTAGACCAAAATCGAAAGGAAGCATTGCCTTGTCATCCACAAATAATCCCTAAAATAATGATTTCATGAAATAAGTGGTTCTTTAGTTATTGGATGGAAACCAAAAGTTAATGGACAGACAATGGACGGACGGACATGGTGAAAACATAGTGCCTTGAAAGGTTCGGGGGCATAATAATAATAAAAAGGAAATTGATCAAATCACCTGTTAAATGAATACTCCTGTTAATTGAATAATATCACTAGCAAAGTGACTATTCAGTTACTAGGGTTCCAGTGTATAAGAATTCAATTCATAGTCTTGTTTGATAGAGTTCTGTCACACATAATGGAATAAATATTGAATTTATCACTAAATTTTTTAAATTGCATCTATTTCTGAGTGACCGGATCTTTCTTCTAATTGCATAAGGTTCAATGGAAAGTGGTTATACAATTAACAATTTAACAGTGTTTGGCCGATCAGTACTGTGATCACAAAAGCAGATACATAATTTTGATCAGATCATGAGGGGGGTCGTGATCTGTTCAAAATTATCTTTCCACTTTTCTCCCAACAGAACTGTAGCACCTCACACATTGGAAGGAAATGTGAGAACATTGAATCTGAGATGATTTTTTCATTGATTCCGTCTTGATTTTACAATATTTTATTTATGGAATGTTGACTAATTGTATAAGTGAGTTGCAACTCAATTTTTTGATAGCCAGGGTCAACTGTGTGGACAGTTTCATCGGTGGAGAAAGTCGGAGTACCCAGAGAGAACTACCAAGCAGTGGCAAGCAACTGTCAGACTCCCCAGCACACTAACTCCACACATGCAGAGTAAGCATCGGTTGAAAACAAGTGCACCATTGACATGCAGTACGGCTTAGTACATACTGCAACCGTGCCACCCCCTCCCCCCAAAGGCAATCAAGGTCAAGTGCCTTGCCCAAGGACACAACACAGTTTCGTCTGGCATGGACCGAACTGTGGACTTTTAGTTTAAAGTCCAATGCCTTAACCACTGAGACACAGTACCCCTGTTGCAACTTAATCATGATCAAAACAAGAGAATACACTTTAGCGATCATAGTACTTTATCTTTAATTAGAGAAAAACTCACCTTGACAATAATGTGATCCTTTTTGATGAACAGATGATTTACATATGCGGCATTTCTGAAATTCAGTGCTGTATGGTGAATATCTATATAAAAGTGAAATAACATGAGTTATTATTTCCTTTCCAATAAAATATATGAAAGGTGAAACATTAGGCTTATCAACAAAAAAAACTTGCCTTGTTTCTCAGGCAATTTTTCTCAATTTTATGATGAGGGAGGGAGACTTTTTTTCTGTAGTGAAAATTTCCCATAATGCAGTTGCAAATTTAATCAAATATATATTGTTTGACAGAGCTCAGTGAGCTCTGTCAAACAAAATATAGTTGGTTAAATTTTTTGTCCTACTGCTCCAAAACAGTATCACCAAAGAGATTTCCAGGTAAAAAAGGAGTGATAAGGCAGATTTTCAACAAGAGGTGCCTGAGAAACAAGAAACAAAATAGGATAGTGGTAGCATGTAGAAAGTTAAATCAGTTTGCTTGGTTTATCAGGGAATTGTTTTTTTTCAGTATCCACGACTATATCATAACCTCTGCACTGTCTAATGTCACATTTAAACAATAATTTATAATCGTGTTTCCAACAGGACTTGCAACTTTTCAAACAATCTGCTTCTGATTAGCTTGATTCACAGCAGCTGACAAGAGAAGGCACAATAAGTTTCACCCTTTGGACCCAAGAGGTCTCTTTTGCATTCCAGCAACATGATACATCATAATTTCATCAAGTAGGATGGCTACTAAGTGAATGTGTGGGGTAAACCAAGGCTGTATGTTGAAAATATTAATTGGTCTACCTCCTTGTAAAGAATATGGACTCTTCCAGTTGATGCCACTGAACTGACATAGAAGCTACCACAAGGGTTCAAACAAGCCAGAAAATAAGCAGACTGTCATCTGCAAAATGAGGCCCCCAGTGGGTGAATTTAGTGATGCTACCCTGCACAGCAGGGTAGCATCACTAAATTCACCCTCTGTGAACTCAGTCTGAATCAGGGCCTCAAAACTAAACAGAAGAGATACCCAGAGGATAAATTGGCCCACTGTATGGGATAGCTCCATCAAATTCACGCTCTGGGGACCTCATTTTGCAAATGTCAGACTGCTTATTTTCAGGCCTGGGTTCAAAGGGTTAAAATATGAAGAGTGGTTAAATAGGGTCACCTCATGTTGGGACAATTTTACAGGTGGAGGAAGCCAGAGTATCCAGAGAGAGCCGCTGAGTAACGGCGAGCAACTGTCAGACTCCATAACATACAACTCCACACAAGGCGGGTTAGCATTGGTTAAAGACAAGTGCATCATTGACATGCAGTACGCCTTAGTACACATCGGCACTGTGCCCCCACATGGGCAATTGGTAGTGTTCAAACAATTACCAAAAATGGCCGTTCACCGATTACCAGTTATTTGAGATCACAATCGGCCGGTTCCGATGCTGATTACAATTGTAATACTGTGCAGTACTAGACATATCGAGGTGCAAAAGAACTATGTTAAATGGAACATATTTTACAGAGTTTACAGTAGTTCACTACTAGATAAGTCGAGGCTTGAAAGAACTACATTAAATTGAACAAAAATTTTCATCCCCCACCCATCCCTCTCACACACACAAAATGTAGCCCAGTCCTTATTTTGACTCATAATGCACAGAGGCATGTGTACTGGCCATCTGAGCACAACTGCTAATTTTACTGTGAAGTCAACCTGTCAAGACAGCTAAAGTTGATGGCATGTCAAAGCGTGTTTTCTAAGTGCCGATAAGTGAGTTTTGTTGCAGAACACATCAAAGAAAAAACTGGAAATAATACATACCACCAGGTGTATTTGAAGACATTTTACCCAATAATTAACTTTTAGTAAAATACATATGATGGTGTCATATTGTAAACAGAATGTCACTGGGAACTGTGTAACATGACAGTCACTGGAAACCGAAACCATTTTTTTAAAACAGACTATAATTCCAGGAATTCTTACAATGATAGCAGGAAACTGTCGAACTTGCCACGTGCTTTGTTGAAAATAAACAACAAAGATTAATGGAGTGACCAACATCTTGTTTATTGTGCTGAGCTTGAATTGGTGTCACTTTGTTTTGATATTGATTATTACTTACCCTTCTGACATCAATTCACTAGATGAAAGCATACACAGAGAATTAAAAAAAACATTGTCAAGAATTTAATTAAAACAGAAGCGGGACACTGTGCTCATTTGCATTGCTAGGGCTTGATTTAACCCTTTACCTAATGTAACGGCCAAAACCGGCCAGCGCTATTCTCAAAAATCGCCAATTAATTTTCATTATTTTTTTCATTTTTTTGTCTCAAAACATAGGTTATGATCCCTTGTTGGAACGAGCTCATCGAGCTCGTTCCAACGAGGGGTCCTAACCTATGTTTTTGAGACAAAAAATTAGTTATTCAAGAATTATTTTTGCAAGTGTCATCTGCTTTTCAGGTTAGGTAAAGGGTTAACTGGATTTGCATAGCAGTTGTCGAATCAATTTTCAACTATAGCTAATCAATTTCAAATGAAAAATGATGTAAATAATAGGAAATGCTAATCCAAATTTATCCAAGTTAGAAAACTGCTATTCAATTTTTAAAAGTTAAATCGATCCCTGTTCATTGCACTGGAGTCATGACACTATGACTGGCTGCTTATTTGTCATGGTTTCTTTGTAGGCATGGTCTGTGCTTAATTCTCGACAGAAGACTGTAGAGACATGTGGTGTATACACTGCACATGGGTACTAAGAATTTTCTTTTGTTTTGTTGACAATCGAATATAGGTGATAAATGAACAAGGGGAACAATATATTTGTATAAAATATCACTCATTATGTTGTAATTATATTGAGAATAGTATTTACCTCTATTGCAGAAGATAATAAAATGCGGTTTATGAATCATTACAAAATGCTTGGCAACAATTGGTTGAACCGATGTTTCAGGAGCTGTTGCCATTGTCATCAGCCGATTGTGGTGTCCGGTTCCAGTCATCTGTTGAACACTAGCAATTGGGATTAAGTGCCTTGCACAAGGACACCAATGGTCTCCTCTGGCAAGGATCAAACCCTGGACCTTTCGGTTTGAAGTCCAATGCAGCAACCATTGAGCCACCATACACCCTGTTACCGGTAATTGAATAGCTATTTTTCAAATGAAAATTATTCAGTCAACAGAAATAATCAATTAACTGGGATTTGGTCACTTTCTTTGTTCTAGAGATAAACTAAGCAATTTTTCTATCATATCCTGTTTGATAGAGTTCATCAAACAAGATATAGTATATTAAATGCCCGTATTGGGTGTACTGACATCAAATTGGTCTATGAGCCAGGGGAATTTGGTGATTGTCAGGGTTATTTCTTGACATATTAACAAGATTTTTTATTCAATTAGTGGGAGTTTATGCTATAACCTATATGCAATGAACAGGCCAAATTGTACAGAAGGTATGGAAAATGGTTTTGAGTTTGAAAGTTGTATTCACTTAACATGGTTATTCAATTTACCCTTTACCTAACGAATTGGCTGTATCTGCCCCATAATTTTTAAAAATGGAGCAGCTGAAAATAAGATTATTTTTTCAAACAATTTCAACCAAACCATATCATGTGACCCCTCACTGGAATGGGCTCGTTCCAATGAAGGGTCGCATGATATGGTTTTTGTGAAATGTTTTGAATAATTTGGAGAAAATTTTTTTTAAAATAATCTATTTTGATATCATCTGTGTTGGGTAAAGGGTTAAGCGGTAACCAATAAAGTAGGCTCCACTGTGCTGTTCAGCTGTAATATAAATCTTCAGATATAGCAGTTAATTAAAAATTAATTCACTCATTTAGAAGTCAGGAATCAAGGGATACAGATTTCTCTCACTGTAATGAACTCACCTGTTCTTTTTCGATGTGAGGGCTTTATTCTCACCAACTTTTCTTCCTCCTCCTTCTGCAAATAGGAAAGTATATTTTGTACATGTTTTTGAAAAACTGAGTTCCCTAAGTTTTTTCTATCAAAGCAGTTTTTCAAAGCAGTATCATGATATTTTGGTAACACAAGTACAAGAGAGTGTTTTTTGACACCACCAACTAGCGAAATAATGCTCAACTATGCATACCTCATGGCAGGCTCAGAAGCATGCCTGGATCAGGATGAGCTTTAAGGCCCCTGATAATTTGAGCACAACAGGGTTGAGGCTTATAGGCCATGTGACAAGACCTGTAACATATTTCACAAGGCCATTTAGTTGGTCCTGTCAGAATAACATAGTATCAGCAAGAGCTATTTCTGAAGGCAATCCATACCCCCACTGCAGTGCTGGATCAATGAAGCATAAATTAATACAGTAAAACTTCCATGTTCAAAAGATGGACAAACAGGCAAATGGTAGAAGTTGATCAAGGGCCATACCTCTTGTAAGGAGAGAAAAACCTGAAAGTATGTTATGTATATTGTGATAGTTGTTTACTATACCAAAATTAATCAAAATCTGAATCAACGTTTAGAGGAAGTTCTTGCTTAACTCTTTGCATGCTGCTGGTGGATATTCCTGACCAGCACAGGGGTTCTCTTGTCACTAAAATAAGTGTAAGTTGGGCACATTTAATTGTATTTCCCCATGTAAATTGAATGGATTTTTTCACCAATGATTTCTTGTGTGACACTGAGATTAATTTTCCATCAAATTAAGTCATGGCAGCAGCCATGACTAGATTTTATGAAAAATATCTTGAAAATACTCAGCAGGTTAAGAGTTAAAACTGTAGATGCTATTTTGGAAAAGAAATTGCTGAAATGGCTGTGAAAACCCATAATGTGACATCCTCTTCGTCTCATCGATATACACCATTGTGTTATATTGTCCAGCTCTGTTTGTATGGACAGATGGACTAATGCCAAGATGAACTAATGAACAGATGGACAGACAGATGCAATCCAGTATACCTCCTATTCTCTTCAAGAGTGGGGTATAATAAGTTAAAAGAAAATATGCCCAGGTGATGCTAAAGTAGCCCAATTAATCCTTTCTACAAAGTGTGACATTACTACAAAATGCAAGGCCTGTGCATAAGGGACTTGGGTAGTCTCTGTGAGACTCCTCATTCTCAGGCTTATGTCCACTTTATGAGACTCCTCATTCCCAGGCCTACATTGAGATTGGGGTAGGCCTGAAAATGAGGTGCATCAGAGAGACTGGGGAGTGTCTGTGAGGGGCTCCCTTAAACTATTTTAGAGTGCACCAAATTAAGCTGCATTAATTCTGAAAAAAACTTAAAAAATACAAAACAGGATCCATCGGTTATGCAATAGCAGGAATGCTGACTTCAATAAGCTTGTATGATAGGCCTATGGTATTTCACTCTGGGTAAACACAAACCAACCATGTAAACTACAACAAATTGAAATTTGGGCTGCTCGATATTGTAAACTGAATACTGGTTTCGATATTAAAAAAAATACCGCAGTATACTGGTACATCGAAAAACTGTTCAGATATCTGAACATACGTACCATGATCGGGACTTGAGCCATTGCAGTGGAAGGGATTAGCATGCATCGATGATGCAGTTCAAATAACCTTTACCCAATGCAGACAATATCAAAATTTATTATTTTAAATATTATTTTATCGTATTTGTTCAAAACATTTAACAAAACAATATCATGTGACACCCTTATTGGAACGAGCTCGATGAACTCGTTCCAATGAGGGATCATGATATGGTTTTGCTTTATTTTTTTTTAAATATTTTTTCAACTCCTGGACTTGTATATTATGCAGCAGATGTGGCTGGTTCGTTGGGTAAAAGGATAATATTATTCATTCGGGACTACCGTTAAAACTCAAGACATCTTGAAAATTAAATTGTGGGTAAATAAATAATGACGATAAACCAATATTTTTGTGATTGCACCGGTATTCAATCGATACTGGTTGAAATACTGGTATGTATCAGTTTATCGATATACTGTGCAGCCATGCTGAAAACTAGATGTAGTCACAGTTTGCATCTTCTATTAGTATTAGGTCTTGCAGTCGGAAATTCATAAATTCCTGAAAATATCCTGTATGACTGGCCAAGTATGAGGACCATTTGAGCTTGAGATCCAAGACAAATGGGCAGACATGTTAACCCTTCTGGAATGCGTGGGAAATTCCCAGAATTCAAAGTTGTTCCCAGCATCCCGGAAAAAGATCTCCTTGGGCCGAAAATTCCGGAAAATATCAATCAAAACATTTGGCAGTTTTGAAATGATTTCGAGGGTCAACATGCGATCAGTTTCAAAAGATTTATAGTGTTGGCATTACCCTGTTCAAAAATCATTAAAATGATCATAAAATTCATTAATAAAAGCAAAAAAAGTTTACAAAATTTGTCTTCATCAGCTGTTTACGTTGTGCCAATTTGTGGTGACCCAGTTTCAAATACCTGATCACCCACAACTTCAGATGTTTGGTTTGTAAGAAAAACTTTTATTCAACAGAGAATTCCCCTTTAATAGTGTTTCATTTACATTTTCCTTGCATTGGAATAAGGGTGACCAAGTTTTGCTTTACAAACTTCAACACTGTGTTTGAACATTGAAAAGAGAACGTTAATCACAATTAAGTTGATGGTCGCCGCCATTTGAAATGGCCTTTCCTCTGAGTATGACAGAAAGTGCAACAATGGTTGGCTACATCATCTCCAGTGCCAATGACAACAGCAGTAGCTATACAGTGGAACCCTGTTAATTGAATAGCCACTTTGCCAATGAAAATTATTCAATTAACAGGAGTATTCAATTAACAGGGATTGTGTCACTTTCCTGGATTCTAGAGATAAACTTAGCATTTATTCTATTATATCTTGTTTGACAGAGCTCCATGAGCTCTGTCAAACAAGATATAATAGATTAAATGCCTATTTTGGATGCACTGAGGCCAAATAGGCCTATAAACAAAGGAAAACTGGGGAGGATCGGGTAATTTCTCAACATGTTACACGATTTTGTATTCAATTAACAGGAGTTTACTCTATAACCTATATTCAATTAACAGGTCAAATTTGTACTGAGGGTGTGGTAAATGGTTTGTGTTGGGAAATTATATTCAATTAACAGGGATATACAATTAAGAGATATTCAATTAAGTGGGCTCCACTGTATGTAATTTTAAGGGTTGCAGAATTTTCTTTCTAATTCCAGTGCTAATTCTCATAAAATAAAAGTAGTTTGACTGTATACATTTAAGATTATATCGAGTATATATACTAGATGAAGGGGCTTATCAAGAAATAAATAATATAATCAAATTTGAAAAATCAAATTTTCTTTTAGTGTTGAGAATTTGACTGTTCAGAGTGACTGACACTATGAACATTTCATTACCCAGAGACCATCGACTATTTTTGGAAGGAAAAAGCATGAAAATGTTTAGTTATTAACGAAACAAGTATTTGGGTGAAATGAATTTTAGTTTGAGTTTTTTGTAATTTTAGCTTATGGAGTTCCAATGTGGATGTTGGAAATTTAAAATAATGAAAAGATAGGAATTATGCTGGTAGAATAAAGTAAGTTGCTAAGGTAATATGCGATTTGAAAATAAAACAAGGCAATGCCAAGCATGGCATATCCTCTCGCAAATATCAATGGGGGGGGGGGGGGGGGGGGGGGGGGAGGGGGGGGGGGAAGTGGTGAAGATTTTCAAAAGGGGCATAACTCCAGTAATTTTTGTCAGACCAAACCCAAAATCGAACTTGATCGAGATATTTTGGTACTAAACTCAAGTACAAAAAATTGGAAACATGCCTTCAACCATTTGCAAGTTATACCATAAACGAACAAAAATTAACAAATGAAAGTGTCAATGACACTGTAGCTCAACTTGTCAAGACAAAGACATGTACATGTATAGTATGTGACACAGCAATGACAAACATCTAGGTAATGACCTGATAACAAAGGTACATATAAAGTATTGTAACGGTCTGTACATAAATACTGACCATTGCCTGTAACAAATGTATAGATAAAGTATTGTAAAGGTGGGTGATAGTCAGATGCTAAACTAGAAAAGAAATCTTTGAGTCCCAGAGTGGGTCTGACTGAACCCCAAAATATTTGTTCTCATAGCACAGTGATAACAAAGGCACCCCAAAACACACTCGATCCTGTCCCAAGGTGAAAACAAAGGTACCCAAGAAGTTTTGTGAAGATCAGTTCATAAATACGAGCTGTATAGAACTTGTGACAAAAAACTGATTGGACCTAATTTCGGTACAAAATGGCCACTGGCAGCCATCTTGAATTTTGGACCGTACCCAGAAACACTCATTCTTGTCCCAAGGTGATAACAAAGGTACCCAAGAAGTTTTGTGAAGATCGGTTCATAAATACAGCCTCTACCCTGAGCCGTATTGACATGTGTGCTTACATTGTGTAAGTTGTACTGAATAAATCAAAGTTCATCTAATTTGCATAATTTCTGCACGAAAAAAAACCCCTTACAATATGTGATGTATTCAATGTTACTAAACATTCATACAAAAATTTATTTAAATCAGAACTTTCATACAGAAGTTCTGTACAAAAGACTGATTGCATTAATTTTGGTACAAAATGGCTGCTGGTGGCCATCTTGAATTTCGGACCACACCCAAAAACACTCGCTCTCATCCCACGGTGATAACAAAGGTACCCAAGAAGTTTCGTAAAGATTGGTTCATAAATATGGCCTCTAGTCTGAGCTGTATAGAAGTTGTGTACAAAAAACTGATTAGACCTAATTTCGGTACAAAATGGCCACTGGCAGCGATCTTGAATTTTAGACCGCACCCAGAAACACTCGTTCTCGTCCCAATAGCCCAAGAACATTAGGTTTCACTAGGGAAAAAAATCGGAGAAAGCTGATTTTTTCAGGGAATGTCGAGTACATGTCACTGAACGATTAGACAAAAGTCCCCTAAAATCCCAGTTGAGCTTTTTTTTCTACAGCCTTTTTTCGAAAACGCGTTTGAAAAAAATAAAAAAAAAATCGTACGAACTTTGTAACCTCGAATTGATCCAACTGTATTTTTTGTTTACGCGTATTTCGAGCTACATAATGTCTAATATACATTTACCTAGAGGAAAATGTGCATTCTGTGACAATTTCTGCGAAAAATTATTGAAAATTCACAAAAAAGTATCGGATTTACGCAAAAAATGACGATTTTCCTAACGGATTTGCCCAAAGGGTTGTAGTACAGAACAGGATGTTAGTTGGACAGACGATAAAAAATCCACCACCATTTGAAGACTTTTATCATTGCTTACAAAATAGACATTATGGAAGACCCCCTCTGCTTCTGGCCGAGTTCCCCTTTTGGCATAAAATTCGTCAGCATGAGAACTCAACTATTTTCGGGCTTGGGACCGAACAGACACGTCTGTGTCTGGCAGCATTAGATCAATAAATAATATTTACAGAATGTACAAAAAACAATAAATAATATTTACAGAATGTACAAAGCAATCAACATGGATTAAGTTACATTGACTATTATCAACGCTATATACAGAAATGACATGACCTATATACATATTATTCATCGAACTCAGAAATTTCCGACAGGACAGTGTTTCTGTGGTTGTTACAAGAATCCGAACTGCAATTACACAAACCTGAGCAAGAGAGTCCTGCCTTCTTACACCCACACCTTTTTGTACAAGCACTCTTGCAACCACAACTGATCAGATTCAGTAGGTTATCGGGGGCACATGGCTTTGTGGCTGCAGTCGGTACAGAAAGTCCATTGTCTAGCGACCACCCCCAATCCGTCGGAGGAAGCGAAGTGCCCAGCCATTGTTGGGCCTGGAGATAACATCTGTAGACATGTTGTTGCGCAGCATCGCTGCTTGGTGGGAGTGAGGCTAGGTCGATGGGTTTATTCAGTTTAGATTTTGCTACATAACGCTTGTAAGTGACATATCTATATTGGTCGAGAGAGGAAGCAGTTTTACTCCCGTATAAGATCAGGAGAAGTGGTTCCCCGGCAGCGGTTACTGCACTTGGTGTACTGTGATCTGCCAAAATTGTGTTGACATACTGTTGTGAGTCGCTAGTTACATCGGAGACAATTGTACTGAATACTTTCTTCTTACCAACTCGAAAGAGTGCAGAAGTAGTGTCACAACCACTTATAGAATGTGCTACAAGGAGGTTGCTTCTATGGTCACCCATTTTGGTTGTTATTTCACTAACTGAAACTAGTAAGTTTGGGGTAATGGAATACATCATGTGAATATTACATCCCGGTTGAACTCGAGAGGTAAGAATGACTAACAAGTCTGTGTCTGTTCCCACAACGACAACATTGTTGTCATCTTGAGCGATGTCAAGTGCAGTTTCGGCTATCAGTACATCAGCATCAGCCTCGGCCTGCTTGGACTGAATATTGATAGCAGATAGCTCCTGCATTAGAAGATCGATCAGTTTGGTTTTGTTCTTGGCATTTGCAAGGAAATCGGATTGGGGTGTGGTGGCTGGTAACTCGGGTGAGATATTGATATCAATGGAATACCTGTCTTTAGATCTACGGGCTTGTTCCATGCCCTTTGTCGACATTGTACAAGCAAAACCATCAAAAACAACCACGACGTTCGCCCCAAAATGTCTCACTAGAAAACTGGAATATGATGTACATATGTCCTTATATGACGACTGTTTAGGCCATACAACTGCCCTCAATAAAAATCCACCATCTACAACAAACAGAGAATGTTCTGGGATTTTAGTTTGCTCGGAACCGTATGTTTTGAGGATCTTACCGAGCGTGCTTTTCTGTGTCTTCCTCATTCCAGCAGAATCAAACAATGCTGGTGGTTTCGGGGCGAGTTCATATTTGAGATACTCTTCCATCTCTGCTTGTGACTGAATAACACATGTGATGCGGTTGAACAGAATTGTGGGGTCAATCACTACCTTACTTCCACGGACTTTGATGCTATTTGCCATCGATGCGGAAGACTTCACAGTGTCAACACGTCGTAGTTTGATGCTGTTGAACGTTTTGCTTACAACATTCGATACGCAACATTCACCAATTTTGCAAACTTGGTCACAGTTCACAGTTTCGTCAGCCACAAGCCCGGTCGCTATAGAGACTAATTGTAGTGGATCTCTATTCTGAAAGGGGGAATGCACTCTGAGCCAGTTCAATAATTTGGTGATATCATTGGCATCAGTCAATTGTGAACTTTGACGGAGATCCCGATGTTGTTCGCCATGACCAGTGTGAACATGAACAAAATTTTCGAGAGCATTACATATCGGAAGGCAAAGAGGTAGTCCATGTACCCATTTCGCAACAGTGCTATCGGTTATTCCCCTGCCATGTGTGAGACCACCAGGGAGCTTGAACATTCTCATTAAACACTGCTCTATGGTCTGATCAGAATATATCCCGTCCCAGAATTTATCTGAGCGCCTTATGGTAAAGTTACCTTTCTCAGTGAACAACTTCAAATCATCCTGTTGCATTATTTCTGTTAGCTCATTCATCTGCTGCAAATAGAGATGAGAACTTTTTGCGTATGCAAAATGACCACCTGCGTGAAATACTGGAATCATATTGCGAACACAACATGTGTGGAGTTCCCAGTCACCTGTGCACTCTGCTCTCAAGAACAACTGGAGAAGACCTATTTGCTCGTAGTATTGTACCCAAAGCTTTCCTGTGCGTCCTACGGACGCATTCTGGAGCAGTTCGTGTAATTTTGACAGTAGATGGTTGACACTTTCTTGATTGACAGCGTCAGCTGTTGTACAGTCACCTCTGGCAAGTCCACAGAATATTTCATTGACTTCTGTGCAGTCTATGTTATCTAGTGTTCGGCTTTCTTCAAACACAAGTTTTGTAATGGCAATTTGTGTTAGCAAATTGGCACGAACTGCTCTTGAATATGCATGACCACTGATCAAATGATGGATTGACCCACCAGCATAAACAGTCCCCCAAAGTTCATCCAAGCCGCTACCAGCCATGATCGAACCAATTGGCCCTAAATATGACATAATCATATGGAAGCCGCCGAGTCTAACGAAAACTTTTGTCAACTTATCTGACGAAGACACAATCTCTACTGCTTTGATATAAAGTGGTTGGTCAAACGTCACTGGACAAACGTTCAGTCCCTGTTTCTCACATTCAGTTTGTGCAAACATGAGAGCAGTGTAAATTGTGCTCGGGTTGGGTGGATCAAAATTAATAAAGGGAAGTATCTCGACATCACTTGTTTCATAATCATCTGATGATGTGACAATGTGCATATATCCAGCCCAAGATGGGCAAGGTACTCTCAGTACATGCGTCAAAGACCAAAGACTGTCGACTGTTTTTGCGAGTTTCAAATTTTTTGGATCAGATTCACCCAAAGTTGATAAATCCTTCATCACAATTTCGTCAAGACCCGATTTACTTGGTTTACTGTAACCTTTCAAAGGGATGTACCCGAATTCACCAGAGCCAATATTCGAATGATCACCAGTTAGTCGTTTTATCGGAGACTCTTCTGTGTGATCTCTGCTTGGAGTTATACAGGCGATGCCTCCCATACTATGGAAAGTATTCTTGCCATCTAGCGTGTGCACATTACAATCGGCGTTATCGAAAACGAATTGTGTGAAGTTCGCAAGTCTAAGCGACGGACCTTTGCTTATCATGACAGAATGAACGTATTGTTGAACTTCCCGGTAGCTAGAAGAGAACATTAGTCCATTCAGAATGTCGATCAATTCCCGAGATGCGAATTTCCTATGTATGTAAACTGCTACCGACAATAATACTGGTGACAAGAATGAACGGGGCCGACAAGAACTTATTAGAGACTGACCTATGGCTGTCACGCGTCTCTGGTTGGCTTGGATGTTTTGCCCACGCTGCGACGGAGCAACAATCCCTTGTAACAAGGTTTGGAGTGTATCGGGTAGTAGATCACTAGATACAGATAACGAATCGGGTTTGGGATAAACGTCACACTCGTAAATGGCTGACCGAATATCATCGCGGACTATAGCCGATGCTTTCTTGACGATGCGCATACGTACATCAGTTTCATTGGTACATTTGTCTGAGTACCACGAATCATATAGTATTTTGTCTGATGAATCTCTGAATGTGACAACATTTTTTAGGGACCTCAGTGTTGTAATAGAGATTCTACTACCGAAATGCTCAAGCAGTTTGGTTTTAAGATGTTTAATTGTGTAACCGACTTCGTCACCAAGATACGATTCAAACGTCTCTGCCAATTCGCTCAAGGAAAACTGACACTCATCGCTGTTCTCCATAAAGGTACACAATTCATGGAATGCAAGTGCTTTCTTGTCTGCAACAGGCCTACCCCGTGAAAGAGTTTGCTCAGGCTTATCTCTGACAAATCCTGTCCAGCAATCATGGTGATACCGACCTTCCTCGGCCACTAGATCGATAGCACGACCGATCCGAGTAAGTACAGACTCACCCCATTCATCACTACGTTTCAAACAACGGGTTCTGATACTATCAACAAAAGTCAATGTTTCAACCGTGTGGACTTCTCTTCTACGTTGAACGGGTATATGAGTTTGTTTGTCGGCGGATTCTCCACAGAACAGACAATGGAGTTTAAAATTGAAAGCATCTTGATCAGAGCGCAATTTTTTTGTCATAGATGGACCAGCTTCGTCAGATTCAGCTGCATCTAGAGACATTCTCTTACTTTTTCTTACAGAACTTTCCCGTGTATAATTCTTGTAGCAGAATTTGTGAATTTTCTCACCAACTGTGGGTTTCTTCGAACCGGCATTAAGATTATCGCCAAGCTCGATGCTTACAGCAACCAACTTTTCTATACCCCGCTCACCAAGTGTAGTTATTCCGGACGAGCCGGTCAACTCATCGTTACATTTGATACATTTATCCATTGCCAAAGTCACAACAGAAAAAAGATGATAGACACAATAAACTCAAGTACAATACCACAGAACAGATATCAATGTGCGGACCTGCTTCGTTGTCACCGTAAGGTATCAACAGGTAATGCTAAGTGATATGCCAACAACATAACTGATCAGTTCTACAAATGACACAAGACTTTAATAATCAACAACAGGCAAAATTACATATATATCTATCAAGGGATCATTGGTTTCAATATCTAGGCATCAAATGCGGAATGTCCAATACTAAACAGAGCAAATTGTGCAATGGACAGACCTGGAATGCGGAATTAAACAGCGTTTCCTGATGAAAGTCGTTCAAGGCTATTTTGCATCAAATTAAAGAGCGTTGTCTGTACATAAAGACCTGGAATGCGGAATTAAACAGCATTTCCTGATGAAAGTCGGTCAAGGCTATTTTGCATCAAATTAAAGAGCGTTGTCTGTACAATATAAATTTGTTTATGAGTACACATCAAGGGCGTGCACACATTACATGCCAATGCATCTTGAGTGTAGGCGAACACCACATTATGTGATTTAATCGAACATGGAAATTGAAACAATGATGCTATAATACGGTATTTGAATGAGAAAAGTCGATGCCGTTTGAATTTGAGTTTAGGGGGTATGGTTAATATTTCACACGTTTCACCAGTTCATTATGGAATAAATGACTATTGTTATATATCATTATAAAGCCACTGCTTTTCTGCAATTTTTGATATATAATTTAACTCCCAAAGTAGTCGTAGATTTGATTTAATGGACGTTGTGTACCGTTGTGTGTATGAAAACAATAAATTTTTTTTCGTAATTTTGTACATTTTCGTGAATATTTCACCACTGAGTGTGAGGATTGGTACAAAGTTGGCATTTTCTGTTGGGGATATGTATTCTCAATATAATTCAGCACGATATTTATGATTCTCACCCTACTAAGGCGAATAAGAATGAGAAATATGGAGCTGGGTCGAATTTAAAAAAAAAATTTTTTTTTCATCAAAAAAACGCTATAACTAAAAAAGCTCAACTCGGATTCGCGGGGACTTTTCACACTTTATCCGCAATGTGTATCCCGGAAACATATAAAAAAATCAGCTTTCTCCGATTTTTTTCCTTACTTTCTCATTTTTATGTCTAATGTGCCTGGACTACAAGGTGATAACAAAGGTACCCAAGACATTTCGTGAAGATCAGTTCATAAATTCAGACTCTAGTCTGAGCCGTATTGACATGTGTACTTACTGTGTGTAAGTCGCACTGAAAAAATCAAAGTTTATCTAATTTGCATAATTTCTGCACGAGAAAAAAACCCGTATTATATGTGATGTATCCCATGGTACTAAACATTCACACAAAAAATTATTCAAATCAGCGCTTTCATATGGAAGTTCTGTGCAAAAATCTGATTGCACCTAATTTTGTACAAAATGGCTGCCATCGGCCATCTTGAATTTCGGACCGGACCCCAAAACACTCGTTCTCGTCCCACGGTGATACCAAAGGTACCCAAGAAGTTTCGTAAAGATCGGTTCATAAATACGGCCTCTAGCCCGAACCGAATTGGCATTTGCACTTACAGTGCTGAAAGTAACACCAAAAAACATCAAAATTAGTCTAATTTGCACAATTTACGCACGAGAAAAAAACCCGTATTATATGTGATGTATCCCATGGTACTAAACATTCATACAAAAAATTATTCAAATCAGAGCTTTCATATGGAAGTTCTGTACAAAAAACAGATTTGTGCATCGTCGGTACAAAATGGCGGCTGGCAGCCATCTTGAATTTCGGATACACCCAAAAACACTCGTTCTCGTCCCACGGTCATAGCAAAGGTACCTAAGAAGTTTCGTAAAGATCGGTTCATAAATACGGCCTCTAGCCCGAGCCGTATCCAATTGTTGACGTACGGACAGACGGACAGACGGACGACGGGCCATGACAAAAGCTCAAATTTGGCTTCGCCAAAGTTGAGCTAAAAATCAATAAACAAAGGGCCATAACTTGGTAAACAAACATTTGACAGAACTGATTTAAGAACTTGATCGAGATATTGTGGTACTAACTCACATACCAAAAATGAGAACCATAAACAAAGAATTCGGATGGACGGACGGATGCACAGACACACGGACACATGCATGGAGGTCTTTGCTATGTACCTTCCCTGCGGGGGGGATAATAATTTGGTCAGCCATGCCTCAGAAATGGATTTGAGTGTTTATATTATGGTGAACACTTTATCCAACACATATGATTTCAAAATTTATTTTAATAATTTTTTTTTTACAATGTTTTAAAAAAAATTGAAGAAAACCATATCATGTGGCCCCTTATTGGAATGAGCTCAAGGAGCTCATTTCAATGAGCAATCACATCATATGGTTTACTTCAAATTTATTTTTTAAAACAGCTTTTCTTTTTTTTCAACTATTCAATTTGTAAATTATGTGGGTAGATTAGGGCTGCATGATATTCAAAACTGAATACCGGTATCGGTATTAAAAAAAATACCGCGGTATACCGGTATATTGAAAACTGTTCAGATATATGAACACAAGTACCACAACCGAGACTCGAGGCATCACAGTTGGAATGAATTAGCATGCCTTGATGATGCGGTTTGAAAAACCTTTACCCAACGCAGACAATATCAAAGTTTATTATTTTCAAAATTAATTTATCAGATTTTCCCCAAAGATTTCAACGAAACTATATCATGTGACCCCTCATTGGAATGAGCTCAACGAGCTCGTTCCAATGAGGGGTCACATGATATAGTTTTGTTGAAATTTTCGAAAATTATTTTTTCAACTGCTGAATTTGTATGTTACGAGGGCACAAGCAGACGATTCCTTGGATAAAGGAATAATATTATTCATTCGGGGCTACAGTTAAAAAACTCAAGACATCTTGAAAATTAAATTGTGGGTAAATAAATAATGACGATAAACCGATATTTTTGTAATTACACCGGTATTCAATCGATATTGGTTTGAATAACGGTATATATCGGTATATCGATATACTGTGCAGCCCTAGAGCAGATGCAGCCGATTGTTAGGTAAACATCTAACTGAATATTCCAGCAGACTGAATATATTTCACTGACATGATAACTTTTCAATTATTAATTTTTAACCTGCAGAGTAATGTATTTTAAAAATATTTTCCATAAAATTTTGTCCTGGCGGCTATGAAGCATCTATGACTAGATTTTTTGATAAATTCATCTAAATTTAAATCTAAAAATCATTCGTCAAAAAGCAAATTCAATTTAAATGGGGAATAGGGAGCACAGTGTCTCAGTGGTCACGGCAACTTCACGGTTCGATCTCCACCAGTGGCTACTGCATCATGTCCTTGGCAAGGCACCTAATCTTGATTGCCATGTGGGGGCATGGTTAGGGACATGGCAACAGGGGAAGGGTGTGTGTGTGGGGGGGGGGGGGTGTCACCCCCCCAATCCTGACCAAAATTTCCTGTAGTTGGAAATTCGGAGGGCAAGTCATGAGTAGTTGGAAATTCCATCTATCTGGATTATGGAGCTCCTTTGGTGATGCTGATGTCTTCTTTGCTTCCCAAAATTCTAACTCGGTTTCAAATCGGTAAACATTCTAACTGGTACTATTTACAACAACAGTGTATGCAATATCAAGCTTCATAAGTATGCATGATGTCAATCGGTACAAGATTTCAGTAGTACATTTACTTATCATAAAAAAATCCCCAAAATGCACTTCAAGAAAATCACATTGTATAAAATAGTTATCCTGAGTTAATTCCATCATTCACAGTTACAAAATGATGAAACATCGAAAATTGATCATTCCTGCATAAGATCTGATTTAATGTTAGGACAGTGTGAACTGCTCAAAGTTCTAAGCTTGAGCATTTGTTTAGCACATATTCAGTTCCCAGAAAAATACCAAAAAATAATAACCTGATAATTCTATCATAAATGTGTTGGCATTTCAGTTACTAGAATCAATTTTATGCCCCCTTTCATGGTTTCATTTTCAAAATCTTTCTCAGTAGTGAATTTCCAACTGGGGAGGGCACCCTGGGCACGATGGCACTGTGTACCAAGGTGTAATGCATGTCGATGATGCACCTGTCTTCTACCAATGCTAATCCTGCTTGTGTGGAGTTAGTACATTGGGGAGTCTGACAGTTGCTCGCCATTGCTCAGTGGTTCTCTCCTGGTACTCTGGCTTCTTCCACTTGTAAAACTGTCTGACACAACACACAAGATGACCCTGGCTGTCGAAAGTGTCGTTAAACTTCAATAAATAAATGGGGAATAATTGGTTAGATGTGCCCAGATTATACTTGTTTTAATGGTGAGAGATTTTCTGCCCTGGGCAAGAAAATCCACCAGCAGCATGCATGGAGTTAATAAGAGGATAGCACTGTAGATTTCAGTAGGATATTTATTTATATATTAGGGTTTAATGACACTTTTGACAACCAGGGTTACCTACTGTCAGACAGTTTTATGGGTGGAGGAAGCTGAAATACCAAAAGAGAACCACTGAGCAGTGACAAGCAACTGTCTGACTCTCCAACATACTAACTCCGCACAAGTAGGCACTGCAGGTTTAACATTCTTTATATAAAAGTGCACCATCAATGTATTATGATGTGGTACACAGTGCCATCGGGCCCCCCTGCCAGCAACAAGGATGAAGTGCCTTACCCAAGGACACAACACTGTTACTGCTGGTCAGAATCGAACCGTGGACCTTTTGCTTTGAAGTCAAATATTTTAACCACTAAGCCACTGCACCCCTGAATAAGATATTGTACCTGTTGTGTTTCTTGCTCCAGTCTTCCAAGGGTCTGGTGTTATAACTTTCCCCAACTTTTTCTGACCTGAAAAAGAAACCATATTGTATGTAAAACTAATGGTACTGTTGGTTTAAACATATCTTATTTGCCATAAACTTGCAAAAAGGATTGGAGTACAAGTTATACCACTTATGTTAACTCCTCTCCATAAATACAACAGAAAATCAATACATAGATGCAACTATTATATACATTGGTTCACAAATGAATAGGGATTTACACTATTTACATCTGAAATGTATGTTGTTGAAATAGGCAGCCAAATATGGTCTCAACTCAGGGAATACATAGGACTGGACACTGTTGACTTTCTCTACGAAAGCTCTTGGATGGCAAGTTCAAAGGCGAGGGATATATGACGTTTATAAAATGTTTCATCTAGCACAAGAGAGAGGCTAGTCCGAGAATATAATGACTCAATTGAAGTGGCCACTAGCCAGGATGAACGCTTGGGTTTTCATAAAGATATATTTGTTTTGCTTTGTTGTCAGTGTTTACCGTACAGGAGGTCGGTTTCAGATGATATAACAAAATCTTGAAGAGAACAGAGTAGTGTATTCCTGAGGTCAGAGTATCGAAGGCATACCAGGAGATAGTGATGAGCATTTTCACAGGGATTACCACACATACACTTTGGTGTGGCCAAAATATAGTTTTGGAACTTGTCATTGTTTAGGTCACTGCCATTATTACACAATTTTGAGTGTAAACTTTTGGCCTTTTTTTTACGCACACGGAAGTAAACAGGTGGTTTGGGGATACAGTTCAATTGGGCCCAGGTACGTTTGAACACCATTAGTATTGCGGCTCCGGTGAGTATGTCTGGTAAGTTGTTCCAGCTTTTTGTGGTGGACGGGGAAAAAGATTTTTTAAAATGCTCCATTCTTGCCAGATAATACGTGAATGTGTTGAGGTTGCAAAGATTATACATTGAGATATTATGCATTCTAAGGGGTAACAATGAGTTGAGGTAATTTGGAGTGTCATTGTTGATAATTTTGAAAGGAACCTTGTATTTGTGCTTTTCTCAACACTTCAAAAGGGGGTTCCACCCCGTTCAGGCAGAAGTTGATCTGCAGAAACAGACTGCATTATGCCAGTAATGATATGCACAGCGTCAAGGTGCAATCTGTCAAGATTTTGAGTCGAATATTCGGGTGCGCAGTCCCACACTACGTCACCATAATCTAGCAGTGGTTGAAGAAAGGTAAGATAGATTTGTTCCAAGGTTTTTCTATTCAAAATGAATTTCAGTTTGCGAAGGAAAAATAGACAGGTGTTGACTTTCTTGCATATTTCAGATATCTGGGAGTCCCAGTTCAGATTAGATTGGAGAATTAATCCCAAGTGTCTGTGATCTTCAGTTAATGAGACTGGATTACCATCAAAGATAAGGTGGGATAATCTGTTTCGTTTTCACCATAGTGGAATAGAACTGTTTTTGTCTTAGTAGGTTGAATTAGACGAGCCGTTGCCAAGACCAAGTGTTAATATTTCCAAGGTTTCAATTGAGGGAAAAGGTAAGATTTTCAGCATTTTTGTTATCAGTTACACAGGTACCATCGGCATACAGTCTAGCAAAGGCATCGATGATCTCCGCATTGATATAGATTAGGAAGAGAAACAAACCAAGAATGGACCCTTGGGGTACTCCAGCTTGAATGCTTCTATAGTCGTGAAAAGGTAGTTTGGACGAGAACCCTTTGCTTTCTTTTATGCAGGTACATTGTAGTCCTGAATCCATTCAATCAGGGTTCCAGTGATGGCAAAGTTAGAAAACAAGGCCTTTATGCCAAATTCCCTCAAATGCTTTTGAAATGTCACAGAAAATTGTGCAGGTCTGAAGCTGTTTATCAAGAGAGAGACAAATGGAATGGTAGAGTTTCTAATAACTGGAAAGTTGTGCAGTGGCCTAGAAGAAAGCATGATTGGAATTCATACAGTAAATTGTTTTCTTGGAAATAACAAAACAGATACTTCAGATTTATTTATTTTTTTATTTATCGGTGTTTAAGGTCACAATGGCTAATCATGACCACAACATTAGTATCAACTCAAGACCAGGGGTGAGCGTTAATAAGCCATGTTACCCATTTTAGAGAGGGTTTGCACCTCCCAAGCATTGGTGACTGGGTCCTATTTTACAAGTATAACAGAGCCTGTTTACCCCAGTGAACAGGCACTACTCCACTTCCCGGGGTTCCCGCGGGGAAGATACTTCTGAACTAGTTTTTCAAAAAACTTGGCCAGAGTCGGTAATAATGAAATAGGCCTATAGTTCGTCACTTCAGTTGGGTTATCTTTCTAGAATATTGGGATAACATCTGCCTTCTTTTATTCAGTTGGAAATTTATGTAAATCTAGAGATTTGCGGAAGAAGATGCTCAGTGGGAGTGCAATCGAATTCTCAGTTCACTTAAGCATTCTGGTACTAATTCCATTGTGTCCATGGGCTTTGTTACTTTGAAGGGACTTGATTATTGAAGTAATGTCGAGAGATTGCGAGTGTATTCAGGAATGAATTTGGGAAGGGTATGATTTTGATCATCGACAATTTCATTGCTTATAAAGGTTTCATTCAGTAAGTTAGCTTTTTCTGCATCAGTGAAGGCCATGTCAGCAGTGGAGTTGGGATAGTGGGCAAGTGGTGGGATTGATTTGGATGTATGATTGCCGAGGACATGTTTTGCGATCTGCCAGAATTGTTTGGGGGATGAACAATCAGTTATTTTATCTTGCAATTTTTCTTGGAATTGGGCTTTGGCATGCTTTTTCATGTTATTGACTTTGTTACGGCAGTGTTTAAATATTATCCAATCAGTATCGCTCTGGTTCTCTTGGCTCTTTTCCTAAGTTTATCATGGTGACGTATTTCTGTACGTATTTCAGACGTAAACCACTATTTGTCCTTTGGACGTATAAGTAATTTAGACTGAGGTACACATTTATCAATGATTTCAAGATAGGTGTTTACAAATTTGCTTTGCATAAGGTTTATGTTATCAAATTCTAGGACTGTGTTCCAGTCCACCTGACCAACGAGGAAGTTAGCTAAATTAAAATTGGTGTGGTTGTAGTTCCATACTAAGAGATAGAAAGCCTCTTGTGATACAATGTCAAAGGCAATGTGGCTATACACTCCAAGGTGGTCAGGCATTTCAAGATCAACAATATCAGATTCAGTGGTTCGAACAGAATCTGTTATGAGAATGGGGTCAAGTAATGTTTCAGAGTGTGGTGTAATACGTGTTGGTTTATTTATAACATTAATAAGATTAAAATGATTCAGTATATTGTTCAGTTTAGCTTCACTGTTTAGCAAGTCAGAGTTAGAATCATCTCAGAGGATAAGTGAATGATTTGAATGGTATCATTGGCATCATTTTACATTAACAATTGTACACTTGCAGAAGATAATGAAATGCGGTTAATGAATCATCTCAAAATGCTTGGCAACAATCGTTGAACTGATGTTCCAGGACCCATTGCCATTGTCATCCGATTGCACAGAATTGGCCGATTGTGGTGGCCGGTTCCGATCATCAGTTGAACACTAGTTTTGAGAAGCCTTTTCATGCTCTAAGATGAGGTTAGATCTTTCTACAGTACAACATATTAGTTTCTGTTACCCGATTTCAATAACATGGTAACCTTTCAAATACTTAAAATTATTTGAATTTTCCACTCTTGAGAAACTGAAAAGAAATTAATATTTTGGGTCAGGGACTCAAGTCATCTATGACAAGGGAAACATTAATTGGCAAGTGACTTCTCATTAAATGCCAATCCACTGGATAAGAAGATTTCTTGGACGAAAAAAATAAAAAAATTGCTATCTTTTTATTTTGTCCTTTTTAACATCAAAAAAAGAAAATATAGCAAAGCTATGCAAAAAAGTACGATGACCCACTGCTAAGTAGTGATGACTGATAAGGATTTGCAGCCATCAACCACTTGCAGATTAGTTGAGTACACTATCAGCCAACTGTGAGTGCCGATGTCAGATGGTGACAACCAAAACTTGTCCAAAAGGAGTACTATGTTCAAGAATGCATGGAATAGGGTTAATTTTAAAGTACAGTCATGTTGATTGGTTCGTTGGCCTCAAGAGCATGTCACTGTGTGTATTAAAATAAAAATACAACATCAGTGGAAACAAGTTAACAATGCAGCATCTTTGATCAATGATGTCATGCTGTTAACTTGTTTCTGCTGATATCGTATTTCATAGTCATCACACGACACGTGGCTCGTGTGTCTTGAGCAGCTATCAACAGGAAGATCAGACCAATTAATAAGATTAGACCAATCATGATTCCTGCTAATCATTGTGGCAACTTATTAAGCTTGTTACTGCTTTATGAGTTCATGAATCAAACATAAACAAGGATGTAACCGGGGGTGGGGGTGGGGGGGGGGGGGGGGGGGCGGTGGTGCACAGGGGAAAACAGATTCCCAAAATTTTTCTAATTTTTTTAAAAAATTTATGAAGTTTGGATGTACCGGTACCGTATTAAGTTAACTATTGTCAGACGAATTTATTATGTTATGCTAACGAATTAATGTTACTGATAACCTTACTTAATCCACCTGGCCCAGAGGGATAAAGTTATGCATACAAATGTGTACACTTGTTGTCGATAGAGTATGCAGTAATTAAGGTCATTGATAACGAATTTAATCCAGCTGGCTGATGGGGATATGTGACACCTATAATGCTTATGTTGTTTTTTGATATCTGGTATAACAAGTATAATGTATTGAATCACTAATGGTTTGTAAAGCGATATGCTATATAAATAACGGACATACACACATTATTAATCATAAACTAAAATGTCTTTACTGAACTTCGGATTTTCCCGGGACAAAGCTGAACAACGCGGTAGCACAGAACCAGCAGTTATCAACGAAAGTGTTAAAATTGTTGAAGCCACTAAAGAAGATGTGTTGAACATTTTTGACTTGGGTACCAAGGCAACTGGTCCTAAGGAACCTAAATTGAAGTCTTTCCCTTCCGTAACTGTCAGAGATAAAAACAGAAATTTTTGTGTTGAGTGGTACACATATTTTCCATGGTAAGAATACTCAATCGAGAAGGACATGGCATTTTGTTTCACATGTCGTGAAAGCAGAGTTAGCTATAGCAGCCAATCTGCCCATACACACAATTAATACTGATTTTAAAGAATTTCAGGTACTTGAAAAAACAATTCCTTACTCAACACTGCCAAATTTACATAAAGCAGTTAAGCTGGCACTCACCATACCAGTGTCTTCATGTGAACGCAGTTTTTCAGCTCTCAAATATATTAAAAATTATCTGAGAAATAAAATGGCCAATGAAAGATTGTTAGATGTAGGGGTCATATATATGTCATCCAAAAGGAGTGAAATATTATTCAAAAATCCATATGATGTTGTTGATAAATTTGCAAAACGAAATGGTAACACTAGAATATCTCTATATTGACCACCTTAGCCAGTATTGGTGTTCTATATGAGTCGAAATAAGAAGTAGCATATCCACTATAAACTAAGTATCCCACTGCCACTACACCAATAACACAAAAACCTGACAGCATTTTCTGGAAACTTATTTCAACTTGTACCGTACGATGGTTGATTTAATAATAAAAATGTTTTAAAGAGTGAATTATTTATCTTTTTGGTGCCCCCCCCCCAAAGATAAACCCTGGTTACGTGCCTGAACATATATAAAAACAATTTTTTGATCTTGTGGTGTTCCATGTAACCATCTGCATGGACTGATGTTCAAACACTTCTACAGATGGTCAACTGATGGCTTAACCCTTTACCCAACGTAACGGCCAAAACCGGCCAGCGTTATTCTCAAAAATCACCAATTAATTTTCATTATTTTTTTCATTTTTGTCTCAAAAACATAGGTTATGACCCCTCACTGGAACGAGCTCATTGAGCTCGTTCCAATGAGGGGTCATAACCTATGTTTTTGAGACAAAAAATGAAAAAAATTAGTTATTCAAGAATTTTTTTTGCATGTGTCGTCTGCTTTTCATGTTAGGTAAAGGGTTAAAATTGGCCAATGTCAGATGCAATTGCCAAACAATGGTTAATCACTACTGCTAAGTAAGGAGATATGGAACTTGTTTAGGAAACTACAGGGCACAGTGACTGGATATCTAAATCCTTCACACAATATTGTGTACACTTTATCAACTTGGGTCAAAATGGGCCAAATGGTTTTCAAGTCACTGGGGAGTCACATTTCAGGCTGGTACAGAGCTACATGGCATAATCAGTGATATGCTTGGTTGGATTTCAGATGTATTATGAGTGCATATTGTGTGATGTACTCAAGTTGGTCCACTGGGGCCAGTAGTTTGCCCTTTGCTTAGCAGTTGGGATGGGAGTGGGAATTCATGTGATATTATTGTGGACTCTCCTGCTTGGATACCCAATGCAGTTACAAGGATGTCACTGTGGTTGCTAGGAGAATTAATTGATGAAATATTATCACAGACCTATCTGTTTGGATTAAGAGTGTATTGTGAGTCTATGAACCAAATTTTAGGGATCTGCAATTCACAAATTTTCAGTCGATTTTCAATTCGATGTCAACAATTAAATTGCAGTTTGATTTTTTTTTATTTAACTTCCGTGTAATCAAATAAACAGTTTGTTATGAGTGATACAATTTTTAAGATTGCCAAATTGAATACCAAGAAAATAAGAAAAACATTAAGCCACACGTCTGTTAATATTTTGATATAATAACAATAATTTTTCACCATCAGGAAACACTGGATGGTTAGAATACATGAAACTAAACATGCATATTTCAGGTCGGTATAAGAAAGGTTGAGGAAGTAGCATAACTCTAAAGCTCGACCATTACAAAGCAAATAGAGTTACTAAACGGTATGAAACTGCTTGGCTGCTGGTAAAGAGGTATTGTCAACATAAATAATGGAAACAGTCATTGAATAAATTGCAAACATTAACAGGTATACAGATACATTTTATTGTCAATCTCTCCAAGTAATCAGCATAGAAACAGAATTTAGCAATTTAGATGCACACTCACTCCTTCAAACATCATTTCTAGTACTACCATCGTTTTAAACAAGCTTCTTCTTCGAGTATGAAAATCAGATCAAATGCTATTGGCCAATCAAAAACAATTCTATTCAATTTGTGATGCGGAATCGAGGATCAAATCACTTTTCGATGAATAGCAGGACACCAAAGTTGTGACCCAGTAGTCTGTCATAGCTAGTGAGTTACATTCAGTGCTCAGGAAGATGCGTGAAATGGTCAATGACCTTGTAAGTCAGTTTACCAAATGTATTGTGAGTCCTGTATCAAATTTGACCAAAATCGACCCAGTAGTTTGTCAAAACTAGTGAATCACATTGGTTGCTATGAGAGTCAAGTGGCATTGTCAGTGGCCCAATTGGTTGAATTCCTAAAGTATTGTGGGTTTGTATACCAAATTGGTTAAAATCAGCCCTGTTGTTCAGGTTTATTGCAGAATGATGTTGGTTGCTATGGAAGTCATATGACATGGCCAGGGCTCTGATAGGTCGAATTACAAATGTCCATATACCAAATTTGACCAAAATTGACCCAGTAGTTTGCCCATTGCTAGGGAGTCACATTAGTTGGTATGGATGTCACATGGCATGGTCAACGGCCCAATAGGTCCCCAATCCATTATGGGTCCAAATACCAAATTTGGTCAAAATCTGCCAAGTAGTAGTGTCCATTGCTAGGGAGATGCATTAGTTGTTTTGGAAGTCATGTCACACGGACGGTGTCCCAATTGGTCGAATTCCAAATGTACTATGTGTCCATAAACCAAATTTAGTCAAAATTGGCACAGTACCTTCTCTGTTGCTAGGTTGTCATGGTGGTTGCTATGGATGCCACATGACATGGCCAATGGTCCAATAGGTTGATTTTCCAGTGTATTATGGGTTCATGTATCAAATATGGTTAAAATCGGACCAGTAGTTTGCCCACTGCTAGGAAATTAAATTGGTTGCTATGAGAATCACGTGACCTTGTCAGTGCCCTAATAGGTTGAAATTCCAAATGTGTTATGGGTTCATATACCAAATTTAGTCAAAATTAACCTAGTACTTTTTTATTATGTGTCCATATACCACATTTGGTCAAAATGGACACCGGGACTCTCCCTGTTGCCAGGAAGTTGCTTTAGTTGCTATGGATGTCACATGACATCACTAGGTTGATCTCCCAATGTATAATGGGTTATTATATCTACCAAATTTGGTTAAAATCGGCTCAGTAGTTTTGCCATTGCAACAGAGTCACATCAATTGCTAAGGGAGTCACTTGACCTCATCAGTGCCTTAATAATACGATTTCCTAATGTATTCTGTGTCCATATACCAAATTTGACCAAAATTTACCCAGTAGTTTGCCCATTGCTAGGGAATCATGCTGGTTTTGCTGGTTGCTAAGGATGTCACATAACATGGTCAATGGCCCAATAGATTGAATTCCCAAGACAATATAAGTTCAAGCACCAAATTTGGTTGAATTGGCCCAGTAGTTTACCCATTGCTAGGGAGTCACTTCGGTTGCTATGGGAGTAACAAGACATAGTCCATGACCCAATAGATCAAATTCCTTATGCATTGTGGGTCCACATACCAAATTTGGTTAAAATCTGCCCAGTAGTTCGCCTGTTGTTTTGGACTCCCATGGTTGTTATGGATGTTAAGTGACATGGTCAGAGGCTAAACAGGTTGGATTCCAAATGTATTATGGGTTAATATGCAAAAGAAATGTGGTGTCCATCTTGTCAAATTCATCAGCTATGCCCTGCGTGTGTTAGTGTCCAAAGGTCCCAGAAAATAACAATACTCAGTCTTCATTTTCTACCCCAAAATCCTTGAGACAGTAATTACTAGCATTGAGTCCCTTCTCAAAAACAACTTCTGATGTTTAAAAATGGGGATTCTAGTATATTAAGGATGATCAAGTTCAGACTTCTTCACTGGAGTGCCTTCGTCCTTTAAAAAATTAAATTACTTGTATCATGTGATACTAAAAGCAAAACACAAAAGTGTTATTCAGAAGCATGGATTCAAAACTTATTAATATAGCAATAACATGACTTTGGAGGGCATTGTGGTTTATTAACGGCCCAGCAGGTGTGAATAACAGCCAGACAGCTTATAAAAGGCCCAAGACGAAGTTGAGGGTCTTCAATAAACTTAAGGGCTGTTATTCACACCTGCTGGGCTGTTAATGAACCACAAGGCTCGACAAAGTCATGTTATTACTATTATTACCACTGGGATTCTGAGAATGAGATTTTTAACCCATTAACAGCCTGACATGTCACGTCACTTTTTGAAGTAGAGAGATACATTCTTGTAATGCCCAATTAAACTTTGTTAATGTACTAAAGTGGTAATAATTGTACATAAAATTCTACATAACCCTAGATTAACCAGTAGAGAGTTAAATTATTTTTCAAAGGTGATTTATTTATTTATTATTTATTAGTGTTTAAGGTCACATACTTATGCACAATGACTATTCGTGATCGTGACAGTTTTACGGGTGGAGGAAGCCGGAGTACCCGGAGAGACCCACCGAGCATCGATGAGCAACTGTCAGCTCCTCAACATTCTAACTCTGTTCAAGCTCCACTCAAGCAGGGTTACAGCGGTTTAAGACATGTGCATCATCGATGTGCAGTATGCCTTTATGGCTTTGTTATATTTTCCAATAATTTGGCTGTGTTCAGTTATGTTTGGCATTGGGTAGCCCTATCAACTTTTGTTAATTATGTGCCCTTGGCAGAATGCCGAACATAAAGTTTAAACATAAATTTACATGTACCTGTTTATTCCCTCCCTTATTTGCTATTATTTCCCTTACATGTACATATATTTGGACCTGCGTTTGATTGTGTTCGATTGTGACTTGTGTCCAGTAATGTTTGGCATTTTGTAACACCATTTATTTATACCACCAGTACCATAAATTTTTGTGGGATGAAATGTCCCGGTACGAAACTTGACTTGGGACGAAAGGGAGCTACTAAATGCCGAACACAACTGACAGAACACAAACAATAAGGACGCCAATGCCCTATAGCTCACCAACATTCCTCTTTGATAGTAACTTTGGCAAACACAAGAACTGTATCAAACAGGCTCATAACATGCGACAAAGCTTACCTAAACACAACCTCGTAAAAGTAAAACACAGAAACTGACATAAACACTAAGTGAAACATGAAATTCTGAGCGAAACAGAAAACTAAACGCAAATAAAAATGTCAAGAAAAATGTTTAAAATGCAGGGTATGAGGGGTTAATCATGGAACAATGATACTGAGGAACATGTATGATGAATATAAGTGCCATGGGAAGAGAAGGAACACAGCAGCTGACCTAAACACTTAGTTAAACATGAAATTCTGAGCTAAACAGAAAACTAAACGCAACTAAAAATGTGAAGAAAAACGTTTAAAATGCAGGGTATGAGGGGTTAATCATGGAACAATGATACTGAGGAACATGTATAATGAATATAAGTGTAATGGGAAGAGAAGGAGCACAGCAGCTGACATAAACACTAAGTTAAACATGAAATTCCGAGCGAAACAGAAAACTAAACGCAACTAAAAATTTCAAGAAAAATGTTTAAAATGCAGGGTCTGAGGGGTTAATCATGGAACAATGATACTGAGGAACATGTATGATGAATATAAGTGCCATGGGAAGAGAAGGAGCACAGCAGCTGACCTAAACACTAAGTTAAACATGAAATTCTGAGCTAAACAGAAAACTAAACGCAACAAAAAATGTCAAGAAAAATGTTTAAAATGCAGGGTATGAGGGGTTAATCATGGAACAATGATACTGAGGAACATGTATGATGAATATAAGTGCCATTGGAAGAGAAGGAGCACAGAAGCTGACCTAAACACTTAGTTAAACATGAAATTCTGAGCTAAACAGAAAACTAAACGCAACTAAAAATGTCAAGAAAAATGTTTAAAATGCAGGGTATGAGGGGTTAATCATGGAACAATGATACTGAGGAACATGTATGATGAATATAAGTGCCATGGGAAGAGAAGGAGCACAGCAGCTGACCTAAACACTAAGTTAAACATGAAATTCTGAGCTAAACAGAAAAATAAACGCAACTAAAAATGTCAAGAAAAATGTTTAAAATGCAGGGTATGAGGGGTTAATCATGGAACAATGATACTGAGGAACATGTATGATGAATATAAGTGCCATTGGAAGAGAAGGAGCACAGCAGCTGACCTAAACACTTAGTTAAACATGAAATTCTGAGCTAAACAGAAAACTAAACGCAACTAAAAATGTCAGGAAAAATGTTTAAAATGCAGGGTATGAGGGGTTAATCATGGAACAATGATACTGAGGAACATGTATGATGAATATAAGTGCCATTGGAAGAGAAGGAGCACAGAAGCTGACCTAAACACTTAGTTAAACATGAAATTCTGAGCTAAACAGAAAACTAAACGCAACTAAAAATGTCAAGAAAAATGTTTAAAATGCAGGGTATGAGGGGTTAATCATGGAACAATGATACTGAGGAACATGTATGATGAATATAAGTGCCATGGGAAGAGAAGGAGCACAGCAGCTGACCTAAACACTAAGTTAAACATGAAATTCTGAGCTAAACAGAAAACTAAATGCAACTAAAAATGTCAAGAAAAATGTTTAAAATGCAGGGTATGAGGGGTTAATCATGGAACAATGATACTGAGGAACATGTATGATGAATATAAGTGCCATTAGAAGAGAAGGAGCACAGCAGCTGACCTAAACACTTAGTTAAACATGAAATTCTGAGCTAAACAGAAAACTAAACGCGAACTAAAAATGTCAAGAAAAATGTTTAAAATGCAGGGTATGAGGGGTTAATCATGGAACAATGATACTGAGGAACATGTATGATGAATATAAGTGCCATGGGAAGAGAAGGAGCACAGCAGCTGACCTAAACACTAAGTTAAACATGAAATTCTGAGCTAAACAGAAAAATAAACGCAACTAAAAATGTCAAGAAAAATGTTTAAAATGCAGGGTATGAGGGGTTAATCATGGAACAATGATACTGAGGAACATGTATGAGGAATATAAGTGCCATGGGAAGAGAAGGAGCACAGCAGCTGACCTAAACACTTAGTTAAACATGAAATTCTGAGCTAAACAGAAAACTAAACGCAACTAAAAATGTCAAGAAAAATGTTTAAAATGCAGGGTATGAGGGGTTAATCATGGAACAATGATACTGAGGAACATGTATGATGAATATAAGTGCCATGGGAAGAGAAGGAGCACACCAGCTGACCTAAACACTAAGTTAAACATGAAATTCTGAGCTAAACAGAAAAATAAACGCAACTAAAAATGTCAAGAAAAATGTTTAAAATGCAGGGTATGAGGGGTTAATCATGGAACAATGATACTGAGGAACATGTATGATGAATATAAGTGCCATGGGAAGAGAAGGAGCACAGCAGCTGACCTAAACACTTAGTTAAACATGAAATTCTGAGCTAAACAGAAAACTAAACGCAACTAAAAATGTCAAGAAAAATGTTTAAAATGCAGGGTATGAGGGGTTAATCATGGAACAATGATACTGAGGAACATGTATAATGAATATAAGTGCCATGGGAAGAGAAGGAGCACAGCAGCTGACCTAAACACTAAGTTGAACATGAAATTCCGAGCTAAACAGAAAAATAAACGCAACTAAAAATGTCAAGAAAAATGTTTAAAATGCAGGATATGAGGGGTTAATCATGGAACAATGATACTGAGGAACATGTATGATGAATATAAGTGCCATTGGAAGAGAAGGAGCACAGCAGCTGACCTAAACACTTAGTTAAACATGAAATTCTGAGCTAAACAGAAAACTATGCGCAACTAAAAATGTCAAGAAAAATGTTTAAAATGCAGGGTATGGGGGGTTAATCATGGAACAATGATACTGAGGAACATGTATGATGAATATAAGTGCCATGGGAAGAGAAGGAGCACAGCAGCTGACCTAAACACTAAGTTAAACATGAAATTCCGAGCTAAACAGAAAACTAAACGCAACTAAAAATGTCAAGAAAAATGTTTAAAATGCAGGGTATGAGGGGTTAATCATGGAACAATGATACTGAGGAACATGTATGATGAATATAAGTGCCATTGGAAGAGAAAGAGCACAGCAGCTGACCTAAACACTTAGTTAAACATGAAATTCTGAGCTAAACAGAAAACTAAACGCAACTAAAATTGTCAAGAAAAATGGCTAAAATGTTGGGTATGAGGGGTTAAATCATGGTAAAATGATAATAATCATCATATAGAAGCATTATAAAAGCCATGATATGGAAATAGGGTGAATAAGTGACCTAAACAGAAACTTTAACATTATTGGACACGTACGCTGACGCCGACCGATCGAGCCATGCCATAAGCTCACACAACTAAAGTTGGTGAGCTAATAAAATAATGGGACAAATGTCAAATAAAGTCGATATGTTGGTACATTGTGGTATAAATATTATTGATTTCAACTTTCAAGTGGATCTGTTCATACAAAGTGATTTTATTAACATTTTTATTTCAACTGTTCAGCTCAGAGTTCGGTAAAATTCTTGTGTTCAACATTTTGTAGCTTTCGCACCCCTCAGTGATATTCAGCAGATGATTAAGATGAAGACAATCAAATTAGGGTCACTGCATAGTGAAAGCCTCCAGTGTTCATGCTTTTTGGTTCTATGACCAATTCAAAAAAATATCCATCACCATTAACCCGGGCTTTGGACCAGTATGTCCTAGGCTCCTAGCATTGCTGGTATAAAATTGCCTTTTTCCATGCGTATTTGCACTGTCTGTGTGATGTTTTGTCATCAATATTTTATGTAGGCAATTTTTTTTTATGTTTTAAGTTCAGCTGCTTTGCAGATGTTTTGGACCAACAATAATTGTGAGAGCTTCAACAATATCATCAAACTCGAGAATAATTGGAAAGTATCGAAACTTACGGATTTAACAGATAATCCAGGCCCCGATTTGTTCTGTTTCATATCACAAAATACAAAGCAAAAACTGCGAGCTGCAATGCGATACCAGTTTTTACTTTGGGATAAAATCTACGGATGCAAAAAGTATTCTCACAATCGCAAAGTTTGATGCTACGATGTACAATGAGTATATAAATTGCATATTATTTATACCATCAATAACCATGCATACATGTAGATTGTAAAGCATATATCACTTCTGATTGGTGGGTGGAGAAATCCTGATGACTCGAACTGGTACATGTATGTCAGGGCCATGTGTTTACGTATTTTTACGCAACCAAAAGGGGGCGTTCTCATCTAGACATGACCCCAAACCTGCATATGAAATTTTGTGATGATCAGACAAGAAATGCGGGGTGTAGCCCGTGCTAAAGGAAAATGTGAACAGACTCACAGACAAACAGACTTCCACACGTGTGATGGCAATAGCTTATCTTGACTTTAGTTACCAAGTGGCCCCTCTGAGTCTTAGCATATCCTTCTACTTTTCAGTTTTAGAATAAAGATGATTTTAGTCACAGGCGCTAGTAATTATGACGAAAATAGTTAAGTAGTCATCTGATGATCACGACAACTAACCTTACCAAATACATAAAAAACTAGAGAATTGTAATTTGTTGGACAAATTACGGGCTTTCCCAACTTTTTAATGTGAAAAGGCAAACTGTATTGTACACAAAACTATCGATCAGTTTTGAAAACAGAAAATTTAGTGGAAATCAAAGTTTTTGTGATGCTACTAGTTTTTATGCAGCCAAAACAGATACTTGAGATACAGCAGGACACCAAAACATTTAACACAAAATTTGCTCTACAATAATTACAGAATATTTTCATAGAAAGCAAAACAAGAGATGTCCTTTGAGCTTTGGAAAAAATTAGTACATATGAATTATGGGCGTACAGGCCAGGTTTCATGAAGGACTGTGCCCCAACCCACCCCTGAGTCAGAAAGGAGCTGATTTTTCGGCCAATATGCCAGAAAATTTTGGACAATTTAGTTGCCAGAAATGACCACAAAACATTTTGGTTTTCCACACAAAATGTTGTTTTCCTATCTCATCACTTAGAAGTTGCAAGTAAACTGACCATTACACTGTACAGGTTGATTCAGTGGAACCATATCCATGTTAATATTATTCATTTATAACCAAACAACTACACATAAAGAGCTCTATTACTGCATATTACGGGAGCACGGTGGCTCAGAAGGTAGAGATGATTGTTGTAATCCAAAAAGTCCTCGGTTTGAATCCTGCCTGTGGCAACCACATTGTGTCCTTGAGCAAGACACTTCATCCCAATTTAATTTCCCACGTGGGGGGGGGGGGGGGGGGGGTGGGGGGGTGGGGGGGGGGGGGGGGGGGGGGGCATGATGGTGATGTGTTAGAGGGTACTGTGAGGGTGCACTTGTCTTCAACCAATGCTAACCCTGCTTTTGTGATGGGGACTCTGAGTTGCTTGCCATTGCTCGATGGTTCTCTCCAGGTACTCAATGGGAGGGAGACCCCCCCTCCCTCCCATACCCACATTTGGCATTTCCTCCTGAAATTCAACTTTTTCGGGCTAAAAGGGTTAATCCCCCCCCCCTGAAAAATTAAAATTTTTTAGTAAATTTTGTTTCTTAACATACCTACCACAATTGTTTACAATTGGCTGTAACATAAGTGCAAGCCCTACTGGAAAAGTACTAGAGTGCAAAAGCACGAAAAAGATCGAAAAAAAAAGGTCGAGCGAGACCAGCGCTCGAAATTACAGGTACTCTCTCTGCACACCTCTTGCGTTTACCAAGCGCATGCGCAACAACCATGACATCAATTCCGTATTTCCGCCAACGAGAAGTTTGTGATTTAGTGGGGAGGCATCGATATCAAAGATATCCCCAAGGAGGGTGGGCCTCCGGTAAACAATTGTGGTAGGTATGTTAAGAAACAAAATTTACTAAAAAATTTTAATTTCTTTTCAACCTACTCACAATTGTTTACAATTGGCTGAATAAACAATAGGAGGAGGTGAATCACATAACCAAAACCAACAAGAGTAGTAGAACGAAAGCAAGGATGGCAGAGAACAAAAACGAAAACCTGTAATGAAGCTAGAGAGAAGGCACCTGAAAAGAACAAGGCTGAGCGAAGCGCAACCTCGACAAAAACAATTTTAACGAGGGTGCACAACAGCCTGAGCAGCAACGAGAGAGCCTAAAGAATAAAGGTCCTCAGATTGCTGCTGAAGGTGGCAGAGATAAAAGGAGGAGAAGGTAGAAGCATTCCTCCAGTAAGCCGCATTCATAACATCCCGGAGCGAAACAGAATTGGAGAACGCCCAGGATGTAGAAATGGCACGAACCTCATGAGCATTAAGCCGGTTCGAAACAAGATCCGACGCAGACAAGCGAGAATAAGCCAGCTTGACTGCAAGACAGATCCACCTGGAAATAGAATGGGAAGAGATAGGCTGCCTCTTAGGAATGAGAGACAGAAAGAATCTCTTCCGACCCCTCCTAATGAACTGAGTGCGAGTAATGTAAGTCTTGATCGCACGAACAGGACAAAGAAGAGGCCTCCGGCCATCTACAGCAGGGAGAGCCCAAATGCAGATGGGAGGAGGTACTGAATCAGGAAGTTGATTCTTAGCCAGAAAAGAGCAATCAGTAGTGAAGGTGACACTGTTAGCCTCATTTCGGAAGAAGGCAGAACAACAGATAGCGCATGAAGCTCACTGACTCGACGAGCAGAAGCAAACGCTAGAAGAAAAGCCGTCTTATAGGTGAGAAAACGCATGTCGGCCTCAGATAAAGGCTCGAATGGTGCCCCCTCCAAACAGTGCAACACCCATGCCAAGTTCCACTTGGGTGTAAGACACAAAACTCGAGGCCTCTTCAAAGAAAAGTGCTGAATAACTTTGGAGAGAAAAAGATTACGACCAATGCACCGCTTTCCCACATAAGAGAAAGTATCAGACAGCATAGACCGATAGCCCTTAATCGTAATAGGCTGGAGGCCCTTGGAGTCAAAAAGAAAAACCAGAAAATCCGCAATTTGAGCGATTGACGGATCACGGTAATTCACATTGTGATCTGAACACCAGCGGCAGAAAACCTTCCACTTGGTGGCATAAGTCATTCCAGTGGAATGTCACCGCGATGCAGAAATCCACTCCACTGATCGTCTCGAAAAACCTCTACGTCGGAGACTGGACCTGATAAAAGACAGGCGTGAAGGGACAGGCTCGCCAGGTTGTTGTGATACTTCCTGGGACGACCCTGTGAAAGAAGATCGCGATGTAGAGGTAGACGAATCGGTCGATCGGCCAATAGAGGCCGCAGCAGATTGATCCACACCCTCTGTGGAGACAGGGGTGTGATCAGAATGATCCTGCAACTGCAAGTTCAAATCTTCGCTAATACTTGAGGAAGAATCGGTGCAGGAGGAAAGGCATGGCCGATCCAACCTGTCCAGTCCAGAGACAGAGCGTCGAATGCAAACGCATTCCAGCGAGTAGCGAAAAGGTCGACCTGAGGCCAGCCCCACTGCTCGCAAATCGCCTGAAACACCGACCGATGTAGCATCCATTCGGTTGGAAGGACACTGTCGCGTCGGGACAGGGAGTCTGCTAGGACGTTGAGACGCCCGGGAATGTGTCGAATGGACACCCGGGCGTTCACATCCCGCGCCAACAGAAGAAGATCCCGAGACAGCCGATACATGGGAATCGAATGTGTGCCTCCTTGATTCCGTATGTAGGCCACTACTGTCGAATTGTCCGAAAGAAGTAGGACAACATGGTCCGACAGATGAGGGATCCAAAGCCGAAAACTCAACAGAAGAGCAAGGAGCTCCTTCTGGTTGATATGAAGGCCCACTTGCTCGCTATCCCACTCTCGGGTGAGTAGACAGACCGAGAGGATCCAACGTCGCATCCCAGCCCCGATCGCTGGCATCCGCAGTAAGGATGCGATCGGCCAAAGGAAGATCCAACGGAACACCCTGTGTAAGCCAGGGAATATCTGCCCAAGGGCGGAGGTGACAAAGCAGAGACCGAGGAATAGTGAGTTCCAGGTCCAGCGGATCTACATTCGGATGCCAATGATCCAACAGGAAGTGTTGGAGAGGTCGGACAAACAAGCGACCGAGTGGAATGAGATCTGTCACCGAACTGCAAAGGCCCAGCATCCGAAGGAAAATCCTGGCCGAGACCGAGGAAGATTGAAGCAGGTCCCGAGTCAAGGCAGAAAGAATCGTCGCCCGAGCCTGGGGGACCGACACTACATTGTGAAGTGTGTCGAAATCCATCCCCAAATGACGGAATCGCTGAGAAGGAAGAAGATCCGACTTCTCGCGATTGACTCTGAAACCCAGCGACGCTAGCAGGCAAAGAAACTGCCGGACATCGAACTCCAGAACAGCAGCATCATGGTGCCGTTGGAGGATGTCGTCTAGGTAGGCAGACGAAGTCACTGCCGACTGAGTGCGGTGGAAAGCAAGCACCTGTGACATCAGTCGGGTGAAGGCCCAAGGAGCCAGGTTCAAACCGAACGGGAGAGCTCTGAATTGAAAAACTCGATCCCGAAACGAGAACCGAAGGTATTTCCGTGACGCCAGATGAATGGGTACATGGAAGTAGGCATCCTTCAGGTCGATACTGGCCGCAAAATCACCCTGATGAACTGAACGTCGAATCGACCGGAAAGTCTCCATATTATGTACTCGTTCAGGGTACTCAGATCGATGACAGGACGATATTGGCCATTTTTCTTCGGCACCAAGAAAAGTCTCGAGTAAAACCCTGGTGAAAGGGTGTTCCTCACCACCTCGATCGCCCCTTTGGTGAGGAGATTGTCGATCTCCTGCACCAGAAGGTCCCGACGCAGAGAATCGGAAGGGACCTGAGTCGGAAGGGGCACCCAAGATAAACTGGGGTGCCGATGGAGGGACAGTCGCAGACTGGATTAAATGACGTCGAGGACCCAAGAGTCCGACGTTATCTCTGTCCAACGGGCGTAAAACAGCGACAGCCTTCCCCCGGCTGGAGGCGAATCGAGGTGAGAACCTTCACTTGCGGCCTCGATGAGGCCCCCGAGAGGAGAAACCACCTCGGGAAATGACAGAGTCCTGGGACTTTCCAGCCTGAGGCTGCCAGCGAGCCTGGCCACGTCGGCGCTTCTTATGAGCAGAAGGAGCAGACGGAGCCGAAGGCGTAGCCGACGTCGCCGACGAGGCAGACGCAGCAGCACGCTTGGCGGGCCTGGAACGACCCCCACCCGCAGCAGCAGGTTGGTCAAGCTGTCTCAGCAAAAGCTGGTCCTTCGAATGACGAAGAACTTCGCCACGAACAGCTTCCACGGAACCATGGAACAATTGAGGTCCCACCAAAGAGGCAGACCTCAAAACAGCACGTTGCTCAGAAGGAAGGGATGGTAAAGAATCCAACACCGCATCCCAGCGTGCCAGCTCCAAATTAGCCGTGTTACAGGCGTGAGCGTGTGTCAAGTTCATAAGAGCCTGTGACAAAACGCGAAAAGGCGCCTGAGCGTCATCAAACTCCCCTGGTGGAAAATATTCAGCCAGAGCAGCGACATGGTCTGCGAGAGATAACATACCCAGCATCTCTTGGGACAGGCCCACCACAGACTCAACTACCGACATCGGGAGAACTGCCGACTTAGGCTTAGTCAACCCGAGGGAAGAAGAATCCTCATCCACAGTAGTCATCCCTTGGAAGACTGGTGGAGAGACGGAATCGTACACACGAAACCGCGATGGAGGGAGAAAGGCATCAGCTCTAGAAAAGAAGGAACCCTTGAGGGCCTTAGAACGCATTTTGGTGTCTAAGCCCTGGAAGGACTCAACAACCTGAGCCGATTGCAGAGGACGCAAAGCCCCGGAGCTAGAAGGCTCAACAGGGTTACGGCGCTCCACAGTGGACCGCGGCCGGACGGTCACAGAAGGCTGGTCGGAAGGTTGAACGTCCGGCAATAAGCCAAAGACGAAATCCAAAGCCTGCCCCAAGACTGACGAGGGGGGCCCATCACCTTCAAGATACTCGTCATCCTCCATAGCAGAGGAGACGTAGCCCAACTCGGGCTGATCAGCAGAAACCTCCTGTGAATACGGTGCAGTATCCAAGGGGCCAGGCGAGACATCTCGGCGACCGACCAAGGAGGTTGTGCCTCAGGAGGCCAACTTGAGGGTTGCCAGAAAGCAACCGGGTGAGCGCCAAAACGGCCTGGCGCAGGTCACCCCGAGAATCCGTCGCAGCAGAATCGCCCGACGGAGTGTCCTCCCAATGGACCCTTCTGGTAGAAGAACCCAAATCCTCAGAAGAGACCGACGTCGAACGTCGATCGGCAGACAGAATAGGGACACGGTGAGAAGGCACCGGAGGATAGTCCCGATTGTGACGCCCAGGGGCCATCACTGACCTCTGCGAAACAGAAGGTCCTGCCTGCAAATCCTCTAAAGTGACCGACGGCGCACGTCGATCGGTAGCTGGACCTAGGACACGGTGAGAAGACACCGGAGGATTGTCCCAAAAATGACAGGAATCTGTCATTGACCTTTGCGCAGCAGACGGCCCCAACTGCCTATCCTCTGAGACCGCCGGCAAGCATCGATCGACACCCAGACTCGGAACACAGTGAGGAATCACCGGAGGAAGGTTCCGAGAGTGACAGCTAACAGGGGCTGTCACTGACCGCTGCCGAACAGCAGGCCATGGATGCCAACGTCCCAACACCATCCCGCTAGGCGGCACACTAGCAGGGGAAGGTGGAACGATAAACGATTCACTTGAGGGACAAGGAATTGCTGCCGAAGCGACCGGCCGGCTCAACCAACCAGGAGCAAACCTAGCCAGATGAGACGGAGCAGACAGCAAACCCGCACAGCCCCGCCGCGAGGCTGGGGGAGGCTGAGAACACACAGACACACCAGCAGATACAGCCTCGGTCCCCCGAGACTGTAGACCATCCCCAGAGGAGATGGAAGAGCCACCATCAGACAGAATAGGACCTGGAGTCGCAACTTCCTCAACAACAGTCGACGGAGTAGGAGGCAGATCGGAGAGGGTCACCGAGTTGACCTTGGAAAAGCTCTCAACGAAAACAGACGCCTCAATAGTGACATCAGAAGACAAAGAGACCACGGTCTCCTCGTCAGGTATCACTGAACTATCACCGCCAACAGTTGCAGAGGAACTCGCCACAGAAGGCAGATCCGAATCCTGTGTGACAGAGTCACCACGTGCACCAGCAGAAATGTCTGCTACGGCACGGCTACCCTTACCCCGAGAACGAGGGGTTCTAGCTCTGGAAAGAACCACATTGTTCACAGAAGCCCAGAATTTAGAGGACCAAACCCCACAAATACCACATGATTGGGCCTGAGTGCAATTGTTGCAAGTGACACATGTGGCATGAGAGCCGTCCACATGCTTCACCTGCAAACAAGAGGTACAAGGAATAGTCTTAGGCATTATATCAAAATAATCAAGCTTCCCACCGACGGAAAACAGCACCAAGGTCGTGTTCACACGTGGGGGAAAGACAAGATAAATTGTGAAGAGACAAGCAATAAAAATACAAATTAACATTAATTAATAATAACTTGGTAGCTTGATAAAAGGATACAATCCACTAGCACACTAAATATGTAGAATAAGTTGTTCACGAAGAATAAACAGCATGAGTCACAAAAATTTCCGACCATGTACAATGGCGGAAAGTTAAAAAATTTATAGTAATTTATATATTTTTTATACTTACCAATGACCCAGACATAGCTGGTGCTAACTCTTAAAATATAGGGCCAAACACAAATTTTGCCCCCCAATCCCCAAAATTTGCATCTAAAACTAAAGAAAACATGTCCAGAGAGGCCCTCCACACCTCGCCCCCACTGCGCATGCGCAGTGTCAAGGACGTTCCGAAATTGGCGCCATTTATCATTCTAATAACCAGTGCCTGGTAAGCGCTATGTACTCAGCGGGGAGGCAAGAGTTCCCAACTCCTGGGAGGGCCATCCCCGTCTGGGTCATTGGTAAGTATAAAAAATATATAAATTACTATAAATTTTTTAACATTTTTATACTGTACCAATGACCCAGACATAGCTGAATAGTAAAAAGGCTGGAGGGCCAAGGACATAGAGCAAAATGGAATACGCTCAATAAAATAAAATAGAGTCATCCCCTGTAGGGAAAAGAAGTAATAGGCCTTACATGTATCTTTCTTATTTATGATAAATTAGAAAGATACAACACCTTCCAAAAATTGAGCTTCATACATCCATGTACTCTATTAATATCCAATAATCCTTATACTAATAATTTTTAAAGTAAGCCAATAATAAAGTAAGTCTAGAGAATAGAGACTCTTATACTCCTAAAAGTGTGTGAGAATTGCATAATCATGTCCGTCGACATATGCAATATTCAAAAGCTATACTTTAAAAACTAAGACTTGAATGAATTTTATAAACTTAAACTTCTCACTAAACAACCATCCTAAAAACAGCTCAGAATTACTAACTCCGGAGGAGGTATCCCCTTGTTTTCATAGTAAAAACAGGTGACCCAAGGGAACACCCTCCCCCCCCCCTTTTTCTTGCCCTGGGTCAAATAGCCCAGAGCGAAGAGGGCAGCCGAACGGAGACACTGCCGAAACAGACAGCCTACCTAGCTATAGTAGCAACTGTTAAGTGAATGACATTCTGAGCAGTAGATAATAGACCTAACAATAGAGGCCTCCAGAAATGGACTCGATATTTCTGAGATAAAATTCATGAATGGATGGCTGAGCGCAATGAGCAGCCTTCAAAAATCTATAATAGAACACTATTAATGTAAGCCCAAGAAGTAGAAGAACTCTTACTTCATGAGCCGAAATCTTAAGCACAACTGCTAAGCCAATGATATACCATAAGCAGTACGCTAGTTAATAGAATCCATTAACAATAAAATGGAGCGTAACGTCCTTCTACTAGACATCAAAGACAGAAGAAGCTTACGCCCTTGTAATAAACAGATATCTGTTTATAAATACATAAACTGTACCCGGAAAGAGTAAAGGCCTATGCCCATACGAAGACGGAAGGACCTTAAAATAATAGGTTCCGGAAAATAGGAGCCTAACTCTTATGCAACAATCCAACCTAAATAGTAACGGAAGTATTGATTCCGAAACTATGAAAGTGAAAATCATCCATCGATAGTGCATGAAACTCACTGACTCTACAGTAAAAGAGAAACCAACAGAATTACTGTCTAAAAGGTCAGAATTTGAAAACTACTGTTTCCAGAGGCTGAAATGATTACTTAGCTAAATAAGAACCTGAAGTTAAAATCCGTATAGGAATTTAATCTAAAGATTCTAAGTCTATTTATCAAAAAGTTACTAACTGACTTAGATAAAGAGACAAAAGACTCAATTGTAAACTATCGTAGAGTGCATAGGTATGAGGTAACATAAACCTATAACCTAAATAACAACAGGCTGCAGTAGATCTTGTGAAACAAGTATACTAAAAAATAGCAATGAGTAGTATGGAGGGATCAACCATATGAACATAATGATCCCTACACCACGACGGAAGAGCCTCCACTTTAGTCGCATAGAATAGCGAAGAAGAGGATCTCCTATAGTAAGAAATCGCGTCCAAAGCTCGTCCAGTACAGTGCTTACAATGCAATATGGACCACACAACGGAAAACATGAAGGTTGCGACCTTGCTGGTTGTGATAAAAATGACACGATTTACCCAGTGAAAAAAGATCCTCACATAGAGGAAGATTTCACGTTAAGATCCACAGTAGACAAGAGAGTAAATTACTCATGATCTCTGTGAAGATAGAGATGCTATCAACAGAAATATATTGTGGTTGTTTATCTTAGCAATACCTGCTAAAAACAACAGCGCCGGAGGGTACGCGTATCCTATCATTCTGTCCTATAGATCAATAGAGCGTTAACAGTATTAGCTCAGAGATCTGGACAAGCCAACACATACGTCTGCAATTGATTAGCCAACTGTGTCATAAATAAAACATCATTGGGCGCTCCCATAGATAGCAAATCTGATTGAATACTTGTTTGTTGAGAGTCCATTCTGACAGCAACAAGCGACCCGTAAGAGAACGGGAGTGCGATAAAACAATCAGACGACCCAGAATATGACGGACCAAAACTGAACTTGGTGTACTATAACCAACAGACGGATTCTTTCCATTAAATTGAATAACGGAAACGAAAGAGTGCCTCCCTGGTTCCGGAGATACGCCACTACTGTCGAATTAAAGGACAGGAATTTGGGCATGCGTTTCTGAATAATGTTCATGCAATGACATAAAGCAAGCCTAAAAAACATTATTCCGCGGAAGTTAACTGATAGCTAAAAGACTGCGGAACCCAAAGACCCTGGCACTTCGAATCCGTAGGGATCAGTATATATCCCAATCTGTTTGACTGGCAACCGTCATAACAGCCACACTCGGGTCCGGCAACTGCGGCGGCACTCTCTGAGTCAACCACCGAATGTTTGCCCCAGTCTGAATCTCTTGTAACACTAGATAGACAAGAGAATGTAAAAATCAAGCAATTCATGGATTGCCGGAAAGTTGCCGTCGAAGAGAAGCTCCTCCGAGAACGAAGCGACTCTGAGAGAGTTCTTAACCTACTATCCACGCGTGGATGTAGCTAGGGCTGCCTCACGTCTAACCAACTCCAATCAGCCACTGAAGGGCGGAGTTATACGTGAACAAACTACTGCCCTCAAAAGAAATTACATTGAGAATAATATCCCGTAAATCTTTTCTTGAAGACGTAATGATAACGCCTCAGTAAGGCGGATTACGTATAATAAAGCGTCTAAGTTAAGTCTAATATACATAATGTCGTTCCCAACATTGAAATTGGAAAAGACATAAACGGTGAAAAAGAATATATGCAGTCTTTAATCACACCGTCTAGATGCATATGAACTCTCGGTATGCCCTGCTCTGCCAAAATAAACTATATGTAAAAAAGATAAAATGGCAGAAATGAGCCACGCGGACAAGAAACTAAACTATCATGCTTAGTAGCCGTCTTGTATATATATATAAATATATAGCGTCGAAAAATAAAACACATGTTGTAATGACAATATTGGACTGCGTCGGTAAGTCAGGGACAAAGTCCCTGTACCGATCGAAAAATCCGAGTCCAATGACGCTATAAGTCTCTTATCCAAGATCGCAGCAATGAAGTCCGAAAAATAATCACTGGAAGAAATGCCAGAAGATATGAAAGGCATCTTCCGATACTACTAAAGGGAAAACTCGAAATCTTTCGAATCCCTTTCGCCATCCTGTCGGACCCTATAAAGCGTTCGGTCGTCCGTAGCTTGATGCAACCGCGGAGCGCACCGACCCAGCGCCGTCGGATAATTCCTGATTCGACCGAGAAACCGTCAATTGCTGGGATGCTGCGAAACAACTGTGCTAACTCGGATAGCACGTCCGTCACTGAGGCCTGAGGAGCAGCGGTCTTACGATGCATTGCCGCAGGAAGCTCCGAGATCGTTACCCCGTGCATACTTCCAATATGCGAGCGAACGGAGTGTATAGGCCTCGTGTCCCTTGGCTACCGGATGGCGCGACCTATTCGCTGTGGAATCACTGAATGCCGAAACTGATCGGATACTCGAGGTCACGTAGCCAATGTGCGGTCGTGTGCCCTGCTGTGAGGATGAGGAAGCATTAAAGACAGTCTCTCGGACTGTCAATATAACGGAGCGTCCCGAGCAACGGACATATGCTCCGAATGTAAAATATCTGAACCACAACATGCGGTCCCCTATGTTGTTGGCTTCCTCCGATCTGTCCTCAATCTGCCGTCACTGGGTGAGTACTAAAGTAATTAAAGTGCTCGCATCACCCAAATCTCCTTCCTAGACCGCAACGGACGAACCCGGCAGCCGAACCATTCGATGAATGTACGCTACACCGGGTGAGCTAGCGAATGTCACTCCGTAAGCGATAGACATATTCCATGAGCACTTATTGCCGCTAACTCTTCATAACTATGACGACAGAGGCACACTTTTGAAAGACATCTCCATAACTCTTCGAACAAGAAACCAGAAATGCTTGGATAGCAAGCATAAAATAATAATATATATAGCGTCGTTCAATAATTCGAAAGTTTGTGTGACATTATTGGACTATGTCGGAACTGAGGGACGATGTCCCTGAACCGAACCAAAAATTTCTAAGTCCACCGACGCTATCAGTTTCTTATCCGGCATCGCAGCATATGTTGTTCCGAAAGGGAAAGCTTGAAATCCACCGAATCCCTTTCGGTATCCCGTCGGACCGGATGAAACTTTCGGACGTCCGTACCCGCTTCCGCGGAGCGTCCCGACCCAGCATCGTCGGATAAAATATATGCGACAGATTCAGTTGATGCTGGGATGCTGCGATAAACTGTGCTATTAAGGAAAGCACGTTCGTTCCCGAGGCCTGTGCAGTAGCGGACTTACGATGCATTGCCGCTGGAAGCTCCGTGTACGTTGACTCCCGCATACTTCCTATGCGAACGTCCGGAGTCTGCAGGCCTCGAGTCCCCGGCTACCGACCCAGCGCTGTCGGATAATTCTCGATCCGACACCGTTTCTGTCGGTTGCTGGGATGCTGCGATAAGCTGTGCTATGTGCACAAGAATGTCCGGCGTCGAGACCTGCGGAGGCGCAGTCTATCGCTGCTTCGCCGAGGGCAGCTCCGCATCAGATGGCTCCCGCATACTTTTCCTATGCGAACATCCGGAGTCCATCGGTCTCGAATCCCTGGCTGCCGGATGGTGTGACCTGGTCGCCGAAGAATCCTTGATCGGCGAAGCTGGTAATATATCGGCGGTCACGCAGCCAAGGTGCGGTCGTGTGCGCTGACGAGAAGAGGAAGCCTTAGCAGTCTCAGCGGACTGCCTATACAACGGAGCGTCCCGAGCGACGGACGTATGCTCCGCTAACGACACATTTGTACCACAACATCTGGGGCCAGATGTTGTTGAACGAGAGAGGGGCCTCTCTCGCTTGCCGTCCGGATGGACCGGAACGAGCTATGAACCGGACTAAAAGGCTTCCTCCGTTCTCCCTCCGATCCGCCGTCACTGGGTGTGCATTAAGTTAATTTTATAGTGCTCGCATCACCCCAAAATTCCTTCTAGACCGCAACGGACGAACCCGGCTGCCGAACCATTCGGTGAATGGACGCTACACCGGGCGAGCTAGCGGACGTCAAAGGCCGTCGAACCTACTAGGGTCCTCTTAGGCAATTGGCGTATTACATGAGCACTTTTCCGCTAGCCCTTCATTAATTGTGACGACGGAGGCACACTGTTGGAAGACATCACAGATACATCACCCTAATCTTGATCGTCTGAAATAGAAATTGATAAAGTAGAGTGACCCTGCGGGGAAAGGACCGGAGTGTCCAAATCCCCAACAACATACCGTGACATACGCTTCCCATATTGTCATCGAAATCATACGATACAGAACCGGAGTTAATGCGAGTACACTGACCACATATAGAATGATAATAAGGTCAGAGGAAGACTTCCTCTTAAAACAATTGATCAATATCCTTTCAATGTGAAAAGAAAACAAGTCCTGGTACTCGCACTAACCCCTGGCAATCAAAATACATAATAATAATATGATCCATTAATATAGAAAAAATAATTGAAATCAAAATATTTTGAAAAAAATATTTTTTCAGAACAGCCCAAGTTTCTGAAAAGTAACGTTGAGCCCCAATGGATCCCAAGCCTAAGTGTGGACAAAAATTTTAAAAATATTTTAAACAATTTATTCAACACTTACGAACAATAATAATGTATCTAGTTATGATTGAAATAACATAAAGATATTATTATTTAGAAATCCCCCCCTCACACAGAGGGCTGTTGTAAATGTAAACAATGAGTGTAAAAACACTAAAATAAGACTCCAGGCACCCAGGCCCGAAATCAGTTACCAAAAATACACCATCTGATGCAAAACAGAGACTTCCAGGGAAGAAACTGCAGAACATCAGATGGTAGATGCAGAACACAACGCCTAACCACCCGTAGGTGAAGACGTAAACATGGGGAAAGAACAGAATTCATTCTGTTATTCAGCTAAACTCCCAAGAAATTTTAGTAATAATAATTACAGAAATTATGCCAAAAGCATGGGAGAATAACAAGGGGGAACTTAAAGGACAGGGAGAGAGGAAAAACACTTGTAAAAACAGTGTAACTAAATAATCAGAATGACAACAAAATGGCTGCTGCCTTGAAAATAGGTAACTTAACATAATTTCATTAAAAAATTTTAAGTTACAGCCCTGATAATATTCTGTCACACATTCTTTTCCTCTCCTCCTTTTCTATCCTCCTTAGAATCACCATTTCACTAATATTTATTTGTCTGGCATCATTTAAACTGAGATTTAAAAGCACAAAGATCAGTCAGATGTTAACTGATGAAGGGCCAAACTTAGAATGATAAATGGCGCCAATTTCGGAACGTCCTTGACACTGCGCATGCGCAGTGGGGGCGAGGTGTGGAGGGCCTCTCTGGACATGTTTTCTTTAGTTTTAGATGCAAATTTTGGGGATTGGGGGGCAAAATTTGTGTTTGGCCCTATATTTTAAGAGTTAGCACCAGCTATGTCTGGGTCATTGGTACAGTATAAAAATATAAAGGAATTGACGTCACGGTTGTTGCGCATGCGCTCGGTAAACGCAAGAGGTGTGCAGAGAGAGTACCTGTAATTTCGAGCGCTAGTCTCGCTCAACCCTTTTTTCGATCTTTTTCGTGCTTTTCCAACTCGTTTGGAAAAGATTCTAAAAGCTTGAGTTAGTTCCGAAGAAGGGCTTGCACTTATGTTACAGCCAATTGTAAACAATTGTGAGTAGGTTGAAAAGAAATAGCCCTGTGTGCCTATGCAATGAATACCTCGACTTGAATAAATACCTATATTATAGTCATGACATAGCTGTAGATGCTGAAAGTGACCTTAAATATCAATAATTAATCTATTCTCTATCATTTTGTCTGTTTGTGAATGTGTGGGATTTGTCAACAAACGAGGATAAGCTTCCTACTCCATGATTTCACAATTTTTCATACATATCTATTTCAGATACAATGAAATACATGTAATATGAGTTACTGTCACACACAAATTCGTTGTTTATTTGATATGGTTTAAACCATCTAGAGAACTAGTATACACAGTGATGGGTACAGTTCAAGACAAAATGAGTTGATTAAAGGGATGTTGAACAGCTTGTTAATATTTCTTGTATTACATTACTACTTTGCTATTTATGGATTTCACAGAGGGTTTCCCTGACGGTATTTATTTATTGGTGTTTACGGTCACATACTTATCCACAATGGCTAATCGTGACCGTGACAGTTTTATGGGTGGGAGAAGTCGAAGGTTCCAGAGAGAACCACCGAGCACCGACGAGCAACTGTCAGCTCAACATTCTAATTATGTTGAAGCTCCGCTGAAGCAGGGTACCACCAGTTGAAGACATGTGCACCATTGACATGCAGTACGCCTTAGTACATGGCATCATCGTGCCCCCATGTTGGCAACCGGGATAAAGTGCCTTGCCCAAGGACATTACGTGGGTCATCCCAAATAGGGATCAAACTCGGGACCTCTATCATAGAAGTCAAACAGTCTACCACTGAGAAAATGTGCTTTCTTTCCTGGCAGTATTCATATTTGTATGGCCAAACTGATGTTGGATAACACGGAACACCAAAACATATAACACAAAATTTGTTCCCCAATGATTTTGAAAGCAGTTATGAAAAGCTCAAAGAGCTCTTTCCTTTTTGTTTTTGGACAAGTGAGTATTCACTCAAAGTCATTTTTTGCAGACAGTGCTATTTTTAATTTTTTAAGTGGCCAAAGCACATGTTTCATTAAGTCCCATAACATAACTAAAGCCGGATTTATTGATTAAACATCTCTGCATATAGCAAAGCAAAGTGTCTCAAATTAACCCATTCCAACATGATAGTAGAGAGCAACCAAAGTTGGATAATTTGGGTATTTCCAAATGGTACACTTATTCTCACTCTCATTGTGCTTGAGGATTAAATCTGAGATTGAAAAGGTATACCAATCTTACTCAGGGTAGAGTGAGTACAGAAAAGTACAAAATTAATCAGAAAATTAATTTTGTCTGGCAGTACTAATATTTGTACGAGCAAAACTGGTACTGGAATTATTTATTTATTTATTTATTTATTAAGTTTTAACAACACATTAACAGCCAAGGTCATATTCTGTCGGTGACAGTTGTATGGGTGGAGGAAGCCGGAGTACCCAGAGAGAACCACCGAGCAATGACGAGCAGCTGCCAGCTCCCCAACATAGTGCCTCCGCACTGTAGCACAGGCAGGGTTAGATTGGTTGAAGACATGCACACCATTGACATGCAGTATGCCTTAGTACACGGCGTCATAATGCCCCCATGAGGACAGTCGGGGTGAAGTGATCGGGACATAAATTCACATAATTGGAATATATCCGACAGATACAATGTCGGATATATTCCAATTATGTCCCGATCATGCAAGGCAGCAACTTGAAATTCTCAGAATGTTTCCTACTGTCCCTGCCTGACAGTTTAGTATCTTTGTCAAGTGCCGAGACCACGTGGAAATGCCGTGGATCAGGTGGAAACCGAGGGCACGATTCGTCCTTACTTTATTCTCAACCCAACGACTTTTCCATTCATTATTTACCTGTCACCGTCGGAGTTAGGTATTATATTTATCTATTTGATGAACTTTTCAACCTTAACTATTTGCGGCTTCAAGTAGCACCACTGAAAGGTCACTGCATGGTTACCAATATATTCAGGGATTGATTTTACGAAAATAACAATTATTCCGAATATATCCACATGGGAACTCCTAAAAATGCCAAGGGTTAAACTTTTGATAATGACATATAAAACAGAAGTTGTCATGCTATGCTTGCTGCATGCAGGCATAGAAAACATTCAGCGCTCAATGAATTAGGAATGGAGTAAAATGTCACTTAAACCTACAAAATTCTGAAAAAATGAGTTTTTTTCAACGGCATCTACCATTATGCATCTGAGACAGGGATTGCGTTAAACTTTACAGCAACCTTATAACAGAAAATATTCTTGGAATTGAACTGTGAATCCGAATTTTGAAAGCATTTTCGGATATTCTATTCCAAACTACCACTGCACGCTTATCAACATTCAGTGATTTTATAAAAATTAAAATTATTCCGACCATACACATATGGGCAGTCTCGAATCTGCCAATGGTTAAACTTTTAATAATGACATATAAAACAAAAGTTGTAATACTATGACTGCTGCATACAGCCATAGAAAACGTTCAGCGCACAATCAATTAGGAATTGAGTAAATCGTCACTTAAACTTACCAAATTCTGAAAATGAGAGTTTTTTTGGACTGCACCTATCTTTATGCAAACAGAACGACCATAGGGTTAAACTTTACAACCAAACTTACAACAGCAAATATGCTCGGTAGGCAATTGTAAATACGAACATGTAAATCATTTTTTCCTTTCGAAAATGGAAGAAAAGTGAGCTCCAAATTAGCCAATTTTATGAAGAATTTTAGGGCACTCAAATTCAAGGCCCGAAAACTGGGTGAAGGTTAAAACTTTCAATAAAATATATAACAGCAAAATTGTTACTGGATGAAGGCCCAGTCCTCTCATGGAAAAGGTTTTGAGACAATATGGCTCCAGTGCTGAGAAAGTGCATGTAAACGTTGGCGAAAATAACAATTATTCTGACAGTACCCTTATGGGAAGTCTCAAAACTGCTAAGGGTTAAACTTTTAATAATAACATATAGAACAAAATTTGTCATACTTTGACTGCTGCAAGCAGCTATAGAAAACATTCAGAGCTCAAGCAATTAAAAATGGAGTAAATCGCCACCTAAATTTACCAAATTCTGAAAAAAATAGGAATTTGTTTGGACGGTACCTACTTTTATGCAACCAGAACGGGATAGGGTTAAACTTTGTAACTAAACTAACAACAGCAAATATGCTCGATAGTCAATTGTGAATACGTACATGAAAAGTGTTTGAAATTAAACCTTTCCAAAATGATAGAAAAGGCAACCAAAAATGGCTAATTTTGGCATTTTCAAATGGTACTCTTATTCTCGGCCTCATTGTGCTAGAGGGTTAAATCTGAGATTAAGAAGTAAACAGTAACTTTCTTCCACAATCATTGTTGCATCTAGCCATACCAAAATAATTATTACAACTACCTTGTAATAAGAAAAAAATGCCGCTCAGGATCACCGATCCAATGTCGAGTTGTGACAACAGTTCCTCGCACCAAGGCCAACACACCTATGAAGTTTCATGACTCTAGGTTGAACCACTATCAAGTTCTCATCCGGAAACCAATTGTTGCGATATACTATGTTCAAGGTCACTGTGACCTTGACCTTTGACCTGGTGAGTCCAACATCAATAGGGTTCTTCCTCGCACCAAGGCCAACACGCCTGTAAAGTTTCATGACTCTAGGTTGAACCACTATCAAGTTATCATCCGGAAACCAATTGTTGCGATATAGTATGTTCAAGGTCACTGTGACCTTGACCTTTGACCTGGTGAGTCCAAGATCAATAGGGTTCTTCCTCGCACCAAGGCCAACACACCTATGAAGTTTCATGACTCTAGGTTGAACCACTATCAAGTTATCATCCGGAAACCAATTGTTGCGATATACTATGTTAAAGGTCACTGTGACCTTGACCTTTGATCTGGTGAGTCCAAGATCAATAGAGTTCTTCCTCGCACCAAGGCCAACCCACCTATGAAGTTTCATGAATGTAGGTTGAACTACTATCAAGTTATCATCCGGAAAGGAATTGTTGCGATTTACTATGTTCAAGGTCACGTTGACCTTGACCTTTGACGTAGCGAGTCCAAAATCAATAGGGTTCTTCCCCTCATCAAGGCCAATCTACCTATGAAGTTTCATGAATGTGAGTTGAACCATTATCAAGTTATCATCCGGAAACCAATTGTTTAAGATTTACTATGTTCAAGGTCACTGTGACCTTGACCTTCGACGTAGCATGTCCAAAATCAATAGGGTTCTTCCTCCCACCAAGACCAACCTACGTATGAAGTTTAATGAATGTGAGTTGAACCATTATCAAGTTATCATCCGGAAACCAATTGTTTACGCCCGCCCGCCCGTCATTCACCAAACTATAAGTCGAGTTTGACTTCGTCACAACTCGACTAAAAATTGCTCTTGAAGTTGGCGAAAATAACAAATATTCTGACAGTACCCTTATGGGAAGTCTCAAATCTGCCAAGGGTTAAACTTTTAATAATAACATATACAACAAAATTTGTCATACTTTGACTGCTGCAAGCAGCTATAGAAAACATTCAGAGCTCAAGCAATTAAAAATGGAGTAAATTGTCACCTAAACTTACCAAATTCTGAAAAAATGTGAGTTTTTTTGGACGGTACCTACTTTTATGCAACCAGAATGGGATAGGGTTAAACTTAACAACTAAACTTACAACAGCAAATATGCTCGGTAGTCAATTGTGAATACGTACACAAAAAGTGTTTGAAATTAACCCCTTTCCAAAATGATGGAAAAAGCAACCAAAGTTGGCTAATTTTGGCATTTTCAAACGGTACTCTTATTCTCACCCTCATTGTGCTTGGGGATTAAATCTGAGATTAAAAAGTAAACATAACTTTCATCCGCAAACCAAAATAATTGTTACAACAACCTTGTTATTAGAGAAATTTGCCCTTGAAGTTGGTCAATTTTGAAGAAAAATTCTGTATTCATGTCATTTTTGGCCAGTGGGCATTAATGTTGAAAGATTTGAATGGTGATTGTGGTGTATCATATTATGCTCTAAATGTGTGGAAAATTTGAGCTAAATAACTGTAAACAATTTTGAGACATTTGAAAAATGGTGAAATTTTGAAGGTTTTGGCAGAATATTTTGAAAACACGCATTTTCACAGATATGACGATACAGCATTTCACTAGATTTTATGACATTACATAAGTGTGCCAAATTTGGTCAAAATCGTACAGCTTGTTTTCGAGCAGTTCAACAGACAAAATTCAGGGAGGAAAAAAAAATAGAGAAGAAAAATTTTGAAAAAGAAGAATAACAATGGTCTTTTCAAACTGAGTTTGGGAAAGCCTAAAAATCCGGAGTACCCTGGTCCCGTAGGTTGGCAATGAAAAAACATCAGTGACATCATTGACTGAGAAATGATCTTGTAGTTAGTTCATGGATTCGACTTCCAGGTTGCAATTTTCAAATCGATTCACCCAAACAAAAAGAGTTGTGGAAGATGATTACGAAGAATAACTGGTGCACATCAAGGGGGCTAATTAATAGACACCGACATCGTAGAAAACATGAGAGAAGTTTTGTCAACTGCTTTGAAAACACTTGTAAAATGGTGGCTAAAAGTTATCATTTCGCATAGCCAACAGACGTTCATACTAAATTGGTGTATTGTTGCACTGTTTATCTGTAGTTTTACCTTTTTTTAAACTTTAAAGCAAAGAAATGAATCCATACAGTTATCTTTTTGCTGGTATGCTTTGAGCTTGTTCCATTAACAGCCACATTTCTATCATTTCAATGACAAAATACATTTTACAAAGATTCATTTTAGTGCTGAAGATATATAATTTTTTGTCAAAGAAGATATATAATTTTTTGTCAAAGAAATTATAGAAAAGTTAGCTTTAGTGGAACAAGCTCTTTGAGCTCATTCCATTAACAGCCATATTTCTGCCGTTTCATTGAATGACAATGTTGTTTGTTAATTGGGTTAAAAATTTCAACTACCAAGCGAGTGTTGACAAATGTGTTATGAAATTCATATGAACCTTCTGGAAAAAAATATATGTGCAATGGTAGGGAATATACTTGAGTGCTATTAAAATGAGATTAAATGGGTTCCTATTGTATTGATGTGCTATTATGTATTATATCATGTAACTGCTTTATTGCTCAAGATTATGTACCTGTATGTTATTGTTGTTATTTGAAACAATTCTGGTTTGTAAATAAATCAAATTGACACTTTTAGTTTTTATTATTAGATGTGTTCAAGGTGTATAAACCAGCAGGGGGCAGGTGTCCACGGTATAAAAATTAACTGGGGGCAGGTGTCCTGTTAATAAAATTTAGTAGGGGGGCAGGTGTCCAGTCTTGGAAAATCTTAAGGGGGGCAGGTGTCCTCTTCTGTCAATTTTACCAGGGGGTGGGGGGAGGGGACAAACAGCCAGGGGGCATGTGTCTGTATCCCGGTCATAATCTATGTTTTGGAATTTTTATTCAGTTATACAAGAATTTTTCTGCAAGTGTAAAGTGTAGCTTTGAAAATAAGTGTAATAATTTGCAAACTTTCTGCTGGCTTCCACCTGATATTGTATCCAGCACCATGTAAAAATTCACTGACACTCAGGCGACCTTGTTGTCATTCAATACACAAAGATTGCCTTCTTTTGTTCAAGTCTTTATAGACCTTTTTCTGTCTTTTCTTGGGCAAAGTGCCCCGAGAGGCAATTAACATTACTCCCGACTCAGTTGCCTGTTCAAGTTTAAGCCACTCTATTGTTTTCCAGACTGAAGGGTGTTTGTGTCCAATAACCTGGAAAAACCCATTATTTCACCCCTCACACGTTATTAGTACGAGGGTCACCATTTATGGTTAAAGAATGCACATTCCGGGTCTCTGGAGTGGTGGGAATCGTAGGGAAACCCTTCTCATTCTAATTATACCACCATCTCCATTATTTTGAAGTCGCCTGTAACTCCCAGACACATAGTTCTTACAAAATATGACACTACTAGTGGCTCTAAACCTTCTGGGGTTATTTCCTTTAAATGTTCCATACCATTAGTAACATCACAGTCACACAGGGGCAACAAAGCAAGACTATCAAGCATGCCACAATAGTTTTATATATCTTTATATAGTCTATAGACCTATCGACCCCATCTCATGCCATTTTTTCCAGTAAAGTAAAAAAAGTGTGCCATTTTTCCAAGGTAACTGGGAAAGTGTGTCTGCTATTTTTTCCTAAGCCCTAGGTGTCAAAAAAGTGTGCCATTTTTTCAGGGCACCCTCCGAAGAGAGGGCATTACCGTAAGTAACCTGTCTACATCTGACTCGCCGTGCTGAAGAATACATATTTTAGTTTTGAAAATTCAACGTACATGATTCGCAAACCATTTTAAGTACTCTTGTCGGATAATGCAAAAAACTGAGATCAATTTGAGATTGTAAATGTAACACCTCGAATCAATGGTGACATCGTCGGTTACTTCCATATGCCAAAAACGAGGATATTTCCGGTGAGCGTCGTGACTTATGGGGAAACGCGTAAATGATACATATTTTGATATAAACCATTTTGATTCTAAACAGTAATTAGTTGCTGAAAAGTTTGAACTCGAATTATAAAAAACATCGAAATTTTCCGAAGAATTGTCTTACAGAACGACAGTCTATAAAAAGAAAAGGCCTCTGACATTTTTTCACGCCTGCGCGTTAGAGCAAAAAATTATTTGCGCGGAAATTGAAAATCAGTTTTGTTCATGTTTCGCTGTGTTTTTCTGCAAATCTCACTGCTCACCGTGCGAACCTTTGATAGATTTGTCGTCGCTGAAATATCCACATGATGAGCAATTCAAAATAATATGTGCGTACTTTCGGACTATTTCATAAATGATTACTTGCTTCAAAGTTCAAAGCGACAAATCCTGGTCAAAACGTCCCCAAACCAAAAGTTCCCTAATTTTTGGGGTCAAAACGTCCCCATTGTTGTTTCTTGACTGGGTCATAGCAATAACTTGCGAGGTTATTTTAAAACAAATTTATTGTTTTACAAAACATTAATTATATATAAGTTTAGTAACCCCCGCTGCTGTTTATGTCTGCTTCCCCTAGCCTAGGCCTAACTTCACAGCTGCTTATCAATTATTAATATGAAATAGATGCTACCTAAAGTGCGAACGTAGTTATTATTCTGATATGATCCCCTATTTTTTATTCATTTCACCAGGCTGGACTGCAGTCTAATTCTCATAATGCACTGTTTTGGACTAAATTCTTAACATCTTCCATAGCTGTAGATAGTTGGAGTTATATTGGAATTTTGAGGTTATTTATCCAAGATATGGCACTTTGAAATATTATGATGTCAGTTTGTAACTTCAGTATAATATTCCACCCTGTACTATTAGTCCTCACCATACTATTATATGGATGACAGTCACAGGAGTATACCCCCCTATCATATTCCCAATAAAGTTGACACAAGAAACATGATGACATTGGTCAATGGATGAATATGCATATAGAATTAGAATAGAGGTGGGAATTGGAGAAGCATGGAGTTGGCAAAGAGATACGTCCTGGAGTGAGCAGATCACCATTAAATCACAAACCTTTACAACAATTATTGTGCACACTTTTTGAGAACAGAACTCACAAAACAATAAAAGTTACAACACAAATCCCTGGGGTGCAATCCGTCTATGAGTTGAACAGGTTCTTATACAGTAGTTGGGGGCGCGGTGGCGTTGCATTAACCGGTTTTCGTCAAGATCACCGAAGTTAGCAACATCGAGCCCGGTTTGTCCTCGGATGGGTGACCGTCTGAGTGATCAATTCGGACTCACGCGTTGTGTCCTTCGGAAAGGCACTTAACCCCCATTGTCCACATGGGGGCACGATGACGCCGTGTACTAAGGCGTACTGCACGTTGATGGTGCGCATGTCTTCAACCAATCTACTAACTCTGCCTGTGCTGCATTGCGGAGTTACGATGTTGGGGAGATGGCAGCTGCTCATCGTTGCTCGGTGGTTCTCTCCAGATACTCCGGCTTCCTCCACCCGTAAAACTGTCACGGTCATGATTATCCATTATGCATAAGTATGTGACCTTAAACAACAATAAATAACTAATTATACAGTAGATTCTAAAAAAATATAGTATCCTGCAAAAAACTTAATAAATTCAGAGTGGTATGCTGTGATTTCACCCCTGAAGGGTCTTGCTTAGGAGGATTTAGACCCAAGTCATAAGAAAATAATCCAGCAGCATCACAGCCCTGTGATTTTCTCTGTATATTTTTATGGTCTTGTTGTGAAATTCTAGTTTATTCACTATGCCCCTCCCCCACCATCCACACAGAGGTTTTCTAGCAGTACCCTAAGAAAGTGCAATTAACAATTTTTTGAATTCTGCGTGCATGCTGTTACCCCTTTCAAATATTTCTTCATGTTCTTGAAAGCGTGAATTTCTGATCGCATCTTTTCTTTTTGTGTTTGAAAATTTCCTAATTATGGTGAATTCTTAGCAGCAAGAAAAGATTGTTTTCCCAATTTTTTTTGCGAAGATTTCTGACTTTTTATCACTTTCAAATTTCATAACTCAGAAATCTGTGATAGGATTTGGGTGGAGGCATTAATTAAAATACCCACACTCTGCCTCCATATCACGTCTTGTATTTTCAAGTACATGTAGTTCAAGCATTCAAGCAGGTTGAAATTTTCTGAAAGGTGGGGGGGGGGGGGGGTAGAGAGAGAGGGGTGCAACAAATACACTCACCCATTCAACCTCAACACTTCAGGTTCTAAATAGGTTGGAAAGGGTCTTTTTTGGGGGGGGGGGGGGGGGGGGGCATCAATCACCCCCTATCGAACCCAAATCTGTGGTTGTATTTTTAACTTGCAAGTTGGTTAGAACATCATGTAGCCCTTTCTGCAAATTTGATCAACACATTGTCTTTCCACCACAGGTTTTCTTGATACCGACTGATCGCTACAGTGACGGCGCCAAGATTTTAATATATTTTTTTTTTTTTTTTGGAGGGGGGGGGGGGCTTAGGTAAGCTATGGGGGACTTTTGGGGTGGGGGTCCAAGGTCAAGATGCCGAAGGAATCTCTCAAATGCCACAGGCCTTATAGGTCTAGCTCGTGGAGGGAACGGGGTCTCCCCCTCGCGTGTGTGGGGATATGGAGTTCTCCCCATGAAAGATTTCTATATTTGGAGGCCCTGGGAGAGGGAACGATATCTGAAAATTTCTACAACACCCGACATGACGTGTACTGTTGTGTGTCGTTTGCAGTGTGAAATTGGGTGGGAAAACCACGGTCAGATAGATATTTGAAGTTTGATTGGGGGGGGGGGGAGTGGGAGGGACAGCTATCCCCCTCCAGTGGCACCGCCACTGGATTGTTAAACGTCATGTAAAAAGGATCAGATGGAAAATGAATTCAGTATCAGTGAGTGTAAGTAAAATTGTCTGGTATTAAATTTATGGAATTAGGAATACCGACGATTTGATTTGTAATTGTAGCCTAGTCCGATTTTGCTGTCGCCTTAAATTGCAAATGCATTTGGAATTGGATTTGGAGACTGACAGACTGACTGTTTGATCAGACTCGGTCACTGATCAAACACGACAGTAGTTCACCTTTCGATCTTCCTTATCTTTCGAAGAAATCAGTCATGAACTATTTACTCAATGATATTATATTCAAAAACAAAATGTATCAACACTACGTGTACACGTATTGATAATTGTCTCTTGCAATCACAGCCCGAAGACGGCAAACCGTCTTTCCAGGCCAAAATTGGTATACAACGTTACAAGAAGCACCGCGTGACGCAAAAGTGGGTCAATCCGAAAGAAGCAACAATTTTCTGTGGAGTTTCCACTGCGGTGGAGGGGCTTGGGTGTAAGTTTCTGTACACTGTATCACTTCAATACCTCAAAAATGAAAAGTTCGTGTTTGAAATATCACTAGGCCTACCAGGTACCGGTACCGTAACTTCTTGATAAATATTAAAGTGTAAAAAATCGTTCAAAAAATGTTATTGCGTCAGAAAAAAGGGAAAAAATACTATCCGAACAGTACAATGCATTGCAATGAAGAGCAAAGTCTCAGGAATCCCATTGTGTCCCTCTTTTAATTGTATATTACGTATCTTCCAGAGGAAATCGTCATAAGAGGGGTAAACCTTTTGTTTACAAAAAAGAGTGTCAGAAATGAGAAATGCGAGAAAACATCGACTCGTCGTTTTTAAACATCTCGCGAAAGGAAAATACTTAAAATTAAAGAATTTCTTGCAGACACACTTGTTCTTAGATATTTTATTAACAAGCGTGCGACTTTGTGACCAACAATTTTGATTTTTTTTGTACAAGCAATTGAAGTTTAAAAAATGAACGACAAATGCAGCACAACTTGCGTTTCTTTTGTGTTGTTGTGGTTTCGATTTTTGACTGAACCTGTCAGATGACGCCATATCCGATATCTATGGGTGACGCTATTCCTGCATGTTCACCTGTTCCTTTTTTAGAAATCTAATTCGATTTCTACCAATGAAAACAATACAGTTTGATCAACTTCGACTCCTATTTTTCGTCCATGGTGTTAACTTCCGGACACAGATTTTTGGATTGCATGGTTATATATATTTTTATACTGTACCAATGACCCAGACATAGTTGGTGCTAACTCTTAAAATATAGGGCCAAACACAAATTTTGCCCCCCAATCCCCAAAATTTGCATCTAAAACCAAAGAAAACATGTCCTGAATGGCCCTCCACACTTCACCTCTACTGCGCATGCGCAGTGTCAAGGACGTTCCGAATTGCGCCATTAATCATTCTAAGTTTGGCCCTTCATCAGTTAACATCTGACTGATCTTTGTGCTTGTAAATCTCAGTTTAAATGATGCCAGACACATAAATATTAGTGAAATGGTGATTCTAAGGAGGATAGAGAAGGAGGAGAGGAAAAATGTGTGACAGAATGTTATCAGGGCTGTAACTTAAAATTTTTTAATGAAATTATGTTAAGTTACCTATTTTCGAGGCAGCAGCCATTTTGTTGTCATTCTGGTTATTTAGTTACACTGATTTTTCAGTGTTTTCCTCTCTCTCTTTCCTTTAAGTCCCCTCTTGCTATTCTCCCATGCTTTTGGCATAGTTTCTGTAATTTTTATTACTAAAATTTCTTGGGAGTTTTAGCTGAATAACAGAATGAATTCTGTTCTTTCCCCATGTTTACGTCTTTACCTACGGGTGGTTAGGCGTTGCGTTCTGCATCTACCATCTGATGTTCTGCAGTTTCTTCCCTGGAAGTCTCTGTTTTGCATCAGATAGTGTATTTTTGGTAACTGATTCCGGGCCTGGGTGCCTGGAGTCTTATTTTAGTGTTTTTACACTCATTGTTTACATTTACAACAGCCCTCTGTGTGAGGGGGGGATTTCTTGAAAATAATATCTTGATGTTATTTTAATCATAACTAGATACATTATTATTGTTCGTAAGTGTTGAATAAATTGTTTAAAATATTTTTAAAATTTTTGTCCACACTTAGGCTTGGGATCCATTGGGGCTCAACGTTACTTTTCAGAAACTTGGGCTGTTCTGAAAAAATATTTTTTCAAAATATTTTGATTTCAGTTATTTTTTCTGTATTAATGGATCATATTATTATTATGTATTTTGATTGCCAGGGGTTGGTGCGAGTACCAGGACTTTGTTTTCTTTTCACATTGAAAGGATTTTGATCAATTGTAATAAGAGGAAGTCTTCCTCTGACTTTTATAATCATTCTATATGTGGTCAGTGTACTCGCATTAACTCCTGTTCTGTATCATATGATTTCGATGACAACATGGGAAGCGTATGTCACGGTATGTTAGTGGGGAATTGGACACTCCGTTCCTTTCCCCGCAGGGTCACTCTACTTTATCAATTTCTATTTCAGACGATCAAGATTAGGGTGATGTATCTGTGATGTCTTCCAACAGTGTGCCTCCGTCGTCACAATTAATGAAGGGCTAGCGGAAAAGTGCTCATGTAAATACGCCAATTGCCTAAGAGGACCCTAGTAGGTTCGACGGCCTTTGATGTCCGCTAGCTCGCCCGGTGTAGCGTCCATTCATCGAATGGTTCGGCAGCCGGGTTCGTCTGTTGTGGTCTAGAAGGAGTTTTGGGGTGATGCGAGCACTATAAATCAACCAAATGCACACCCAGTGACGGCGGATTAGAGGGAGAACGGAGGAAGCCTTTTAGTCCGGTTCATAGCTCGTTCTGGTCCATCCGGACGGCGAGCGAGAGAGGCCCCTCTCTCGTACAACAACATCTGGCCCCAGATGTTGTGATACAAAATGTTTTGCATTCGGAGCATACGTCTGTCGCTCTGGACGCTCCGACATATAGGCAGTCCGGAGTAGACTGTCAATAAGGCTTCCTCATTCTCATGGTAGCGCACACGACCGCTCTTGGCTACGTGACCTCGGATATCCAGTCAGCTTCGCCAGTCAGAGAATCATCGGCGACCAGGTCACACCATCCGGTAGCCAGGGACACCAGGCCTGCAGACTCCGGACGTTCGCATAGGAAAGTGTGTGGGAGTCAACGTACACAGAGCTTCCGGCGGCAATGCATCGTAAGACCGCTACTGCACAGGCCTCGGGAACGGACGTGCTTTCCTAAATAGCACAGCTTATCGCAGCATCCCAGCATCAACTGAATCTGTCGCATATTTTTTATCCGACGATGCTGGGTCGGGACGCTCCGCGGAAGCGGGTACGGACGTCCGAAAATTTCATCCGGTCCTACGGGATACCGAAAGGGATTCGGAGGATTTCGAGCTTTCCCTTTCGGAACAACATATGCTGTTGTGTATGTCATCTGACTTGATCTTCTACAGCTTCTTTCGTCGGACCAGAATGCTGCGATGCCGGATAAGAAACTGATAGCGTCGGTGGACTTAGAAATTTTTGATTCGGTTCAGGGACATCGTCCCTCAGTTCCGACTTAGTCCAATAATGTCACACAAACTTTCGAATTATTGAACGACGCTATATATATTATTATTATATGCGTGCTATTACCAAGCATTTCTGGTTTCTTGTTCGCAAATTTACAGAGATGTCTTTCAAAAGTGTGCCTCTGTCGTCATAGTTAATGAAGAGCTAGCGGCAATAAGTGCTCATGGAATATGTCTATCGCCTAAGAGGTCCCTTGTAGGATCGACGGAGTGACATTCGCTAGTTCACCCGGTGTAGCGTACATTCATCGAATGGTTCGGCTGCCGGGTTCATCCGTTGCGGCCTAGGAAGGAGATCTGGGTGATGCGAGCACTATAATTACTTTAGTACTCACCCAGTGACGGCGGATTGAGGACAGATCGGAGGAAGCCTGTTAGTCCGGTTCCTGGCTTGTCCAGGTCCGTCCGGGCTGTGAGCGAGAGAGGTCCCTCTCTCGTCCAACAACATAGGGGACCGCATGTTGTGGTTCAGATATTTTACATTCGGAGCATATGTCTGTCGGTCGGGACGCTCCGTTATATTGACAGTCCGAGAGACTGTCCATAATGCTTTCTCATCCTCACAGCAGGGCACACGACCGCACATTGGCTAAGTGACCTCGAGTATCCGATCAGTTTCGTCATTCAGTGATTCCACGGCGAATAGGTCACGCCATCCGGTAGCCAAGGGACACAAGGCCTATACACTCCGTTCGCTCGCATATTAATAGTATGCACAGGGTAACGATCACGGAGCTTCTAGCGGCAATGCATTGTAGGACCGCTTCTCCACATGCCTCAGTGACGGACGTGCTATCCAAGTTAGCACAGTTTTTTCGCAGCATCCCAGCAATCGACAGTTTCTTAGTCGAATCAGGAATTATCTGACGGCGCTGGGTCGGTGCGGTCCGCGGTTGCATCAGGTACGGACGACCGAACGCTTTATAGGGTCCGACAGGATGGCGAAAGGGATTTGAAAGATTTCGAGTTTTCCCTTTCGTAGCATCGGAAGCTGCCATTCATATCTTCTGGCATTATCTTCCAGTGATTGTTATTTCGGACTACATTGCTGCGATGTTGGATAAGAGACTTATAGCGTCATTGGACACGGAATTTTGGATTGGTTCAGGGACATTGTCCCTGACTTACCGACACAGTCCAATATTGTCATTAGAACATGTGTATTATTTATCGACGCTATATATGCATATAAGCCTGCTACCAAGCATGATAGTTTAGTTTCTTGTCCGCAATGCTCATTTCTGCCTTTTTATCATTTATACGAATAATTTATTTTGGCAGAGCAGGGCATACCGAGAGTTCATATGCGTCTAGACGGCGTGGTTAAAGACTGGAAATATTCTTTTTCGCCGTCTATGTCTTTTCCAACCACAATGTTGGAAACGACAATGATGTCTAGTAGACTTAAGTTAGACGCTTTATCATACGTAATCCACCTTACTGAGGCGTTATCATTACGTCTTCAAGAAAAGATTTACGGGATATTATCCTCAATGTGATTTCTTTTGAGGGCAGTAGTTTGTTCACGTATAACTCCGCCCTTCAGTGGCTGATTGGAGTTGGTTAGACGTGACGCAGCCCTAGCTACATCCACGCGTGTGGATAGTAAGGTGAAGAACTCTCTCAGAGTCGCTTCGTTCTCGGAGAAGCTTCTCTTCGACGGCAACTTTTCAGCAATCCATGAATTGCTCGATTTACACGTTCTCTTGTCTATCTAGTGTTACAAGAGATTCAGACTGGGGCAAACATTCGGTGGTTGACTCAGAGAGTGCCACTGCAGTTGCCGGATCCGAGTGTTATAATTATGACGGTTGCCAGTCAAACAGGTTGGGATATAATATTGATCCCAACGGATTCGAAGTGCCAGGGTCTTTGGGTTCCGCAGTCTCTAAGCAAGTACTTATCTTCCGCGGAATAACGTTTTTTAGGCTTGCTTTATGTCATTGGATGAACATTATTCAGAAACGCATGTCCAAATCCTGTCCGTTAATTCGACAGTAGTGGCGTATCTCCGGAACCAGGGAGGCACTCATTCGTTTCCGTTATTCAATTTAATGGAAAGAATCCTTCTGTTTGTTATAGTACACCAAGTTCTGTTTCGGTCCGTCATATTCCGGGTCGTCTGATTGTTTTACAGGACTCCCGTTCACTTATGAGTCGCTTGTTGCCGTCAGAATGGACTCTCAACAAACAAGTATTCAATCAGATTTGCTATCAATGGGAGCGCCCAATGATAATTTATTTACGACACAGCTTGCTAATCAATTGCAGACGTATGTGTTTGCTTGTCCGGATCTCTGAGCTAATGTTGTTAACGCTCTATTGATCTAATAGGACGGAATGATAGGATATGCGTATCCTCCGGCGCTGTTGTTTCAGCAGGTATTGCTAAGATAAACAACCACAATACATTTCTGTTGATAGCATCTCTGTCTTCACAGAGACCGTGGGTAAATTTACTCTGATGTCTGCTGTGGGACTTAACGCGAAATCTTCCTTATGAGAGGATCTTTTTTCGCTGGGTAAAATCGTGTCATCTTTATCACAACCCGCAAGGTCGCAACCTTCACGTATTCCGTTGTGTGGTCCGTATTGCATTGTAAGCATTGTACTGGACGAGCTTTGGACGCGATTTCTTACTATAGGAAATCCTCTTCTTCGCTATTCTATGCGGCTAAAGTGGAGGCTCTTCCGTCGTTGGTGTAGGGATCACTTTGTTCATATTGTTGATCTCTCCATACTACTCATTGCAACTTTTTAGTATACTTGTTTGACAAGATCTACTGCAGCCTGTTATTATTAAGGTTATAGGTTTATGTTACCTCATACCTATGCACTCTATGATAGTTTACAATTGAGTCTTATGTCTCTTTATCTAAGTCAGTTAGTAACTTTTTGATAAATAGACTTAGAATCATTAGATTAAATTCCTATATGGAATTTAACTTCGGTTCTTATTTAGCTAAGTAATCATTTGAGCCTCTGGAAACAGTAGTTTTCAAATTCTGACCTTTTAGACAGTAATTCTGTTGGCTTCTCTTTTACTGAAGAGTCAGTGAGTTTCATGCACTATCGGTGGATGATTTTCACTTTCGTAGTTTCGGAATCACTACTTCCTTTACTATTTAGGTTGGATTTTTTGCATAAGAGTTAGGCTCCTAATATTCGGAACCTATTGTTATTAAGGTCCTTCCGTCTTCGTACGGGCATAGGCCTTTACTGTGTCCGGTTAGAGTTTATGTATTTATAAACAGATATCTGTTTATTACTAATACTACGGGCGTAAACTTCTTCTGTCTTTGATGCCTATTAGAAGGACGTTACGCTCCATTCTATTACTAATGGATTCAATTAACTATCGATACTGCATATGGTATATCTTTGACTCAGAAGTTGTGTTTGAGATTTCGGCTCATGAAGTAAGAGTTCTTCTACATCTTGGGCTTACATTAATAGTGTCGCTATTATAGATTTTTGAAGGCTGCTCATTGCGCTCAGCCATCCACATTCATGAATTTTTTATCTCAGAAATATTGAGTCCATTTCTGGAGGCCTCTATTGTTAGGTCTATTATCTACTGCTCAGAATGTCATTCATTTAACAGTTGCTACTATAGCTAGGTAGGCTGTCTGTTTCGGCAGTGACTCCGTTCTGCTGCCCTCTTCGCTCTGGGCTATTTGACCCAGGGCAAGAAAAAGGGGGGGGGGGGGGAGGGTGTTCCCTTGGGTCTCCTGTTTTACTATGAAAACAAGGGGATACCTCCTCCGGAGTTAGTAATTCTGAGCTGTTATTGGGATGGTTGTTTAGTGAGAAGTTTATGTTTTAAAAATTCATTCAAGTCTTAGTTTTTAAAGTATAGCTTTTGAATATAGCACGTGTCAACGGACATGATTATGCAATCCTCAGACACTTTTAAGGAGTATAAAGAGTCTCTATTCTCTAGACTTACTTTATTTATTGGCTTACTTTAAAAATTATTAGTATAAGGATTATACTGGATATTAATAGAGTACATGGATGTATGATGCTCAATTTTGGAAGGTGTTGTATCTTTCTAATTTATCATAAATAAGAAAGATACATGTAAGGCCTATTACTTCTTTTTCCCTTGAGGGTATGACTCTATTTTATATTATTGAGCGTATTCCATCTTGCTCTATGTCCTTGGCCCTCCAGCCTTTTTACTATTCAGCTATGTCTGGGTCATTGGTACAGTATAAAAATGTTAAAAAATTTATAGTAATTTATATATTTTTTATACTTACCAATGACCCAGACGGGGATGGCCCTCCCAGGAGTTGGGAACTCTTACCTCCCCGCTGAGTACATAGCGCTTACCAGGCACTGGTTATTAGAATGATTAATGGCGCCAATTTCAGAACGTCCTTGACACTGCACATGCGCAGTAGAGGTGAAGTGTTCAGGGCCATTCAGGACATGTTTTCTTTGGTTTTAGATGCAAATTTTGGGGATTGGGGGGCAAAATTTGTGTTTGGCCCTATATTTTAAGAGTTAGCACCAGCTATGTCTGGGTCATTGGTAAGTATAAAAAATATATAAATTACTATAAATTTTTTAACTTTTCTGAAATATTCTAAATTTCGATCTTATATTTTCACACATACACACACGTTACCATTATGCTCTCTTATTATTAATTATTGATGCTTAAGGGCCTATATAAGTAATGGAATTTTGTTTATTTTGAAATTCTCACCTCTCATATTCCTTAAATTTAGATTAAATATACACAAATTATACATCAAAATGAAGGTTGGGATGTATAGAACACGTAAAAAATATGTAATCAACTCATAGAGTTGACTGTAGGCACCACTGGTTCCTGGAAGTCTGCTACCGTATTCGCACCAGAACTGATAATAAAATAATATTTCATCAGAACAACTTGTGGCCAAATGTGCTTCATATATCCAAGAACAAAGCTAGGCATTCAAAACACTTCCGAATACAGCGATGGGACTGCATTTTGGAAAAGGACAACACTGTCTGCATTTTTTATTGAAGATGGTTTCCATGCTCGACAGACATGCGCAAATCACTCGTTACCACGAATTTCCATCGAAAAACAAAATCGTAATTCTAAGAAATTTCAACAGGTATGACACCTTGCAAGTTGCATTGAATATGGCAACTGTGCAATCTCTATCTAATAACAGTATACTGTATGAAGGCGATCTTTTTCATTATTTGATTTTAGATGGCGTTGTTTTTACATGCTTTTTTCTGCCCTATGACGTCGACTGGAAATCGAAAGTACACTCATACGTAAACAAAAGCAAAGGCTTTGGAATTTTCCCCGATGCAGCTCTGTCACCGTGTTTTGAAGAATTTTTATCCCCTAGCTTTGTTCTTGGATATGTAAAGCACATTTGGCCACAAGTTGTTTTCGTGAAATATTATTAAATTATCAGTTCTGGTGCGAATACGGCAGCAGACTTCCAGGAACCTGTGGTGCCTACAGTCACCTCTATGAGTTGATTACACATGTGTTTTGGGTTCTATACATCCCAACCTTCATTTTGATGTACATTTTGTGTATATTTAATTTGAATTGAAGGAATATCAGAGGTGAGAATTTTCAAAATAAACAAAATTTCATTACTTATATAGGCCCTTAACGCCACACCAGCCGCTAAGGCTATATCATGACGATGAAAAGTATGTACTTTAAAAGAGATCATTATCCACCATGAGCTTCATGAAGTAAATAAAGGGTCTGCTCTTATCAATAGAACACACTTACTAGTATGCAAAACGCCACCTTCACAAAATTTTACCATATGTATATCTGATGTCCTGCGTCAAAACAGTTAGTGCTGAAATGGTTTGCCAATTTTTCTATTTTTATACTGTACCAATGACCCAGACTTAGCTGGTGCTAATCTCCTTAATTCAGGGCCAAACACAAATTTTGCCCCCCCAATCCCCAAAATTTGCATCAAAAACCGAAAAATACATGTCCTATATGGCCCTCCATACATCCACTCCTCTGCGCATGCGCAGTGTCAAGGAGGTCCCGAAATTGGCGCCAATTATCATTCTTTGTTTGGCCCTCAAAACAGTCACACTTCTCTGTTATTTGTGCTTCCAAATCTCAGTATTTTTATACTGTACCAATGACCCAGACTTAGCTGGTGCTAACTCTAACAAAACCAGGGCCAAACACAAATTTTGCCCCCCAATCCCCAAAATTTGCATCCAAAACAAAAAGAAATCATGTCCTAAAGGACCTCCATACTACGCCTCTACTGCGCATGCGCAGTGACGCAGACGTCCCGAAATTGGCGCCAATTATCATTCTCTGTTTGGCCCTTCATCAGTCAACATCTCACTGATCTTTGTGCTTGTAAATCTCAGTTTAAAGGATGCCAGACACGTAATTTTTGGAGAAAATGTGATTCTAAGGAGGATAGAAGGAGGAGAGGAAAAAGAAGTGACAAAAAATAATCAGGGTTGTACTTAAAATTTTTTGATGAAATTATGTTAAGTTGCCTATTTTCGAGGCATGGGCCTCTTGTTGTCATTCTTGCTAATTGTTGCACTGCTTATTCAGTGTTTCCTCTTCCCTAACCTTCTAAAGTCCCCCCTTGCAATTCTCCCATGCTTTTGGCATATTTTTGAGAAGTTTCATTTCTAAAATTTCCTGGGAGAGTTGCTTGGTTACAGAATGTTTTCTGTTATTTTCCCCATAGTTACGTTTTCACCCATGGGTGTATAACGTTTGTGTTCTGCATCTTCCATCTGATGTTCTACAGATTCTCCCCTGGGAGTCTCTGTTTTGCATCAGATAGAGTGTAATTGATGACTGATTCCGGGCCAGTTTTTTCAGTGCCTGGAGTCATGTTTTCTGGTGTTTTTACACTGTTTGTTTTCATTGGCAACAGCCTTTTTTGAGGGGGGCTGTTTGCCTTTGCTGTAGTTTATCTCACTATAAGATACATTTATATTATCCAAAAGTGTCTCATTAATTATTTAATATAAATTTAAAATTTTTGACCACACTTTGCCATCGGATCCATCGGGGCTCAACGTTACTTTTCAGCAACTTGGGCTTCGCTGAAAAAATTTTTTTTCAAAATTATTTTGTTTTGCAATTGTTTTTTCATTTATTAATGGATCATGTTATTATGTATCTTTGTGTCAGGGGTTTTTGCGAGTAACTAGGACTTATTGTTGTTCTTTCACAATGAAGGGACATTGTTCAAACTGTAATAGGAAGAAATCTTCCTCTGACTTTCATGATCATTGTATTAATTGTAGTCAGTGTTCTCGCATTAATCCCTGTCCTATATGTGAATATTGGGATGAGAAACATTGGAAACGTGTGTCACGATATGTTGTTTCTGGAGAAAGAGCGATTCCGGCTCTTTCTCCGCAAGGTCACTCTACTCTCTCAGTTTCTATTTCAGAGGAACCAGAACAGGGTGATGTTTCCATGTTATCTTCTTCAAGTGTGCGTCCGTCGTCACAAATGAATTCAGAGCTAGCGGCAAAAGTGCTCATGGAGATTAGACAAATGTCGTCCGCTAGCTCGCCCGGTGTAGCGTCCATTCACCGAATGGTTCGGCAGCTGGGTTCGTCCGATGCGGTACAAGAGGAAATTTTGGGTGATGCGAGCACTATAAACATAATAGATGCACACCCAGTGACGGCGGATAGTAAGCGAGAACGGAGGAAGCCTTTGAGTCCGGTTCCTAGCTCGTCCAGGTCCAGCCGGGCCGCGAGCGAGAGAGGCCCCTCTCTCGTACAACAACATCTGGGACCAGATGTTGAGGTACAAAATGTGTCTTTAGCGGAGCATACGTCCGTCGCTCGGGACGCTCCGTTGTATAAGCAGTCCGCAGAGACTGTTAAGGCTTCCTCTTCTCGTCAGCGCACACGACCGCACCTTGGCTGCGTGACCGCCGATATATTACCAGCTTTGCCGATGAAGGATTCTTCGGCGACCAGGTCACACCATCCGGCAGCCAGAGATTCGAGACCGATGGACTCTGGACGTTCGCATAGGAAAAGTATGTGGGAGCCATCTGATGCGGAGCTGCCCTCGGCGAAGCAGTGAAAGACTGCGCCTCCGCAGGTCTCGACGCCGGACATTCTTGTGCAGATAGCACAGCTTATCGCAGCATCCCAGCAGCCGACAGAAACAGTGTCGGATCGTGAATTATCCGACGGCGCTGGGTCGGTACGCTCCGCCGAAGCATCGGGGGCGGACGACCGGGAACATCATGAGGTCCGACCGGATGGTGAAAGGGATACGGATGACTTGGAGCTATCCCTTTCGGAACAACATAAAGCTGCCGTCGACTTCATCCGGCACTTTCTCCCTCAAGCTGCGCTTCCGGACAAGAGAATTATAGCGTCATTGGACTCTGAATTTTTTGAGCGGTTCAGGGACATCGCTCCCGAGTTTCCGTCGCAGTCCAATAATGTTGCAAGAACATTTGAATTATTGAACGACGCTATATTTAAACTTGCTTCCAGGACGGGGAAAGCAGGTTTCTTGTCCGCTAATACTCTCAACCTGCCTTTCATTAATGCAAGGAATAAATTCGATACGGCAGGACAGGGTATACCGAGAGTTCCTCTGTGTATGGACGACGAGGCGGAAGACTTAGAGCTATCATTACCGCTGTGTTGGAAACAGCTATTGCGTCTAACAGAGCCAATTTAGATGCCTTATCTTACGCAGATCACCTTACTAAGGCGTTATCACTGCGCCTTCAGGGGAAAGAGTTTCAGGATATACAATCCTCTTTAAGACTTCTTTCAAGGGCAGTGGCTTATTCCACGTGTAACTCCGCCCTTTCAGTGGCAAATCTGGAGTTGGTTAGACGTGACGCAGCCCTAGCTACATCCACACTAGTGGATTCTAAGGTGAAGAACTCTCTTAGAGTCGCTTCGGTCTCAGGAGAACTTCTCTTTGACGGCAAGCTTTCCGCTATTTATGATAAAATTAAAAAGAAAGCTAATGATTCTCTGTTGTTCAGATCTGCTCCTAAGAAGTCAGATACAGCAGATACGAATAAGACAGGCACTTCTGGGTCTAATGCGCCCAAGAGAGGTTCCTATAGAGGTTCCGGTGCGTCCTCTTGGTCTTATTCGAGAGACCGTCAGGATAGCGACTCTCGTTCGGGACGTCCTTCAGGCCGGGACAATCGGTCGGATGCCCCGAGGTCGACGAGGCGAGGTGCGGGTCGTGGAAGACGTGGTTTCTCCTACCGCAGGCGTTGCAGGTCCAGGAGGTGATGGCTTAAACCTCTATCGCGTTCCGGTTGGCGGAAGGTTGTCGAGCTTTTCACAAGAATGGGCGTCGATTACGGACGACCCTTGGGTGAGAGGAGTGACTTCGGAAGGTCTAAAGATATCCTTCAAACGAAAGCCTCCATTAACTCGAAGACCAAAGTGGACTCATCTTCCGTCAAATCCACAGAAAAGAGACGCTCTGTTATCAGAGGTGCAGTCTCTTTTAATGAAGAACGCGGTAGAGGTCGTAGAAAACCAGGAATCTCCGGGATTCTACAGCCATCTGTTTCTGGTTCCGAAACCAGACAGCTCGTTCCGTCCAGTCATAGATTTGAGCTGGATAAACAAGCTGATCGTCGCTCCGAAGTTTTATATGGAGATGATTCGATCGGTCAGAGCGAGTATTCGGGTGAACGATTATGCAACGAGCATAGATCTCAAAGATGCGTACTTTCACGTCATGGTACATCTGACATTCCGAAAGTATCTACGCTTCGCAGTCCTAGGAGTGGTGTATCAATTCCGGGAGATGTGCTTCGGATTGAATCTAGCACCCTGGGCTTTCACTCGGGTAATGAACTCGGTAATGATCTACTTCCGAGCTCATTCGTCTGCGGTAACGTCGGCCTACCTGGACGACATTCTTCAGAGGTACGGCAACGAGTTAACGCTTCAGAACGATGTTCAGAATCTTCTTCTATTGCTCTGACGTCTCGGTTTTATAGTAAACGAGGAGAAGTCGGATCTGGTGCCGTCCAAGTCATTCACTCATCTGGGAATGAGCTTCGAGACGCACAACAATCTCGTTCGTCTGCCATTAACCAGAGCGAAATTAGTCAGTTGTTACGCTCGCTATTGTCTGCACGCAGACAAAGTCACGGCGAGAGAATTTATGAGACTGATAGGTCTGTGCGGAGCCGCCGCGGATCTCATTCCGATGGGGCGGTTACGCACACGTCCTCTTCAAATTTTCCTGACTCAGAATTGGAGTGTGAAAATTCATTCGCTCGATGTAGACGTTCTCTTGTCAGATCAAGTGAAACAAGAGATACAGACTTGGGCAAACATTCAGTGGTTAACTCAAGGAGTTCCGCTGCAGTTGCCGGATCCGAGTTTTACCGTTATGACGGATGCCAGTCAAACAGGTTGGGGTGCATCATCAATCCCAACGGATTCGAGATGCCAGGGTCTTTGGGATCCGCAATTCCTGTGCAAGCACATAAACATCAAGGAAATGATGTCAATTTGGCTTGCGTTACGTCACTGGATGGACATTATTCACGATGCTCATGTCCAAATCCTATCCGACAATACGACAGTAGTGGCGTATATACGGAATCAGGGAGGCACTCATTCAGTTCCGTTGTTCAATCTAACGGAAAGAATCCTTCTGTTTGCGTTAGAACATCACGTTCTTCTTTCGGTCCGTCACATACCGGGTCGTCTGAATGTGCTAGCAGACTCCCTTTCACGAAAGGGTCGCTTGTTGCCGTCGGAGTGGACTCTCAACAAACAAGTATTCAATCAGATTTGCTACCAATGGGAACGGCCAATGATAGACTTATTTGCGACACATCTCAACAATCAGTTGCAGACGTATGTGTCTCCGTGTCCGGATCCAAGAGCTTTTGCAGTAGACGCTCTGTCGATCCCTTGGGACGGAATGATAGGATATGCGTATCCTCCAGCGCCGTTAATTCAACAAGTATTGCTAAAGATAAAACAATCTCAATGCAAGATTCTGTTGGTAGCATCTCTGTCGCCACAGAGACCGTGGATAAATCTACTCAGGTGTCTGTTGTGGGACCTACCGCGGAAGCTTCCTCCACGGGAGGATCTTCTTTCTTAGGGGAAATCGCGCCAACTCCATCACAACCCGCAAGGTCTCAACCTTCACGTTTTTCCGTTGTGCGGTCCTTCTTGCATGGCAAGCACTTTACAGGACGAGCAGTGGACGCGATTTCTAACTGTAGGAGGACCTCCTCTTCGCTAAACTATGCGGCTAAGTGGAAGGTTTTTCGTCGTTGGTGTAGGGATCATTCTGTAGATATATTCGATCCCTCTATACCAGACATTGCAAACTTTCTAGTAGACTTGTTTGACGAAATCAAACTGCAGCCTGTTACTATAAAGGGTTATAGATCTATGTTATCTGATACCTATGCACATCATGATAGTTTACAAATTGGATCTAATGTCTCTTTATCGAAGTTGGTTAGAAACTTTTCGATAAATAGACCCAGAACTCTTAGATTAATTCCTAAGTGGAATTTAGCTTGGGTTCTCCTTAAATTGAAGGAAAAGCCATTTGAACCTCTTGGGACAGTAGATTTCAAATTCTTATCTTATAAGACAGCTTTTCTCTTAGCTTTCTCTTCTGCCAGAAGAGTCAGTGAGCTTCATGCACTATCGGTGGATGATTCTCATTATCGTAGTGTTGGGAACACTATCACCTTCACTACTAATGTGGGTTTTTTAGCTAAGAATCAGGCTCCTAATAAATATCCGGAACCTATTGTTATTAAGGCTCTTCCGTCTTCAGGTGGGCGTAGGCCTTTACTCTGTCCTGTTAGAGCACTACGTATCTATAAACAGAGATCTCAGTTTATCAGAAAGGGACGGAAACGTTTCTTTCTGTCTTTGATGCCTAATAGAAAGGACATTTCAGTCCATTCTATTGCTAGATGGATTCAGTTAACTATCCGTATTGCTTATGAAGATTTATCTTCTTCTCAGCAGTCTGTGCTTAAGATTTCTGCTCATGAAGTAAGAGCTCTTTCTACTTCCTGGGCTTATGCTAATAGTGTTGCTATTACAGATTTAATGAAGGCTGCTTATTGGTCTCAGCCATCCACATTTACGAATTTTTATCTCAGAAATATTGAGTCCATTTCTGGAGACCTGCATTGTTTAGGTCCGTTATCTGTTGCTCAGAATGTCATCCACTAAACAGTTGCAACTATAGTTATGCAGGCTTTCTGTTCCGGCAGTGACTCCGTCCGGCTGCCCTCTTCGCTCTGGGCTATTTGACCCAGGGCAAGGGGAAGGGGGGGGGGGGCGGGTGTTCCCTTAGGTCACCTGCTTTATAGTGAAAAGCAAGGGAATGCCTCCTCCAAGTCAGTATTTCTGAGTCGCTTCCGGGATGGTTTTAAAGTGTAATATTAATGTTTAAATTCATTCATGTCTTATTTTTAAAGTGTAGCTCGGTGTGAAGCATTTGTATATGTCAAGTGTCAAACGGGCTTTAATATACAATACTCGGACACTTTTAAATGACTATAAAGAGTCTCAATTCTCTGGACTACTTTATTTATTGGCTTGCTTTAAAAATAATTAGTATAAGGGTTATACTGGATGTTAATAGAGAACATGAATGTTATTGTGCTCAATTATTAAGGGTAGTGTATCTTTCTAATTTAATATTAAATAAGAAAGATACATGTAAAGCCTAATACTCCTTTTCTCCTTAAGGGGTTACCTCTTTACTATATAGTTGAGCTTATTGGATTTTCCTCTATGTCCTAGGCCCTCCAGCCTGTTTACTATTCAGCTAAGTCTGGGTCATTGGTACAGTATAAAAATGTTAAAAAATTTATAGTAATTTATATATTTTTTATACTTACCAATGACCCAGACGGGGATGGCCCTCCCTGGAGTTGGGAACTCTTGCCTCCCCGCTGAGTACATAGCGCTGACCAGGCACTGCCAGTAAGAATGATAATTGGCGCCAATTTCGGGACGTCTGCGTCACTGCGCATGCGCAGTAGAGGCGTAGTATGGAGGTCCTTTAGGACATGATTTCTTTTTGTTTTGGATGCAAATTTTGGGGATTGGGGGGCAAAATTTGTGTTTGGCCCTGGTTTTGTTAGAGTTAGCACCAGCTAAGTCTGGGTCATTGGTAAGTATAAAAAATATATAAATTACTATAAATTTTTTAACTTTCATGATGCCAGACACATATTCATGAGAGAAATGGTGGAAATAAAGAGGATACATTAGGAGGAGAGGAAAAAATTTAGTGCAAGAAAATGTTCAGGGCTGTAACTTAAAATTATTTTATGAAATTATTTCTAGTTGCCTTTTTTCAAGGCATAGCCCTGATGTTGTCATTCTTGCTATGAACCATTGTTTGATCAGTGTTTCCTCTCTACCTTCCTTATTCCCCCCTAGCTATTCTCCCATGTTTTGGCTTATTTTTTTGTAATGTTTATTACTAAAATTTCTTGGGAGTTTTGGCTTGGTAACAGATTTATTTCTGTTTTTTCCCCATGTTTACGTCCTCACCCTAGGGGTGTTTAGGCGTTTTGGTCTGCATCTACCATCTGATGTTCTACAGTTTATTCTCTGGAAGCCTCTGTTTTGCATCAGATAGTGTTTTAATTGGTGACTGATTTCGGGCCATGTTTGTTTCAGTGCCTGGAGTCATGTTTCCGGTTTGTTGACACTTTTGCTTAGATTGACAATAGTTACTGCTGACAGTGATTTTTTGTCTTCTGCATCTCTTATTCATAGTAAGATACATTATTATTGTCCGTAAATGTCTCATCAATTTTTTCAAAATGAATTTAAATTTTTGTCCACACTTAGGCTTTTTTGGGATCCATTGGGCTCATGGTTCCCTTTGGGAACTTGGGCTCTTCTGAAAAAATTTTTTTTCTTAAAAAAAAAATGTTTTCTTTCAAATCATTATTTATTAATGAATATAATGGATTGTTGTATTATGTATCTTTATTTTCAAGGATTAGTGCAAGTACTTTGATTGTTTACATTTCACAATGAATGATTATTGTTCAAACTGTAATAGGAGGAAATCTTCCTATGTTTCTCATGATCTCTGTATTAATTGTTCTCTCTGTACTTGCACTGATCTTTGTTCTGTGTGTTTCAAATGGGATGAAAAACGTTGGAAACGTGTGTCACGGTATGTTGTTCCTGGAGAAAGGTCCATTCCGGTTCTTTCTCCTCAGAGTCACTCTAGTGTTTCACTCTCTTTTTCAGAGGAACAAGAACAGGGTGATGTTTCCGTGATGTCGTCCAGAAGTGTGCCTCCGTCGTCACATACAAGCGAAGAGCTAGCGGCAAAAGTGTTCATGGAGATTCGTCAATTCCCTGAAAGGAACCCGAAGGGGTTGACGTCCGCTAGCTCGACCGGGGTTGCGTCCATTCACCGAATGGGGCAGCACTCGGGTTCATCCGTTGCGGTCCAGCAGAGAGAGTCGGGTGTTGCGAGCACTATAAAACATCCACGTGCACACCCAGTGACGACGGAAAGGAGGATGGATCGGAGGAAGCCTGACAGTCCGGTGTTTAGCTTGTCCAGTTCGGCATGGGCTGCAAGCGAGAGAGGTCCCTCTCTCATACAGCAGCATCTGGGACCAGATGTTGTAGTCCGTAGTGTTACGCAGTCGGATCATACGTCCGCCGCTCGGGATGCTCTGGTATATAGGCAGTCCGCCGAGGCTACCTATAAGGCTTCCATATCCTCTCAGCAGCACACTCGACCGCACCTTGGCTATGTGACCAGTGAATTACAGTCAGCTTCGCCGACCAGGGATTCCACGGCGACCAGGTCACGCCATCCGGTAGCCAGGGATTCGAGGCCTTCTTCATCCAGACGTTCGCATAAAAGATGTATGCAGGATGCAACGTCCAGGGAGCTTCCGGCGGCTAAATCCAGTAAGACCGCCGCTCCCCAGGCCTCTGTAACGGATGTGCTATCACAGATAGCAAAGTTAATCGCAGCATCCCAGCAACCGGCAGAGCCTCTGTCGGAACATGAAATGTCAGAAGATGCTGGGTCGGTAGGTTCCGCCGCTGGATCCGGTGCGGACGACCGAGATTTACATGATTTACATGAGGTCCGGCAGGATGGCGAAAGGGATTCTAATGAATTAGATATTTCCCTTTCGGAACAACATAAAATAGCCGTAGAATTCATCCGGCATTACCTTCCAGAAGTTGTTCCGCCAGACCAAAATGCTGCGCAGCCGGATAGGAGGGTGATAGCGCCACTGGACACCAAGTTTTTTAATCGGTTTAGGGACATTGTCCCGGAGTTTCCGTCACAATCCAAGAATGTCTCTCGGATTTTTGAGTTATTGAATGACGCTATTGATAAACTTGCCAACAAGACGGGCAGGTTAGCCTTCCTATCGGCATCTGCTCTACAGCTGCCGTTTATTAATCAAAGGAACAAGTTTGATACGGCAGGTCAGGGCATCCAGAGAGTTCCTCTGCGTTTAGACGACCAGGCTGAAGACCTTGATATATCCATGCCGTCGTCTATGTCACTTCCGTCGTCTACGATGGAAACGACGATATCGTCTAACAGAGCTAGTTTAGACGCTCTTTCCTACGCAGATCACCTTACTAGAGCGTTGTCATTACGCTTTGAAGGACCAGAGTTTCAAGACGTACAAACGTCTTTAAGAGTTCTGTCCAGGGCCATAGCTTTTTCCACTTATAACTCCGCCCTTTCAGTGGCAAAACTGGAGTTAGCTCGACGTGACGCGGCCCTGGCTACTTCCACACGCGTGGACAGTAAGGTGAAAAACTCTCTTAGAGTCGCTCCGGTCTCTGGAGAGTTTCTCTTCAGTGGCAAGCTTTCTGATATATAGGATAAATTAACAAAGAAAGCTTCGGACTCTCTGCTGTTTAAGTCTGCTTCCAAGAAATCGGAACCAGCAGACAGGAGTAGGCCAGGCACTTACGGGACGAGTTCGTCCAGGGGAAGTTCCAATAGAGGTTCCTATGTGTCCTCTAGGTCTTACTCTAGAGACCGGCAGAGTAGCGACTCGACTAGGGGCCGTTATGCTGGCCGAAATAATCGGTCAGACGCCCTTAGGCCGACGGGGCGAGGTGCGGGTCGCGGAGGACGTGGTTTCTCCTACCGCAAGCCTCGCGGATCCAGGAAGTGATGGTCTAGACCTCTGTCGCGTTCCGGTGGGCGGAAGACTTTCGAGTTTCTCAAGCAATTGGGAATCAATTACGGAGGACCCTTGGGTTCGAGGGGTTATTTCGGAAGGACTAAAACTGTCCTTCAAAGGCAAACCTCCATTAACTCAAAGTCCAAGATGGACTCAGCTTCCGTCAAATTGTCAGAAAAGAACGGCACTTCTATCAGAAGTCCAGTCTCTTTTAACGAAGAACGCGATAGAGGTCGTAGAAAACCAGGAATCTCCAGGTTTCTACAGCCATCTTTTTCTGGTTCCGAAGCCAGACGGCTCGTTCCGTCCAGTGATCGACTTAAGCTGGATAAACAAGCTGATTGTGGCTCCAAAGTTTTATATGGAGACCATTCGATCGGTCAGAGCGAGCATTCGAGTGAACGACTATGCTGCGAGCATAGACCTCAAGGATGCGTACTTTCACGTCATGGTACATCCGGCGTTCAGAAAGTATCTTCGCTTCGCTGTCCTAGGTTTGTTTATCAGTTCCGAGCGATGTGCTTTGGTCTGAATCTGGGCATTCACTCGAGTAATGAACTCGGTAATGACTCATTTCCGAGCTCATTCGTCTGCGGTAACGTCGGCTTACCTGGACGATATTCTTCAGAGATACGGCAACGAGTTAACGCTTCAGAACAACATGCACAATCTGCTTCTATTGCTCCGACGTCTCGGTTTCATAGTAAACGAAGAGAAGTCGGATCTGGTACCGTCCAAGTCATTTACCCACCTGGGAATGACGCACAACAATCTCGTTTGTCAGCCGTTAACCAGAGCGAAATTAGTCAGTTGTTATGCTCGCTATTGTCTTCACTCAGACAAAGTGTCAGCGAGGGAATTCATGAGACTAATAGGTCTGTGCGGAGCTGCCTCGGATCTCATTCCGATGGGGCGGCTACGCACTCGTCCTCTCCAGGTCTATCTGACTCAGAATTGGAGAGTGAAGATTCATTCGCTCGAAACGGACATACTCTTGTCAAGCCAAGTGAAACAAGAGATTCAGACTTGGGCAGACATACAGTGGTTAACTCAGGGAGTTCCACTGCAGTTGCCAGATCCGAGTTTTACGATTATGACGGATGCCAGTCAAACAGGCTGGGGCGCGACACTGAGCCCATCGGATTTGAAGTGCCAGGGTCTTTGGGATCCGCAGTTTCTAAGCAAGCACATCAACATCAAAGAGATGATGTCGATTTGGCTTGCTCTACGTCATTGGATAGACGTTATTCAGAATGCACACGTGCAAATTATGTCCGACAGTACGACAGTAGTTGCGTATATTCGGAACCAAGGTGGCACTCATTCCATTCCATTGCTCAATCTAATGGAAAGAATTCTTCTGTTTGTACTAGAACATCAGATTCTTCTCTCCGTCCGTCATATTCCAGGTCGTCTGAACGTCTTAGCAGACTCCCTTTCACGGAGGGGTCGCCTGTTGCCGTCAGAATGGACTCTCAACAAGCAAGTATTCAATCAGATTTCCTACCAATGGGAACGGCCAATGATAGATTTATTTGCGACACATCTCAACAATCAGTTGCAGACGTATGTGTCTCCTTGTCCGGATCCTCGAGCGTTTGCAGTAGACGCTCTCTCGATCTCTTGGGACGGAATGATAGGATATGCGTATCCTCCAGTGCCGTTGATTCAGCAGATATTGCTCAAGATAAAACAATCGCAATGCAAGATTCTGTTGGTAGCATCTCTGTCTCCACAGAGACCGTGGATAAATCTACTCAGGTGTCTGTTGTGGGACATGCCGAGGAAGCTTCCTCAACGGGAAGATCTTCTTTCGCAAGGGAAATCGCGCATCCTCCATCACAATCCGCAAGGTCTAAACCTTCACGTATTTCCATTGTGCGGTCCTTCTTGCACGGAAAACATTTTACAGGACGAGCAGTGGACGCGATTTCTAACTGCAGGAGGACCTCCTCTTCGCTAAACTATGCTGCTAAGTGGAGAGTCTTTTGTCAGTGGTGTGAGGATCATTCAGTAGATATTTATGATCCCTCCATTCCAGACATAGCAAACTTTCTAGTATACTTGTTTGATGAGATTAATCTGCAGCCTATCACCATTAAGGGTTATAGGTCTATGCTATCCGATACCTATGCACATCATGATAGCTTGATGATTGGAACTAATGTCTCTTTATCTAAGTTAGTTAGAAATTTTTCGATAAATAGACCTAGAACCCTTAGATTAATTCCGAAGTGGAATTTGGCCAGGGTTCTTCTTAAGCTAAAAGAAGCGCCTTTTGAGCCTCTTGACACAGTTGACTTCAAATTCTTAACATATAAGACAGCTTTTCTCTTAGCTTTCTCTTCTGCTAGAAGAGTTAGTGAGCTTCATGCACTATCTGTGGAGGATTCTCACTACCGTAGTGTCGGTAATACTATTACCTTTACCACCAATGTTGGGTTTTTGGCTAAGAATCAGGCTCCTAATAAGTATCCTGAACCTATTATTATTAAGGCCCTTCCATCATCTGATGGGCGTAGGCCTCTACTGTGTCCTGTTAGAGCAATACGTATTTACAGACGTAGATCTGAGTTCATCAGAAAGGGACGTAAGCGTTTCTTTCTGTCTTTGATACCTAATAGAAAGGATATTATGGTTCATTCTATTGCTAGATGGATTCAATTAACTATTCGTACTGCTTATGAAAAATTATCTTCTTCTCAGCAGTCGGCACTCAAGATCTCAGCTCATGAAGTAAGAGCTCTTTCGACTTCTTGGGCCTATGCTAATTGTATTGCTATTACTGATCTAATGAAGGCTGCATATTGGTCTCAGCCTTCCACATTCACTAATTTTTATCTCAGAAATATTGAGTCCATTTCTGGAGACCTCCATTGTTTAGGTCCATTATCAGTTGCTCAGAATATCGTCCACTAAACAGTTGCAACTATAGTGATGTAGGCTTTCTGTTCCGGCAGTGACTCTGTCCTGCTGCCCTCTTCGCTCTGGGGTATTTGACCCAGGGCAAGGGGAAGGGAGGGGGGCGGGTGTTCCCTTAGGTCACCTGCTTTATAGTGAAAAGCAAGGGAATACCTCCCCCAGAGTCAGTAATTCCGAGTCGGTACCGGGATGGTTTTAAAGTGTAATGTTTAATCATCCATGTAATATTTTTAAAGTGTAGCTCGGGGTGAAGCATTTGTATATGTCATGTGTCAAACGAGCGTTAATATACAATCCTCGGACACTTTTAATGAATATAAAGAGTCTCATTTCTCTGGATTCCTTTATTTATTGGCTTACCTTTAAAAATATTAGTATAAAGGGTTATACTGGATGTTAATAGAGATCATTGTTTATTATGCTCAATTACTGATCGGTATTGTGTCTTTCTTCTTTATTATAAATAGGAAAGATACATGTAAAGCCTATCTCTTCTTTTCTCCTGGAGAGGATATTCTATTATACATAATTGAGCTTATTGGATTTTCCTTTATGTCCTAGGCCCTCCAGCCTATTTACTATTCAGCTAAGTCTGGGTCATTGGTATAGTATAAAAATGTTAAAAAATTTATAGTAATTTATATATTTTTTATACTTACCAATGACCCAGACGGGGATGGCCCTCCCGGGAGTTGGGAACTCATACCTCCCCGCTGAGTACATAACGCTTACCAGGCACTGGTTGTAAGAATGATAATTGGCGCCAATTTCGGGACCTCCTTGACACTGCGGATGTGCAGAGGAGTGGATGTATGGAGGGCCATATAGGACATGTATTTTTCGGTTTTTGATGCAAATTTTGGGGATTGGGGGGGCAAAATTTGTGTTTGGCCCTGAATTAAGGAGATTAGCACCAGCTAAGTCTGGGTCATTGGTAAGTATAAAAAATATATAAATTACTATAAATTTATTAACATTCGGATAACTGTCGACCTTAAGGTGCTACATAAGTAATACTAAGTACAATTTTGGTTTTTTTTGAAGTTCCCACCTCACATATTCCTTAAATTCAAATTACATAACGCAAATTATATATCAAAATGAAGATTGAGATGTATAGAACACGAAACACATATGTAATCAACTCAGAGTTGAAAACAAGCACCACTGGTTCCTGAAAGTCTGTAGCCATATTCGTACCAGAACTGATAAAACAATATTTCACGTGAACAATTTGTGGCCAAGTGTGCTTCAGATATTCAATTAACAGTCCTGGAAATGAGATGGGTGCAATTGCTCGAATTTGCTCCCGTCAGCACCCATGTTTTCTCTTTTACGGGGGCTAAAATAGCACACATTGAAAAATATTGAGCGCTAATATACTGTGAGGGCATATAAATGTGTGTTGTTTTGAGAAAGCAGCACTCTGCAGCCAGTGGCAAGTTACTGTTATAATTCAGCAGTTCCTTATACATTTAGCCCCTTGAACCTGATCGGCCGCTTTTCTTTTACATGTGCGTCATACCGTCATTAAATAGTATGGCTGTCAAGTAAATGTGTGGGATAGAGCAATCAATGTTTTCAACGTGTAGCCCGAGGCTGCACGTTGAAAATATTGATTGGTCTACCCCAAATAATGAATATGGACTCTTCTAATTGCTGTCATTGAACTGGCATTAATTGTGGTCATTGAACTGGCATGGAAGATGCCACTAGATTTCAAAGGGTTATGGTTTCGGGTGTTTGGTGATGGTATTCCCTCGAAAATTCAAATACTAACATTTTACAGGTGCAGTAGTTTAAAATTGTTTCTGAATTCACAGGAGCTTAAAACTGCACCTGTCAATATTGTTCATTTCCACTATTTTCCAGCTCTGCAATAACAAAGCTAGGCATTCAAAACACTTTCGAATGCAGCGATAAGACTGCATTTTGGAAAAGGACAACACTGTCTGCATTTTCATTTTTAGCTCAACTTTGACAAAGTCAAATTTGAGCTATTGTCATGGCCCGTCGTCCGTCTGTCCGTCCGTCCGTCTGGCCGTCTGTCCGTCTGTCCGTACGTCAACAATTGGCTATGGCTCGGGCTAGAGGTCGTATTTATGAACCGATCTTTACGAAACTTCTTATGTACCTTTGTTATGACCCTGGGACGGGAACGAGTGTTTTTAGGTGTGGTCCGAAATTCAAGATGGCTGCCAGTGGCCATTTTGTACCGATGATGCAAAAATCAGTTTTTTGTACAGAACTTCTGTATGAAAGTTCTGATTTGAATAAAGTTTTGTATAAATGTTTAGTACCATGGGATACATCACATATAATACGGGTTTTTTTCTCGTGCGTAAATTATGCAAATTAGACTGACTTTGATTTATTTAGTGTTACTTTCAGAGCTGTAAGTGCCAAGCTGCTATGGCTCGGGCTAGAGGCCGTATTTATGAACCGATCTTTACGAAACTTCTTGGGTACCTTTGTTATGACCGTGGGACGAGAACAAGTGTTTTTGGGTGCGGTCCGAAATTCAAGATGGCTGCCAGCTGCCATTTTGTACCGACGATGCAGAAATCTGTTTTTTGTACAGAACTCCCATATGAAAGCTCTGATTTGAATAATTTTTTGTATGAATGTTTAGTACCATGGGATACATCACATATAATACGGGTTTTTTTCTCGTACGTAAATTGTGCAAATTAGACTAATTTTGATGTTTTTTGGGGTTACCTTCAGCACTGTAAGTGCAAATGCCAATACGGCTCGGGCTAGAGGCCGTATTTATGAACCGATCTTTACGAAACTTCTTGGGTACCTTTGGTATCACCGTGGGACGAGAACGAGTGTTTTGGGGTCCGGTCCGAAATTCAAGATGGCCGATGGCAGCCATTTTGTACAAAATTAGGTGCAATCAGATTTTTGCACAGAACTTCCATATGAAAGCCCTGATTTGAATAATTTTTTTGTGTGAATGTTTAGTACCATGGGATGCATCACATATAATACAGGTTTTTTTCTCGTGCAAAAATTATGCAAATTAGATGAACTTTGATTTTTTCAGTGCGACTTACACACAGTAAGTACACATGTCAATACGGCTCAGACTAGAGTCTGTATTTATGAACTGATCTTCACGAAATGTCTTGGGTACCTTTGTTATCACCTTGGGACGAGAACGAGTGTTTCTGGGTGCGGTCTAAAATTCAAGATGGCTGCTAGTGGCCATTTTGTACCGAAATTAGGTCTAATCAGTTTTTTGTACACAACTTCTATACAGCTCAGACTAGAGGCCATATTTATGAACCAATCTTTACGAAACTTCTTGGGTACCTTTGTTATCACCGTGGGATGAGAGCAAGTGTTTTTGGGTGTGGTCCGAAATTCAAGATGGCCACCAGCAGCCATTTTGTACCAAAATTAGTGCAATCAGTCTTTTGTATAGAACTTCTGTATGAAAGTTCTGATTTTAATAAATTTTTGTATGAATGTTTAGTAACATGGAATACATCACATATTGTAAGGGGTTTTTTTTCGTGCAGAAATTATGCAGATTAGATGAACTTTGATTTATTCAGTGCTACTTACACAATGTAAGCACACATGTCAATACGGCTCAGGGTAGAGGCTGTATTTATGAACCGATCTTCACAAAACTTCTTGGGTACCTTTGTTATCTCCTTGGGATGAGAATGAGTGTTTCTGGGTACGGTCCAAAATTCAAGATGGCTGCCAGTGGCCATTTTGTACCGAAATTAGGTCCAATCAGTTTTTTGTCACAAGTTCTATACAGCTCGTATTTATGAACTGATCTTCACAAAACTTCTTGAGTACTTTTGTTTTCACCTTGGGACAGGAACGAGTGTGTTTTGGGGTGCCTTTGTTATCATTGTGCTATGAGAACAAATATTTTGGGGTTCAGTCAGACCCACTCTGGGACTCAAAGATTTTTTCTAGTTCAGCATCTGACTGTCACCCACCTTTACAATACTTTACCTATACATTTGTTACAGGCAACGGTCAGTATTTATGTACAGACCGTTACAATACTTTATATGTACCTTTGTTATCAGGTCATTACCTAGATGTTTGTCATTGCTGTGTCACATACTATACATGTACATGTCTTTGTCTTGACAAGTTGAGCTACAGTGTCATTGACACTTTCATTGTATTTAAGATGGATTCCATGTTCGACAGACGTGCGCAAATCACTTGATACCACAAATTTCCATCGAATACAAAATCGTAATTCTAAGAAATTTCAACAGCGTTCAAGATTCCTTGCATGGAATATGGCAACTTTGCAGTCTCTATATAATAATAGTATGCTGTATTAACAGGCCTTGAAATGTTCCAAAATTTCTACCTGTCACACATGACAGGTGGATTTTTTTCTCACCTGTCACTTCAAATTTTCACCTGAACACTGGAAGCTTGTGTGAATTTATGAATACGTGTATACAGACACAGTACTGTGAAAAGTTGTGTTTAAAATGTATACTACATGTATGTTGTGCTATACCATTCATCAGTGAACAAATACTGTTGGCTTATCCCTGATCTTGATGCTTTGATTTCAGAATCAAATCATTCACTGGTTATTAACCCATTATCTTACACTAGTTGCAGATGACAGCTCTAGGGCCGGGGAGAAATAATTAATTTGTTCAGGGAATTCGACCGACCATATTTTTTACCGCCGACTCGAATTGTTTTCCCCAAATCGGTAAAAAATCCCAACAAATTCTGATGCAAAACACACAAAAATTGAGGGAAAAAAATTGTTGACCGACCAACCCTATTTTTTTCCCGCATGTTCCCTGACAATATAAATTATTTTTCCTTGGCCTAATAGTTTTTTCGAAAAAAAAAAAATTCTTTTTTTTCTCTCAAACCATAGCTTATGACCCCTCATTTGAATGAGCTCATTCCAATGAGGGATCATTGATCATAGGCTATGGTTTGGGAGAGAAAAATTAATAAATAGAATGACGATTTTTGTATATTAATATGGAGTCGGTTTTGGCTGATTTGTTAGGTGAAAGGTAACTGGCCTGTCATGTGACAGGTATGATTTATTTTTACTTGTCTCCACCCAGTGTCTGGCTGTCAGTGACAGGTGGACAGGTGTACATTTCGAGCCCTGTGTATTAACTTAAAGGCAGTCTTTCTCATTCTATGATTTTGCACGGCGTTGTATTTCAGTGCTTTTTCCGTTCGGTGACGTTGACCGGAAATCGAAAGTACATTTGAATGTAAACAAAAGCGAAGGTTTTGTAATTTACCTCCATGCAGCTCTGCCACTGTGTTATGAAGAATTCTGATTCCCTAGCCTTGTTTTTGGATATGTGAAGCACATTTGGCCACAAGTTGTTCTCGTGAAATATTATTTACTTATCAGTTCTGGTACGAATACGGTAGCAGACTTTCAGAAACCAGTGGTGCCTGCTGTCAACTCTTTGAGTTGATTTCATATATTTTTCATGTTCTATACCTCCCAACCTTCATTTTGATGTATAATTTGTGTATATTTAATATGAATTTAAGGAATATTTCCATTGACAAGCGTCCCGTCGAACGAATGTATGAATACAACTGAACACGGATGGAATTTTGACGATGAAAATATATATAACCCATTAAAATTAGTTCTGGATTTTAAATGGCAGAATATTAAAAGTGTGGAAAATGGATGCGTAAATTCCAAATCGGGCACATTAATTTGTGTCACTGGCGAATTGGAGCGACAGAGAAGTATAAATGAAAATAATGAATGGGGCAACATTCTGCATGTCTTTGATAAAAAAAAATACGGAAGTATTAAAACGTTGCTCAGAATTACCACCGTTTTTTTTAGGGCTGTCGCGACTATCATTTTTTTTAATCGACTAATCGTGACCAGTAATCGACGATTAGTCGATTAATAGTTGGTTCCCATGATTTTTTAGCAAATCGTTCTTCTGTACGTAAAACTCTGAAAATAACAACGGCACCAGAGTGTTCAGACGAAGTGGGGTTGTGGGAACAACAAATCGGTCCAGATTGAAGCTAGTCCAAACTAGTCCGTAATATAATTTTGGGGTTTGGTACGTCCTGTACGACGTACCAACCCCAAAAATTATATTACTGAAATGAATTTACCAAAGAACGTTCCTGCATATGTTTCCTTTCTGTAATAAGTTTCTCGAAATTTCGAACATTGAGATCTATGCATTCCCTCGTCAGTTGTTAAAATTGGATCTTAGTCCGAAGTTCCGAACTTTGAGAAGTGATCTGACATTCTGACTGTTGTCATAATTTTCTCACTTTCGCGCTTTGGGTGCGTTCGAGTGTCCAAGACTGGAAAAATTCAAAGGAATCTTTTCTTCTCGAGTGACTGTGAGTGTTCTTTGTTGCACAGTGAGTCAGTGACAGTCGCACGCAGTCTTCCGGATGTGAATGTTAACTATGGTTAGATATTTCAAAGTTATTCACCTCCATTGATCATTCACCTCACAAAGCAATGTAATTTAGCCCCGACGTGTAGTAGACGTGTACCACTTTCAAAATGAACGACGATCGACTAAAAATAAAAACGTTGACTACTTCAATAGTCGACGGTTAGTCGACTAGTCGAATAATCGCGACAGCCCTAGTTTTTTTTATCTGAACATGAGTGTTTGTTTTGTGACGGGAGTAAGCTCTGGGCGAGTTGTCAATGTACAACCCTCTTACTGTTTGCGTGGCGTGCGTGTGTCATGTTCATAACGACGGAAAGGAAATTATTTGGAATTGTACTTTAAACGCTTCAAATTGTGAGTGATTCTTTAAAATTTCCCAACATCAAAACTTAATTGAATGTTTCTGTTGACGCAAAACTCAAAAGGATGAAAACACACCCAGTCTAGAGGTGAACGATTATTCGCGCACTTTGGAACTTTCAGTTTCAACAGATTTCCCAGAATTGGTATGCTTATGACCTCTCAATCACATGCATTCCGCACGCCAAAGGCTAAAATGTCGTGCAAAGGTAAACGCTGTGCCGTTCATGCTTACTTCAGGATGATTGACAACAAATCCCCCCCCCCCCCCCCCCCCCCCAAAAAAAAAAACAGTCGTAGCACATTTCTTTTTTCTTAAACGATATCTACAGAACCACCACCAGAGGGAATATGAAAAATTAAAAAGTCTTGCGTAAGAATTTGCACATGCGATTCGAGAATCGTTAAGTAAATTTAATGAACCTAGCACAGTCTCAGACACATTCACTTTCGATCAAAATAGGTATTGAAAGTTATGGCGTAAAAGTAATATAAATTATCTTTGACCCAAAATCATCTGCGTTCAGCATATAGTAAATTAGATTGGATGTAAACATAAAATTTATTATTGAGTTTTAAAACCTCAAAGTCACATGGGAAAAATGACGGGTAAATTATATTAATTAACCAACTTCTGGCACGTTCTCTGAAGTCACATACTCAGAGATAACGCTGCGCATTGGCAGTTCTGTTTTTGTCAACAATAAAATGGTTAAATTAAAATAGAACTTATCCTGTCAAATGGATGGCAGGTAACTATTGAAAGTTTTAAAAAAAAATTTTGTGAATTGTTTGTATACTACATTGTATTTGAACTTACTTTAAGGAATCGCGCAGTACTCAAGGTCTGTCATGTATAAACTGTCAAGTGTCAAGTTAACGCTGCATTCCCAATATGCAGTTGTTATACTAAACACGTGTGTTCCCATGTGTATTTTGTGTACACAACAAATCCCAATATGCAATGTTGCAGACTTTCAAATTCCATTATGCAGTCTCCCTTCAAGACATCAATTGCCTGTCTTGACCGAGATGAAATCAACACAGGGATCAGCCAAGAGGGCGAAGTGAAGTTGGCATGAATATTTTCGTCTTGGCACCGCTCACTTCGCCCAATTTCTATGTTTGGGCAAAATCAAAGCCAAAAATGAACCTATACAGTCGAAATTAGGAGAGTTATTGTGAAAACATTGGACTGAGTGAGTTACCAATAAAAGTGATTCGTATATCATGACTGACTTCAATAATAGTGAACAAAATCATAAGAAATATGATTTGTATGATTTGTGTTCCTTTTATTCCACTGTCATTTGAAGCAGGAGCCATTAAGAAACAAGGGACCGTCTATTTTGAAGCGATGTAATAATTACCGGATTTAAGCACAACAATTGCATATTATCCACCAAAACCAGGGTGAGACCTTAGCGACTCCTTAAAAAATAAAGAAATGTTGATTTTTGCTAAAATGTAGCTTTTCTTGTAAATGTGGAGGGGGGTGGGGGATCTCAGGACTGAGGGTACTGTACTTGTACTGAGGTCAAGAAATCAAAAAGAAACTTTTCAAATTTGGGGATGGGAGGAGCAAGTGGCATTTAGGGGGGGGGGGGGGTGACTGGTCTCCCTAGATACCCCATGGCTCCACCGCTGTAACCCTCTACTGTAGCCCACCACAATATATCCATTAGGCTATTTAGCTGAGAAGAGTAGTGAACACTGAGTTACCCTGGTGACTCAACACGCTGTATGAGCCTGATGACTTGGATGACAAATACAGTCACATTTTATGTATACATTACCCTCTAAAATGTGGATTTCTACAATACATTTTGAAAAACTGAAAACCGAACCGAAATGCAAATTTCAAAACTGCCCAGCTCTAGCGTGAGAGCGATCGCGTGCCTTTCCCATTCGTCACTGTGCACTAATTGGTATTGCATTCGAGCATGGCATTTATGTTGAAAAATAGATGACAAAATTACTTCTTGCGCATCGTGTTTTAAACGTTCATCTGTTTATCAAATGTGATTTCCTTTGCAGAACTGGAACTTGTCACTTGTTGCACATTTATAATGATAAATATATTTATTTCTACACGTAATTTTGAAAGCTTGAACTCCCCAGCCAACGTCAAAATCACAGTTGGACTTGGAAATTTAGGGTTACAATGACCTATATGAGCGACTTTTACTCGATAAAATATTTATGGTTGGCATAATTTTTTAGGGTTTTTAGGGTTGGGGCAGGGGGACTAATTTTGCAACAAACTTTAAACTCTTGAGATAATTTATGCAAATACATTGTGCTCAGAATATCAGAGTACCGATATATTACACAGGTGCATTGTCATGGAAAGGGGGTCACTGTGACACTGACTACACTGATTGGCGCCAAATACATCTTATAAGCAAATGTAATGTATTGTTATGTACGTACAATGGAAACCGAAATTGAAAACCTGCCTCTTTGACTGAAATTAGAACAGACATGAAATTTGAAAATCGCCCATCTCTACTAGGTGGCGGTGTTATAAGAAACATACTGCAATTTCCATTACCAAAATTACAAGAGCATAATCGTTGACACTATTATCACATGTGGTGCCATTTTTATGATGGTATCCTGCTTGTCATTCCTGATAAATTCTTTACCAGAAATGACAAACAGGATACCATCATAAAAATAACATGCATACAGGGTTTCCGCTAGACCGGCTGCGGGTCCGTTGACCGGACCCATTCCCTCCCCCCCCGCCGATCATACTATGATCAGTCAGAAAAGCTGGCAATTAAAATGTCGAGTACAATGCTGTATCTTAACAACACATGGGATTCTTTGTTTCCATGTAATATAGGCATAATTATGTTGTATACTATGCCTACTATTACTGGCGACAACCTGATACTTTATAACCCCAAGACGAGAGGGGGAAACAAAGTTCAAATCCTAAACATCGCCTATAAAATTTCGAACTCAAATTGTCGTGTTTGGTCCGAAATCACTGGCTTTTATTTCAAGCGATAAATGATGTAATTGCACGTGCATGACGTCACACGTCCGCATCATGGTTCTTTTCGAATATTTCGTTCTCTCTGCATTTCCAATTATTTACGTTGGCACTTCTCGGGTTGTATACAAAAAATTGAGGTCAAGCGTCGCAGTCGCTGCCAGGATTCGTGGATTTTGTGTTGTTTTGGGTTTGTATTTTTATGAAACCTCCGACCACATGTAGTATTGTGTGTCCCTTGGGAATTTAGAGAATTGTAGGAGGAAAAAATACATATTTTCCACTTCAGTTATTCAGCATTTTAGCGACCAGATTGCCCCCAGAGAGCACCTAAAAATCAAAATCTTCCTGGGGGAGGACCCCCCAAGACCCTCCTCTATACGCACGTGCCTTTGGCACATGTGGCAGATCCCTTCGGCATCTGAGTTTCACTTTCTTTAAACTACCGGACCCACAAATTTTCCCCTAGCGGAAACCCTGGCTTATAACCATCAAATCATTCCATGGCTGCTATCAACTACACAAGTTGAACACATATATTTTTGGTGTTATATACACCGCACCCTTCATTTTGTTGTAATATGAAAATAGGTGCAACCTACAAACGAACGCAATTTTGAGATAAAAAAAAAAGAAAATAGACCTAGAAATTCAGTCCCCCCCCCCCCCCCTCCTTTTAAAAAAAAAATGTGTTTGGTAAAGTGTTAATCCAAACGGGTCGGAAAATAGATCATATATTGAAATAATTCTTACTTCTTCATTTTTGTGGAGGTGGGAAGTGGAAGGATGAATACGGAAATGAATTTGAACATAAATTAATGTCTGAATCATAATAAAAAATGAGGCAAAATGTGTGGCGTATGTGGTATTAGGTGGATTCGGACCCTGTCCCTGACTTGGGGAATTCTGTCCTTGGAGGATTCAGACCCTGACTTTGGAGGATTTGGACCCTGGATAATTTTATTCTAGGCTGTTGCAAAATGCTACTTAAGATGAGAAGCTAAAAAAAAAACCCTCTCCATTTGATATCTAGGTATTTCTTTTATACAAATCATATTCTATTTGTTAAAATATAATGTCGGCCGTTTATGTTTATATTTAAATCATATTAGGCCAACTGTATATTTTGTGGATCTTGTCACGCCAAACAAATGTTGTGATATCAATTCCATTAATAATTCCCTACACCTCTTTATTATTTTGTTAGTGTTTGTCATTTTGAAAATTGCATCTGGGCAATTATGGTTCGCCTCAAATCACCCCAGGAGGTGACTGTACAAGCCAGTGCACTGTGCTCACCACCAGATGCTGATAATCAATCAGATTTGGGGGATGAATCGTCCCGGCTTTGAGTTTGGAATGAAACGTCCCAGGCGAATCGTCAGGGGTCAAACTGGCTTGGGGATGATACGTCCCATAACCACGCGTGACACGAGAGGTGTCAAAGTCTGATGTACAATGTAATAACTAATTGCAACTTTGGAATTGGCAGACCGCTCGTTTGTATTTGGAAAGTTACTTACTGTGTCTGGGTGACTTCTAGGGATGAGCCGATCTATCGGTAAGCAATCGGCTATCGGCCGATAAAAGCCTAGTATCGGCAATCGGTATGAATAGCACAAAAATATCGGCTCTTGCCGATTGTTGAAAAAAATTATTGGGTACCTATTCTAACTCTATCTCACAGCCATTTTAATGTTCTGCTAATAACTAACAAATGTGCCGTGCATTACACTGTGTAGCAGACCCCCGATGTAACATTTAGTTTCTACCAGCGACAACCAAAAAAAAGAATCGCTTGTCCCGGGCAACAAGTGCTATTTTTGGCTTGAGTTTCATATTAAACTTGAAAAGCTATGTGCTGTTAAAATAATTAAATAGTTGCCTTATGTATTGAAACATCTATTATATGGTCTATCAATAACGATACTATGACATTTTTTTACCACGAGGGCGAATCCAGGCATCGGCACACTTGGTGTGCTCCCCCTCCCCCACTAGTTTTTTCTGGAGATGTGTTGTGCATTGTGGATATCTGCATCGGGTGCGAGGTAATCGCATCTTTTCGGATTAAATTTCAAAATTTGGTTGACAGTACACGCCGGTAAACTTGAGCCTAGGTGTGCCTCCCCGGCCCCACAGTTTTTCGTAAAGTCCTTCATCCGTCACTCAACCAACTCTGAACTGGCATTGGGATGTAACGACTGTGTGAATGAACTCCCCAGAATCATAAAAAAGTCTAATGTAGAAAGGTAATTCTAGTCTAAGGGAGGTAATCAAATTAGCTTTCAAAGAACTCGGCTATTTTCGAAATTGCTGACAGGGCTTTCGGCTCGCCATATCATCACTCACCAAATTTAATTTGCTTCGTTCCATGACTGATTTTAAATAATATAAGTGATCTCAGACTTTGATATCACGAACCTTTTCAATTTTTATTGAGTTTTGGTCATTAAAGCTTTTATGGTCACGCTGGTCACCATTGCAGTGTCGTTAAGCTGACAAGTCCACAACAACAGAACAAACCTTTTCACCTCAAGCGAAGTTTAAGACGTCAGTATTGCAGTCTCTCTGGCGGATTGCTGATTTGGGGATCCAGCCTTAAAACGTCCCTCGCGCCAGTCACTTAACTGTGGCTAAATTCCGAAAGTATATTCAATATTATCACTGCACTTTTTTCGACCATTTTTACGGAAATAATATGGGTGGACAAAACTATTTGGTATCGGTATCGGCCGATAGTAAATCAAAACTATTTCGTTTCAGATGAATAGGCAAATCTCTGCATCGGCGACACACTAGTATCTGCATCGGCGACACACTACAAACTTCACAAATAGGGCTGCACGGTATTACGGTATACCGGTTGGTACCGGTATTGAAATTGTCACCGGTTAAAAACCGTCCATCAAAAATGAATACCGGTATACCGTGAGCAACGGTATACAATTTTTGGGCCCAGTATTATGATTTGAAATTCGCGTATTCTTGAAATAAAAATACATGTAATGCGCGAAAATTGGGAAAACACATATTAAATGCAAGGGATATCATCATAAAAAAGAAGATATTTTTTTGAGTTATAGATAGAAGTATTACTTACTGTCTTGGGGAAATGAGTGATTTGAAAGGATTCAATGGAAGACTAATCCATGTCTGCTAAGTTATTGAAACTATTGTTACGAAAATAAGCCATAATTGTTTTAGTCGGTTTACTCGCTTTCATCCGACAGAAATTCGGATACAAGTAAATTAGTCTTTGTCAGTTTAACTCCTATAAAAACATGGTCGACCTCTCTTGTCTCGATAAGCATTTAATTACTGAGCCAGGCTATTGTTACCAACACTCTGTCAATTGCGTGTGTGTGGCTTTATAAAAAACAGTGGCAAACAAAACAATAATATATTGACACTTACTTTTTTTATCAAAACAACATCTGTCCAATTGCGGAATTGTAAGGGCCTGGTTACACAAACAACCAAGCTCTTAAACAGTATATATCTACTCTAATTCATTTTGTAAATCACAAATAATCCCAAATCATGGAATTTGTAACCAAACCCAAAACAACTTCAGTTATTTGGTCATACTTTGGATTTGAACCAGGAAATGACGGAAAGCCGAAAGATGAAACCAAACCTATTTGTAGAACATGCGAGAAAGAATTTGTTTCTCATGGTGGAAACACGTCAAATTTATTTGCTCATTTGAAGACTGTCCATCCTATTTTATTCTCACAAGTGTCCTCTAAAAAACGAAAGAGGGAATCCAAAGTGCCAACACTGATCCAGGGTCCTGCCACTAAGCAGCCCACCATTTCTGCTTCAATTGCCAATATGACAAATTATGAGAAGAACTCAAATCGCTAGAACCAGTTGACTAAATCAGTCACAAGATATCTTGCTGGTAACATGGTATCAATGTACACTGTCGAACAACCACATTTCAGACAGATGCTGCAGGAATTTGACCATAAATATAAGCTTCCTGGACGTAATTATTTTAGTGATACAGCTATACCTGCCTTGTACAATGAGATTCGCGAACGTGTTCAGAAAGAGGTTAGTGAAGCCCAGTTCTTCTCACTAACAACTGATTTGTGGTCTTCTGTTGGAATGGTGCCATATCTTGGATTGACTATCCACTTTATTGAATAATAACTGGAATTTAAATTCACGTGTTCTGGAAACTTTATATTTTCCTGATAACCATACAGGTGAGAACATCTCAAATGTTCTTAACGAGACTTTACAGACATGGCATTTGGATTCAAGCAATTTGGTGTGCATAACAACTGACAATGGGTTGAATGTTTTGAGTGCTGTTAAAACTCTGGACTGGCCACACCTATCATGTTTTGGGCACAATCTGAACCTTGCTGTAAACAATGCCATTAAAAATGACAAAAGAGTTTCCAGAATGCTAGGTGTGTGTAGGTCGATTGTGTCCAAATTTTCAACTAGCTGGCTGCACAGACGAAATTTAGCTGCTTTGCAATTAGAACTAGGGTTACCGCAGCATTCATTAATAACTGACTGCCCAACAAGATGGGGAGCAAAATATGATATGGTGAAACGCGTTTTAGAACAAGAGCCAGCTATCAGAAAGGAACTAAGTGCAGAAAGGCACACATCACACCTTGTTCCCACATGGCAGGATAGTCAGGTGATGGAAGCACTGAGCAGTTACTGCTGCTTTGGAGCCTGTGGGCGATTTTACAGACATATTATCAGCAAAAAAGTATGTGAGCATTTCTGCTGTAAAACCGTTGCTGTCACTGCTTGACACTGATATGCTCTGCACAGAAGACGATATGCACACCCTCACCAGTGACATTAAAACACGTATTAAAAATTATATGAGTGAAAAGTATTGTGGGGACAGGACTCAAAAAATTATTTCTGTTTCTTCATTTCTCGATCCCAGATTCAAACATTAATATTTGTCAAGTGAGCACTTGGAGTCTGTCAAAAATGAAATCATGACTGACAAAAGTTTACACATTGATTCAAATGTGATTGAAAAGACAATGTCTGATAATATATCGGAGAGTGTTAATCAGCCCACACAAAAGAAAAAAAAAACAATAGGCAGTTTATTCAAAAACAAGTCTGCTCATCAAGGTGAGAAAGCAAATGGTCTTGAGAGGCAAATTTTGTCATATATCGGTGAAGATACACCCGACAGTGAAACAAATCCTTTGGAATGGTGGAAGTTAAATGCATATAAATATCCAACCCTGTCCAAATTTGCTAAAAAATATCTGTGTGTGTGTGTGCAACCAGTGTTCCATCGGAGAGGCTTTTTAGCAAGTCTGGTCAGATTGTTGGACCAAAAAGATCTTGTCTTTAACCACACAAAGTGAATATGTTATCATTCTTGGCAGCAAATTTATGAATGCGAGATGTGCCAATATTTTATTTTCTGTAAAATACTTCGTATATAGAGTGGATTTCCAGTAAAAATTTTTAGCAACGTTTTAATCCTATTGCAAGTACCATTAGATATTCGTATCAAATGATACTAACAATAGGAACAAAACGTTGTGGAAAATATATTAGTGCATTTTTGTGTTTTAAGTGCTTCAAGTAAAATGTTATTAGTGTTCAGTGCTTCCAGTAATAATTTTCACCAATGTTTTGTTCCTATTACAAGTACCATTAGATATTCGTATCTAATGATTCTTGCAATAGGAACAAAATGTTGCGGGAAATTTATTAGTGCAGTGCTCACAAATAATGAAAAAACGTTATTGCCCGTCGGGCAGGCTTCTTTTGAGATCTGGTTGCCCGCCCCAGAAAATGGTGGCCCGGCGTTAGGACTGATATTTGATTGCTCAATTTATACACATTTCAGTGTGAGTCGATCAGATATGACAAGAAACGATGTATAACAACAGGTGTTGAAAGACGGGGACAGATCAAGATTCAGTTGTGCAAAAGAAAGCCATGCGTCATGACAACTGACACGTTGGATACGCGCCGTAGTACCCATTTTGCTTCAAATGATTGCAACTGTGTTTGGGTATGGTTGCAACCATTACCTTTTACCACTAAACCACTTTCAAAAAATGAAATTACGTGATGTTATGTGACATCGAAGTTAAATTACACTTTTGCTTTACAACAAAAATTTAATGTGAGCATAATACATGTAATCTCAATCATCCCAGACCAAAATATTCAGGAGGGCAATTTTTCGCTCTCCTTAATCCTTTCAGGAGGGCAGTAAGGAGAGCTAAAAAATCGCTCTCCTGAAATTGCCAAGCCTGGTAATGGTTGTGTTTGAATCGTTGTTCAGGACATTATGAGTGCACAGTATTGTCTCTACAGGGATATGACGTCACGCCGTTCTCGGTTGCTTACCTTACCGGTGCACTCCGATATCTGGGAACATTAATTCAAATACAACCAGACTCCCCTCATGAGCATTACTGAACAATATAAAAATTTGCACTGAATGTCGCTGTGGGAGGTGTGTGTGGGGGGGGGGGGGGGGGGGGGGGGGGCTGTCAGCCAGTTGCTAACAGTATCAGTGGGACAGGGCTAAACACTGATAATAGATAGCGGTGCGTTATTGGCAACCAATCCCACCGCGTGCCATCGATAATATAGATCAGAAAAGGAATTATCATATGTGCCTGTTGACTGCTGAAGTTTATGAGCTGCCGCCACTGTAAAGTACTTCCCCTAACCAGCGGAACGCGTATTCAACCATTTTAACAGTTGTTTAATCATTAATTCCCACTCGTTTTTATATTTTAATTTTCTCAAAGAATTATCTTTTAAAATCGGACAGAAAAAATCTGGTTGCCCGTCGGGCAGAGGGAATAGCATTTTTGGTTGCCCGAGAAAATTTCTGGTTGTCCCGGGACGTCGAGCAACCCTATTTGCGAGCCCTGTAGTGCATTTTTGTGTTTTAAGTGCTTCAAGTAAAAGGTTATTAGTGTTCAGTGCTTCAAGTAATAATTTTCACCAACATTTTGTTCATATTACAAGTACCATTAGATATTCGTATCTAATGATTCTCGCAATAGGAACAAAACGTTGCGAAAAATTTATTAGTGCATTTTCGTGTTTTTAAGTGCTTCAAGTAAAAGGTTATTAGTGTTCAGTGCTTCCAGCAAAAATTTTTCAGCAATGTTTTGTTCCTATTACATGTACCATTAGATATTTTATCTAATGATATTCTCAATATGAACAAAACGTTGCGGAAAATTCAAGAGTGCATTTTGTTTGTACTTGCTGTTCCGTGCTTTTGACTGAAAAGACGATTCTCGTCTTAGATAACATTAACAAGTGTGCTCATTGTAGATATTTTTTATTCATTGTTATACATTTATCATTTATTCGCCTTGCTGTTCTCATTAAAAATAAATAAATATTGACTGAATTATACCCGTCTTCTGTGATTATTACTTGACCAGGTACTAAATTTACTAGGAACGAATTGTCCAATCTTCGATACGAATTGACCAATGTTGAGTCAACTTGAGTGCCAGTTCAACTTGTCCACAGTAGCGCCTCCCCTTCCCCTATCTTCCCGCAGTAAACTTCCAAACATGACAATGTCAAATGTCAGCTGCCACATGTCAGATCAGTCGGTCTGTTGATATTAAGCACGCCCCCAAGACGTGATCACCATTCAGTTCCATGACAGGCTGGTGTCAATCACTAGCTGACAATGTTTTCCCAATGAAACAGCAGTGATGGCTGTCAGCAATTTGACAAAAAATGGCGCAAATTTCGCAATCTGCGTAATTTAAAACAATTGTCAGATTGCTGATAAACAACGAATTAATGAACATCGAAATTCTTCTACGTCAAAAGTACCGAATTTCATGAGTTGTTTTTTCATCTGGGTCTGTGGGACTGTGTACATCGCATTTGTCAAGGGCTTACGGAAAAAAGTCCGGTATTTCAGTTTTATGTTGAGGGCTGTCAGTGTCAATCTGAACTGTTTCATGGTATACCGGTATACCGCGGTATTGTTTTCAATACCGTCACCGGTACTCAAATCCGAATACCGTGCAGCCCTATTCACAAATTGCACTTTGTTACCTCCGTCAATCTGTGAAAATTGCTGTTTGAAACAGCCGATTTTGAGGTGCCTTTGACTGAATTAATTGGCTGCAGAAATCGGTTAGACATACCATCCGCGGAATTTTGAACTTAGGCGGGCGCCTGGGGCGATCGCCTGCCTCAAAATGACAAGCCTGGTTTGTTCAGCACTTATCAGTTATCATTATAGGAATCGCTGTTGGTTAATTACAGTACAGTCGCCGTGGATTGTCACTTTTTCACACGCTTGTGTGATGAGTGAAGTTACATGTTTTTCTGAACAGAATAAGATCACGGAAAGTCTCTGAAAACCGAAGCATGTTCCATATTTAATTTACAATCATTGTGCTTCGAGGCTTTAATCCTTTCCATGTATACTTTGCATGATTCGTGTGAAAAGGATTAATGCTAATCCGTTGTGAGCACGCCGATATTGATGTGGAGTTCATGTTTATACTTGTTCCCCGTCGACTTTATTATTTTCCTGATATTAAAACCCAAACATACGCAGTGTTAAAAAATTTTAATGTCCACGTTTTTGGTATCTCTGCGATCCATACAAGTGAATGTTTCTGTGCAAAGAATTTCTGAAAGATATTTAACCCGATTAAAAACTTTGTCAAAACTTTAATTCTAATTTCTTAAACTTGAAAAAAGTGTAATGCAACTCGTGCCTGCGTACCTGTATGTAAATGTTGCCTATTTATGTATTATTAGCTCACCTGAGCACAGCTCAAGGAGAGCTTTACTAATCATTTTCCGTCCGGCGTTAACTTTACATTATCGACTTCTAACAAACTACTGGACCTAATTCAACAAAATTTGCTGTGTATGTACCCTATCATATGTCCATTCTAGAAAATGACAACGAACGTCAGCAGAATGGACAAATCCAAAAGCGATTATTTCTGTATAATTATGTCCGTGTTTTAGTCGCTCCCACGTATAAGTTGCACCCAATATTTTCAGCTAAAATACCTCCCCTGCGACTATTATCTTTGAAAAAGTCGCACTCTGACTGTGAAAGTAGGTGGTGAGGCCTACACAAGAACAAAAATGGGCAGTGAGTGTGGGCTTTTAGTGCACGAAATTTGGTGAGTGTCGGAACACGTGAACGTTTGGGGTTTTTTTGTATATTTTTTCATTTCAGTCATATTTATCTCACATTAAATGCATGAAATAAAATAATCAAAATTATATAGGGTTATTTGCTTTGACCATTTATTCCCCATGTGATACTCGTTGATGCCGTAAATCCATTTTATTTTGCACATAACAACATGAGGGAGAGTTCATACTCTGTACTTCGAAAGGAGGCAAGAGGTCCAGTGAGGGATCGAGGAACAGGACAGTGAATGGAGTCCCTGTATTATGGCGATGTTAAACATAACAGAAAAGTTACAAGTGAAAATTATTTATTTTATCAAAATTAAAACTGAACACAAAATAACAAAGCAGGTATATATTGTATAGCAGTGGTGGCACCAGGATTTCAATCAGGGGGGGTTGCTAAGTAAGATGTGGGGTCCAAGGTCGAGATGCTTACGGCATCTCCCAAAGGTCGTAGGCCTGAGCCAGGGGTGTGGGCATGGGAGAGTGGTTTGGGATCTGTGGGCCGTGGCCCCCCCCAAAAATCACATTTGAATAATTTGGACGCCATCAGAGCGATATCGGAGCGTTTCTACAACGCCTAACGTTGTCTTTAAAGGCACCCAGGTTGTGTCAGATAGCAATTTGAAGTTTGCTTTTTTTTGGGGGGGGGGGGGGAGGGGTGCTATCCTCCCCCTCCCTATGGCACTGCTACTGATGTATAGCATTTACCAAATAGAACATATACAGCAGGAAAATAATCAAATGACATACAATCTACCCCAAATTCATATTAACCCTTTGTCAACTGACTGAGTGCTAGTGAAGCGTGCTATGTCTCAGTACTGCCAGTAGGACATAGCATGCTTTAAATAGCTCTCATGTGACATTTCTGTGACCTTTTCTAGTAAGACGATAGTGATTTAGATTAATTGAAGGGCCTGGAAATAATACCGAAAAACCGAACCGAAACCGAGGTTTTAAAAAAAATAAAACCGAACCTGGAAAAAAAAACTTCCATGTACTAGATGATGGAAGTGTTCAACGGTGGTTTTTGACGTTCAGGGCTGTAAATTTATAATAATTATAAAATTATTTCATGTTTCCCAATTTCGGGACATATGCCTGACGTCATCATTTTTGTTATTAAATGATTATTCCACTGTTTAAGTATTCCTTCCCTATCCTTCCATGAACCCATCCTGTTAAACTCTTAAGCTTTTTGGCTTATTTCTATTGACATTTTTTATTAAATTTCTTGGGAGTTTAACATTTATTACAGAATATTATTCTGTTTCTTCCCCATAGTTACATCCTCACCCTTGGGGTGTTAGGTCGTTTAGTCTTGCAACTTCTATCCGATGTATCGTTTCTTCTTCGTATGAAGATCTAGCTTTGCATCTGGAAGCATTAAATTGTTTTATGACTTTGGGCCTTTTTGTGTGCCTGATGTCTTGTTTATATTGACGTTGTTTACATTAACAACATCCTCATATATAGGTATTTTTTTTTATATTCTATTTCTGTAGAATTACTGTAGAATACATGGATTATTATTCCGGTAGTGTAGCTCAAAAAAATTAAATTTTGTCCACACTTAGGCTCTATCGGGATGCCTTTTGGACTCTTAATGTTCCCTTTGGGAACTTAAGCGTTTTTTTAGCTCCGCTGACAAAGTCAGCAGAGCTTTTAGCTCCGCTGACAAAGTCAGCAGAGCTTTTCTTATACTGATTCATCCGTCGTCTGTCGTCCGTCTGTCCGTCCATCCGTCGTCAACATTTTATTTGTCCGAGCCATAATTTCTAAACCGCTGAATATTTTTCCACCAAACTTCATAACAATATGTATTATCAATGGATGGTGTGTCATCAACCATTATAAAGTCTGTAACCCCACAGGGTCAAGGTCACAGGCCACATGAGCAAGAAAAAAATATTTTGTTTGTCCGAGCCATAATTTCTAAACTACTGAATATTTTTGGACCAAACTTTATAACGTCATGTAATGTCACTAGGCGGTGTGTAATCGATCCAAGCCATAATTTTCGTGACAACTGAAATTTTTTCGGCTAAAGTTTGTAACAATATTAGTATTAGAAAACATGCCCATGCGATCAGTGGCCCTCAGCGGAGCTCTCTAGGCGTGACAGGCCTCTTGTTTAAAAACAAATTTCCCAAAAATATTTTGAATTGATTTTGATTGCTATTATTCATGTATCTTAATTATATATATATTGTTGTGGAGTTTGGAGGTTGATATCAACTTTTGTTGATGCACTCCTGTGGGCTCTTGTCATTCTTGTGTTCACTGGAATGAATAATGTTGGAGACGGGTGTCACGGTATATTGTTGATGGTGAGGCTCTGAGGGCAGGCCTCTCACCGCGTTATAATTCATTTTGTCAGTTTCTATTTCAGAGGAACATGAACATGGTGAAGATATTCTGACACCCATCCAAGTGTGCTACCGTCGTCGCGCTCCATGGAGCTGCTAACTGCAGTGCTCATGATTGCAAGAGTTAGGAACTTTTGTTACGGGTTTTAATCTCTTGCAAGCAGCTAGCTCAACCAGTGAAGCGGTACTCCGTCTGTGGGTGCCGTAATGCCAGGTAAGTCTATTGCGGTCTAAGAAGTGGATTGGGTAGAGCGAGCACTTTAATATAAATAGCTCACCCAGCGACGACGGAAATAGGGAGGAATTCAACAAGTTTCTTGTACTTGGCGAGGTCTGTAGACCGCAAGCGGGAGAGGCCCCCCCCCCCCCCCCCCCCCCCCCTCTCTAACCTAACAGACATTTGGGGTCAAAATGTTGTTATGAGAAACTTGCACGAGCCGGAGCATATGTCCGCCCTCCACTCGGGACGCTCTGTTTAGTCTGCAGCCGGGGTCGGCTTCTGTCACGGCTTCCTCCGCTATGTTTCACACGCCAAAATGAAGTTTTCTGGTTGGAAACTTGCACGAGACGGAGCATACGTCCGCCCACCACTCGGAGTCGGGACGCTCCGTCTAGTCTGCGGCCAGGGTTGGCTTCAGTCTCGGCTTCCTCCGCTACATTATTAAAGTACACATGACCGCATCCTAGCTACCCGATCTGCTGCACGAAGAAGGAACTACTCTTTGTCCGTGAAGTCGGATCAGCCATTTAGCTAGGGAGACGAGGCCTCGATCATTGGGACGTTCGGAAAAGAGATCCATCTACGACACATCGTCCCAGGAGCAGCAAGCAGCTAGGAAACAGAAGACCGCTGCTCCTCAGGCCTCGATGACGGACTTGCTGTCGCAGATTGCGCAGCTGATCGCAGCATCCCAGCAAGTGCAGATGCAGCCTCCCTCAGTCTCAGAACCTGAGCTGTCGGACGGTGCTGGGTCGGTCCAGTTGTCTGTTCACGCAGATGCAAGGGACCGAGATTCGCAAATGGTTCTCTTGGATGGTGAAAGGGATAAGGAAGAGGATTACCCTTCCCTTTCGGAACAGCACAGGGTTGCGATGGATTTCATCCATCAATCCTACCCTGAATTTGTTCCAACGAACCAGAATGCAGCGACGACAAGGAAGAAACCGCTGGCGTCGTTAGGCGCAGACTTTATCCGGACAAAGGAGGAAGTCCTTTCATTTCCGGTCCAGTCTAGGCAGGTGTCGCAGGCCTTCGGCCATATAGACAACGCCATATTTAACCTCTCGAGTGCGAGAAGGAAAGGCGGTTTCTTAGCTACATCTTCCATAAACATACCGTTTCATGGACTCAGGGTTGGCTGATTTAATTCAATTGATTTAAATCAAGATTTAAAACAATGATTTTTTAAAAAAAATCATTGATTTAAATAAAAAATTTACAAATATTCAGAAATATTTTCAAAACAACTTGGAAATGAGCTGAAACAAGATGGAATGCATATTAACTGTTGAAATACAGTTATTAGCCCTTGTTTATGACAGTTAGAACTAATCTATGGAGTGGGAAGATATACATCCCACTGTGTCTTGACTTCTGGAACATGCTGTAGGGAAGTTAAATGTTCCCGAATCTTTTATAAGTTTATATAATTTTCAGCTAACATGAATATAACTATATTTAAGTGAACATAGATTTTAAACCATATATATGATAATCTTTCAATGAACCCATCAAAAGTACAAAATCAACTCCAAGAACAATGATCAGTGATTTAAGTATCAAAAGTTTAAAAAATGATTTTCAAGAAGTCATCTTCCATCCAGCAATGCTGTTACAGTGAGAAAACACAAGTTTCAATGATTCCTCTCTGTTTCCATCTATGCCAAATGTCTATTCTGTGCCAAATATATTCTGGAATTCTTCCCCTCATACCACCTTAAAGACTGAAATGGTTAACACAGGTAAATGTTTCAGTATAAGTTATTTGTGTCCATTCTTTGGGCAGACATTGATACAAACTCCTGCCAATACACTCAGTTTCTTTTATCTAAAGGAATCATGTGAGAAAAAGTAGCCTCTGGTGAATAATTTATAGTATGGAAATAAAAATCAAATAAATCGATTTAAATAAAAAAAATCGATTTTTTTGATTTTTAAAAAAAAATTAAAAAAAATCACCAACCCTGCATGGACTATGTTGATATAAAAACGGTTGGAGATGATGTTCGAAGAGCTCCTCTGCACTTGAATGATCAGCCCGGGGATCTAGATGTATCCTTGCCTGCATCATTCACTATTCGCTCAGACACAATTACAACGGCATTTTCATCAATTAGAGCGAATTTGGAAGCAATGTCTTATGCAGATCACCTTACCAGAGCTATACTGCAACGTCTCAACGGGAAGAAATTTGAGGACGTTTGTACCTTTCTTGAGTTCTTTCCAGGGCATTTTGTATACCATGTATAACTCCGCCCTTACAGTGGCTAATCTGTAGTTAATTCAGACGTGATGCTGCCCTTGCGTCGTCATCACTTATAGATGACAAGGTGAAAAGCTCTCTCCAAGTTGCTCCGATCTCCGGACATACTATTTTGGACGACAAGCTTTCGTCAGCCTGTGATCAGGCTATTTAGAAAGCATCAAGTGATCTGCTATTGAAGTCGGTGTTTCATCAACCTGCTTCAGCAGACCAGAGTAAAGGAGGACGTTCCAGATCTAAACGTCAAAAGGGAACTCCTCACGAGGGTACAAGAAGCCCTCTTACAATTACTCTGGAGGTCGTCAATATAGCGACCCGGGAAAGGCGTAGGTCTGATAGGGACTGTCGGTCAGAGCCCCTAGGCCGACGGGACGAGGTTCTTCGCAGGGAGGACGTAGTTTCTCCTCCCGTAAGCCTCGCAGGTCATACAGGTGATGTTCAAGACCTCTATTGCTTGCCAGTTGGCGGAAAGGTATCATCTTCGCAAGAAACTGGACAGCAGTCACGGAAGATTAGTGGGTGAGAAGTGTAGTCTCGGACGGCCTGCGGCTATCATTCCAAGCGGCACCCCACTAACCAGATGTCTCTCCTAGCGGAGAAACAGGCTCTATATTAAAGGAGGCAATAGATGTCGCCGAGAATCAGGATTCTCAGGGTTTTTACAGTCGCCTGTTCCTCATACCAAAGCCAAACGGCTCATTCTGACCAGTAATAGACTTGAGCTGGATAAACAAGCTTATCGTGGCTCCAAAATTCTATATGGGGACCATTCGGTCGGTAGGAGCGAGCATTCGAGTGAACGACTATGCGGCAAGCATAGATCTAAGGATGCGTACTTTCATGTCCTGGTACATCCGGCATTCAGAAAGTACCTGCGGTTAACTGTACAAGGGAAGGTGTATCAGTTCAGAGCAAAGTGAAAACCTGGTTCCGTGGGCATTCACTCGTATAATGAACTCTGTAATGTCATACTTCCGAGCTCATTCGTCTGTGGTAACGTCGGCTTACTTGCACAACATTCTTCAGAGATACGGCAACAGAATTATTCTTCAGAACGATGTTCAGAGTCTGCTTCTTTTGTTCCGATGTCTCGGTTTCATCGTAAACGAGAAAAAGTCGGATATAGCTCTGTCCAAGTCGTTCACTCATTTGGGAATGAGCTTCGAGACAACAATCTGGTTCGTCAGCCGTTACCCAGAGCGAAATTTGTCAGTTGTTATGCTCGCTTTTGTCTACACTCAGACGCATTTAACAGCGAAGGAATTCATGTGACTGATGAGGCTGTGCAGATTGGCTTCGGATCTTATTCCGACGAGCCGCATGCGCATGCGTCCCCTCAAGATATTCTTTACTCATAACTGGAGTGTGATGACAGTAGTTGCTTACCTCAGGAACCAAGGGGGCACTCACTCGTTTCCATTATGCGAATTAACGGAGAGGATTCTCCTATTCATTCTGAATCATCACGTTCATCTCTCAGTCCGTCATACACCAGATTGTCTGAACGTATTAGCAGACACGCTCTCTCGGAAAGGTCGCCTGTTGCCATCGGAGTGGACTCTCAACAAGCGAATATTCAGTTCAGCCAGATTTGCTACCAGTGTGATCGTCCCATGATAGATCTTTTTGCAACACACCTAAACAATCAGTTACCGACGTTCGTGTCACCATGCCCAGATCATCGAGCGTACACAGTAGACACTCTGTTGATTTCATGGGACGGGATGATAGGATATGCATATATTCCAGCTCCGTTCATTCAGCAGATTCTGTTAAAGATCAAACAGTCTCATTGCAAAATCCTGCTAGTAGCACCTCTGTCGTCACAGAAACATTGGATCAGTCTTCTCAGGTGTCTGTTATGGGACGTTCCCCAGAAGCTTCCTCCACGAGAGGATCTTCTTTATCAAGGGAAGTCCCACACACTGCATCACAACCTGGAAGGTCTCAACCTTCACGTATTTCCGTTGTGCAGTCCTTCTTGCACGGGAAACATTTTACAGGACGAGCAGTGGACGCAATTTCTAACTGTAGGAGGGCCTCCTCTTCGTTGAATTATGCAGGGAAGTGGAGGGTTTTCTTCCGTTGGTGTAGGGATCAGTCGATAGACATATACGTTCCGTCCATACCACATATTGCCAATTTCCTGGTCTACTTGTTTGACGATCTCAAACTGCAGCCTGTCGCTATTAAGGGCTATAGGTCTATGTTATTATACTTATGCTCATCATGATAACTTGGCTATTGGATCAGATACTTCTTTATGCAAGCTAGTTAGAAATTTCTCTGTTAATAAACCCAGAACCCTCAGATTAATTCCTAAGTGGAATTTAGCTTGGGTTCTGTTGAAGCTCAAAGAAGCTCCTTTTGAGCTGTTAGACGTCGTAGAGTTCAAATTCTTGACCTATAAAATGGCATTTCTCATAGCCTTTGCATCTGCTAGAAGAGTCAGTGAACTTCATGCATTATCTGTTGACGAATCTCATTACCGTAGTGTGGGTAATACCATTACCCTCCCTGCTGGAACCCCGGGAAGTGAAGCAGTGCCTGTTCATTGCAGTAAACAGGCTCTGTTTTACTGGTAAAATAGGACCCAGTCACCAATGCTTGGGAGGTGCAAACCCTCTCTAAAATGGGCAACATGGCTTATTTGCGCTCACCCTTGGTCTTGAGTTGATACTCATGTTGTGGTCATGATTAGCCATTGTGCAAAAATATGTGACCTTAAACACCAATAAATAAATAAATATAATAATACCATTACTCTCACTACAGAAGTGCGATTTTTGGTTAAGAATCAGATTCCAGATAAGTGGCCGGAGCCTATTGTCATTAAGGCTTTATCGTCCTTGGATAACCATAGACCTTTGCTGTGTCCAGTCAGAGCAATGCGCATTTATAAACGTTCATCAGATTTTATTAGAAAGGATAGAAAACGTTTCTTTCTTTGATTCCTTACAGAAAAGATATTTCTGTTCATTCTGTCGCTAGATGGATTCAGTTGGCAATAAGCATTGCCTACGAAAATCTATCTTCGGGTCAATGTTCTGTCAATAAGATTTCAGCGCACAAGGTTAGAGCACTGTCTACTTCTTGGGCTTATTCTAACAGTATAGCCATTACTGAAGGCTGCTTACTGGACACAGCCCTCCTCATTTACCAAGGTTTACCTGAGAAATTTAGAGTCCATCTCCAGTGACCTTAGATCTTTGGGTCCTCTTTCTGTTGCTCAGATTGTTGTCCACTAATGTTACATCTATAAGGTCTTTAGGCAGTCTGCTCCAGCACTGACGCTGTTCCGCTGCCCTCTTCGTTCTGTGGAATTTTACATCAGAACAGGGGGGGGGGGGGGGGGGGGGTTCCCTTATGATTATCTGGCTTTATAGTGCATTGCAAGGGAATACCTCGTCTAGTGACAGTAGTCCTGCGTCAGTGCTGGGGTGGTTTTAATGTAAAGCTCTGTGTGAAGCAATAACTATGTATCATTTTATATGTACTGTTTTTAAAGTGTAGCTCACTGTGAAACATTTGTATATGTTACGTGTCAAACGAGCGTTAATATACAATCCTCGGACACTTTTAAATGAGTATAAAGAGTCTCAATCTCTGGACTATCTTTATATATTGGTTTTCCTTCACCGAATTAGCATAATGGGTTATGCTGGCATTAAATGGAGAATTATATATTATGCAGTACTCAATTACATTGTTGGTGTTATGCCTTTCTCTTTTCTCGTAAAAGAGAAAGACATATATACTTCCTATCTTCTCCGATTCTCCTGTAGGAGCTATCCTTTACTGACGTAATTTAGAGATTGGATTTTCCTTTAAGTCCTAGGCCCTCCAGCCTTTTTACAATTCAGCTAGTCTGGGCCATTGGTTTTCGTATAAAAATATAAATTTTTAAGTAATTTGTATATTTTTTATACTTACCAATAGCCCAGATGGGTATGGCCCGCCCATGAGTGGGCACTCATACATCCCCGCTGTTTATAACTTTTAGCAAGCATCTGTAGAAAGAATGATGGTTGGCACCAATTTGATACCTTCAAAGTATGGAGGACCATCTAGGACTTAATTTTTTTGGTTTTGCATGCAAATTTTGGGGATTGGGGGGCAAAACTTGTGTTTGGCTCTGGATTAATTTGAGTTAGCACCAGCAGCTAGTCTGGGCCATTGGTAAGTATAAAAAATATTCAAATTACTTAAAATTTATCATATTCTATCATGTACTGCACTGACTGGTCACGCATGTCTGAGCTCATACTCTGGCATAAGCCCATCCCTAATATTAAAAATGTGAGTTACCAAGTGGCCCCTCTGAGTCTTAGCACATCCTTCTACTTTTCAGTTTTACGAATAAAGACGATTTTAGACTTTTAGTCACAGGCACTGGCAATTACGACGAAAATAGGTAAGTAGTCATATGATGATCACGACAACTAACCTTACCAAATACATAAAATAAAGCTGGAATACCCTGGTCCTGTAGGCTGGCAATGAAAATATATCAGTGACTGAGATATGCTCTTGCAGTTCATGGTTTGACTTCCACTTTGCAATTTTCAAATCGATTCACCCGAACGAAAAAAATAGTGGAAGATAATTACGAAGAATACTGGTGCACATCAAGGGGGCTAATTAGGCTCCGACATCGTTGAAAACATGAGTGAAGTTTTGTCAACTGCTTTGAAAAAACTTGTAAAATGGTGGCTGAAAATTCATCATTTCGCATAACCAACAGACGTTCATAATAAACTGGTGTATTGTTACACTGTTTATCTGTAGTTTTACCATTTTTGAATCAGAATGATGGATGAGCGCATAAAAATGATAAAATATTGAATCGCTCCATGCAAGTGAAATTTTGGTGATTAGATCGCACCTGGAAGATCTTGCTTCGCAAACAGTGATCCAAACCCAAACAAAAAATACCCTGATTTAATAATCGGTCAGTGACGTATGGGGGCAAAATAGAGGCAAGTGGAAAATCTCTCACCTCAAAGTTTGCGAGAGTGAAAAATGTAAGGAGAGTTATTTTGATTGAGAGTGTGGATTTCAATGTTTAACTTCAACTGACAAACGTCCTTCTAAAAAAATATATGAATACAACTGAACACAGGTGGAAATTTTGACGGTGAAAATATATGTAACCCACTAAAATTAGGTCTGGATTTTAAATGGCAGATTATTAAAATCGTGGAAAATGGATGCGTAAATTCCACATTAGTTTGTGTCACTGGTGAATTGGAGCGACAGGTGTCATGTGTATAAAAGAAAATAAGGAACGGGGCAACATTCCGCACGTCTTTGATAAAAAAAAAATACGGAAGTATTAAAATGTTTCTCAGATCTCAGAATGGCCACGTTTTTTTTTATCTGAACATGCATGTTCGTTTTGTGGTGGGAGTAAGCTCTGGGCGAGTTGTCAATGTTCAACCCTTTTACTGTTAGCGTGTCGTGTGTGGATGTGTACACGTACTACTGTGTGTCATGTGCACAACGACAAAAAGCAAATTGTTTGGAATTGTACTTTAAACGCTTCAGATTGTGAGTGTTTCTTAAAAATTTCCCAACATCAAAACTTAATTGAATGTTTCTATTGACGCAACTCAAAAGGATGAAAACGCACCCAAGAATAGAGGCGAGCTATTATTCGCGCACCTTGGACAAATTTTTGCGTGTGCGTAAATTTTAATTTTGTTAGCTCAACTTTGGCGAAGCCAAATTTGAGCTTTTGTCATGGCCCGTCTTCCGCCTCTTCGTAATCTACAATTGGATACGGCTCGGGCTAGAGGCCGTATTTATGAACCGATCTTTACGAAACTTCTTGGGTACCTTTGTTATGACCGTGGGACGAGAACGAGTGTTTTTGGGTGCGGTCCGAAATTCAAGATGGCTGCCAGCCGCCATTTTGTACCGATGATGCAGAAATCTGTTTTTTGTACAAAACTTCCATATGAAAGCTCTGATTTGAATAATTTTTTGTATGAATGTTTAGTACCATGAGATACATTACATATCATACAGGTTTTTTTCTCGTGCTTAAATTATGCAAATTAGACTAACTTTGATTTATTCAGTGTTACATTCAGCACTGTCAGTGCAAATGCTAATACGGCTCGGGCTAGAGGCCTCATTTATGAAATGATCTTTACGAAACTTCTTGGGTACCTTTGTTATCACCGTGGGACGAGAACGAGTATTTTTGGGTCCGGTCCAAAATTCAAGATGGCCGCTGGCAGCCATTTTATTCAAAATTAGGGGCAATCATATTTTTACACAGAACTTCCACATGAAAGCTCTGATTTGAATAATTTTTTGTATGAATGTTTAGTACCATGGGATACATCACATATAATACAGGTTTTTTTCTCGTGCAGAAATTATGCAAATTAGATGAACTTTGATTTTTTCAGTGCTACTTACACACAGTACACATGTCAATACGGCTCGGGCTAGAGGCTGTATTTATCAACCGATCTTCACGAAACTTCTTGGGTACCTCTGTTATCACCTTGGGACGAGAACAAGTGTTTCTGAGTGCGGTCCAAATTCAAGATGGCTGCCAGTGGCCATTTTGTACTGAAATTAGGTCTAATCAGTTTTTTGTACACAACTTCTATACGGCTCAGGCTAGAGGCCGTATTTATGAACCGATCTTTACGAAACTTCTTGGGTACCTTTGTTATCACCGTGGGATGAGAACGAGTGTTTTTGGGTGTGGTCCGAAATTCAAGATGGCCACCAGAAGCCTTTTTGTACCAAAATTAGTGCAATCAGTCTTTTGTACAGAACTTCTGTATGAAAGTTCTGATTTGAATAAATTTTTGTATGAATGTTTAGTAAAATGGAAGACATCACATACATTACGGGTTTTTTCTCGTGCAGAAATTATGCAAATTAGATGAATTTTGATTTATGTAGTGCTACTTATACACTGTAAGTGCACATGTCAATATGGCTCGGGCTAGAGGCTGTATTTATCAACCGATCGTCATGAAACTTCTTGGGTACCTTTGTTATCACCTTGGGACGAGAACGAGTGTTTCTGAGTGTGGTCCAAAATTCAAGATGGCTGCCAGTGGCCATTTTGTACTGAATTTAGGTCCATTCAGTTTTTTGTCACAACTTCTATACAGCTTGTATTTATGAACTGATCTTCACGAAACTTCTTGGGTACCTTTATTTTCACCTTGGGACAGGAATGAGTGTGTTTTGGGGTGCCTTTGTTATCACTGTGCTATGAGAACAAATATTTTGGGGTTCAGTCATACCCAATCTGGGACTCAAAGATTTCTTTTCTAGTTTAGCATCTGACTGTCACCCACCTTTACAATACTTTACCTATACATTTGTTACAGGCTACGGTCAGTATTTATGTACAGACCGTTACAATACTTTATATGTACCTTTGTTATCAGGTCATTACCTAGATGTTTGTCATTGCTGTGTCACATACTATACATGTACATGTCTTGACAAGTTGAGCTACAGTGTCATTGACACTTTCATTTAATAATCTAAATTTGTTTATTTTCCAGATGTTTGCAGCAATTCAGAAGTACAAATGAAGACCCGACAAAGACGTAGGAAGTCAGTTGTGACTGCAAACCATGTGGTACGAAATTGTCTTTCTTAACTTTATTCTGCAGATCTTTCATATTCCTAGACCACCTTGCATGTAAACATATAAACATGCACATTGTTACAAATGGCCCTAAGGTCATTACTTTTTCTATGAAGCACAGGCCTGTCATTTTGAGGCGATGGATCAACCTCCACATCTATGGCCCATCTGATTTGAAAATAAGGAGAGTGGCATGCACCCACCTAGAAATATCTAGATTAACTAAGGGAGTCAAAAAGATATGTTCACATGATAGAAATGCATAAATTTAATGGAAACACACGAACACTTTTTACCCTCCAGTGTCAGAAATTTTTCAGTATTTTTAGCTCAACTTGACAAAGTCAAGCTGAGCTTTTGCCGTCACTTGTTGTCCGTCGATGTATGTACGTACGTCCACAATTTCCTTTGGCACACTGCACAGTCGCATTTATGCTCAAGATTGCTTGTTTGGGGTGACCTCTAAATGGGAGCTATCGATTTTCTTCCATTTCTGTCAAAAAATGTTGCCACTGGCAACGGCCTTTGAACTTAGTTTTGTCAGACCTCAGTATTTCCCTTTGGCACACCCTACAGGACACATTTATTATCAGATCTGTTTGAAACTTGGTATGCTTGTTTGGGGTGACCTAGATAGGAGCTATCAATTTTCTTCCATTTCCGGCAATAAAAGTTGTCGCTGGCAATGGCCTTTGAACTTAGTTTAGTCAGACCTCAATATTTCCCTTTGGCACACCCTACAGGGCATATTTATGATCGGATCCGTTTGAAACTTGGTATGCTTGTTTGGGGTTACCTGTTTGTGGGAGCTATTGATTATCTTCCACCTCCATCAAAAAATGTTGCCACTGGCAACGACCTTTGATGAACTAAGTGCACTTATGCATCAATATTTCCCTTTGGCACACCCTGCAGGGCACATTTATAATCGGATCAATTTGAAACTTGGTATGCTTGTTTGGGGTGACCTCTAGATGGGAGCTATCGATTTTCTTTCGTTTCCGTCAAAAATTGTTGCCGCTGTCAACGGGCCTTTGAACTTAGTTTAGTCAGACCTCAATATTTCCCTTCGGCACACCCTCACCCACACATTTATGATCAGATTGCTCTGAAACCGGGTATGCTTATTTGGGGTGACCTCTAGATTGGAGCTATTGATTTTCTTCCATTTAGGGTAAAAAAGGCTGCTGACAACAACCTTTGAACTTAGTTTAGTGAGGCATCAATATATTCCTTTGGCACGCCCTATAAGGCACATTTATGATCAGATCAGTTTGAAACTTTGTATGCTTGTTTGGGGTGACCTCTAGATGGGAGCAATCGATTACCTTCCATGCCCATCAAAAACTGTTTCCGCTGGCAACGATCTTTGATGAACTTAGTGCACTTATGAATCGATATTTCACTTTGGCACACCCTGCAGGGTACATTTATAATCGGATCAATTTGAAACTTTGTATGCTTGTTTGGGGTGACCTCTAGATGGGAACTATCGATTTTCTTTAATTTCCGGCAAAAAATGTTTCCACTAGCAACGACCTTTAAACTTAGTTTAGTCAGGCATCAATATATTACTTTGGCCTGCCCTGCAGGGCACATTTATGATCAGATCGCTTTGAAACTTGGTATGTTTATTTGGGATTACCTCTAGATGGGAGCTATCGATTATCTTCCATTTCCATCGAAATGTTGCCGCTGACAACAAACTTCAATGAACTTAGTTCAGTTATGCATCAGTATTTCTCTTTGGCACACCCTGAAAGGCGCATTTATGATTGGATTGCTTTGTAACTTGGTATGCTTGTTCAGGGTGACCTCTATATGGGAACTGTCAATTTTCTTCCATTTCCATTAAAAATAGTTGACATTGGGCAATTTGGCAACGACCATTGAACTTAGTATAATCAGGCAGCAGAATATTCCTCTGGCTTGCCCTACAGGGCACATTTATGATAGGATCGCTTGAAACTTGATATGCATGTTCTGGGTGGCTTCTAGATGTTAGCTGTTGATTTCTTTTCATTTCCATAAAAAATTATTGTTGCTAGCACCAGCCTTTGGACTTGGTGCATTTTTGTAGCAACTTATCACTTTTGCACTCTCTGCAGGGTATATTTATGAATTGCCATAAAAAAGATAAAAAGACCATTGCCACCAGCCAGGGCCGTCAGACTTAGTGCATTTGTGCATTAACATCTTTCTTTGGCATGCCTCAGAGGCGCATTCATTATCGGGTTGTTTTGAAACTTCATATGTTTATTCAGGGTGACAGAGACAGGACTTTTGATTTTCTTTTCAACAATCTTTGAATCTATTGCATTCTTTTTTGACGTGACCTACAGGGCACATTTATTGTAGGATTGTTTTTGGACTCGGCGTGCTCATTAGGCGAAACCTCAACATGTAGATTCATTTCTGTGAAAAAAGTTGCCGTTTACAATGACCTCCGAAACTTACTGCATTTGTGTATCAACTTTCTTCCTTCAGCCAGCCTTACAGCTTACATTTAAAATGCATGGATTGCTCTGACATTGGCACACAGTGCTGTAATAATATTGGAACCAATGATCTTCAAATTTACCATTTCAAGTTTGTCAAGTTGAGCTACAGTGTCATTGACACTTTCATTAATATATGCAACACCTTGTGAGTCTAGTAATTACTGCCAAGGTAATTTGAATGTTACCCATGGAACCGCTCTTAGAATGAGCTCTGAAAGGTATATTTGGTGAAATATCAAACTGCAATATGGGATATACTTGCTGCTTAAAAATTTGCCATTTTGACATCAGAGTGCAGAGGGTTAATATTCAAAACACTGCAGCCATTTTATGCCAGCTTTTATTGGATACAATTTTACGAATAATCATTTGAAAAAAAAAAGTGTGATACCCTGTGAAGGAATTTCCTTGGTGAGTTGCTGCTGGGACAAGTACATGTGATTAATGGGAAGGCTGGACTATTTCCAGCCTCTAATAATATCAGTCCTTAAATAACAATTATTTGTGTTCTTTACTGCTAGTTAAATTAACTAGTAGTAATGAAAACAATCACTTCTTATATGAGGCTACATATAATAACTAGTAGTAGTTTGAAAATATTATTTACGTGGCCACCTATCCTTGGAACATTAAGGCATGTGGTCCTTGAAAAATGAATTCATGGCCTTGGATAGCCTTGAATTTGGGCTTGAAAAGTCTGTATGAACCCTGCATGAGAAATCCCATTTCCATCGTCTCTGAAACTATGAGACCAATGTGAATCAATCTGGACAAAAGTAACGTTATTAACGAACAGAAGGTCGTTTACAAAAGGTCCTCATTTTGTTCTGCTGGGATTAAAAACATGGCCGCCAGAGACATTCTTCAATTCTTATTGAATCGATTTTTAGAATAATTGAGGGATGTGTAGTTCTACCAGCTGAGCGATATTGCTTGGAGCTTATGAAATTTTTCCACGGTTTCGGTTTCTACTCGTTTTTTTTAAAAAAGAGTTGAGTTCAGTTTCGGTTTTTTTAGAGGAAAATATTCAAGTATTAAACACTTGGGTTTTTCCCCAAATATTAGTTTTAATAAAAGTTCATAGTGCAAGTACCTTCCCCTCTCTCTAAAACTAGAGATGGTCTATCGCCCACCATACCCCCACCGTGGCATACTGCCTAGTGTGGATGACTGAACGAGGCATTCAAATTTTGTAAGTAAAAAAAATCAAACATGGCCGCTAGTCGGCCATCTTGAATCCAATCAAGACAAAAATCCCCCCCCCCCCCCCCCACACACACACACACACACACCAAGACAAGAGGAAAATGTTGTGGTAGCAATGCACAACTTGGGTAAAAAAAATGCTGAAGAAGTAATGTGAAATGTCAGGCTAAAGAAAAGAAATCCCTTTTTTGGGGATACCCCCATCGACCCTAAACAATTATGCCGACCCTAAACATTTTACAAAGTAAAAGTCGCTCATTTAGGTCATTGTAACCCTAAATTTTTATCGGACTTCAACTGTGAATTTGAAACCTATTTTGAGGTTACTAGTAAAGCTTTCAAAAATACCTGTAGAAATAAATATATCGGACAGTATAAATGCAGGGCAAGTGGTAAGTTTCAGTTCAGCAAAGGAAACCACATTTGATAAATTGATCATTTTATAGATGCAGTGTTTTACCATTGGTGTTGAAGGTCATGAAAATTAATGAATATCATGTTGAGTTTCGTGTATTGATACTGAAAGAAGCCCTGAATCTTGGCCTGCAGTCTTGAAAATGTCATTGGTGCAAGTATAGTGTACAACTGTTTTTTAGCTGATCTTGACAAAGTCAAGCTGAGCTAAACTCATCGCTCTCCGTCCATCCATCAACACCATGTTTTGGTCTTCTCCTCCAAAACCACTGGGCTAATTCAAGTGAAAGTTTGTGTGAGTGATGGTCCCGAAGGAGCACTGCAATTTTGTTCAACTCAACATGCCCAGCCCCATAGGGAGGGAGTGGCGGAAAATGCCCCAAAATATTTTTAAAATCTTCTCATGAACCAGTGTGTACATTGTACAATGACTTGATATTTGTTATGGAGCTTCCTTTTGAGGTGTAGAATGATACTAGAATCATGTTTGTTCAAACAAAGTTCGAGAAGCAATATTTGGCTTTGTAATGGGAGGGGTAAGATTTTTGTCCCTGCCCAATATTTCTATTTTCTGAACCGATGGTCCGGTTTGAACCAAATATGGTACATGTGGTATTATTGGGCCATAAGTACTTGACTCATGCCCCCCAAAAAAATATCTGCATCCCCATGGGAACCCTGGGAGCTAAAAATAGAAATATTTTGAAACGCCCATATTTTCCAAACCACAGGGAACAGAGAGCTGTTATTTGGTATGAAGCATCCTCAGGACCAGTAGAATTGAATGGTAAAAAAAAATTGCCATCAGTTATGTTAGGGTGTTCTGTTATGGGCATCGAAAAAATGCTGAGTCGGCATATTTGCCAAAATTTAAAAAAATCTTTTCTCCAGAAGCAATCATCAGAATCCTTTGATGTTTGGTATACAGCATTCATAGGGGGTGTCAGATGCAAGTTCGTTAAAATAAAGCCCATTGGTTCATATTTGGGCTCAATACAGGAGCCTAAATTTTTAACTTAGGGTAATAGGGAATATTCTTTAAAAATCTCCTTCTTCAGAACCACCAGTCAGAATCTTTTAATGTTTGGAATACATCATTGTTATGAGGGTCAGATTCAAGATTGTTCAAACCAAGTCCCTAGGTTAATATTTGGACTTCCTACTGAAGCCCAAATTTTAACTTTGTTCCATATGTGGGGATAATTTTTTAAAAATCTTCTTTAGATCGACCAGTCAGAATGCTTTCATAATTGGTATGCAACATCTCTAGGAGGGTCAGATTCAGGTTTGTTCAAATCAGATCCAAGTTTGTTCAAATCAGATCCCTAGGTATATATTTGGGCTCTCTGTGGTAGCCCAAATTTTTACTTCGTGCAATATGAGGAAATATCTTTAAAAATCTTCTGTTTCCGATCCACCAGTCGGAATGCTTTCATATTTGGTATACAACATCTCTAGGGGGGTCAGTTTCAAGTTTGTTGAATTCAAGTGTCTGGGTTAATATTTGGGCTCCATATGGGAACTTGAAATTTAACTTAGTACAATATGAGGGAATTTCTTCAACAATCTTCTTCTTCAGATCCACTAGTCAGAATGCTTTCATATTTGGTATACAACATCTCTAGGGGGGTCAGATTCAGGTTTGTTCAAATCGGATCCGTAGGTTAATATTTGGGCTCGCTATGGTAGCCCAAATTTTAACTTAGTGCAATATGAAGGCATTTCTTTAAAATTTCTCTTCTTCAGGTCCAACAGTCAGAATGCTTTCATATTTGGTACACAACATCTCTAGGGAAGTCAGATTCAACTTTGTTCAAATCGAGAGTCTGGATTAATATTGGGGCTCCCTGTGGGAGCCAGAATTGGCCATGTTGCTGAAGAATTAAAAAAATTGTATTCAGTACCCTCTTGCGGTGTGTAACTAAGATTAATCCACATTGGTTGCATCAAGGGGCTTCATTGGGGAGCTCTACACTTTACATTATGATCAACTGAAGAAAAGGCATGATGCCCAGATTATTTTTGTCTCTTCTGAGGAACTCGAGGATTGACACTGTATCCTTTGGAGATGGATTGCTTAATGTAGACTCATTCTTGGACTCTGTTTATTAGCTCACCGAAGGGAGCTCAACTTATCACTTGCCGTCCGTCGTCATGAACATTTTTCAAACGACTTCTCCTCTGAAACCACTGGTCCGATTTTCACGAAACTTCATTTGGATGTTCATTACTATATGGCAATTCATGTTTGTTTGAATGAAATGGCCACATCCCTTGGGGGCTCTGTATGGGGCATAACTGTGATAGCACCGTATGAATTATAGCAAAATTATTAAAAAATCTTCTTCTCCAGAACCAGTGGGCAGAATCTTTTGATACTTGGTATGCAGCATCTTGGTATGGATCTGATTCAAGTTTGTTCAAATCGGCCCCCTGGATTCATATTTGGGTTCACTATAGAAGCCCAAATTCGAACTTAGTGCATTTCAGGCAAATTTCTTAAAAAATCTTCTTCTCCAGATCCAGCAGGCAGAATCATTTGATATTTGGTATGCAACATTGTGGGGTGGATCTGATTCAAGTTTGTTCAAATCGGCCCCCTGGATTCATATTTGGGCTCACTATAAAAGCTTGAATTCGAACTTAGTGCATTTCAGACAAATTTCTTAAAAAAATCTTCTTCTCCAGATCCAGCAGGCAGAATCTTTTGATATTTGGTATGCAACATTGTGGGGTGGATCTGATTCAAGTTTGTTCAAATCAGCCCCCTGGGTTCATACTTGGGCTCAGTATAGGAGCCCAATTTGAACTTAGTGCATTTCGGGCAAATTTCTTTAAAAATCGTCTTCTCAAGATCCAGCAGGCAGGATCTTTTGATATCGGGTATGCAGCATGCTTAGGTGTGTGAGATTCAAGTTTGTTCAAGCCAAGTCCCTGGGTTCATATTTGGGCTCACTGTGGTAGCCCAAATTATAACTTAATTCAAAATGAGGAATTTTCTTTAAAAATCTTCTTCTTCAGATCCAGCAGTCGGAATGTTTTGATATTTGGTATGCAGCATCCTTAGGGGGGTGAGATTCAAGTTTGTTCAAGCCATGTCCCTAGGTCCATATTTGGGCTCACTGTGGGAGCTTGAATTGTAACTTAGTTCGAAATTAGGAATTTTCTTTAAAAATCTTCTTCTTCAGATCCAGCAGTCGGAATGTTTTGATATATGGTGTATAGCATCCTTAGGTGGGTGAGATTCAAGTTTGGTAAAGCCAAGTCCCTGGGTCCATATTTGGGCTCCGTGTGGGAGCCCGAATTATAACTTAGTCAATATGGGGAATTTTTCTTTAAAAATCATCATCTTCAGATTCAGCAGTTGGATTGTTTTGATATTTGGCATGCAGCATCCTTAGGGGGTGAGATTCAAGTTTGTTCAAGCCAAGTCTCTGGGTTCATATTTGGGCTCACTGTGGGAGCCCGAATGATAACTTAGTTCAAAATGAGGAATTTTCTTTAAAAATCTTTTTCTTCAGATCCAGCAGATGAATGCTTTTGATATTTGGTATGCAGCATCCTTAGGGCGGTAAGATTCAAGTTTGTTCAAGCCATGGCCCTAGTTCCATAAAATTTGTCTCTCATGACTTCATTCCTTTGTAGTGTTGATGAACCATGTCTAACTGAATGTGACCCCCAAATACTTCTTTGAACCACTTTGGCCGGTGAGCGATTAACGCTCCTTGGGGCCTCTTGTACTGTGTTCTGTTCAAGATGAGCACTTCAGGCCCCGTGGGGCCTCTTGTTTTAATTCCATTCAAACATATACATAGAAATTTCTGACAGTGAAGTGTGTGGTCATTTTGGTAATTCGATGTTTGTTTTTATTTCACACATTACAGGAAGTGACAGACAATTATCACACATTCAGGTCGGTCGTTGTTTTTAAGTAACCGAAACAGAGTTGTATTTTTGGTTAACCTCTTTAGAGCTGCTAGTTTTGGGGGTTTTTTTTAATCTTTTGTTCTAGATTCTAATCCACAAGAAACATAATATTTTTATACTGTACCAACGACCCAGACATAGCTGGTGCTAACTCTTAAAATATAGGGTCAAACACAAATTTTGCCCCCCAATCCCCAAAATTTGCATCTAAAACCAAAGAAAACATGTCCTGAATGGCCCTCCATACTTCACCTCTACTGCGCATGCGCAGTGTCAAGGACGTCCCGAAATTGGCGCCATTAATCATTCTTAGTTTGGCCCTTCATCAGTTAACATCTGACTGATCTTTGTGCTTGTAAATCTCAGTTTAAATGATGCCAGACACATAAATATTAGTGAAATGGTGATTCTAAGGAGGATACAGAAGGAGGAGAGGAAAAATGAGTGACAAAATAATCAGGGCTGTAACTTAAAATTTTTTTTTTTAATGAAATTATGTTAAGTTACCTATTTTCGAGGCAACTGCCTGTTGTGGTCATTCTTGTTATCAAGATTACACTGCTTATTCAGTGTTTTCCTCTCTCCCTTTCCTTTAAGTCCCCTCTTGCTATTCTCCCATGCTTTTGGCATATTTTCTGTAATATTATTACTAAAATTTCTTGGGAGATTTAGCTTGATAACAGAATGTATTCTGTTCTTTTCCCCATGTTTACGTCTTCACCTATGGGTGTTTAGGCGTAGTGTTCTGCATCTACCATCTGATATTCTGCAGTTTCTTCCCTGGAAGTCTCAGTTTTGCATCAGATAGTGTATTATTGGTAACTGATTTCGGGCCAGGGTGCCTGGAGTCTTGATCTAGTGTTTTTACACTTATTGTTTACATTTTCAACAGCCCTCTGTGTGAGGGGGGATTTCTTGAAAATAATATATTGATGTTAATTTAATCATAACTAGACACATTATTATTGTTCGTAAGTGTTGCATAAATTGTTTAAAATATTTTTAGAATTTTTGTCCACACTTAGACTTGGGATCCATTGGGGCTCAACGTTACTTTTCAGAAACTTGGGCTGTTCTGAAAAAATATTTTTTCAAAAGTTTTTGATTCAATTATTTTTTCTATGTTAATGGATCTTGTTATTATATATTTTGATTGTCAGGGGTTGGTGCGAGTACTAGGACTTTGTTTTCTTTTCACATTGAAAGGATATTGTTCACTTGTAATAAGAGGAAATCTTCCTCTGACTTTCATAATCATTGTATAATGTAGTCAGTGTACTCGCACTAACTCCTGTTCGGTATGTGTTGATTACGATGACAACATGGGAAGCGTGTGTCACGGTATGTTAGTGGGGAATTGACCATTCCGGTCCTTTCCCCGCAGGGTCACTCTACTTTATCATTCTCTGTTTCAGACAATCATGATCAGGGTGATGTATCCGTGATGTCTTCCAAAAAGTGTGCCTCCATCGTCACAATTAATGTAGAGCTAGCGGAAAAGTGCTCAGGTAATACGTCAATTGCCTAAGAGGACCCTAGTAGGTTCGACGGCCTTTGACGTCCGCTAGCTCGCCCGATGTAGCGTCCATTCATCGAATGGTTCGACAGCCGGGTTCGTCCGTTGCGGTCTAGAAGGAGTTTTGGGTGATGCGAGCACTATAAACATCCATGTGCACACCCAGTGACGGCGGATTAGAGGGGAGAACGGAGGAAGCCTTTTAGTCCGGTTCATAGCTCGTCCAGGCCCATCCGGACTGTGAGCGAGAGAGGCCCCTCTCTCGTACATCAACATCTGGCCCCAGATGTTGTGGTACAAAATGTATCGCATTCGGAGCATACGTCCGCCACTCGGGACGCTCCGTTATATAGACAGTCCGGAGAGACTGTCAATAAGGCTTCCTCATTCTCATGGCAGCGCACACGACCGCACCTTGGCTTCGTGACCTCCGATATCCAGTCAACTTCGCCAATCAGAGAATCCTCGGCGACCAGGTCACGCCATCCGATAGCCAGGGACACGAGGCCTGCAGACTCTGGACGTTCGCATAAGAAAGTATGCGGGAGTCAACGTACACGGAGCTTCCAGCGGCAAAGCATCGTAAGACCGCTTCTACACAGGCCTCGGTGACGGACGTGCTATCCCAAATAGCACAACTTATCGCAGCATCCCAGCAACGACAGAATCTCTGTCGCATAATATAATATCCGACGACGCTGGGTCGGGACGCTCCGCGGAAGCATCAGGTACGGACGTCCGAAAATTTCATACGGTCCGACGGGATGCCGAAAGGGATTCGGAGGTTTTCGAGCTTTCCCTTTCGGAACAACATAAGCTGCTGTATATGTCATCCGACTTCGTCTTCTAGAGGTTCTTCGTCGGACCAGAATGCTGCGTTACCGGATAAGAAACTGATAGCGTCGGTGGACTTAGAAATTTTTGGTTCGGTTCAGGGACTTCGTCCCTCAGTTCCGACACAGTCCAATAATGTCTCAGATACGTTCGATTTATTGAACGACGCTATATATATATTTTTTATATGCTTGCTATGTACAAGCATATCTGGTTTCTTGTTCGCAAAATTACTGATATGTTTTTCAAAAGTGTGCCTCTGTCGTCATAGTTAATGAAGAGCTAGCGGCAATTAGTGCTCATGGATTACATCAAACTCCTAAGAGGTCCCTAGTAGGATCGACGGAGTTGACATTCGCTAGCTCACCCGGTGTAGCGTCCATTCATCGAATGGTTCGGCAGTCGGGTTCGTCCGTTGCGGTCTAGGATGGAGATTTGGGTGATGCGAGCACTATAACAGACTTTAGTACACACCCAGTGACGACGGATTGAGGAGAGATCGGAGGAAGCCTTTTAGTCCGGTTCCTAGCTCGTCCGGTCCGTCCAGGCGGCGAGCGAGAGAGGTCCCTCTCTCGTGCAACAACATATGGGACCGGATGTTGTGGTTCAGACATTTCACCTTCGGAGCGTATGTCCGCCACTCCGGACACTCCGTTATATAGACAGTCTGAGTGACTATCGATAATGCTTCCTCATCCTCACAGCAGCGCACACGACCGCACATTGGCTACGTGACCTTGAATATCCGGCCAGCTTCGGCATTCAGTGATTCCATGGCGAACAGGTCACGCCATCCGGTAGCCAAGGGACACGAGGCCTGCACACTCCGGTCGCTCGCATAATAGAAGTATGCACGGGGTAACGAACGCGGAGCTTCCAGCGGCAATGCATCGTAAGACCGCTTCTCCACAGGTCTCCGTGACGGACGTGCTATCCAAAATAGCACAGCTTATCATAGCATCCCAGCAAACGACAGTTTCTCGGTCGGATCAGGAATAATCCGACAGCGCTGGGTCGGTACGCTCCGCTGTTGCATCAGGTACGGACGACCGAATATTTCATAGGGTCCGACAGGATGGCGAAAGGGATTCGTATGATTTCGAGCTTTCCCTTTCGGAACAACAGAAGCTGCCATACATTTCTTCCGGCATTATCTTCCAGAGGTTGTTCCGTCGGACTACATTGCTGCGATGCTGGATAAGAGACTATAGCGTCATTGGACACGGAGTTTTGGATCGGTTCAGGGACATTGTCCCTGAGTTGACGACGCAGTCCAATAATGTCTTTAGAACATTTGAATTATTGAACGACGCTATATATATGTAAGCTTGCTATCAACATGCTAGTATAGTTTCTTGTCCGCAATGCTCTATTCTGCCTTTCGTGAATTCTAGGGAATAATTGTTTATTGGCAGAACTGGGCTTACCGAGAGTTCCTTTGCGTCTAAGACGGCGAGACTGAAGACTGCTAATTATCTTTTTCGCCGTGTATGTCAATTCCAACCACGATGTTGGAAACGACAATGATGTATAATAGACTTAACTTAGTCGCTTTATCATACGTATACCACCTTACTGAGACGTTTATCATTACGTCTTCAACAGAAAGAATTCCAGGATATGATCCTCAATGAGATTTCTTTCAGGGGCAGTAGTTTTTTCACGTATAACTCCGCCCTTCAGTGGCAACCTGGAGTTGGTTAGATGTGACGCAGCCCTAGCTACATCCACACGCATGGATAAGTAAGGTGAAGAACTCTCTCAGAGTCGCTTCGGTCTTGAGAAGCTTCTCTTCGACGGCAACCTTTCAGCAATCTTGAATTGCTCGATATACATGTTCTCTTGTTTATCAAGTGTAACAAGAGATTCAGACGTGGGCAAACATTCGGTGGTTGACTCAGAGAGTTCCACTGTAGGTGCCGGATCCGAGTTTTTCGGTTATGACGGATGTCAGTCAAACAGGTTGGGACACAATTTTGATCCCATCGGATTCGAAGTGCCAGAGTCTTTGGGTTCCGCAGTTTTTAGGCAAGCTCCTTACTTCCAAGGAAGAATATTATGTTGGCTTGCACTACGTCATTGGATGAATTTTATTCAGAAACGCATGTTCAATCATGTCCGATAATACGACAGTAGTTGCGTATATCCGGAACCAGGGAGGCACTCATTCGGTTCTGTTATTAATTTTAACGGAAAGAATCCTTCTGTTTGTTATAGAACACCAAGTTCTGTTTCGGTTCATCATATTCTCGGTTGTCGAATCGTATTAGCAGACTCCCTTTCACGTAAGGGTCGTTTGTTGCCGTCGGAATGGACTATCAACAAACAATGGGAGCGCCCAGTGATAATTTATTTGCGACACAACTCTCCAATCAATTGTAGACGTATGTGTCACCGTGTCCGGATCCCTGAGCATATGTAGTTAACGCTCTATCGATCTAGTAGGACGCTATGATTGGATATGCGTATCCTCCTTCGCTGTTAATTCAGCAAGTATTGCTAGAATTATTCATTCACAATACAATTCTGTTGGTAGCATCTCTGTCCCACAGAGACGGTGGATAATTTACTTACATGTCTACTGTGGGACTTACCGCGGAAACTTCCTCCACGAGAGGATCTTTTTTCGCTGGGGAAATCGTGTCAACTCTATCACAACCCGCAAGGTCTCAACCTTCACGTGTTCCATTGTGCTGTCCTTCTTGCATAGCAAGCACTGTATAGGACCAGCAGTGGACGCGATTCCTAACTGTAGAAGGACCTCCTCTTCGCTATACTATGTGGTTAAAGTGGAGGGTCTTCCGTCGTTGGTGTAGGGATCTTTATGTTGATATTTTTGATTCCTCCATACCAGACATTGCAAACTTTCTAGTATACTTGTTTGACGAGATCAACTGCAACCAGTTACTTTTATAGGTTATAGGTCTATGTTATCTAATACCTATGCACACCATGATAGTTTACAATGGAGCCTAATGTCTCTTTATCTAAGTTAGTTTGAAACTTTTCGATAAGAGACCTAGTATCGTTAGATTAATTCCTATTCGGAATTTAGCTTGGGTTCTTATTAACTAAGCAACCATTTGAATCCTTGAGACAGCAGTTTCAAATTCTGGTCTTTTAAGGCAGCGATTCTCTTAGCCTTCTCTTCTGCTGAAGAGTCAGTGAGCTGCATGCACTATCGGTGGACGATTCTCACTTTCGTAGTATCGGGAACTCTATTACCTTTACTACTAATGTTGTATTTTTGGTTAAGAATCAGGCTCCTAATGATATCCGGAACCTATTGTTTTTAAGCCTTCCGTCTTCGAGAGGGCATAGGCCTTTACTCTGTCCGGATAGACCTTTATGTATTTATTAACAGATCTCAGTTTATCAGTAGGACGTAAAGCTTCTTCTGGCTCTGATGCCTAATAGAAGGGTCATTACGGTCCATTCTATTACTTAATGCATTCAGTTAACTATCGGTACTGCTTAGGATAATCTATCCTTAACTCAGCAGTCTGTGCTTAAGATTTCAGCTCATGAAGTAAGAGCTCTTCTACATCTTGGGCTGACGTATAGTTTTGCTATTATAGATTAAATAGGCTGCATATTGGTCTCAACCATCCACATTCACGAATTTTTATCTCAGAAATATTGTATCCATTTCTGGAGACCTGCATTGTTTAGGTCCATTATCAGTTGTTCAGAAAGTCAATCACTTAACAATTGCAACTATAGCTATGTAGGCTTTATGTTCCGGCAGTGACTCCGTCCTGCTGCCCTCTTCGCTCTGGGCTATTTGACCCAGGGCAAGAAAAAGGGGGGGGGGGGGGGGGAGGGTGTTCCCTTGGGTCACCTGTTTTTATTATGAAAACAAGGGGATACCTCCTCCGGAGTTAGTATTTCTGAGCTGTTACTGGGATGGTTTCTTAAGTGAAAGTTAGGTTTTTAATTCATTCATGTCATAGTTTTAAAGTATAGCAATTGTATATGTCATGTGTCAAACGGATGTTATTATACTATCCTCGGACACTTTTAAAAGAGTATAAAGAGTCTCAATTCTTTGGACTAACTTTATTTATGGGCTTACTTTAAATATAATCAGTATACGAATTATACTGGATATTAATAGAGAACATGGATGTTATCATGCTCAATTATAAAAGGTATTGTGTCTTTCTAATTTGTCATAAATAAGAAAGATACACGTGAAGCCTATTTCTCCTTTTCTCCTACAGGAGATGACTCTATTTATATAGTTGAGTTTATTGGATTTTCCTCTATGTCCTGGGCCCTCCAGCGTTTTTACTATTCAGCTATGTCTGGGTCATTGGTACAGTATAAAAATCTTAAAAAATTTATAGTAATTTATATATTTTTTATACTTACCAATGACCCAGACGGAGATGGCCCTCCCAGGAGCTGGGAACTCATACCTCCCCGCTGAGGACATAGCGCTTACCAGGCACTGATGGTAAGAATGATTAATGGCGCCAATTTCGGGATGTCCTTGACACTGCGCATGCGCAGTAGAGGTGAAGTATGGAGGGCCATTCAGGACATGTTTTCTTTGGTTTTAGATGCAAATTTTGGGGATTGGGGGGCAAAATTTGTGTTTGGCCCTATATTTTAAGAGTTAGCACCAGCTATGTCTGGGTCATTGGTAAGTATAAAAAATATATAAATTACTATAAAATTTTTTAAGTTTCCCAAATTTTTGTATTGATATATGAGAATATATGAGAATTTCAGTTGATTTAATTTCCCAATCTTTAATTTATAATCTTTCTGGCCAGGGCACTAATGAGTTTTGTTGACATTTCAGGATGCAGATGCAGCATATGATGGCGACTTTGAAACAACAGATTCTTCCCAAGTTGATTCTGCTTCATCCATATCTGTTGATTCTCCAAATTCACTAGATTTAACTAACACAGACCTTAATCCAAGTATTGTTTTGACGCCAATTAAAATAAGCAAGTTTTACAAAAATAGTCCAGCTGTCAATGAAAGAAAATCTTTCAGCTTTTCAAACTCTGAACCAGATAGAAAAGATTCACCAAAGTCATCTTCAGGAAAAAGAGTTAGAAAAGTTAAAAAGAAGTCTAGTAAATCTGGTGAAAAAGGGACAACTAAAAAGTTAGATAAGTCCGGATTTGCTCTTCCAAATCTTTTTGATTTTACCCCAGTTTCAGAGATTGGAAAAAAGCGTAAACGAATTTATTCAAACGTGAATGATCTTTTTGCCAAAGAAGATAGTGGCATAGTTGTATCACCTCCATCTAGGAAAGCAAAATTCACATTGAAAGACACATCGACACCAAGTGTACATACAAAATCCACACCATTTTTGAGTTCTTCGACAAATGACAGTTGCATGTTTGGTTTTGAGAGTATGGAAACACGGCTAACTGATATATCTCCTGTCAAAGTAGTGTCCTCCACACCAATGTCAGATTATGCTTCAGGGAGTTCTCTGTCACAGATGACCTTGGATGAGTTTTATGATAGGAAATCTTCTTCACAACACTCAATATTTTCTGATGATGATGGTAAGTTAGAAATACATATAATCAATACATGTATTTGATACAGTTATAACAGAGTTTACATGGGTGCTGGAAAACAGATTGAATCTCAGTGCATATTGCTAAGAAAACTTTCAACTTTTCCGGTCTCCTACTTTGTCCCTTTTTGCAAACGCATGTCTGGGGAGGCAAGCAGACGGAGCATTTCTATTGGTTTCATGACGTAGCTCTATCTTGGAATCTCAAGATTATAGTCATCGAATAAAGTTGGCATTCACAATCAGTATTGGCCAATAATGACCCATTGGGAGACCAGCGGTAGTCGACTTTCAACACCGGTGGTCATCCATGTTTCTTTTCAGAAGTAGAAATAAATGTTGTACTGTTGTTTGATGATCTAATTGATGCGTGCAGTGTAATTTGCATGAAATTGTGCACAATTGATCATTTAGAAAACTTTATTGGTAACAAGATCGCATTGTGAATGGGGGAAGGCTGAATGTGTTTCACCCGGGAAAATATTTCATTGATAAATTACATATATTATTCCTGCTATAGTGTTGCGATTGGCTGTAGTATTGGAATTTGACTAATCAAAGTGTATGGTGCAATCACATCAAATAGAATGTGACCCCTAATTCCCTATATGATATTAGGGCTACCCGAATGGACATTGATGAGATTTTTTGGTCAAATGGCGCAACACTGAATAGAATTATTAGAGCTGAAACAGTTAACCAATTAATCGATTAACCAATGATCAACATCCTGATCGATCAAAAAAGGTAATTGATTGATTAACCATTGCCATAAACTACTGTAATTTATGGGATGGGTTAACAAAGGAACAAACTTGCTCTAAAACAGGTAAAACATTGTCACACTGACTTGCTTCAATTATTATGAGACAGATTAAAGCTTGTAATTTATGTGCAGACATACTTGTTCACTTGCAAGATCATTGTACTGAGTTAGTAACTGGAAATGGTCATTCTTAACTCTTTGCCCCTTGCGGACTGCAGACGATACTTGCAAAATAAATTCTTGAATTACTAAAAATTTTCAATTTTTGTCTCAAAGACATAGCTTATGACCCCTCATTGGAACACGCTCATTCCAACGAGGTGTCATAAGCTATGTTTTTTAGACAAAAATTGAAAACATAATAAAATTCAAAGGAGATTTTTATATGTAGTGCTTGCCGGTTTTGTCCGTTACTTTGGGTAAAGACTTAATGCTATAAATCATCAACTGTACAGAAATAATTCAACTACCTACTGAAACAAGTGATTAATCAGTTAACTAAGGTTAAATCCATATGATTAATCAATCAAGAAAACCCTGTAACCATTTCAGCTCTAAGAATTTTCAACATTAAGTCCAGCAATAATGCAAATAAATGACATGTTGATATATAAAATATTGAAATTTGCTCAAGTGAAAATGGATTATCAGTTATGTACCAACAACAAATTTATCCAATATGGGATTGAGTTATGACAATGTCTATTCAGTGAGATAATATTCAGGGTTACGAGTTTCATATTACCTAATTTCGTAATATGATAACTGCATTTGTTGCTTTTGAAAAAATTAAAACTGAATTTCGACCATCAGTGTTGAATTTCAGGGCTGCACAATGGGTGGTGCATATACTGCTGAATGAATAGAGGGTTCGTGTTCATTATCTGCTGAAAGTGTCAATAAATTGGAATTGGGTATTGGTCGATTGTCCAGAGGATCATCGACCTTCTGGATGACAGGTCATTTTGCTTATCAGTCAATCACTACAAGATTATATAACATTGCCTTCTGAGGAAAACCAATTTTATTTTCCTCCTTGACCAGTGTTATTAAGTTTATATAAAGTGAGCATAGGTGTTTTTTTTTCTTTTTTTTCTTCTTCCAACACTGTGGAGGAGACGATTTCTCGAAAGCTCTCTTAGAGATTTTTCTGACATTTTGCTCGGTCCAGGATTCGTACACGAGCCTGAAAAAATACCGAATTTTTAAAAACTTTTCCCAAGCCTGGAAAAGGTCTGGAAAATGACGTCTTCATGTAATGGTATGGAAAAAGTAGGGACATTTTATTAAATATATTCAGATCATTTTCGCTGTTCATGAAATTCAAATTTCTTAACTAAATTTCTTTTTATTTTAGTTTTTATTTCCTTTTGAATCAAATTTCAAAACTCGTAAAATTTAGGTTCTTGTAACCCATCACATAAATAACCGATCTGACACGAGCATTAAGGTGGTAAAAAACTCAAGAGAACTGGCAGTAAGGTTAAACTCCAACACATTGCATGTACTTGTACATGTAAGTGTTTTGTAAGATATATTTTTGATTTTTCTGGTCACTCGAGAGGCTAAAAAACTCACTGCAATGGATGCGAAGGGTATGGAAAATATAGTGGAGGGTCTGGAAAAAGTATGGATTTTTTTTTCTTGGAAGGTGTTGGAACCCTGTCAGTCATAGACGTATATAAGTTGTAGTTCTGTTAAGCTTTTCACCTTCGACTAAGCACTCTGAAGGCCCAAAACGCCCCAAAAATGCCCAAACTTTCATTAACCAGTATCTCCTGGTCCGAATGGATTGATAAACTGAAGTTTTCACAGATTTTTCATAAATACACTTTTCCATAGGCAGCTAGTAACAAAGTTTACCAAATTATTTTTCCTGCCAAAATTTTCAAAAACATCAAAAATAGGCTTGAAAATCAGACATTCTGGCCTACAATCTTAGCCCTGTGAATTAGCTGAACACCTGTAACAGACTGAATACTAAGGATGTAATGTATCATTATCATAAATGCAAAATAAATTTCGATTTTTATCCTCATTGTGTCCAAAATGGCCACCAAACGTGAAAAATAACGCACAAATTTTCATTGACCAATATCTCCTGATCTGGGTTAATGACCTGAAGTTTCACAGATTTATCATAAATACACTTTTCCATAACCAACTGGTAACAAAAGTTTACCAAAAAAGGGTTTCTGCCAAAATTTTCCAAAATATCAAAAATAGGCCTGAAAATCTGACATTTTGGCCTACAATCTCGGCACTGTGAATTATCAGAACTCCCGTAATGGACTGAATAGTAAGAATGTAATGTATCATTAGGCAAAAAAAAAATTAATGTTGTGGTTTGGGTTACATGCCAGAAAAAAAATACGTTCGGCAGGTAGGCTTTTTTTTTCACTTCTGAGATGAATAATTTAGTTGAATTATCCTTATAAGGGCAAAATGCAACATACCCAATATGAGAAAAGCAGAACAGTGGGTATTATTCTGCTTAACAAGCCAGCTAGTTATAGAAACAGGATAGATATTGAAGCAAGTATGATTCAGGGCATAAAATTAAAACTTTTAGATAACCTATTTTCCATTTACCCCAATAAATTCTGGAGGAACAGTTATCGTGAGAGACTGATGCTGAAGACATCAGTCCCGAGCACTGCAGGCACTAGTTTGATGGGGGAGGGCGGGGGTCTTTAGTTGAATTTTTAAAAGGAGCTATCAAGTGGTGCATTCTGGTGGCTTTTGGGGTGAAAATTATCATGCTTTTTCAATAGAAAAAATAGACTTTTTTATCAGCATATTGCAAAGTTTTAAAGAGACTGGCATACATCCTTCCCATGAATTACACAAATGTTTCATTTTCTGAGAACTTACAGCAAACTTCCTTTTGGATATCGATAGCACTGGACAGCCTTGAATAGAATAACTTATACATGTAAAAATGACAGGGGTGCTGTTATTAAACTTGAACAGCCAAGCGATCATCAGTCTCATTTTATTTTATTTTGGGCGACATTAATGGCTGCCAAATTGGGCCCCGCCAAAACATGGTGCCTAACTTTGATAACATTTATTGTCTGACAATAGATGTTCAAAGTTAGGCACCATGTTTTGGCGGCCGTGGAGAACAGATTGGAATTTCTTTATTTCGCCTGCATGAGGGCATTTCCTTTTTATTAAAGCCAAGATTGTTGACATCGTTCAGATGAAAATCGGCAATACTACAAATTAAAATCGCAAAAATGCCATTTCAACAGAGAAACATACTTGGTAAAATCCGAACCGATTTAGCGACGTTTTCAGGTTTAGAGTGCCATATAAAGATCACGATTTTTGAAAGGCCAATAAAATTTCTGGAGTCGCATGCTTGAAATAGGGTCGGTCGGGTAACCCAAACCAAAACGGCTGCCATACATGGAAAAAAACACCAAAATTTTCATTGACCAATATCTTCTGGTCGGAATGGGCTAATGATCTGAAATTTTTACAGATTTGTCAGAAATACATTTTTCCATAACCAACTGGTAACAAGTTTACCCCCAAAAAAATTTCTGCCAAAATTTTCCAAAATATCAAAAATAGGTAAAAAAAAACGGACATTTTGGCCTACAATCTCGGCACTGTGAATTACCAGAACACCAGTAATGGACTGAATAATAAGAATGTAATGTATCATTATCATAAATGCAAAGGAAATTTCGATTTTTAACCACAATGTGTCCAAAATGACCGCCAAACGTTGTCATTTTTTAAATCCCAGATCGCACAACTGACAAATGATGGGTTAACATATGTTACATCACTGTACTCCATAATCATAGTGGAATGACATACATACCAATGCTGGGCTGCCCCCGTCTAGGTTCAGGTTAAAGGGGCAGAGACATGACTTGGGGACATTGTCACACTGCTCCAGGCCTGGAAATTTAGCACCGGCAATTTTATCACCCGCGTGTCGCCCACACAATTTTTATCTGGCGCAGGGCCATCTAATGCCCATGCATTCACAAATCAGACTTGTCAATTAGTTGAATGCAGAAACAGACAGTTGTATGGTGCCCTGAAAAAGAGACACCACCCCCCCCCCCCCTTCCCATATGCACCTGGAGGTAATGCTGAATAGCTCAGTGAGCAGTAAATTTCCTCTTACTGTGGCTATTCAGCATTACACCCAGGCACATAGACTATAATCTAATCTATATTAAAGGGAGCACATGTGTGATTCTTTTTTGTTTGGGGGGGGGGGGGGAAGGTGGCTGCAGCGGCATATATATGTATCAGAAAAATGGAAGAAACAGTCTTGTGATGGGGAAAAGTATCATGGTGGTGGTGTCCCTCTCGCATTGAGACTCGAAAGCATCCAAAGCATGTTGTGTCTGTAATTTCATTAGCTGATGCCAAATGCAAATCTTATAATTCAGAATTTTAAATGTGGGGACCTGGATGGGCGTTAAGGCATGGCTCCTCCAAGCCCCCTTAGGCTACGCCACTGATTGCCTCCACTTTCTTAAAAGAAATTAAGCTCTGTGTTGATTAGTTTTCAGGCTAAATATTTTATTTAGTGTTGGGACGACTAATCGACTAATCGTTACCGGTAATTTTTTGAGCAGTCGTCGGCAAAAAAATCGGTAGTCGACTAGTCGTTTGATGGTATTTCCTGCTGAATGAAGGGAAAAAATGGCGATTCACTCGCCGCTTGGCTACTCGAGAGTCGATATGATCTTGGGTCCACAGGAAATTGAAATACAACACACCAGTAAAGTTAATACGTAGCTCCGAATGATGTTTATACTTTATAGTTACCTGCTCGCAAATGCACAGATCATCATTTTCGTGCTGCAGGCGTCACGACAGTCGCGCATTTTATGACACGACTTCAGTCGCTAACAGTATTGAGGGCAAATCTATAGAGTTTCTAATGCCTTCTATCCCAAAACTGAATCGGAGTAAAATTTATTCCCCATTTGCACGCAGTGCCACGCACAATCACTGACCTGTCATTAAAAACTCAACACATAAATCAACATTTCTTCCAAAAAACAGCTTCCCAGACACTGCTTCTTTCCACTTGCTTCCGGCGGTGACACTCCAAACAGATCAAACGGAGCGACAAATGCCCATGACAATTTAGACCGTTAAAGGTATCAAACAGAACGGACGTTTGTCATTTAGTATGATTAATTTAGAGTGGTACCGTCTTTGTAAGATTATGGCCTTAGGCCTCGTGGCCCTTGTCACACGCGCACCCGGCGCCCCCCCCCCCCCCCCACCCACCCCCATGGGCCAGATAAAAGTATTAAAAACCCTTGGAAGTTGATACCAAACTCACATATATTCGTGTTTTGCGGCTCAGATTTTGCTTCACGTCAAGTTGCCCAACCCCCCGTGACAAAATCCTGGATCCGCAGCATCCGCCCCTGACCATATCCATAAAATTATGGTCCTTTTATGTGAAAATGGAGGGAGGTCTTCCCATGCCCCCCCCCCCCCCCCCGCTCCGACGCCCTGGTCTAAGACATAGGGCCCATTCTGTGCGTGTTTTGCGGCTCAGATTTTGCGTCACGTCAAGTTGCCCAACCCCCCGTGACAAAATCCTGGATCCGCAGCATCCGCCCCTGACCATATCCATAAAATTATGGTCCTTTTATGTGAAAATGGAGGGAGGTCTTCCCATGCCCCCCCCCCCCCCCCCCCCCCCCCCCCCCCCCCCCCCGCTCCGACGCCCTGGTCTAAGACATAGGGCCCATTCTGTGCGTTGTAGCACATGAAAAATTGAAATGCTGTATTTAAAATCCCTCATAGCCCCCACCCCGTACATTTTTTTTCAGATATTACTGTGCTCAAACCTAATAGTAGCCTGTTTTGACGTGGAAGCAGCACGTACGGCATTATCGCAGAACTATGTAGACAATCTGAGTTTAGTCACCTGAAAATTTCTGGTTTTATGTCAATCCAAACTTAAGTACAATGGATCAACGTCAGCAATGAGATCACACCTTCAACACAAACATCCTGCTATAAAGATGGACGGCTCTTCTGAACAAGACAGTTCACTCCGACAGTCCCAGTTGAGTTTTGGCAGGAAAAAGGAAGCTAAATTGATGACAAGAGAAAAGTGGAAAAGGATTACCAGGTCACTAGTCGAGTGGTGCGCTAGAGACATTCACCCTTTATCGGTTGTAGAGGGTGATGGTTTTCGAAACTTTGTCCATGAATTGGACCCCTCTTACTCCGTACCATGCCATAAAACTATAAGAAAGTATACAAACTATTTTTATGAAGAAATGCGAACAGCTGTTGTGTCTTTACTTCAAAATGCAATGTGGATTTCATAAACAACGGACACTTGGACCAGTTGTTCGAGTCAGGGTTACGTAACGGTAACTTACCACTTGATTGACAATGAATGGGAGTACAAGACGGGTGTACTGTGTACGAGACAGATCACTGATCATCACACGGGGGAGCATTTATGCGACGAGTTACAAAAAATTACAGAATCATTTGGTATCACCCCCATGAAGATTGCATCGATAACAACAGACAATGCGTCGAATATTGTAAAAGGCATACGCTTAACAAAATGGGAACACATTCGATGTTTTGCCATACGCTGCAACTTAGTGTCAACAGAGGTCTGTCTATTAATAAAATAAGCAGAGCAGCAGGGGCTGCACGGAAAGTAGTAGGTCATTTCCACCAGTCAACACTGGCATCAGATGCTCTCGTCAGTAAACAGAGACGGCTTTCAGTCATAGAACATAAACTCATTCAAGATATCAAAACCCTCTGGAACTCGACATTTTATATGTTTAATCGTTTGTTAGAGCAGCGACTGCCTGTCTTTGCTGTACTTCAAGACCGGGTAGTCACAAAACAGGAAGATGCCAGAACTCTTGAACTCTCAGACGAAGTCTGGAAAACTGTTGAAGAAATAACGCCGGTCTTGAAACCATTAGAGATGGCCACGACATTGCTTGGGAGTGAGGCGTACCCTACACTGAGCATGATATATCCTGTTGTAAGAGGTTTATTGGAAAATCACCTAGCAGTTGTAGAATCAGACAGCGGCGTAGTGAGAGATTTTAAAAATACAGTGTCTAAAGACCTGCAAGAACGCTATTTTGTAGCGGATAAAATATCTGAAGATGAGAACTCTGTTGTGTCTGCCCTTGTTATGTCTGGCGCACTGGATATCAGGCACAAATCATTGCGTTTTTTGACAGAAGAACAGAGAACGAAAGTTTGGAGACAGGTTTTAAACGAAATGAAATCACAGAAGGGTGTAAATGCAACAGGCGCCAATTTAGAACCTGGTGTGGGCGAAATTCTGACAGAAACACAGACCGCAGCTGGATGTGCAGAGCAGGGTGCAAGTGAGTACACACCAAAATGTAAGCGGTCAAAATTAAACCAGGCCAGCAAGGCGATGCGTTTCCTTTTGGGAGAATATTTTGACGACAGTGGTGATGCCAGTGTTGACGACAACGAAAAAGAACTCGAAGAATATAAAACTGTTAGGCCTTCCGATACAGATCCACGAGCTTGGTGGAAAATCAACTCCCTGAAATTTCCGCGCATTGCCGAGGTAGCCAGAAAGTACCTAGCCATGCCCGGCACATCTGTTCCTTCAGAGCGTGTCTTCAGTGTTTCAGGAATGGTAATCAGTAAACGGCGTTCTAACTTGGACCCTGCGACCGTTGATGAATTAATTTTTATCCGTGAAAATTCAAATAAACTTTGCAAAATCAGTTCAGGACGAGACAACACAGACGTAAACCTTGCTTGTGAAATTGATGAAAACTTCGATGATGCAGTTGACTGCAAATGCAAGGCATGCATTTCTTCTTATGAGTGTGAAGGCTATTAACATTCCTGCAATGAATGCTCTTTTTACGTTGAGTCGTTGACACTCACTCTTCATTGATCCGCCCAATTGTCTTGTTCAGTAAAAATTCTTTAAAATTTATGAAATGCATTTGTTGAGGATTATCTCATCCCTGGGAAGTTACGGCGGAATTCCGCAGTGCTGTCGTAAATGCCGATCAAAATACCAATACAAACGGCACTTTTTTTTTGCCATTGTACCAATTTGATTAAATTGAAAAAATGACAAAAACACGTCTGACGTCTTTTGAAAGTTTCAAAAGACGTCAAACGTGTTTAGGTCATTTTTTCGTTTTTTTTTTTTTTCAATTGAAAGGAGATTTAAGTTATGGGTGTGTGGGGGGGGGGGGGGGTGTTGGGAGGCGGGTGTGGTGGGTATTTTGAATTATTATCGCAACTGACATTATGATTGTTTGAAAGCATGACATTCAACATTTGGGTGGGGGGGGGGGGGGTGCGTGTCCCACAATTCAATTTTGAAACCCTTCCGATCCTCAAATTACTGTGGTTGAGTAACAAGGGGCGCGGGACGTTTTGGTCCTCGGCCATTCCGGCCTCTGCCCTCTGGTTGTTTCGGCCTTGGAACGTTTCGGCCTCCATATTTTCCCCGAGAACTTTTCGTTTGCAGTTTAAAAAAATATAGAGGGCGAAACGTCGCGGGCCGAACCGTCCCAAAACCGAAATGGTACAGGCCTACAGGGCCAAAACATTCCGCCCTCCTTGTTACTAAACCACAGTAATTTGAGAATCGGGTGTTTTTCACAACTGAATTGTGGGACATGCGGGAATTCCCCCGGAAGTTGAATGTCATGTTTCCAAACAAGCATACTGTCAGTCGCGACCCCCAAGGGATAGATTTGAATGAAAAGAGTGAAAACAACACAAAGCAGTAGGCCTATGTTTTTTTTTATTTCTCTGAAAAAAAACCCACAACTTACCTGCAGGCTGCAGTACGTATCATCTGTATCATTTTTGTATCATTTTGGAAGTGACCGGCTAAAATGTAATCCAAATTCCAGCCATCATTCAGTGCGTTTTCCGAACCAAAAATTAAATAACGGTCCGTGGAAAAAAATAACCCCCATCTCACAGGCGTCACTGGCGTGTTAACTGAAAAATATGTCATTTAAATATCTGTGATATTCAATTTCAAAGATGTCTTGTGATAAAGGGATGGAATTTCGATGATTCTATCCCTCTATAACAGTACATCTAGGGTCTCACACAACATAATGCGTTTACCTGAGCGTGATATTGAGCATTGGGTCGTGTTGGAGCGATAATGACAGGGAAATTTTGTCGAAACCGCTAGTCCTCCATACGGTACGGATTTTGTAAGGTACGAAGTCGTGCATCCCAGGAGTGTTCCTTGAAAGAAAATGTTTTTCTCTGAATACCGGATGTTTAATTGTTTGGTAGATTGTAAACATTACCATGACATGACGCCACTCGAAGTCGAAACAAACTTTGCTAATATGCTTAACTATTCTGAATTTAAATTTTAAAGTAGAAAAGCACAGAAAACAGTCCAAGCATAAACTGTTATAATCTTACGAGTGTTGAGACGGATCCAGTTTCTAGTTTTGTTGTGATTATTTCGGTTTACATTGTTAAAATGACGGCCCTTTCTTATGTTAACCTGTTACTTAGATGGGTTTTTTTTCCTGCATGTTTAGGAGACCGACTAGTCGACTAGTCGGCGACTAATAGCTGGCGACTAGTCGGCAGGAAAATTTGATAGTCGTCCCAACACTAATTTTATTAACGAAGTGAAGAGAACCTGAGATGTGGTGGCTCAGTAGATAGAGGTGCAGGCTGCAAACCAAGAGGTCCTCGGTTCGAATACTACTTGTGGCAACCGCCTTGTGTCCTTGGGCACAGTGACGTGTACTAAGGCATACTGCATGTCTATTGTGCACTTGTCTTTAACCAATGCTAACCCTGCTTGTGTGGAGTTAGTATGTTGGGGAGCCTGACAGTTGCTTGTCATTGCTAGGTGGTTCTCTCCGGGTACACTGGCTTCCTCCACCCGTAAAATAGTCCAACACGGGGTGACCCTGGCTGTCGAGAGTGTCATTAAACCCCAATAAATAAATAAATAATAGTAAAAAAAAAACCAAAGCATATCACACCCATCCAAATGTTAACATTAACCTGGGAAATCCAAGTAACTGTTGTTAATAGATCACTGCGTTAGCTCATGCAAAGAAATATCAAGAGAACAAATCTTTAAATGCTCACATGATTATTTAACAATTAACTATTTTCAATTTGTGCAAGCCTGTAAGAGCATTAGGGTGCATTCACACTACATGCGACCTGAGCATTTCAAGCGATTGAATAATTGTAAAAGCACCACTTTCTGTTCTTTTTATGGTTTTTTGAAAACGTTTGGCAACTGTAACTTTGTCCAGCAGTCGGAATGCGAATAGTTAACTGACCGAGATGAGACAAATGTGCAAGCTGAAACATAAAATCACTATTAATTATAATTTTGACACAGGAACTTGTTGCATCAGACTTAAAATGAATCGTTTTGTAGTTAAGCTGGCACATTGGGCTCAGTAAAGTTATTGGTTGTTTTTGTTGTTTTGTGTCCTAGAGCTAAAGACACCTTATTAGTGTCAAAACCTGAAACAGAAAAGCAATATTGATGATTTTATAATTAGCGTATCGCTCGCAATGTTTGTGTCGCAAAGAGTGTGAAACTATCCTTACAATGAATCTGGCCGTTGAAGTTTTGAAACAAAATGCAGACACCTTTGATCCTGATTGAAATGAATCTGCAGAGGAAGTGACAAACGAAATTGACAATTTTCTCTTTACTCACAGTCACAGACACAAGTTGTACGTGCTTGAATTAGGAATTTGAGTCAATCACCCACTCAAGTTTGACGTAATTCTCTTTGAAGTCGCCAGATGCCACGCAGCCCTGTCAGTCAGTCTGACATTGTACGTAATACTGTTTGGAATTTGGATTCATTTAAAGTTTTCAAACGAGCGGGCTAGCATGGACATGTTAAAAGGGAATAGAGTAAAACTCTCAACTTTTAAAAAATGCAATACAGGCGGATTAATTAGGAGACAAGTATAGGCGACTGCTGCAAGTATGCTACTAAAGACTGTGTGTGAAACGCAGCACTTGACTCAGATCAAGTCTTCACAACGTAAGCAGCATTACACCGAAAGACCTTGATAATGACTCATGGGAAACAAACAACAGTCAAGACGTGAGTACAGTTAAAACTAGAGGTCCTGTCACGAATAGTGTGCTTATGTAGGCTTAATTGCGTGTTGGAATTGCGCGCAATTGCCATATCCAATGGCATCCAAAGCACGGCAGGTTCTCCTGGTTACTCAAAGCAAACACATGCAATGTTTCTGCCAATGGACCTCCGGGTTACCCGGAGGTCCATTGGCTGAAACATTGCTTGTGCACAAGCCATATGTACAGAATTTGATAGCTTTACTTTGGCTATAACGCGCACATTAACGTGCATATCAACGTGCTATTTGTGCGCATTTCATGACAGGACTTCTGGTTTTAACTGTATGCATGGAATACAGTGTCAATTTATTGTTCATATTTCTGAAATAGGAAAATGACAATTCATCAATAAACACAATAATTATCCCTTATAATATATGCTCCCAGAGAACAAATCTCAGTTTATGTTACTCTGAGATAATAGATTGTACCAGAGAAAGGTAAAAAAGGAATTGCCCCTGCGGGAGCTTTTGGCCCCTACAAAGCAATCCGACGACAGCGATTTTTAGCCCTCGCAGATTTTTCAGAACGCTACCGCTGCTGCCCAATCAATTCACGGATTCTATGAGCAATCAGAGGATTCTCTGTTGCTGTTCGTAAGTTTCTATGTTGAAATTGTGTCTTTTCCACCCAGCAGATACGGTCGCAGAACAGATTTCTAGTCACCGGAGTAAGATGGAGAGGTATGTATCAAGTCAACCTCTTTGCATTTATCAAGTAGCGAGGTTATCGACTTAGGCTCCGTTCATCTCAGGGAGACGTAAGTTATGTTTTATGCCTGGTGGTGGACATGAATTTTTCTAACAATACTGTTTTTCATTTCATCCACAGCCACAATATTCTGCACAGGACAAAACTACGCTCCCAATCCGAACCAAAATTTGTGACAAGCACACATATTTCGACAACATTTTGTTTGGGGGAGGGGTCATTGCCCCCTCACCCTCACCCCGATATCTACGCCACTGAGGAATCATATGGAAGGGTGGCCTTTCCAGGGGAGAAATAGTTTTGAAAATAGCCCTTACAATGAAGCATTCGCTTTCAACCTGGCATCAGGGATTGTCATATTTTGCATGTGGGGAAAGTGAATAGGGCTGAAACGGTTGGCTCATTTTCACAACCGACTAACCACGAGCTATAACCAGATAATATCCGGTTATCCGTAGCCATTATTCCACCGAATCTGGGATCAAAACTTTAGGAATTGGAAAGCAGTACTCTCACACTATTCCGTAGTGTGTATACAAACGAACGTTGTCGAGTACTCGACAACGTTCGTTTGTATACACACTATGGAATAGTTTGTGCGATTATTCATTACTCGTGGAACCTGCCGATCATTAACGAAGTCTTGAACTCCAAAGTCTCAAAATATTCAACGCGGCTTCGATGTGTAATCTGTCACAAAGGAGAAGCGGCAGATTTATTACGTTTTAAACGTGGAATGACGATTACTATCGATATTTCGGTTAACCGGTTGACAGTTTTTCAAATCGGTTAGGTAGGTAACCGGTTATCCGGTTAACCATTTCAGTACTAAAAGTGAATGACATAAACTTCCTGTAACAATATAATAAATAAATGGGATATAAACTGATGCCAGAGAGGTCTGCCGTCTTAGAATCTCTTCTATCTAACAATTTGTACGTTTAGACAGTAACAAAAAAATTTGTTTCAACACCAGTGACAGAAAAAACTGCATGAGGAATGTGAACAGCGGTATGATAAGAAATTATTGGCTACTACACAAATTTGTTTCATGTGGGTTAACTTAATACTCACTTGAATGGTACTGAATTCTTGATCAATTTTAAAAACCTGGTCATTGGTGTGAAGGTGTTCAAGGTGGCAGTGATGTAAATTTCAGAATTGGTGGCTAATTGAAAATGTTGACATGTTCATATGACTGGCATTGTTATTATGGGGTCTGGTCACAGGCAAATGCTCCTAGACATTTGACGAAATAAGAAGCTCAGAAAAATATATCTCTTCCCTATATATTATTTTAATTAAATATACTACTCAAAGTTTGCTAAGCACCAAATATTTGACACATCATTGTGAAATTTGCTTGTGACATATTTGCGATATTTTTGGTGGATATGATTAAGGAATGTATTGAGATGGTCCCCAGTGTTTACATTAGCTCTCTTCACCGGCAGAGTTTTCGTGACAGTCATGGAAAGCATGTACCCCTTGATATTTTTATACTGTACCAATGACCCAGACATAGCTGGTGCTAACTCTTAAAATATAGGGCCAAACACAAATTTTGCCCCCCAATCCCCAAAATTTGCATCTAAAACTAAAGAAAACATGTCCTGAAAGGCCCTCCACACTTCGCCCCTACTGCGCATGCGCAGTGTCAAGGACGTTCCGAAATTGGCGCCATTTATCATTCTAAGTTTGGCCCTTCATCAGTTAACATCTGACTGATCTTTGTGCTTTTAAATCTCAGTTTAAATGATGCCAGACACATAAATATTAGTGAAATGGTGATTCTAAGGAGGATAGAAAAGGAGGAGAGGAAAAGAATGTGTGACAGAATATTATCAGGGCTGTAACTTAAAAATTTTTAATGAAATTATGTTAAGTTACCTATTTTCAAGGCAGCAGCCATTTTGTTGTCATTCTGATTATTTAGTTACACTGTTTTTTCAAGTGTTTTTCCTCTCTCCCTGTCCTTTAAGTTCCCCCTTGCTATTCTCCCATGCTTTTGGCATAATTTCTGTAATTATTATTACTAAAATTTCTTGGGAGTTTTAGCTGAATAACAGAATGAATTCTGTTCTTTCCCCATGTTTACGTCTTCACCTACGGGTGGTTAGGCGTTGTGTTCTGCATCTACCATCTGATGTTCTGCAGTTTCTTCCCTGGAAGTCTCTGTTTTGCATCAGATGGTGTATTTTTGGTAACTGATTTCGGGCCTGGGTGCCTGGAGTCTTATTTTAGTGTTTTTACACTCATTGTTTACTTTTACAACAGCCCTCTGTGTGAGGGGGGGATTTCTAAATAATAATATCTTTATGTTATTTTAATCATAACTAGATACATTATTATTGTTCGTAAGTGTTGAATAAATTATTTAAAATATTTTTAAAATTTTTGTCCACACTTAGGCTTGGGATCCATTGGGGCTCAACGTTACTTTTCAGAAACTTGGGCTGTTCTGAAAAAATATTTTTTCAAAATATTTTGATTTCAATTATTTTTTCTATATTAATGGATCATATTATTATTATGTATTTTGATTGCCAGGGGTTAGTGCGAGTACCAGGACTTGTTTTCTTTTCACATTGAAAGGATATTGATCAATTGTTTTAAGAGGAAGTCTTCCTCTGACCTTATTATCATTCTATATGTGGTCAGTGTACTCGCATTAACTCCTGTTCTGTATCGTATGATTTCGATGACAATATGGGAAGCGTATGTCACGGTATGTTGTTGGGGATTTGGACACTCCGGTCCTTTCCCCGCAGGGTCACTCTACTTTATCAATTTCTATTTCAGACGATCAAGATTAGGGTGATGTATCTGTGATGTCTTCCAACAGTGTGCCTCCGTCGTCACAATTAATGAAGGGCTAGCGGAAAAGTGCTCATGTAATACGCCAATTGCCTAAGAGGACCCTAGTAGGTTCGACGGCCTTTGACGTCCGCTAGCTCGCCCGGTGTAGCGTCCATTCACCGAATGGTTCGGCAGCCGGGTTCGTCCGTTGCGGTCTAGAAGGAATTTTGGGGTGATGCGAGCACTATAAAATTAACTTAATGCACACGCAGTGACGGCGGATCGGAGGGAGAACGGAGGAAGCCTTTTAGTCCGGTTCATAGCTCGTTCCGGTCCATCCGGACGGCAAGCGAGAGAGGCCCCTCTCTCGTTCAACAACATCTGGCCCCAGATGTTGTGGTACAAATGTGTCGTTAGCGGAGCATACGTCCGTCGCTCGGGACGCTCCGTTGTATAGGCAGTCCGCTGAGACTGCTAAGGCTTCCTCTTCTTGTCAGCGCACACGACCGCACCTTGGCTGCGTGACCGCCGATATATTACCAGCTTCGCCGATCAAGGATTCTTCGGCGACCAGGTCACACCATCCGGCAGCCAGGGATTCGAGACCGATGGACTCCGGACGTTCGCATAGGAAAAGTATGCGGGAGCCATCTGATGCGGAGCTGCCCTCGGCGAAGCAGCGATAGACTGCGCCTCCGCAGGTCTCGGCGCCGGACATTCTTGTGCACATAGCACAGCTTATCGCAGCATCCCAGCAGCCGACAGAAACGGTGTCGGATCGAGAATTATCCGACAGCGCTGGGTCGGTAGCCGGGGACTCGAGGCCTGCAGACTCCGGACGTTCGCATAGAAAGTGTGCGGGAGTCAACGTACACGGAGCTTCCAGCGGCAATGCATCGTAAGTCCGCTACTGCACAGGCCTCGGGAACGGACGTGCTTTCCTTAATAGCACAGTTTATCGCAGCATCCCAGCATCAACTGAATCTGTCGCATATATTTTATCCGACGATGCTGGGTCGGGACGCTCCGCGGAAGCGGGTACGGACGTCCGAAAGTTTCATCCGGTCCGACGGGATACCGAAAGGGATTCGGTGGATTCCAAGCTTTCCCTTTCGGAACAACATATGCTGCGATACCGGATAAGAAACTGATAGCGTCGGTGGACTTAGAAATTTTTGGTTCGGTTCAGGGACATCGTCCCTCAGTTCCGACATAGTCCAATAATGTCACACAACTTTCAAATTATTGAACGACGCTATATATATTATTATTTTATGCTTGCTATCCAAGCATTTCTGGTTTCTTGTTCGAAGAGTTATGGAGATGTCTTTCAAAAGTGTGCCTCTGTCGTCATAGTTAATGAAGAGTTAGCGGCAATAAGTGCTCATGGAATATGTCTATCGCTTACGGAGTGACATTCGCTAGCTCACCCGGTGTAGCGTACATTCATCGAATGGTTCGGCTACCGGGTTCGTCCGTTGCGGTCTAGGAAGGAGATTTGGGTGATGCGAGCACTTTAATTACTTTAGTACTCACCCAGTGACGGCAGATTGAGGACAGATCGGAGGAAGCCAACAACATAGGGGACCGCATGTTGTGGTTCAGATATTTTACATTCGGAGCATATGTCCGTTGCACGGGACGCTCCGTTATATTGACAGTCCGAGAGACTGTCTTTAATGCTTCCTCATCCTCACAGCAGGGCACACGACCGCACATTGGCTACGTGACCTCGAGTATCCGATCAGTTTCGGCATTCAGTGATTCCACAGCGAATAGGTCGCGCCATCCGGTAGCCAAGGGACACGAGGCCTATACACTCCGTTCGCTCGCATATTGGAAGTATGCACGGGGTAACGATCTCGGAGCTTCCTGCGGCAATGCATCGTAAGACCGCTGCTCCTCAGGCCTCAGTGACGGACGTGCTATCCGAGTTAGCACAGTTGTTTCGCAGCATCCCAGCAATTGACGGTTTCTCGGTCGAATCAGGAATTATCCGACGGCGCTGGGTCGGTGCGGTCCGCGGTTGCATCAAGCTACGGACGACCGAACGCTTTATAGGGTCCGACAGGATGGCGAAAGGGATTCGAAAGATTTCGAGTTTTCCCTTTAGTAGTATCGGAAGATGCCTTTCATATCTTCTGGCATTTCTTCCAGTGATTATTTTTCGGACTTCATTGCTGCGATCTTGGATAAGAGACTTATAGCGTCATTGGACTCGGATTTTTCGATCGGTACAGGGACTTTGTCCCTGACTTACCGACGCAGTCCAATATTGTCATTACAACATGTGTTTTATTTTTCGACGCTATATATTTATATATATATACAAGCCTGCTACTAAGCATGATAGTTTAGTTTCTTGTCCGCGTGGCTCATTTCTGCCATTTTATCTTTTTTACATATAGTTTATTTTGGCAGAGCAGGGCATACCGAGAGTTCATATGCGTCTAGACGGTGTGATTAAAGACTGCATATATTCTTTTTCGCCGTTTATGTCTTTTCCAATTTCAGTGTTGGGAACGACATTATGTATAGTAGACTTAACTTAGACGCTTTATTATACGTAATCCGCCTTACTGAGGCGTTATCATTACGTCTTCAAGAAAAGATTTACGGGATATTATTCTCAATGTAATTTCTTTTGAGGGCAGTAGTTTGTTCACGTATAACTCCGCCCTTCAGTGGCTGATTGGAGTTGGTTAGACGTGATGCAGCCCTAGCTACATCCACGCGTGGATAGTAGGTTAAGAACTCTCTCAGAGTCGCTTCGTTCTCGGAGGAGCTTCTCTTCGACGGCAACTTTCCGGCAATCCATGAATTGCTTGATTTATACATTCTCTTGTCTATCTAGTGTTACAAGAGATTCAGACTGGGGCAAACATTCGGTGGTTGACTCAGAGAGTGCCGCCGCAGTTGCCGGACCCGAGTGTGGCTGTTATGACGGTTGCCAGTCAAACAGATTGGGATATATACTGATCCCTACGGATTCGAAGTGCCAGGGTCTTTGGGTTCCGCAGTCTTTTAGCTATCAGTTTAACTTCCGCGGAATAATGTTTTTTAGGCTTGCTTTATGTCATTGCATGAACATTATTCAGAAACGCATGCCCAAATTCCTGTCCTTTAATTCGACAGTAGTGGCGTATCTCCGGAACCAGGGAGGCACTCTTTCGTTTCCGTTATTCAATTTAATGGAAAGAATCCGTATGTTGGTTATAGTACACCAAGTTCAGTTTTGGTCCGTCATATTCTGGGTCTTCTGATTGTTTTATCGCACTCCCGTTCTCTTACGGGTCGCTTGTTGCTGTCAGAATGGACTCTCAACAAACAAGTATTCAATCAGATTTGCTATCTATGGGAGCGCCCAATGATGTTTTATTTATGACACAGCTTGCTAATCAATTGCAGACGTATGTGTTAGCTTGTCCAGATCTCTGAGCTAATACTGTTAACGCTCTATTGATCTATAGGACGGAATGATAGGATACGCGTATCCTCCGGCGCTGTTGTTTTAGCAGGTATTGCTAAGATAAACAACCACAATACATTTCTGTTGATAGCATCTCTATCTTCACAGAGATCATGAGTAATTTACTCTCTTGTCTACTGTGGATCTTAACGTGAAATCTTCCTCTATGTGAGGATCTTTTTTCACTGGGTAAATCGTGTCATCTTTATCACAACCAGCAAGGTCGCAACCTTCATGTATTCCGTTGTGTGGTCCGTATTGCATTGTAAGCACTGTACTGGACGAGCTTTGGACGCGATTTCTTACTATAGGAGATCCTCTTCTTCGCTATTCTATGCGACTAAAGTGGAGGCTCTTCCGTCGTGGTGTAGGGATCATTATGTTCATATGGTTGATCCCTCCATACTACTCATTGCTATTTTTTAGTATACTTGTTTCACAAGATCTACTGCAGCCTGTTGTTATTTAGGTTATAGGTTTATGTTACCTCATACCTATGCACTCTACGATAGTTTACAATTGAGTCTTTTGTCTCTTTATCTAAGTCAGTTAGTAACTTTTTGATAAATAGACTTAGAATCTTTAGATTAAATTCCTATACGGATTTTAACTTCAGGTTCTTATTTAGCTAAGTAATCATTTGAGCCTCTGGAAACAGTAGTTTTCAAATTCTGACCTTTTAGACAGTAATTCTGTTGGTTTCTCTTTTACTGTAGAGTCAGTGAGTTTCATGCACTATCGATGGATGATTTTCACTTTCATAGTTTCGGAATCAAAACTTCCGTTACTATTTAGGTTGGATTGTTGCATAAGAGTTAGGCTCCTTTTATCCGGAACCTATTATTTTAAGGTCCTTCCGTCTTCGTATGGGCATAGGCCTTTACTCTTTCCGGGTACAGTTTATGTATTTATAAACAGATATCTGTTTATTACAAGGGCGTAAGCTTCTTCTGTCTTTGATGTCTAGTAGAAGGACGTTACACTCCATTTTATTGTTAATGGATTCTATTAACTAGCGTACTGCTTATGGTATATCATTGGCTTAGCAGTTGTGCTTAAGTTTTCGGCTCATGAAGTAAGAGTTCTTCTACTTCTTGGGCTTACATTAATAGTGTTGCTATTATAGATTTTTGAAGGCTGCTCATTGCGCTCAGCCATCCATTCATGAATTTTATCTCAGAAATATCGAGTCCATTTCTGGAGGCCTCTATTGTTAGGTCTATTATCTACTGCTCAGAATGTCATTCACTTAACAGTTGCTACTATAGCTAGGTAGGCTGTCTGTTTCGGCAGTGTCTCCGTTCGGCTGCCCTCTTCGCTCTGGGCTATTTGACCCAGGGCAAGAAAAAGGGGGGGGAGGGTGTTCCCTTGGGTCACCTGTTTTTACTATGAAAACAAGGGGATACCTCCTCCGGAGTTAGTAATTCTGAGCTTTTATTGGGATGGTTGTTTAGTGAGAAGTTTAAGTTTATAAAATTCATTCAAGTCTTAGTTTTTAAAGTATAGCTTTTGAATATTGCATATGTCAACGGACATGATTATGCAATTCTCACACACTTTTAGGAGTATAAGAGTCTCTATTCTCTAGACTCACTTTATTATTGGCTTACTTTAAAAATTATTAGTATAAGGATTATTGGATATTAATAGAGTACATGGATGTATGAAGCTCAATTTTTGGTAGGTGTTGTATCTTTCTAATTTATCATAAATAAGAAAGATACATGTAAGGCCTATTACTTCTTTTCCCTACAGGGGATGACTCTATTTTATTTTATTGAGCGTATTCCATTTTGCTCTATGTCTTTGGCCCTCCAGCCTTTTTACTATTCAGCTATGTCTGGGTCATTGGTACAGTATAAAAATGTTAAAAAATTTATAGTAATTTATATATTTTTTATACTTACCAATGACCCAGACGGGGATGGCCCTCCCAGGAGTTGGGAACTCTTGCCTCCCCGCTGAGTACATAGCGCTTACCAGGCACTGGTTATTAGAATGATAAATGGCGCCAATTTCGGAACGTCCTTGACACTGCGCATGCGCAGTAGGGGCGAAGTGTGGAGGGCCTTTCAGGACATGTTTTCTTTAGTTTTAGATGCAAATTTTGGGGATTGGGGGGCAAAATTTGTGTTTGGCCCTATATTTTAAGAGTTAGCACCAGCTATGTCTGGGTCATTGGTAAGTATAAAAAATATATAAATTACTATAAATTTTTTAACTTTCATGATGTTTTCGTGTACTGTCTTCATGTATATGACATGTGTAGGGTATTCAATCTTTTCAACACAAACCCTTGTGATTTAATGATTAAATATGGCAAATGCAAATGTAAGAAGACATTTGTCTGAAGCAGAAATGTGCTGGGCTGTAGAGATGGTGGAGCAAGGAGCTACTCATCGTCAGGTTGGTGAAGCCCTTGGTGTGCACCATACGGTGATCACCAGAGCCTGGGCAAGATTTCAGCGGTATGGCACACCATTAAGACCGCATGGTGGTGGCAGAGACAGGGCAACATCTGCATCTGAAGACTGGTTTTTGATCATTCAGGCCCATAGGAACCGCTTTGCCACAGCAACCCAGCTTCGCAGTGACCTTCAGAATGCATCCGGGGTAAATGTTTCGACGCAGACTATCCGGGCAAGGTTGCACGAAGGTGGTCTCCTATCGAGAAGACCATGTATTCGCATTCCGCTGCCCCAGAACCATTGCCAGGCACGATGTGAATGGGCCATGGACCACGTTGGATGGACCAGAGAAGATTGGCGACCTGTCCTTTTTACAGATGAGTCAAGGTACTGCCTAGACAACACAGATAGGTGGTCTGGGGTATAGAGAAGACCAGGAGAGTGATTCCATGCAGCCAACATTGCTGAGCATGACTGCTGTGGTGGAGGGTCAATCATGGTCTGGGGCGGCATCAGCAGGGATGGACGTACAGAGCTCGGTGTCCTTGAACGTAGTACATTGACTGCACAGCGGTATATTGATGAGATCTTGGATGTCCACATCAGATTGTATGCATGTGCAGTGGGTGATAGGTTCATTCTGATGGGCGATAATGCCCATCCTCATGTTGCCCATGCTGTCGGGGAGTACCGACAGAGGGAGGGGATTGAACGTATGGACTGGCCAGCAAGATCCCCTGACCTCAATCCAATCGAACATGTCTGGAATGAGTTGCAGCTTGCAATTTCAGCCTGTCCAGTCCAGCCAAGAAGTGTCCAGGAGCTTGGTGCCATGCTGATCCAAGAATGGAACAATATCCCACAAAGGACCACCAGGAACCTGATTGGGAGCAGTTATGAATGGGAGCAAAATGGAGGCAAGTGGAAAATTGCTCGCCTCAAATAACGTTTGCGAGAGTGAAAAATGTTAGGAGAGTGATTTTGATTCAATGGTTAACTTCATTTTTTTTTATACTGTTGAATTGTACATTCATTTTTTTAATACTGTTGAATTGTACATTCAAACTCAAAGTGTATTTTTTTCTAAATTAAGTTAAGTTAATGTTATTGTTTGCCTGTGGTTCAGAATAAAATTGCAAGCTTGAAATCTAGTCTTTGTTTATTAAATGTATTGCCGGAATTTCTGAAATGAACTTTTAAGTTGTAAGATTTAGATAATCTGAAGTGAACTATATATTATGGCATGTACACAAATTTATTTCGCAGTTTCCATTGACAAGCGTCCTTCGAAACGAATGTATGAATACAACTGAACACAGATGGAAATTTTGACGGTGAAAATATATGTAACCCACTAAAATTAGTTCTGGATTTTAAATGGCACGATTATTAAAATCGTGGAAAATGGGTGCGTAAATTCCAAATCGGGCACATTAATTCGTGTCACTGGTGAACTGGAGAGACAGGTGTCATGTGTATAAATGAAAATAAGGAATGGGGCAACATTCCGCATGTCTTTGATAAAAAAAAATACGGAAGTATTAAAACGTTTCTCTGATCTCAGAATGACTCCCATTTTTATATCTGAACATGCGTGTTCGTTTTGTGGCAGGAGTATGGTCTGAGCAAGTTGTCAATGTACAACCCTCTTACTATTAGCGTGTTGTGTGTGGATGTATAAAAGAACTACTGTGTGTCATGTTCATAACCACGAAAAGGAAATTGTTTGGAATTGTACTTTAAACGCATCAAATTGTGAGTGATTCTTAAAAATTTCCCAGCATCAAAACTTAATTGAATGTTTCTGTTGATGCAACTCAAAAGGATGAAAAAACACCCCAAAACAGAGGCGAGCGATTATTCGCGCACCTTGGACAATTTTTGCGTGAACGATGGTGCGCGAGAGCGATCGCGTGCCTTTCCCATGCGTCACTGTGGGAGCATAAGAAGGCATTGTCAAACTGTAATTAACAGTAATGGGTCTCATACTGTATTGAAGCCATATCAGTTCGCTCTGTCAACTTTTTGGCATATTGAAAAATTTCCTCTTTTAACAATAATATCCATTTTCCATGGTTATCGTATTCAAAAGCTAAAAAATAATGTCAAACACAAATAAAATCTTAATTTCTGTACTTAAATCATTAAAGATATAATTAAATAAAAAATATATACACTTTTCATTAGTCATTACAATATTTTTATACTGTACCAATGACCCAGACATAACTGGTGCTAATTCTCAAAAATCTAGGGCCAAACACAAATTTTGCCCCCCAATCCCAAAATTTGCATCTAAAACCAAAGAAAACATGTCTTGAATGGCCCTCCATACTTCGCCTCTACTGCGCAGTGTCAAGGAGGTCTCAAAATTGGCGCCAATTATCATTCTTTGTTTGGCCCTTCATCAGTTCACATCTGACTGATATTTGTGCTTGTAAATCTCAGTTTAAATGATGCCAGACACATAAATATTAGAGAAATGATGGATCTAAAGAGGAAATAGAAGGAGGAGAGGAAAAATGAGTGGCAGGAAATAATCAGGGCTGTAACTTAAATTTTTTTTACGAAATTATGTTTTGTTGCCTAATTTCGAGGCATGGGCCTGTTGTTGTCATTCTTGCTATAAAGTTACACTGCTTGTTCAGTGTTTCCTCTCTCCCTTTCCTTTAAGTCCCCCCTTGCTATTCTCCCATGCTTTTGGCATATTTTTTGTAATATTATTACTAAAATTTTTTGGGAGTTTTAGCTGGGTAATAGAATGAATTCTGTTCTTTTCCCCATGTTTACTTCCTCACCCATGGGTGTTTAGGCGTAGTGTTCTGCATCTACCATCTGATGTTCTGCAGTTTCTTCCCTGGAAGTCTCTGTATTGCATCAGATAGTGTGTTATTGGTAACTGATTTCGGGCCATCTTTATCAGTGCCTGGAGTCATGTTTCTGGTGTTGATACACTTCTTGTTTACATTGACAACGGTTTCTGTTGAGATGGATTTTCTTGTCTTTGTATTAGCTTAATCATAACAAGATACATTATTATTATACGTAAGTGTTGCATTAATCTTTTTGTAATATTTTAAAAAATTTTGTCCACACTTAGGCTTTTTGGGATCCATTGGGACTCAACGTTACTTTCAGAAACTTGGGCTTTTCTGAAAAAATATTTTTTCAAAAAAATTTTTTGATTTCAATTAAATTATTTTTTTCTATGTTAATGGATCATGTTATTATGTATCTTTGTTTTCAGGGGTTGGTGCGAGTACTAGGACTTTTTGTGTTCTTTTCACAATGAAAGGATATTGTTCAAATTGTAATAAGAGGAAATCTTCCTCTGACTTTCATAATCATTGTATTAATTGTAGTCAGTGTACTCGCACTAACTCCTGTTCAGTATGTGTCAATTGGGATGACAAACATTGGAAACGTGTGTCACAGTATGTTGTTAGCAGGGAAAAGGCCATGCCGGTCCTTTCTCCTCAGGGTCACTCTAGTTTATCAATCTCTATTTCAGAGGAACAAGAACAGGGTGATGTTTCCGTGATGTCTTCCAAAAGTGTGCCTCCGTCGTCACAGTTAAATGAAGAGCTAGCGGCAAGTGCTCATGGAAATACGTCAATTGCCTAAGAGGTCCCTAGTAGGATCGATGGCATTGGCGTCCGCTAGCTCGCCCGGTGTAGCGACCATTCATCGAATGGCTCAGCAGCCGGGTTCGTCCGTTGCGGTCCAGGAAGGAGATTTGGGTGATGCGAGCACTATAATAAGACAAAGTGCACACCCAGTGACGACGGATCAGAGGAGAGAACGGAGGAAGCCTATTAGTCCGGTTCCTAGTTCGTCCAGGTCCATCCGGGTTGCGAGCTAGAGAGGTCCCTCTCTCGTACAACATCATCTGGGACCAGATGTTGTGGTACAAAACGTTTCGCATTCGGAGCGTACGTCCGCCACTCGGGACGCTCTGTTATATAGACAATCCGGAGAGACTGTCGATAAGGCTTCCTCATCCTCACGGCAGCGCAAACGACCGACCTTGGGTTTGTGACCACGGATATCCAGCCAGCTTCGCCGATCAGGGATTCCACGGCGACCAGGTCACGCCATCCGGTAGCCAGGGACACAAGGCCTGTAGACTCCGGACGTTCGCATAAAAGAAGTATGCAGGAGTCAATGTAAACGGAGCTTCCAGCGGCAAAGCAACGTAAGACCGCCACTCCACAGACCTCAGTGATGGAAGTGCTATCCCAAATAGCACAACTTATCGCAGCATCCCAGCAAACGACAGAACCTCTGTCGGATCAGGAATTATCCGGTGACGCTGGGTCGGTACGCTCCGCCGAAGCATCGGGTACGGATGACCGAGAACTTCATAGGGTCCGACAGGATAGCGAAAGGGATTCGGAGGATTTGGAGCTTTCCCTTTCGGAACAACATAAAGCTGCCATAGATTTTATCCGGCATTATCTTCCAGAGGTTGTTCCGTCGGACCAGAATGCTGCGATGCTGGATAAGAGACTGATAGCGTCATTGGACACAGAATTTTTTGATCGGTTCAGGGACATCGTCCCTGAGTTTCCGACACAGTCCAATAAGGTCACAAGAACATTTGAATTATTGAACGACGTTATTTATAAGCTTGCTACCAAAACGGGCAAGTCTGGTTTCTTATCCACAAATGCCCTAAATCTGCCTTTCATCAATTCAAGGAATAAATTCGAAACGGCAGGACAGGGCATACCGAGAGTTCATCTGCGTCTAGACCACGAGGCTGAAGACTTGGAATTGTCTATACCGTCGTCTATGTCAATTCCAACCACAACGTTGGAAAGGACAATAATGTCTAACAGAGTTAACTTAGACACTTTATCATACGCAGATCACCTTACTAAGGCGTTATCATTGCGTCTTCAAGGGAAAGAATTCCAGGATATACAATCCTCATTAAGACTCCTTTCAACGGCAGTAGCTTATTCCACGTATAACTGCGCCCTTTTAGTGGCAAACCTGGAGTTGCTTAGACGTGACGCAGCCCTAGCTACATCCATGCGCATGGATGGTAAGGTGAAGAACTCTCTCAGAGTCGCTTTGGTCTCCGGAGAGCTTCTCTTCGACGGCAAGCTTTCAGCAATCTATGATAAGATAACTAAGAAAACTTCGGATTCTCTGCTTTTCAAATCCGCTTCCAAAAAGCCGGATACAGCAGAAAAGAGTAAGACAGGCACTTCTGGGACAAGTACGCCCAAGAGAAGTTCCTATAGAGGTTCCTATGCATCCTCTAGGTCTTATTCTAGAGACTGTCAAGGCAGCGACTCTCGTGGGGGATGTTCTTCTGGCCGAGATTACCGGTCAGACGTCCCTAGGTCGACGGGGCAAGGTGCGGGTCCCGGAGGACGTAGTTTCTCCTTCCGCAAGCCTCGCAGGTCCAGGAGGTGATGGTTTGAACCTCCATCGTGTTCCGGTAGGCGGAAGATTATCGAGTTTTATAAACGATTGGGCATCAATTACGGACGACCCCTGGGTTTCGAGGGGTAATTTCGGAAGGACTAAGATTATCCTTCAAATGAATGCCTCCATTAACTCAAAGTCCAAAATGGACTCAGCTTCCGTCAAATCCGCAGAAAAGAGACTCTCTTTTATCAGAAGTACAGTCTCTTCTGAAGAAGAATATGGTAGAGGTTGTAGAAGACCAGGAATCACCGGGTTTCTACAGCCATCTGTTTCTGGTTCCGAAACCAGACGGCTTGTTCCGTCCAGTCATAGATCTGAGCTGGATAAACAAGCTGATCGTCGCTCCGAAGTTCTATATGGAGACAATTCGATCAGTCAGAGCGAGTATTCGGGTGAACGGCTATGCTACAAGCATAGATCTCAAGGATGCGTACTTTCACGTCATGGTACATCCGACATTCAGAAAGTATCTACGCTTCGCAGTCCTAGGAGTTGTATATCAGTTCCGAGCGATGTGCTTCGGTTTGAACCTAGCGCCCTGGGCTTTCACTCGAATAATGAACTCGGTTATGATATATTTCCGAGCTCATTCGTCTGTGGTAACGTCGGCCTACCTGGACGACATTCTTCAGAGGTACGGCAACGAGTTAACGCTTCAGAACGATGTGCAGAATCTGCTTCTATTAGTCCGACGTCTCGGTTTTATAATAAACGAGGAGAAGTCGGATCTGGTGCCGTCCAAGTCATTCACTCATCTGGGAATGAGCTTCGAGACGCACAACAATCTCGTTCGTCTGCCGTTAACCAGAGCGAAATTAATCAGTTGTTGCGCTCGCTGTTGTCTTCACTCAGACAAAATCACAGCGAGAGAGTTCATGAGACTGATAGGTCTGTGCGGAGCTGCTGCGGATCTCATTCCGATGGGGCGGTTACGCACTCGTCCTCTCCAAATTTTCTTGACTCAGAATAGGAGTGTAAAGATTCATTCGCTCAATATAGACGTTCTCTTGTCAAATCAAGTGAAACAAGAGATTCAGACTTGGGCAAACATTCAGTGGTTGACTCAGGGAATCCCACTGCAGTTGCCGGATCTGAGTTTTACGATTATGACGGATGCCAGTCAAACAGGTTGGGGTGCAACATTGATCCCAACGGATTCGAAGTGCCAGGGTCTTTGGGATCCGCAGTTTCTAGGCAAGCACATAAACATCAAGGAAATGATGTCAATTTGGCTTGCACTATGTCATTGGATGAACATTATTCAGAAAGCACATGTCCAAATCCTCTCCGACAATATGACAGTAGTAGCGTATATTCGGAACCAGGGAGGCACTCATTCCGTTCCGTTATTCAATTTAACGGAAAGAATCCTTCTGTTTGTTCTAGAACACCAAGCTCTACTTTCGGTCCGTCATATTCCGGGTCATCTGAATGTATTAGCAGACTCCCTTTCACGGAAGGGAGAGGGCGCGGTGGCTCAGTTGGTAGAGGTGCAGGCTGCAAGCCGAGAGGTCCTCGGTTCGAATCCCACCTGCGGCAACCGCGTTGTCTCCTTGGGCAAGGCACTTCACCCCCATTGCCCACGTGGGGGCACGGTGACGCTGTGTACTAAGGCGTACTGCACGTCGATGGTGCACCTGTCTTCAACCAATGCTAACCCTGCTTGTGTGGAGTTGGTATGTTGGGGAGCTGGCAGTTGCTTGCCGTTGCTCGGTGGTTCTCTCCGGGTACTCCGTCTTCCTACACCCGTAAAACTGTCACGATCATGGTTAGCCATTGTGCAGAAATATGTGACCTTAAAACACCAATAAATAAATAAATAAATTCACGGAAGGGTCGCTTGTTGCCGTCAGAATGGACTCTCAACAAACAGGTATTCAATCAGATTTGCTACCAATGGGAGCGGCCAATGGTAGACTTATTTGCGACACAACTCAACAATCAGTTGCAGACGTATGTGTCTCCATGTCCGGATCCCCGAGCATATGCAGTAGACGCTCTATCGATCTCGTGGGACGGAATGATAGGATATGCGTATCCTCCAGCGCCGTTGATTCAGCAGATATTGCTAAAGATAAAACAATCTCAATGCAAAATTCTGTTGGTAGCATCTCTGTCTCCACAGAGACCGTGGATAAATCTACTCAGGTGTCTGCTGTGGGACTTACCACGAAAACTTCCTCCATGAGAGGATCTTCTTTCGCAGGGGAAATCGCGTCAACTACATCACAACCCACAAGGTCTCAACCTTCACGTATTTCCGTTGTGCGGTCCTTCTTGCACGGCAAGCATTTTACAGGACGAGCAGTGGACGCAATTTCTAACTGTAGGAGGACCTCCTCTTCGCTAAACTATGCGGCTAAGTGGAAGGTCTTTTGTCATTGGTGTAGGGATCATTCTGTTGATATTTTTGATCCCTCCATTCCAGACATTGCAAACTTTCTAGTATACTTGTTTGACGAGATCAAACTGCAGCCTGTTACTATTAAAGGTTATAGGTCTATGTTATCTGATACTTATGCACACCATGATAGTTTACAAATTGGATCTAATGTCTCTTTATCTAAATTAGTTAGAAACTTCTCGATAAATAGACCTAGAACCCTTAGATTAATTCCTAAATGGAATTTAGCTTGGGTTCTTCTTAAACGAAAAGAAAAGCCATTTGAGCCTCTTGAGACAGTAGATTTCAAATTCTTGTCTTATAAGACAGCATTTCTCTTAGCTTTCTCTTCTGCTAGAAGAGTCAGTGAGCTTCATGCACTATCTGTGGACGATTCTCACTATCGTAGTGTCGGGAACACTATTACCTTTACTACTAATGTTGGATTTTTGGCTAAGAATCAGGCTCCTAATAAATATCTGGAACCTATTGTTATTAAGGCTCTTCCGTCTTCAGACGGGCATAGGCCTTTACTCTGTCCAGTTAGAGCTTTACGTATTTATAAACGAAGATCTCAGTTTATCAGAAAGGGACGAAAACGCTACTTTCTATCTCTGATGCCTAATAGAAAGGACGTTACGGTCCATTCTATTGCTAGATGGATTCAATTAACTATCCGTACTGCTTATGATAATCTATCTTCAACTCAGCAGTCTGTTCTTAAGATTTCGGCTCATGAAGTAAGAGCTCTTTCTACATCTTGGGCTTACGCAAATAGTGTTGCTATTACAGATTTAATGAAGGCTGCATATTGGTCTCAGCCATCCACATTCACAAATTTTTATCTCAGCAATATTGAGTCCATTTCTGGAGACCTGCATTGTTTAGGTCCGTTATCTGTTGCTCAGAATGTCGTCCACTAAACAGTTGCAACTATAGTTATGCAGGCTCATAGGGGGGTCAGATTCAAGTTTGTTCAAATCGGCCCCCTGGGATTCATATTTGGGCTCACTATAGAAGCCCAAATTTGAACTTAGTGCATTTCAGGCAAATTTCTTAAAAAATCTTCTTCTCCAGATTCAGCACGCAGAATCTTTTGATATTTGGTATGCAACATTGTGGGGTGGATCTGATTCAAGTTTGTACAAATCGGCCCCCTGGGTTCATATTTGGGCTCAGTATAGGAGCCCGAATTTGAACTTAGTGCATTTCAGGCAAATTTCTTTAAAAAATTTTCTTCTCAAGATCCAGCGGGCAGAATCTTTTGATATTGGGTATGCAGCATGCTTAGGGGGGTGAGATTCAAGTTTATTCAAGCCAAGTCCCTGGGTTCTTATTTGAGCTCACTGTGGGAACCCGAATTATAACTTAGTTCAAACTGAGGAATTTTCTTTAAAAATCTTCTTCAGATCCAGCAGTCGGAATGTTTTTGATATTTGATATGCAGCATCCTTAGGGCAAATTTCTTTAAAAAATTTTCTTCTCAAGATCCAGTGGGCAGAATCTTTTGATATTGGGTATGCAGCATGCTTAGGGGGGTGAGATTCAAGTTTGTTTAAGCCATGTCCCTAGGTCCATATTTGGGCTCACTGTGGGAGCTTGAATTGTAACTTTGTTCAAAATGAGGAATTTTCTTAAAAAATCTTCTTCAGGTCCAGCAGTCGGAATGTTTTGATATTTGGTGAACAGCATCCTTGGGGGTGGGGGTGGGGGAGGGGGGGGGGGGGATTCAAGTTTGTTAAAGCCAAGTCCCTGGGTTCATATTTGGCCTCTGGGAGCCCGGATTATAACTTAGTTCAATATGAGGAATATTCTTTAGAAATCTTTTTTTTTAGATCCTCCAGTCAGAATCTTAGGATATTTGGTGTAAGCTTTTCTTAGGAGTGGCATACGCAACTTGTTGAAATCAATTCCCTGGGTTGATATTTAGTCTACCTTGTCAGGTGAGCGCCTCAGGCCCCCTGGGGCCGCTTGTTTTGTTTTGTTTTTTAGGGGGGGGGGAGGGTTGGCAGGGGGGTGGGTCAGGGGAAGGAGGATTTTCATTTGGGGAGATGTGCCCCCACACACTCCAAACCAATGCCAGCTACGCCACTGCTTGTAAGCTGTAAACATGACAGGATATTATCAACCAACTTGATGTGGAAATAGTCATGCAGTTTGTTTCAGTTCACTTCAGCTCATGGTATTACTAGCCTTTGGCAGAAATTGTTTCAACAAATTTTAATGGTCTCTTTGGAAAGAGGGTTAGACTTTCAACGGTAAGGAAAAGCCCAGCCGTGATTCTACAGAATCACTCTGTCTAGTTTTTTTAATCTATTGTACATGTACACTCTAATTCTTTTGCATTTTCAGAACTGTATGTTAACAAGAGTGTACACAACAAAACCTATGGTGGAAAAAAAGAAAAGAAAAAGACAACCCATAGGAACAAAAAATACTCTGTGAGTTTATATCATGTATATCTTTTGAAAATTACCGGAGAGCTACTCACGCCCTCCTGGGATAATGTTCCAGTGTTCCTATGGTGCCTTGGATTCAAAAAACTGCCTTGAATTTTACTAGGGGTCATTTAGGGCCTTGAAATCCTGGAAAATGTGCCAGGAGACCTTGAAAAATCTTGAATATTCACAAAATAAAATGCATAAAACCATGTAATCATAACTATATAGTTTTATATGCCAGAGTTAGTGAAGATGTAGTCCTAACTATGAGCCTCCAGTCATTATCCCATCTTCCCACTGCCCTTGATGGGAGGTGGGAAGAGGGGATAATAATGATTGGGTTCCAAGTTAAGATAAGTGAAGGAATGCCTTGAAAATGGTTGAATTGGGTATTGTAGGGCTTTGAAAAATGCTGAAATTTGTCGGCAGTAAACTTTGCATGACAGAAAATCACAAAATGCAGTCCAAATCAAAAAATTAAAACCATGGCAGAATGTAATATTCTGTACTTGGTATTTTGGTATTTAAATTTGATGCTTTGTTATAGGCAAGCAGATTTCACGGAAACGATCGTTCCATTTCTGTGGAGGTTCCGTTATGGCAAAATCGCGGAAACGAAAAACAGGTTCCCGCAAATTTTTCAACGTTACGCTTTTCATCAAGGGCCACTTAAAACACACTGTTTTCTGCCAAGCCTAAAATTGTATTATTTATCTTCGATGAAAAAGTGATCATAAAAGTAACAACGTTGTGCTCGTTTTGACAATCCCAGTGAGTGCATTCAGATTGTTGTGCATGCGTGTTTCCAGAATCTCTGATTCTTATTTACTAGAATTGAATGCACCCAATTTCAGCGTGTTTGACAACAAAACCAAAGCCAAACACACAAAACTGTATCATTGAAAACAATAACATAACTTTCTATTACTGGAACTGACAATGACAGGAAAATATCTTTGCTAAAATGCAAGATATAATCTTCCAATTTTCCAGCGCTCTGTGCAAAACCAAGCAGAAGAGGTGTGTTCACGCTTTATTTATAATCACGTTTTACAAACATTTCATCCCAATCAATTCAAATTCAATACAGTTACCTTCCTGAATGGGACGTTTTGCACTGGACGATTTTCCCCCTCCCCAATCAGAACACATGTACACCTAAAACAAAAAATTTTATTTCATTATTTTTTACTTGTTCAGCATTAAAGGTAAAACCGAAATAATTATTTCATTGTCCTACAGAAATTTGACTGTTTTTTCTTTTATCTTTTTCACTTGCTTGTACACACTCATCTGAGTCATCATTGCTTCAGTTTACCTGTCGCAAATAAATTGAGTGTTCAAGGGCACAAATGAAAATACAGATAATTTGTTTCACGTTTTAATTTTCTATTCCATTAAATGTCCCTGTCACCTATAACAATCCACTTCATATTCTAGGTCCTTCATTTTTGTAGGTCCTAAATTGGAAGTCAGGAAAAGAAAATGGGAACAGAATAAACTATAGATTGCTGAAACAATCTGGGTGCCTTTGAAGACCACGTCGGGAATGCAGAAATGCTCCGATATCTCCCCCCCCCCCCCCCCCCACCCCGCCCCATGGTGACCAAATTATCAAAATATGATATTTTTTTTTCCACACCCCTGGCTCAGACCTACGACCTTCAGGAGGCATCTCGACCTTGGACCCCCACATCTTACTTGGCTAACTTAGCATGTATACATGGGAGCGACTTATACACGGACATAATTATACGGAAATAATCGCTTTTGGATTTGCCTGTTCTGCTGACATTCGCTGCCATTTTCAAAATGAGATTTTGAGGGGGTTGTTGTAAATTTCGAAGTTTAACATCAAAAACCTTATGGATTTGCCTGTTCTGCTGATGTTCGCTGCCATTTTCAAAATGAGATTATGAGGGGGTTGTTGTAAATTTCAAAGTTTTTAACATCAAAGCAGGCAAAAACCTTATGGCTGGGGGGTTTTTTGTGCCCGTCGGTTTGGTTTGCTGAAAAAAACGAAAATCCTCCATTCTTAACGATTTGGCGGCTGTGGGTGGTAAATGATTCGCATAGTAGCAAGAAGAATTTGGAAAGAAAACTAAATTCCTTCTCGTCTGGTGTCTGGTACAGGTTACTATTTTGCCCATGCTGTCACTTGTGCAAAGGTCATATGAGTGATTGGGGGGAGGGGGGGGGGGAGTGGGGAGTGCTGGCTTGCAATTCTGGGAGGATGGAACATTGAAAAAATAATCAAAAGTTTATATACCCGTATTCACACAGTGACACAATGCTATGCTTCCTTGTGTAGTATATTTTGGTCAGGCCTTTAGATTACTCCAATTTCACACCATTTACAGGTGTGACAAAATTAGAGAAGATGTGAAGACATCAAGAAAAATATATAAATACTATCTTCCTCTTCTACATTTGAGAATAACTTCCGTTATAATATGGCCATAGAAACACAAAGAAAGGCATGGCAATAAAACATAACAGGATAAGGCTGTTACTATGCCCCCGACCTTCGAAGGAGGATCGGGGGGGGGGGGGGGGGGGGGGGGGGGGGGTTATCTAGTGAAGCCCTTCGTCCATCTGTCTGTCTGTGCATACAAATATTTTGCAACTCATTTGGTATACTAATAGAACTGAATGGGGGAATTTTTATGCACAAGGAAGAGTTCTGTCCAATAATTTTTTCCAGAGTTATGGCACTTTTTCACATTTTTGTCTTTAAGGCTACTTCAAACATGCCTGCGAGTCGGGGGCTGTGGCCCATGCTTTGCATTGCCTTTGTTTCTTGTTTTAACCCTTTACCCAATGCAGACGGTTTCAAAATTTATTATTTTAAATATCATTTTTTTAATTTTTTCAAAACATTTCAACAAAACCATATCATGTGACCCCTCTTCAGAACGAGCTCGATGAGCTCGTTCCAAAGAGGGGTCACATGATATGGTTTTGTTGAAATGTTTAGAAAAATAATACTTTTTCAGCTGCTAAATTTGCATATTCCACGGGTGGATTGCGGGCGATTCGTTGGGTAAAGGGTTAATGTGCCCAAATTAGTGCAGGGGGGTGTGGCCAAAATAAATGAATTTAATGATATGATAAATCCAAATGAACAGCAACTTAACACAGGTGTTCCAATTGACAATTTGTCAGTGTCTCACGTGAGCCTAAATTCCAACTGTGCCAAGTGATATTAGGGCATTTGATTTTGCCAACTGATATCATAATGGTTACAGCTCATCAAACTTGTTAACAGAGCAGTGCATAAACACAACATTACTTGTATCCGGGTTTGATAGGTGACTTAACTCATTCCTCGCTGCATGTGCCGTAAATTGCCCGTAATGTACAACATTGATGCGGATAAGAGACAACTTTTTTGAAGAACTGTTTGCAGTTGCAGACGAACAAAATTTTTGTTTTTATGATTTTCTATTTAGATAACCGTTAGACAAACGAAACGATTGTTAGTCTGAAATTTTATGTCCTGCAGCAATAGCTCTTCTTTAATTTAGTATTATTTCGCTCTTTTGAGTATTGTAGTTGTCAAAAAACCTGCAAATGATAAAAATTAGATAATAAAAATGAAAGTTGCCATTATTAATGTTTATAAAATAATTTCCTGATTTTTAGCTTAACTTGACATAGTCAAGATAAGCTATTGCCATCACGCGTGCGGAAGTCTGTTAGTCGGTGACGTCTGTGACGTCTGTTCACATTTTCCTTTAGCACGGGCTACACCCCGCAGTTCTTGTCTGATCGTCACGAAATTTCATATGCAGGTTTGGGGTCATGTCTAGATGAGAACGTCCCCTTTTGGTTGCGATCGGGCAACTGGTATGGCTGCCCGAGCCCAAAACACGAAAACCATTAGCACAGTCTACAGTTCGTATTTATGAAGGGATTTCATTGTAACTTGGTAGGATGCCTCTGTATAGTGCCTAGATGAGAATGTCCCCTTTTGGGCATGATCTATCAACCGTGATGGCTGCCCAAGCCCGAAACCCAAAAACTTTTAGCACAGTCTGCAGGTCATGTTTAATGTGGAGGGATTTCATTGTAACTTGGTAGGATGACTCCTTATGATGTCTAGATGAGAATTTCCCCATTTGGGCATGATCTGCCAACCGTGACGACTGCCCGAGCCCAAAACCCGAAAACCTTTAGCACAGTCTACAGGTCATATTTATTGAGGAATTTCATTGTAACTTGGTGGGTTGACTTCATACAATGTCTAGATGAGAAAGTCCCCCTTTGGACGTGATTGGGCAACTGTGACGGCTACAGGAGCCTGAAGCCCGAAAACCTTTAGCACAGTCTAGAGGTCATAGTTATGAAGTGATTTCATTGTAACTTGGCAGGATGACTCCAAATAATGTCTAGATGAGAACGTCCCATTTTGATCGCGGTCATGCAGCCTTGATGGGTGCCCGAGCCCAAAGCCCTTTAGCATAGGCAAAAGGTCATATTTATGGAAGGATTTCATTGTAACCTGTTAGGTTGACTCCATATAATGCCTAGATGATGGCATCCCCTTTCGGTCGTGATTGGTCAGTTGTGATGGCTACAAGTGCCCGAAGCCCGAAAACCTTGAGCACAGTCTACAGGTCATATTTATGAAGGGATTTCATTGTAACTTCTTAGGATCACTCCAGATGATGCTCAGATGAGATTGTCCCCTATGGTTGCGATCATTCACCCATGATAGCTGCCCGAAGCCCGAAAACCTTTAGCACAGTCTACAGGTCATATTTATGAAGGGATTTCATTGTAACTTGGTAGGTTAACTTCATATAATGTATAGATGAGAACGCGCGATCATTCACCCATGATGGCTGCCCGAGCCCGAAAACCTTAAGCACAGTCTACAGGTCATATTTATGAAGGGATTTCATTGTAACCTGGTAGGTTAACTTCATATAATGTCTAGATGAGAACGTCCCCTTTTGGACATGATTGGGCAACTGTGACAGCTAAAGGTGCCCGAAGCCCGAAAACCTTTAGCACAGTCTACAGGTCATATTTATGAGGGGATTTCATTGTAACTTGGTAGGATGACTCCAAATAATGTCTGGATGAGAACGTCCCCTTTTGATCGCGATCATTCAGCCTTGATGGGTGCCCGAGCCCAAAAACCTTTAGCATAGGTAAAAGGTCATATTTATGGAAGGATTTCATTGTAACCTATTAGGTTGACTCCATTTAATGCCTAGATGATGACATCCCCTTTTGGTCGTGATTGGTCAGCTGTGATGGCTACAAGTGCCTGAAGCCCAAAAACCTTGAGCACAGTCTACAGGTCATATTTATGAAGGAATTTCATTGTAACTTCATAGGATCACTCCAGATGAGATTGTCCCCTTTGGTTGCGATCATTCAACCATGATGGCTGCCCGAACCGAAGCCCGAAAACCTAAAGCACAGTCTACAAGTCATATTTATGAAGGGATTTCATAGTCACTTGGTAGGTTGACTTCATATAATGTCTAGATGAGAACATCCCCTTTTGGACATGATTGGGCAACTTTGATGGCTAAAGGTGCCCGAAGCCCGAAAACCTTTAGCACTGTCTACAGGTCATATTTATGAAGGGATTTCATTGTAACTTGGTAGGTTGACTCCAAATAATGTCTAGACGAGAACGTCCCATTTTGGCCATGATCATTCAGCCTTGATGGGTGCCCGAGCCCAAAAACCTTTAGCGTAGGCGAAAGGTTATATTTATAGAAGGATTTCATTGTAACATTGTTAGGTTGACTCCATATAATGCCTAGATGATGACGTCCCCTTTTGGTCGTGATTGGTCAACTGTGATGGCTACAGGTGCCCGAAGCCCGAAAACCTTGGTTGCGATCATTCAACCATGATGGCTGCCCGAGCCTGAAGCCCGAAAACCTTTAGCACAGTCTAAGGTCATATTTATGAAGGGATTTCATTGTAACTTGGTAGGTTGACTTCATATAATGTCTAGATGAGAACGTCCCCTTTTGGACACGATTGGGCAACTGTGACGGCTTCAGGGGCCCAAAGCCTGAAAACCTTTAGAACAGTCTACAGGTCATAATTATGAAGGGATTTAATTGTACCTTGGTAGGATGACTGTAAGTAATGTCTAGATGAGAACGTCCCCTTTTGGTCGCAATCATTCAGCCTTGATGGCTGCCCGAACCCAAAACCCCAAAACCTTTAGCATAGTCTAAATATTGGTCATATTTATGGAAGGACTTCATTGTAACCCGTAAGTTTGACTCCATATAATGCCTAGATGATGACATCCCCTTTTGGTCGTGATTGGTCAACTGTGATGGCTTCAGGGGCCCGAAGCCCAAAAACCTTGAGCACAATCTACAGGTCATATTTATGAAGGGATTTCATTGTAACTTTGTAGGATCACTCCAGATGATGCCCAGATGAGATTGTCCCCTTTTGGTTGCGATCATTCAGCCATGATGGCTGCCAGAGCCCAAAGCCCAAAAACCTTTAGCACAGTCTACAGGTCGTATTTATGGAGGGATTTCATTGTAACTTGGTAGATTGACTCCATATTGCATTGAAGGGACGAAATACACAACTAACCATGCTATTCTGTACATTATGAGGCCTAAAACATAAAACAAACCAAGAACATGAATTTTTGATGGCAAAGATATAATAATTACAAAAATAAAATAAAAAAATGCCCTCCCATATGCAAATTTACAAAAAATGGCCTGAGAAACAAGATCTACTTTGTTGGGCCCTAAGTAGCAAAGAAATGTTTTGATAAGAATCAGATTAAATGGATAAACTGTTAGTTCAGTTGACCCATAACAAAGAGAATTGATTATACTGTTACTTACAGATCACTCCATCTCGCCTGTGTCGTCAGACAGCGATTTTATCGAAAATCACACATTGAAATAATAAACCACAAATCATTTGAAACCACCCAAAAGTATAGTTTTTGGTGCCAAACAGATTTTTTTTAACTACCATTGGCACCCAACAGTATGAACTCTGCCCAGGATGGTTTAAAACCCCTCCAAACTTACTCTGGTAACCAATTATGCCAAATTACAAGAATGTCCCCAGAACAGTGACAGGTAGTCCAAATGAGAAATGTGTTTCTGTGTGAAGGTTTCAGAAAAGCTTCCACTCGATGCCAAATTACAAGAATGTCCCCAGAACAGTGACAGGTAGTCCAAATAAGAATGTGTTTCTGTGTGAAGGTTCCAGAAAAGCTACCACTCGATGTCCATATCATATCACTGGACTGCTTCATGATCGACATCGAATCTACCTCCTGATTCGTATATTTATACCCCCACAAAACACAAAGTTTTAGGGGTATATAGGAGTCAACTTGTCGGTCCATTGCACATGCAAACTTGTGGGGCGAACTACTTCCCCAGTTTTAGCCGCATTTTCATGTAACTTCACAATATTGATCAACATGATGAGGAGCAGTACGTGACATAATTGTTTTCCCGATCGGATTCAAGATGGCCGACTGGTGGCCATAATAGATTTTTTTATGTAAACTTGTGGAGCAAACTACTTCCACAGTTTTAGCTGCATTTTCATGAAACTTCACAAAAATGATCAACATGATGAGGGGAAGTGCGTGACATAATTTTTTTCCCACTCGGTTTCAACATGGCTGACTGGTGGCCATAATGGATTTTTACCTGCGACGGCAGCGGCAGAGCAGGTCTAGTAACCGCTCGACTCCGTCCATCAGTCCGTCCATCCGTCAGTCCGTCCGAAACACTTTTTCCGTCAAAGTTTTCTTGCCTTCTATGAAAGGGAATGATTTTATATTTGGTCTGCTGCTTCATAATGATGAGTTGTATCGTGTAAGCAATTTTCAGATCTGCCGTGCAGCCACTTCCTGTTTGCCAATACAGTCCTTCGCGTGAGACGGGCGCTGTTGCTATCGTAATTTAAAAAAGACGAGCGCAAAAAATAGCGCCCGTCATCTAACAGTTCAACTTCACTTAAATTGCACTCAACTCACAAGCATTGCCACGCTTCAAGTCAGAATGGACATCTGTTTTGTTATTGTCCATTGGTTAATGGTAAAACAAAAACAAAATTAAAACTGCTGTTGTATGCCCCCCTCCCCCACCTTCATATCACCATCCGTTCCGCAAGAGGTCCAAATCGATACGATATTGTCAGTGAAAACTGAAACATTTCCAGTTTCCTTTGTTCACTGCGCATGTCATTATACATCCCCATTCATCCAGTAAACAAAACCGAAAGTACAATACTAATTTAATAAGAATTTGCTTTAAAAATTCTCATAATTATCTTGTACATACGTTTCATTTTCAGATTTCGGGGTTTTAATTCTCAATTTAATGAGAAAAACAAACAGAAAACCATGCGGTGTTTTCATTTTTTGTACAGGTTACTCTCGAAGCTAGAAATGGACGTAATGTTAAGTATGTCAATCAACACTGCAAACCACCCCCTTGAAAACAGACAAACCTAGTCTGTTTAAAAATAGCTGTTTTTTTTTTTAAATATGTACATTTATTACGAATAAACAAAATATAGCTTCATAAATCTGAAAAAGCGAGGGGTGGGCTTAATCACGAATATGGGCTTTGACACGGGTGAGTACAGTAGCTGTGTTTAAACACATCTGTCTGAATCATGCATAGTTGTGAAACTTTGGGGAATTTTGCGAGTGCGATTTGCACAAAATCGCACTCGCAACACAATTTGCGAGTGCACTTTTTTGCACCCGTAAAATTTACTCACACGAAGGACTGCTGATACGTTGAAATTTTACTGTACCCACTGAACATTGAAATTTTCTGTCAAGGTTTTCTCGGCTTCTATGCAAGGGATTGATTTTATATTTGGTCTGCTGCTTCATAATGATGAGTTGTATCGTGTAAGCAATTTTCAAATCTGCTGTGCAGCCACTTCCTGTTTGCCGGATACTTTGAAATTTTACTGTACCCACTGAACATTGAAATTTTTCGTCAAACCTTTCTCGGCTTCTATGCAAGGGATTGATTTTATATTTCATCTGGAGCCTGATAATGATCAGTTGTATCGTGTATGCAATTTTCAGATCTGCCATGCAGCCACTTCCTGTTTGCCAATTCAATTGCATGCAGCGACGCAGGTCCAGACCCGGTATTGGTCTTGGCTTGTTACTTAGAAAAATTGAATGCCCCTTTTCAGTCACCCACACTAGGCGGTATGCCATGGTGGGGGTATAGCGGGCGACATACCTAGTTTCTAATAGGGTAACTCATGTTCTTTCAGGAAGGCCCAATGGCAAGTAATTGTGTTCTGCCAGTGGAATCATGCTGCATATATGAATTTTGTTTTTATACTCGTTACGGGGGAGGGAGAGGGATATACTGGAATCAACTTGTCTGCCCATCCATCTGTCCATCTGTAGACATAATTTTGCCCAGAGATTTTCTCAGAAGTTTATGGACCAGTCTGTTCTAAACCTGGGATGAATGCTCACCACCATAGGAACATGTGCACCTGCAATTGTATTTCCGGGTGGATTATTTTTGCCAGAATTATGCCCCTGTTTGACTTGAAAATGCAGATTTTCTCAGATGTTTAGGGGGTTGATTCCTTTGAAACTTTGTATGGATATTCACTACCATGGAAACCTGTGCACCTGCGATTATAGTTTCCATCAAACAGTGTTTTCAAGAGTTATGCCCCTTTTCGTCTTAGAATGCCGGAATTTTGTCTGGAGATTTTCTCTGATGTTTATGGGTCAACTTCTTTGAAACTGTATGGATGTTCACTACCATGGTGAGAATCTGTGCACCTGCGATTATAGTGTCGATCAGATTTTTTTTTACCAGATTTATGCCCCTTTTCGTCTTAGAATGCCTGAATTTTGTGTGGAGATTTTCTCAGATGTTTATGAGTCGATTCCTTTGAAACTTGGTATGGATGTTCTCTACCATGGGAACCTGTGCACCAGCGATTATAGTTTTGATCAGACTCTTTTGCCAGAGTTGTACCCCTTTTCATCTTAGAATAATAGAATAATCATGGTGGTGGGGGGGTATGGACAGTCACACCTCCAGTTGGTTCAGTTGCCTTTTTGACATGCTTGTCTGCCTAACAAGTTAAATTGTTTTTGCAGTACTTATAAAGTGAAGTGTGGGAACTATTGTAGCTATGTAACTTTTGACCTCTTGTGTTCAGGTACTCATGTTCTTGGAATCACAATGACACTTTACAGTTTAATGCTATCTATTGTGAGTAAATTCAGGATCGATATTACATTATGTAAATTTAGTTTTGTCGGCCTAGTTTCAGTGAATTGGTATTTCACTTAATAACCAATGTACTGATGCACCTGTGCAGTTCAGAAATTTTAACTCTGTTTGAATTTTGGTTTTGTCGAAAAAACTTCATTTTTCAAGTTTTATTTTTGGAAATTTAAATGGCAGAAATCAGTTCAATAAATACATGTGTACAATCATTTCGTTTTTTCAGTAGGAAGAGTTCATTGAAAAGATCAAAACCCACTTAAGAAGCCAATAAACCACAAAGCTCACTCAAAATTAACCACCTAATTGTGAAAACAAATTTGCGAAATCTGCCCATGCTAAAAGAAGACTAGACATTCCATGAAAAATGCAAATTCTCTCTTTGAAGCTGCAAAAATATTTAATTTTGTTTTGATAATTTCCTTACAGATATCAAAAGTTGATGCCTGGGCTAGTCGGATGAAAGATGAATTTGAAGATATTGAAAACTTTGAATTGAGCATTGAAGGTTGAAAAGAAAAAGTTATTTTTTTTCAGATTCTGTCATTTTGGATCAAGAATTGTAAAAAATTCATTAATGTGTAATCATGGATCTCTATGGCTGAAGATGAGAACAATTACAGTGTGTAAATTGGACATATAACTTGCAGAATCATTTGTTGATTTCTTCATTATCTGAACATTGTGGAGGAACGAGGAATGACCAATAAAAATTATGTACTTTATTGTTGGGCTTTAAGTACATGATCATTAGGTTATTTCGCAACTGAATTTCAGCATTTTATTTCAGAAAATACCTATAAAACATTCTTTCAGAAAGACAAAACACTAAAAACCAGGACATATGTTCCTCTAAAATTAAACTGGGGATGTGCTGGGTTTCGAGGTTCTGGTCGATATCGACATAGCGATCTGATTCAGAATTGAAACCAAATCAGATTTGCATATTTTTTAATTGGCTGTAATGTGTACATTTTTGCAATTATTGCAACTCATGATAAATTTTCCATCGATACAGATTGCCAGAACAATTGCTCCAGTCAGGGAGAAGGCAGAACTTTGAGAATTTATTTAGAAAATGTACTCAAGGCCACACAAAGTAGATCTGTTTTTAGTCGAGTTGTGACGAAGTCAAACTCGACTTATAGTTTGATGAATGGTGGGCAGGCGGTTTTTAGTAAACAATTGGTTTCCGGATGATAATTTGATAATGGTTCCACCCACGTTCATGAAACTTCATAGGTAGGTTGGCATTGGTACAAGAAAGAGCCCTATTTATTTTGGAATCACTAGGTCAAAGGTCAAGGTCACAGTGACCCTTCACATTGTAAATTGTTAACAACTGGTTTCCGGACGATAAGTTGATAATGATTAAACCCAGTTTTGTGCTGTCACAACTCGACATTGGATCAGTGATCCTATCGGCATTTTTTGTTGTTGTAAAATTGCATGTGAGCTGGCATTTTTTTATTTTATTTTTTATTTATGTAATTATTTCTTTGTATTAAAAAGTTCATCTTCTTGGTTTGTTTTATGTTTTAGGCCTCATAATCTACAGAATACAATGGGTGGTGGTGTATTTCGTTCCTTGAGTGCAAGAAGGCTTTGCAATGCTTTAAAGCACTGCAGAACCTTCTTGCACTCAAGGGACAAATTATCAGTTTTATAAATGTGGGTAAAATGTCGGACATAAACCATTTAAATTTTTATACTGTACCAATGACCCAGACATAGCTGGTGCTAACTCTTAAAATATAGGGCCAAACACAAATTTTGCCCCCCAATCCCCAAAATTTGCATCTAAAACTAAAGAAAACATGTCCTGAAAGGCCCTCCACACTTCGCCCCCACTGCGCATGCGCAGTGTCAAGGACGTTCCGAAATTGGCGCCATTTATCATTCTAAGTTTGGCCCTTCATCAGTTAACATCTGACTGATCTTTGTGCTTTTAAATCTCAGTTTAAATGATGCCAGACACATAAATATTAGTGAAATGGTGATTCTAAGGAGGATAGAAAAGGAGGAGAGGAAAAGAATGTGTGACAGAATATTATCAGGGCTGTAACTTAAAATTTTTTAATGAAATTATGTTAAGTTACCTATTTTCAAGGCAGCAGCCATTTTGTTGTCATTCTGATTATTTAGTTACACTGTTTTTTCAAGTGTTTTTCCTCTCTCCCTGTCCTTTAAGTTCCCCCTTGCTATTCTCCCATGCTTTTGGCATAGTTTATGTAATTATTATTACTAAAATTTCTTGGGAGTTTTAGCTGAATAACAGAATGAATTCTGTTCTTTTCCCATGTTTACGTCTTCACCTACGGGTGGTTAGGCATTGTGTTCTGCATCTACCATCTGATGTTCTGCAGTTTCTTCCCTGGAAGTCTCTGTTTTGCATCAGATGGAGTATTTTTGGTAACTGATTTCGGGCCTGGGTGCCTGGAGTCTTATTTTAGTGTTTTTACACTCATTGTTTACATTTACAACAGCCCTCTGTGTGAGGGGGGGATTTCTAAATAATAATATCTTTAGGTTATTTTAATCATAACTAGATACATTATTATTGTTCGTAAGTGTTGAATAAATTGTTTAAAATATTTTTAAAATTTTTTTTCCACACTTAGGCTTGGGATCCATTGGGGCTCAACGTTACTTTTCAGAAACTTGGGCTGTTCTGAAAAAATATTTTTTCAAAATATTTTGATTTCAATTATTTTTTCTATATTAATGGATCATATTATTATTATGTATTTTACCAGGGGTTAGTGCGAGTACCAGGACTTGTTTTCTTTTCACATTGAAAGGATATTGATCAATTGTTTTAAGAGGAAGTCTTCCTCTGACCTTATTATCATTCTATATGTGGTCACTGTACTCGCATTAACTCCTGTTCTGTATCGTATGATTTCGATGACAATATGGGAAGCGTATGTCACGGTATGTTGTTGGGGATTTGGACACTCCGGTCCTTTCCCCGCAGGGTCACTCTACTTTATCAATTTCTATTTCAGACGATCAAGATTAGGGTGATGTATCTGTGATGTCTTCCAACAGTGTGCCTCCGTCGTCACAATTAATGAAGGGCTAGCGGAAAAGTGCTCATGTAATACGCCAATTGCCTAAGAGGACCCTAGTAGGTTCGACGGCCTTTGTCGTCCGCTAGCTCGCCCGGTGTAGCGTCCATTCACCGAATGGTTCGGCAGCCGGGTTCGTCCGTTGCGGTCTAGAAGGAATTTTGGGGTGATGCGAGCACTATAAAATTAACTTAATGCACACCCAGTGACGGCGGATCGGAGGGAGAACGGAGGAAGCCTTTTAGTCCGGTTCATAGCTCGTTCCGGTCCATCCGGACGGCAAGCGAGAGAGGCCCCTCTCTCGTTCAACAACATCTGGCCCCAGATGTTGTGGTACAAATGTGTCGCTAGCGGAGCATACGTCCGTCGCTCGGGACGCTCCGTTGTATAGGCAGTCCGCTGAGACTGCTAAGGCTTCCTCTTCTCGTCAGCGCACACGACCGCACCTTGGCTGCGTGACCGCCGATATATTACCAGCTTCGCCGATCAAGGATTCCTTCGGCGACCAGGTCACACCATCCGGCAGCCAGGGATTCGAGACCGATGGACTCCGGACGTTCGCATAGGAAGTATGCGGGAGCCATCTGATGCGGAGCTGCCCTCGGCGAAGCAGCAATAGACTGCGCCTCCGCAGGTCTCGACGCCGGACTTTCTTGTGCACATAGCACAGCTTATCGCAGCATCCCAGCAGCCGACAGAAACGGTGTCGGATCGAGAATTATCCGACAGCGCTGGGTCGGTAGCCGGGGACTCGAGGCCTGCAGACTCCGGACGTTCGCATAGGAAGTGTGCGGGAGTCAACGTACACGGAGCTTCCAGCGGCAATGCATCGTAAGTCCGCTACTGCACAGGCCTCGGGAACGGACGTGCTTTCCTTAATAGCACAGTTTATCGCAGCATCCCAGCATCAACTGAATCTGTCGCATATATTTTATCCGACGATGCTGGGTCGGGACGCTCCGCGGAAGCGGGTACGGACGTCCGAAAGTTTCATCCGGTCCGACGGGATACCGAAAGGGATTCGGAGGATTTTAAGCTTTCCCTTTCGGAACAACATATGCTGCGATGCCGGATAAGAAACCGATAGCGTCGGTGGACTTAGAAATTTTTGGTTCGGTTCAGGGACATCGTCCCTCAGTTCCGACATAGTCCAATAATGTCACACAAACTTTCGAATTATTGAACGACGCTATATATATTATTATTTTATGCTTGCTATCCAAGCATTTCTGGTTTCTTGTTCGAAGAATTATGGAGATGTCTTTCAAAAGTGTGCCTCTGTCGTCATAGTTAATGAAGGGTTAGCGGCAATAAGTGCTCATGGAATATGTCTATCGCTTACGGAGTGACATTCGCTAGCTCACCCGGTGTAGCGTACATTCATCGAATGGTTCAGCTGCCGGGTTCGTCCGTTGCGGTCTAGGAAGGAGATTTGGGTGATGCGAGCACTTTAATTACTTTAGTACTCACCCAGTGACGGCAGATTGAGGACAGATCGGAGGAAGCCAACAACATAGGGGACCGCATGTTGTGGTTCAGATATTTTACATTCGGAGCATATGTCCGTTGCTCGGGACGCTCCGTTATATTGACAGTCCGAGAGACTGTCTTTAATGCTTCCTCATCCTCACAGCAGGGCACACGACCGCACATTGGCTACGTGACCTCGAGTATCCGATCAGTTTCGGCATTCAGTGATTCCACAGCGAATAGGTCGCGCCATCCGGTAGCCAAGGGACACGAGGCCTATACACTCCGTTCGCTCGCATATTGGAAGTATGCACGGGGTAACGATCTCGGAGCTTCCTGCGGCAATGCATCGTAAGACCGCTGCTCCTCAGGCCTCAGTGACGGACGTGCTATCCGAGTTAGCACAGTTGTTTCGCAGCATCCCAGCAATTGACAGTTTCTCGTCGAATCAGGAATTATCCGACGGCGCTGGGTCGGTGCGATCCGCGGTTGCATCAAGCTACGGACGACCGAACGCTTTATAGGGTCCGACAGGATGGCGAAAGGGATTCGAAAGATTTCGAGTTTTCCCTTTAGTAGTATCGGAAGATGCCTTTCATATCTTCTGGCATTTCTTCCAGTGATTATTTTTCGGACTTCATTGCTGCGATCTTGGATAAGAGACTTATAGCGTCATTGGACTCGGATTTTTCGATCGGTACAGGGACTTTGTCCCTGACTTACCGACGCAGTCCAATATTGTCATTACAACATGTGTTTTATTTTTCGACGCTATATATTTATATATATATACAAGCCTGCTACTAAGCATGATGGTTTAGTTTCTTGTCCGCGTGGCTCATTTCTGCCATTTTATCTTTTTTACATATAGTTTATTTTGGCAGAGCAGGGCATACCGAGAGTTCATACGCGTCTAGACGGTGTGTTTAAAGACTGCATATATATTCTTTTTCGCCGTTTATGTCTTTTCCAATTTCAATGTTGGGAACGACATTATGTATAGTAGACTTACTTAGACGCTTTATTATACGTAATCCGCCTTACTGAGGCGTTATCATTACGTCTTCAAGAAAAGATTTACGGGATATTATTCTCAATGTAATTTCTTTTGAGGGCAGTAGTTTGTTCACGTATAACTCCGCCCTTCAGTGGCTGATTGGAGTTGGTTAGACGTGATGCAGCCCTAGCTACATCCACGCGTGGATAGTAGGTTAAGAACTCTCTCAGAGTCGCTTCGTTCTCGGAGGAGCTTCTCTTTCGACGGCAACTTTCCGGCAATCCATGAATTGCTTGATTTATACATTCTCTTGTCTATCTAGTGTTACAAGAGATTCAGACTGGGGCAAACATTCGGTGGTTGACTCAGAGAGTGCCGCCGCAGTTGCCGGACCCGAGTGTGGCTGTTATGACGGTTTCCAGTCAAACAGATTGGGATATATACTGATCCCTACGGATTCGAAGTGCCAGGGTCTTTGGGTTCCGCAGTCTTTTAGCTATCAGTTTAACTTCCGCGGAATAATGTTTTTTAGGCTTGCTTTATGTCATTGCATGAACATTATTCAGAAACGCATGCCCAAATTCCTATCCTTTAATTCGACAGTAGTGGCATATCTCCGGAACCTGGGAGGCACTCTTTCGTTTCCGTTATTCAATTTAATGGAAAGAATCCGTCTGTTGGTTATAGTACACCAAGTTCAGTTTTGGTCCGTCATATTCTGGGTCGTCTGATTGTTTTATCGCACTCCCGTTCTCTTACGGGTCGCTTGTTGCTGTCAGAATGGACTCTCAACAAACAAGTATTCATTCAGATTTGCTATCTATGGGAGCGCCCAATGATGTTTTATTTATGACACAGCTTGCTAATAAATGGCAGACGTATGTGTTGGCTTGTCCAGATCTCTGAGCTAATACTGTTAACGCTCTATTGATCTATAGGACGGAATGATAGGATACGCGTATCCTCCGGCGCTGTTGTTTTAGCAGGTATTGCTAAGATAAACAACCACAATACATTTCTGTTGATAGCATCTCTATCTTCACAGAGATCATGAGTAATTTACTCTCTTGTCTACTGTGGATCTTAACGTGAAATCTTCCTCTATGTGAGGATCTTTTTTCACTGGGTAAATCGTGTCATCTTTATCACAACCAGCAAGGTCGCAACCTTCATGTATTCCGTTGTGTGGTCCGTATTGCATTGTAAGCACTGTACTGGACGAGCTTTGGACGCGATTTCTTACTATAGGAGATCCTCTTCTTCGCTATTGTTTGCGACTAAAGTGGAGGCTCTTCCGTCGTGGTGTAGGGATCATTATGTTCATATGGTTGATCCCTCCATACTACTCATTGCTTTTTTTTTGGTATACTTGTTTCACAAGATCTACTGCAGCCTGTTGTTATTTAGGTTATAGGTTTATGTTACCTCATACCTATGCACTCTACGATAGTTTACAATTGAGTCTTTTGTCTCTTTATCTAAGTCAGTTAGTAACTTTTTGATAAATAGACTTAGAATCTTTAGATTAAATTCCTATACGGATTTTAACTTCGGTTCTTATTTAGCTAAGTAATCATTTGAGCCTCTGGAAACAGTAGTTTTCAAATTCTGACCTTTTAGACAGTAATTCTGTTGGTTTCTCTTTTACTGTAGAGTCAGTGAGTTTCATGCACTATCGATGGATGATTTTCACTTTCATAGTTTCGGAATCAATACTTCCGTTACTATTTAGGTTGGATTGTTGCATAAGAGTTAGGCTCCTATTATCCGGAACCTATTATTTTAAGGTCCTTCCGTCTTCGTATGGGCATAGGCCTTTACTCTTTCCGGGTACAGTTTATGTATTTATAAACAGATATCTGTTTATTACAAGGGCGTAAGCTTCTTCTGTCTTTGATGTCTAGTAGAAGGACGTTACTCTCCATTTTATTGTTAATGGATTCTATTAACTAGCGTACTGCTTATGGTATATCATTGGCTTAGCAGTTGTGCTTAAGATTTCGGCTCATGAAGTAAGAGTTCTTCTACTTCTTGGGCTTACATTAATAGTGTTGCTATTATAGATTTTTGAAGGCTGCTCATTGCGCTCAGCCATCCATTCATGAATTTTATCTCAGAAATATCGAGTCCATTTCTGGAGGCCTCTATTGTTAGGTCTATTATCTACTGCTCAGAATGTCATTCACTTAACAGTTGCTACTATAGCTAGGTAGGCTGTCTGTTTCGGCAGTGTCTCCGTTCGGCTGCCCTCTTCGCTCTGGGCTATTTGACCCAGGGCAAGAAAAAGGGGGGGGGGGGGGGGAGGGTGTTCCCTTGGGTCACCTGTTTTTACTATGAAAACAAGGGGATACCTCCTCCGGAGTTAGTAATTCTGAGCTGTTATTGGGATGGTTGTTAGTGAGAAGTTTAAGTTTATAAAATTCATTCAAGTCTTAGTTTTTAAAGTATAGCTTTTGAATATTGCATATGTCAACGGACATGATTATGCAATTCTCACACACTTTTAGGAGTATAAGAGTCTCTATTCTCTAGACTTACTTTATTATTGGCTTACTTTAAAAATTATTAGTATAAGGATTATTGGATATTAATAGAGTACATGGATGTATGAAGCTCAATTTTTGGAAGGTGTTGTATCTTTCTAATTTATCATAAATAAGAAAGATACATATAGGCCTATTACTTCTTTTCCCTACAGGGGATGACTCTATTTTATTTTATTGAGCGTATTCCATTTTGCTCTATGTCCTTGTCCCTCCAGCCTTTTTACTATTCAGCTATGTCTGGGTCATTGGTACAGTATAAAAATGTTAAAAAATTTATAGTAATTTATATATTTTTTATACTTACCAATGACCCAGACGGGGATGGCCCTCCCAGGAGTTGGGAACTCTTGCCTCCCCGCTGAGTACATAGCGCTTACCAGGCACTGGTTATTAGAATGATAAATGGCGCCAATTTCGGAACGTCCTTGACACTGCGCATGCGCAGTGGGGGCAAAGTGTGGAGGGCCTTTCAGGACATGTTTTCTTTAGTTTTAGATGCAAATTTTGGGGATTGGGGGGCAAAATTTGTGTTTGGCTCTATATTTTAAGAGTTAGCACCAGCTATGTCTGGGTCATTGGTAAGTATAAAAAATATATAAATTACTATAAATTTTTTAACTTTTTATTTTTTTAATTTTGCATTGGTTATAAAAAGAGAGCATGCGGCAGCCCAAAACACCATGCCGGAGGGCCTGAGCAACAGATTTTTAACTTTTTTAGGCCCAACTCAAAGTAACATTTTAGATAGCTGTCTAAGCTCTCTGCCTGAAGACACATGTATAACAGCAGTTTTAAAATCACACGTTCCAAAAACTAGCAGCACTAAGTTTTAAATGAGGCAATATTGCCTAGCTCTAAAAGTTTTTGCCTCTTTAACTCAATTTGATTTGCTGTTTATGAGACAGACTTCAGGGGTAGAAAATTCAATATTTTCAGATATCCCTTGTGCTATCATGTTATTAAAATCTGGAAACACAAACTAATATGTGGTACTGTACAAAAACTAACCTCATCATAGAGCATGAAAATGCTTCTCAAAACACTGCAAGTCAGACCATATTTGCTGAACTATCAGCAACCAAGTTATTTATTTGTGAAGACTGTACATGTATATTAAATAATTTATTGAACAAATCAGCAATCTGAATATAGTGACCACCCACTCCAGGGCTCGAAAAACTGCATTAACGCTCATTTTGTTTGTGCACCGTGCATGCAAGGTCGGACAAACATAACCTTTTTTCCGTTCGAGCAAAAAATGACACAAGAACACGGATCGATATCTGATTACTGACCAGATGTCAGCAGACATGTTAAGTTTCATGATTTTGGCGGGAGGTTACCAATTTTTTATGCCATTCCCGACGTCACAATCGGGGCACAAATTCTCACAATTTTGAGACCCCATGTTTTGTTTTGCAAACTTGAGTCTCGCGTTTTTTGCAGTTTACTGTACTAGCTACTATAAATAAGCTGTGTGGAACGTGGAAGATAGAGAAAGTGTTTAAAAAAATAGCCTTACATTTGCCTGGACTGGAGGTAATTTAGATGTGTGAAAGAACTGAAAAAACTGGGAAAAGAAATAATTCTTTAAAAAATGAACATCTACATTCGAAATTAGGAGAGATATTGGTGAAAGCATTGAGTAAACAACCAAAGTGATTCAAATATCACGATTTATTTCAATAAAAGTTAACAAAATCACAAGAAATATGAATGGGGTCGTGTTTCTTCTATTTCGCTGGAATTTGAAGCGGGAACTTTTTAAGACATTTTTAGCTAAACTTGACATAGTCAAGATAAGCTATTGCCATCACGCGTGCAGAAGTCTGTTAGTCTGTGACGTCTGTTCACATTTTCCTTTAGCACGGGCTACACCCCGCAGTTCTTGTCTGATCGTCACGAAATTTCATATGCAGGTTTGGGGTCATGTCTAAATGAGAACGTCCCCTTTTGGTCGCGATCGGACAACCGGTATGGCTGCCCGAGCCCAAAACTCGAAAACCATTAGCACAGTCTACAGGTCGTATTTATGAAGGGATTACATTGTAACTTGGTAGGATGCCTCTGTATAATGCCTAGATGAGAACGTCCCCTTTTGGGCATGATCTATCAACCGTGATGGCTGCCCAAGCCCGAAAACCAAAAACTTTTAGCACAGTCTGCAGGTCATGTTTAATGTGGAGGGATTTCATTGTAACTTGGTAGGATGACTCCTTATGATGTCTAGATGAGAATTCCCCCCAGGGGCATGATCTGCCAACCGTGACAACTGCCCGAGCCCAAAACCCGAAAACCTTTAGCACAGTCTACAGGTCATATTTATTGAGGAATTTCATTGTAACTTGGTGGGTTGACTTCATACAATGTCTAGATGAGAAAGTCCCCTTTTTTGAAGTGATTGGGCAACTGTGACGGCTACAGGGGTCCGAAGCCTGAAAACCTTTAGCACAGTCTAGAGGTCATATTTATGAAGGGATTTCATTGTAACTTGGTAGGATGACGCCAAATAATGTCTCGATGAGAACGTCCCATTTTGATCGCGATCATGCAGCCTTGATGGGTGCCTGAGCCCAAAAACCTTTAGCATAGGCAAAAGGTCATATTTATGGAAGGATTTCATTGTAACCTGTTAGGTTGACTCCATATAATGCCTAGATGATGACATCCCCTTTTGGTCATGATTGGTTAGTTGTGATGGCTACAAGTGCCCGAAGTCCGAAAACCTTGAGCACAGTTTACAGGTCATATTTATGAAGGGATTTCATTGTAACTTGGTAGGTTGACTTCATATAATGTCTAGATGAGAACGTCCCCTTTTGGACACGATTGGGCAACTGTGACGGCTTCAGGGGCCCCAAATCCCGAAAACCTTTAGAACAGTCTACAGGTCATAATTATGAAAGGATTTCATTGTAGCTTGGTAGGATGACTCCAAATAGCGTTCAGATGAGAACGTCCCCTTCTGGTCATGATCATTCAGCCTTGATGGCTGCCCGAGCCCAAAAACCTTTAGCATGTCTGTAGGTCGTATTTATGGAAGGATTTCATTGTAACTTGTTAGGTTGACTCCAAATAATGCCTAGAAGATGACATCCCCTTTTGGTCGTGGTTGGTCAACTGTGATGGCTACAGGTGCCTGAAGCCCGAAAATCTTGAGCACAGTCTACAGGTCATATTTATGAAGGGATTTCATTGTAACTTCATAGGATCACTCCAGATGAGAATGTCCCCTTTTGGTTGTGATCATTCAACCATGATGGCTGCCCAAGCCTAAAGCCCGAAAACCTTTAGCACAGTCTTCAGATCATATTTATGAAGGGATTTCATTGTAACATGGTAGGTTGACTTCATGTAATGTCTAGATGAGAACAGCCCCTTTTGGACACCATTAGGCAACTGTGTTGGCTACAGGGGCCCGAAGCCTGAAAATCTTTGGCACAGTCTACAGGTGATATTTATGAAGGGATTTCATTGTACCTTGGTAGGATGACTAAATAATGTCTAGATGAGAACGTCCCCTTTTGGTCACGATCATTCAGCCTTGATGGCTGCCCGAGCCCAAAAACCTTTAGCATGTCTGTAGGTCGTATTTATGGAAGGATTTCATTGTAACCTGTTGGGTTGACTCCTTATAATGCCTAGATGATGACATCCCCTTTTGGTCGTGATTGGTCAACTGTGACGGCTTCAGGGGCCAAAGCCCAAAAACCTTGAGCACAGTCTACAGGTCATATTTATGAAGGGATTTCATTGTAACTTTGTAGGATCACTCCAGATGATGCCCAGATGAGAATGTCCCCTTTTGGTTGTGATCATTCAACCATGATGGCTGCCAGAGCCCAAAGCCCAAAAACCTTTAGCACAGTCTACAGGTCATATTTATTAAGGGATTTCATTGTAACTTGGTAGGTTGACTTCATATAATGTCTAGATGAGAACGTCCCCTTTGGACGCAATTGGGAAATTGACGGCTACAGGGGCCTGAAGCCTGAAAACCTTTAGCACAGTCTACAGGCCATGTTTATGAAGGGATTTTAATGTAACTTGATAGGATGACTCGTTTTGGAATAATTTCGCTGTAGCTTGGTAACTTTTGTTGATATACGTTAACTGTGAGGGCCACATACATTAACTGTGAGGTCATATAAACCCACCCCTCAGCTCTTTAGAACAGTGTACACCTCATATTATTTTTATCATAAACATAGCATACAGGGAACAGAAATGAACATATTCCCAATTACCACAATTCTTGTCTTATTTCATAAACATTGAACATTATCCTTTTCATCAAACACAACACACAAGTTAAGCTACAGTGTCATTGACACTTTCATTGTATTTTTGGAGGGATGTCTCATCACCAAAATAAACACAATTGCAAATCACCCCTCAAAATCCTGGTAAGAGCTTAGCTTTTCTTAGCTTAGCATCTTGCCAAAGCTCCAAATCTGACAGAACAAGACAGATCCATGGTCTGAAATCCAGGATTGGGGAGGGGGGGGGGGGGGCATTCCAGCGAAGAGTGGGGGTGGGGGGAATCTCAGAATTGAGGTTGCTGTCCTTGATTTAAGGAAAGGAAATAAAAAATACCCAAATTTGGGGGTGGATGGAGCCAACCGATGGAACTGGGTGTGGGAGGGGGTTAGGGTGCTGGGCTCCCTAGAAACCGCATGGCTCTTCCACTGGATCCCACAGACTTGATTTTCAGTATTTGACAGGTCTATAGACAAATTTTTGTCCGATGTATATTTCCTTATCACAGTGGTCCATTAACTGAAACTGTGCTTATGTTCTAGTTCTTTGTAAGTTTCCCCTGATTTTTCTGACAGAAGGGTTGGGTATATACTAGCCTGTAAATAGGTTTCATACCCCACCCACCCAGGGCTCAAGCCGCAGAGTGAAGGAGAGGCAGTATATAGCTGTCTTGCATGTTTATTAAACAATTTCAAAAAACGGTTGTGCAAAAAGCAAAATGGGTTGAGCAAATTTATTTTGCATAACTGTTTTTCATGTTTTGCAAATTTTGATTTTTTCGACCCCTGCACTTTTGGATGGTCACTACATTCAGATTGCTAAACGATCACACATGATCAAACATTGAAATGCTGAGGAGAATGTGTAGTGTGTAGAATGGCATATCAAAAATTTCACATTCATGTATGCCAATTGGACCAATAAAAAATTTTGTTGAAAAATCTGTGGTACAGCAAGTGACACCACTCATCAGTTTATGGAAACACAAAAAAAAATGATTTTCACTACCATCTTGTTACTGGATACTAGTCTTTTCAACCCTTGAGTGTTTCAGTGGTGTTCAGTCCTGAATAGTGAACACGGTCACATTATTTACCTTAATCCTTTACCCAATGCAAACGATTTCAAAATTTATTATTTTAAATCTAATTTTTTAAAAAAATTTCAACAAAACCATATCATGTGACCCCTCTTTGGAACGAGCTCGTCGAGCTCGTTCCAAAGAGGGGTCACATGATATGGTTTTGTTGAAATGTTTCGAAAAATAATATTTTTTCAGCTGCTGAATTTGCATATTACGTGGGCGGATGCAGGCAATTCTTTGGGTAAAGGGAAGTTGGAACTTTTTGTGATAATGCATATAAATTGATTGTGGATCCAGAACTTGTGGTAGTCACACACTGATCATATATTATAAGTTTCATGATGTTGCTTTGGTGGATACTATAACGTGTGGGCAAAGTCAGAATGATATTACTAGTAAATCAAGGTGCTACACTGTACCTATTATCATTATCAGTTGAGACTAGTGTTGAAACGATTAGTCAAGAAGTCATCAACGCACAACTTCGACTACATTTCCGTATTGTTTAGTTAGATCGTGTATTTCCTATAAAAACAACACAATGTAACAAAATTCCAATTCAAGGTCTACTGAGGAAGAGTTAAAAAGATTGTCAGTTGATTTGTTCAGAGAGTGAAATCAACAACACTAATAATGAGACTACTGGCACAGACTTCCAGATCAAAGTAGACAAGAAAGATAACTGTGATGTGTCTGCTCCTTTAAACTCACTGACAGTGGTTGCACTGTATGTGCCTTAATACTGTTACTGTTAATGGCATAGTTATTTGAACTTGTCTCCATACAATAAACTTTCTATTATAGAGAGATTCCCCTTCCATTTAATTTATTACTTATCAACTGTCAAGTGCGCAAGTGGAGAAAAAATATTCAACTGCAGAGGTATTGATATGTAAATCTCTGCAGCAGAAAGTGGGGTGTCCACTTCGACTTGACTTTTGGTGTTGATCGACTTCAGAATCCCAGAGTCATTTCAACACTAATTGAGACAGTATCCACTACATCTGTCAATGCAACGTCCTAATAATGTATTTAGTATGCCAACCAAAGAAATTAATGGATTTCAAGTCTACTCTCAGCAGAGTTGAATATTGGTGCACATATGCTTTAGGCGATGGAATTACTATAAAACAATATAACTATCATCAAATGCCATACATGTATATGTATTAATGATCTCCAAGGGGCATTATATTGAATTAACGTGCAGTAGATTTGCTTGCCTTAAACCTGATATTCCTCGGTCTCCCATCACTGAATCCGACCACTCTTTCGTCAGTCTCACAATTTTGCATAGTAATGAAATGAAATTATCCTTGCCTCTCTGGTATATGAGGTATATCTAGTCTGCAGAGAAGATGACGGTGAGATTGTACCTCAAAGTGAAATTTCTCTTGGAAGGCCCACAAAGTGAAGATAAGCTATTGCCATCACACGTCTGTGAGTCTGTTCACATTTTCCTTTATCACAGGCTACACCCGTAGTTCTTGTCCGATCGTCACAAGATTTCATATCTAGATGAGAACGTCCTCTTTTGGTTGCGATCGTTCAACGGTGATGACTGCCCGAGCCCAAAACTCCAAAAAGCTTTAGCACAGGCTACACCCCGTAGTTCTAGTCTGATCGTCACAAAATTTCATATGCAGGTTTGGGGTCATGTCTAGATGAGAACATCCCCTTTTGGTAACGATCTGTCAACCGTGATGGCTGCCCTAGCCCTAAACCTGAAAACAGTTAGCACAAGTCTACAGGTGGTATGTATGAAGGGATTTCATTGTAACTTGGTGGGATGTCTGTATAATGTCTAGATGAGAACGTCCCCTTTTGGTCATGATCTATCAACTGTGACAGCTGCCCAAGCCCGAAACTCCAAAAACTTTTAGCACAGTCTACAGGTCGTATTTAATATGGAGGGATTTCATTGTTAGCTCACCGAAGGGAGCTTAACTTATCACTTTCCATCCGTCCGTCGTCGTAACTTTTTTCAAACGACTTCTCCTCTGAAACCGCTAAGTCGATTTGCTTGAAACTTGGTATGGATGTTCATTACCATATGTCAATTCAAGTTTGTTCAAATGAAATGGACATGCCCACTTGGGGCTCCATAGAGGGCATAAATCCTATAGCACCATATGTATTTTAGAGAAATTACTAAAAAATCTTCTCCAGCACAAGTGGGCAGAATCATTTGATATTTGGTATACAGCATTATGGGGTGGATCTGATTCAAGTTTGTTCAAATCGGTCCCCTGGATTCATATTTGGGCTCACGATAGAAGCCTGAATTCGAACTTAGTGCATTTCAGGCAAATTTCTTAAAAAATCTTCTTCTCCAGATCCAGCAGGCAGAATCTTTTGATATTTGGTATGCAACATTGTGGGATGGATCTGATTCAAGTTTGTTCAAATCAGCCCCCTGGGTTCATATTTGGACTCGGTATGGAGCCCGAATTTGAAGTTAGTGCATTTCAGGCAAATTTCTTTAAAAATCTTATTAAGATCCAGCAGGCAGAATCTTTTGATATTTGGTATACAGCATGCTTTGGGGAGTGAGATTCAAGTTTGTTCAAGCCAAGTCCCTGGGTTCCTCATTGGGCTCACTGTGATAGCCCAAATTATGACTTATTTCAAAATGAGGAATATTTTTATACTGTACCAATGACCCAGACTTAGCTGGTGCTAACTCCTTAAATTATAGGGCCAAACACAAATTTTGCCCCCCCAATCCCCCAAATTTGCATCAAAAACCAAAATTTCAATGTCCTATGTGCTCCTCCATACCTTTCATCCACTGTGCATGCGCAGTGTCAAGGAGGTCTCGAAATTGGCTCGAAAAGTCATTCTTTGTTTGGCCCTAAAATCAGTAATATGTCACTGACATTTGTGCTTGTAAATCTCAGTTTAAATGGTGCCAGACACATAATTATGAAAGAAATGGTGGATCTAAGGATGAAATAAAGGATGAGAGGAAGAAACAGTGGCAGAATGTGTTCAGGGCTGTAACTTATCATTTTTTTACGAAATTATTTCATGTTCCCTAATTTCGTGGCATGAGCCTGATGTTGTCATTCTGGCTATGAATTTACCATTGTTTGTTCAGTGTTTCCCCTCTCCCTTTCCTTAATACCCCCCTTGCTATTCTCCCATGCTTTTGGCATAATTTTTGTAATTTTTTTTTACTAAAATTTCTTGGGAGTTTTGGCTTGGTAACAGAATGATTATTCTGTTTTTCCCCATGCTTACGTCCTCACCCTTGGGTGGTTAGGCGTTGTGGTCTGCATCTACCATCCGATGTACTGCAGTTTCTTCTCTGGAAGTCTCTGTTTTACATCGGATAGTGTTTAAATTGGTGACTGATTTGGGGCCATGTTTACAGTGCCTGGAGTCATGTTTCCAGTTTTTGTACTCTTTTGTTTATGTTGACAACGGTTACTTCTGATAGTGATTTCTTGTCTTCTATTTAGTTCTGCTCATAGCCAGATACATTAATATTGTCCGTAAGTGTTACATTAATTTTTAAAAATGTTTTAAAATTTTTGTCCACACTTGGGCTTTTTTGGGATCCATTTGGGCTCATTGTTGCCATTGGGAACTTGAGCTCTTCTGAAAATTTTTCAAAAAAAATTTTTTTTAAATTATTTTATCGAAATGTTATAATGGATTATATTATATTATGTATCCTTGTTTCGTTAGGTTAGTGCGAGTACTATGATTGTTTATATTTTTTCATGATGAAAGAATATTGTTTAAATTGTAATGCGAGGAAATCTTCCTCTGATTCTCATGTTCATTGTGTTTCTTGTAGTCCATGTACTCACACTAATTCTTGCTCAGTGTGTGCCAATTGGAATGACAAACGTTGGAGACGTGTGTCACGGTATATTGTTAGCGGTGAGGGGTCCATGCCTGTCCTCTCTCCGCAAGATCACTCTAGTTCATCAGTCTCTTTTTCAGAGGAACAAGAACAGGGTGATGTTTCAGTGATGTCTTCAACAAGTGTTCCTCCGTCGTTGCAGTTTAACGAAGAGCTAGCGGCAAAAGTGCTCATGGAAATACAACAATTGCCTAAGAGGTCTCTAGTAGGATCGACGGCGGCGTTGTCCGCTAGCTCGCCCGGTGTAGCAACCATTCATTGAATGGCTAGGCTGCCGGGTTTGTCCGTTGCGGTCCAGGGAAGCAGTTTGGGTGATGCGAGCACTATAAACATTGAACGTGCACACCCAGCGACGACGGATCCGAGGATAGTACGGAGGAAGCCTGTCAGTCTGGTAGCTAGCTCGTAGCTTGTCCAGGTCTATCCGAACTGCGGGCGAGAGAGGCCCCCTCTCTCTTACAACAACATCTGGGCAGCGATGTTGTTGTATGTATGTTCGTTAGTCGGAGCATATGTCCACTACTCCTGCGCGGGACACTCCGTCACATAGACAGTCCGGCGCGGCTTGTCTATTGGCTTCCTCATCCTCACGTCAGCACACACAACCGCACCTTGGCTATGTGACCACAGATATCCAGCCTGCTTCGCCGACCAGGGAATCCACGTTGACCAGGTCACACCATCTGCTAGCCAAGGACACAAGGCCTTTCCAGTTGGGACGTTCGCCTATTATATAAATGCAGGAATTAACGTCCCTGGAGCTTCCAGCGGCTAATTACGTAAGACCGCGGCTCCACAGGTCTCGGTGATGGTCTTGCTATCGCAGATAGCACAATTCAACGCAGCATCCCAGCAGCTATCAGAAACTTTTTCCGTAAAGAACTATCTGAGCAAAGCTGGGTCGGTTCGTTCCCCTGCAGAGTCAGAAAGGGACGAGCAAAATTATTATGTGGTCCAGGCGGATGGTAAAAGGGAATCAGCACAGCTGAAATTTTCCCTTTCCGAACAACTTAAGGTGGCCGTAGATTTCATCCGGCATCACCTTTTAGAAGTTGTTCTCTGGACAAAAATGCTGCATTACCTGATAAGAAACTGAAAGCGTCACTGGACACAGACTTTTTCGGCCGGATTAGGGACACTGTCCCTAAGTTTCCGACCCAGTCTAGAAATGTCACGGACATTTGAACTTTTGATGACACTATATTCAAGCTAGCTTCTAAGACTGGCAAATCAGGTTTCTTATCGCCTAGCGTTATACAGCTGCCTTTCATCAATGCTAGACATAAATTTGAAACGGCAGGACTAGGCGTGCCGAGAGTTCCTCTGCGTTTGGACGACCAGGCTGAAGACCTGGAATTGTCATTGCTGGCGTCCATGTCTATTTACGCCAGTATACTAGAGACGACAATATCATCTAATAGAATTTAGACACATTATCTCATGCAGATCACCTTACCAGAGCCTTATCACTACGTCTCAAAGCGAAAGAATTCCACGATGTTCAAACTTCCTCAAGAGTTCTTTCGAGGGCTATAGCGTATTCTACGTATAACTCCGCCCTTTCAGTGGCAATATGGAGTTAGTCAGACGTGATGCTGCCCTGGCTGCATCCACTAGAGTGGATAGTAAGGTGGAAAAAATTCTCTTCCTTCACTCCGGTCTCGGGAGAGCTTCTCTTCGACGATTAAGCTTTCTACAATCTTTAATCAGATTACTAAGAAAGCTCCAGATTCTCTGCTTTTATTCCGCTTTGAAAGAGTCGCACTCAGCAGGGAGGAGTAAGGCAGGTTCTTTGGGGGCGAATACGTCCAAAGGAAGTTCCTACAGAGAATCAAAAAAAGCCTCTACGTCTTACTCCGGAGACTGTCAGAGTAGCGACTCACATAGGGGTCGTAATGCTGGCCGAGATATCAGGTCAGATGCCCCAGGTCAACTGGGCGAGGTGCGGGTCGTGGAGGATGTGCTTTCTCCTTCCGCAATCCTCGCAGGGCCAGGAGGTAATGGTCTAACCTATGTTGCATTCCAGTGGGCGGAAGGCTGTCAAGATTCTTAACCAATTGGTTGTCAATTATGGACGACCCATGGGTGCAAGGGGTTATTTCCGAAGGTCTAGCTGTCCTTCAAGGAAAAACCTCCGTTAACTCGAAGTCCACGCTGGTCTCACCTTCCGTTAAACGTTCAGAAGAGAGATTCGCTTCTATCAGAAGTTCAATCTCTTCTGGACAAGAACGCTATAGACGTCGTAGAAAACCAGGAATCTCCAGTTTTTTGCAGTCACCTGTTCCTAGTTCCAAGATCAGATGGCTCGTTTCATCCAGTTATAGATCTGAGCTGGATAAACAAGCTGATCGGGGCTCCAAAATGTTTATATGGAGACCATCCGATCGGTCAGAGCGAGCATTTGAGTGAACGATTATGCTGTGAGCATAGATCTCAAGGATACATACTTTTACGTCCGGGTACATCCGACGTTTAGAAAGTACTTTCGCTTAGCTGTCCCAGGAGTTGTTTTCAGTTCCGAGCAATGATGCTCTGGTCTGAACCTAGCACCCTGAGCCTTCACTCGAATAATGATCTTGGTAATGACTCATTTCCGAGCTCATTCGTCTGTGCTAACGTCGGCCTACTTACACGACATCCTTCAGGGTTAAGGCAGCAAGTTAACGCTTCAGAACGATGTTCAGAGTCTGCTTCAGTTGCTCCGACATTTCATAGTAAACTAAAAGAAGTCGGATCTAGTGCTGTCCTAATCATTTACCCACGTGGGAATGAGCTTAGAGACGCACAACAATCTCGTTCGTCTGCCGTTAACCAGAGCGATATTAGTCAGTTGTTATGCTCGCTTTTGCCTTCACTCAGATGTTGTAGTGCAAGCCTGTAGTAAACAATTGTGGTAGGTATAATAAGAAAGGAAATTTACTATAAAATTTAGATTTTCCCTGCTACTCTGATTTGAATGATATTTGGTGTTGTGATAGAACAGCATGGGGGAACGATACCTGTGTAGCGCAAGTTTCTTCTACACATTTTTGTCCCCCGAAAAAAAAGTTGGGGGGGGGGGGGGGGACTATTAAAATAGCTGGTGTCCACCCCACTTTGGTTTCCCGATGATAACTATAGTTATAATTGGCCAAATGAAATGAAATTTGATGTGTAGGTGTATCAACATATAATACAGGTCATGTTCGAATCAGGGTTCGGTTCGACAATTTTTGACACAGTTATGCCCCCTTTTCGACTTCAAACATTAATTTTGGGGGGTTTCCTGATAACTTCAGTGATAGTTGCCAAATCAAATAAAATTGGATATGAAGGTATATCAATGTAAAATACAAGTCAAGTTCAGATAGAGGTGTGGTTCGACAATTTTTGCCACAGTTCTGCCCCTTTTCGACTTCAAAAATTCATTTTCTTTTTTGGTTTCCCGTGATAACTTCAGTGATAGTTGGCCAAATCAAATTAAATTTGATATGTAGGTATATCAACATAAAATACAGGTCAAGTTCGAATCGGTTGCGGTTTGACAATTTTTGCCACAGTTGTGCCCCTTTTTCGACTTCAAAATTTTTTCTTTTTTTTAGCTCACCGAAGGAAGCTTAACTTATCACCTGCCATCTGTCGTCGTCATCCGTCGTGAACTTTACATTATCAACTTCTCACAAACTACTGGACCAAATTGAACCAAATTTGGTTTGCATATTCCTTATCATATGTCAATTCAAGTTTGTACAAGTAAACATGCCGCACCAGAAGGGGCATAACTCTGAAAGCACCCATCAATTTTTTCAAAAATTAAAAAAACCTTCTTCAGATCCACCAGTCAGAATCCTTTCATGTTTGGTATACAACATCTGTAGGGGGGTCAGATTCAGGTTTGTTCAAATCCAGTCCCTGGGTTAATAATTGGGCTCCCTGTAGGAGCCCAAATTTTAACTCATTGAAATATGATGAAATTTCTTGAAAAATCTTCTTCAGATCCACCAGTCAGAATGCTTTCATATTTAGTATACAACATCTCTAGGGGAGTCAGATTCAAGTTTGTTCAAATCGGGTCCCTGAGTTAGTATTTGGGCTATCTATTGGAGCCCAAAATTTAACTTGGTGCAATTTGAGGAAATTTCTTAAAAAATTTTCAGATCCACCAGTCAGAATCCTTTCATGTTTGGTATACAACATCTATAGGGTTCAAGTTTGTTCTAGTCGAGTCGCTGGGTTAATATTTGGACTCCCTATTTAACTTTGTGCAATACGTGGAATATTCAAGTTTGTTTAAATCGAGTTTCTCGTTTAATATTTGGGTTCCCGATGGGAGCCCAAATTTTAATTTGGTGCAATATGAGAAAATTTTTTTAAAAATCTTCTTCAGATCCACCAGTCAGAATCCTTTAACATTTGGTATACATGATCGCTAGGGGGTCAGTTTCAAGTTTGTTCAAATCGGGTCCCTGGGTTGAAAATTTTGGGTCTGGTTTAGACTTAGAAATTTTTTACTAAACTTCGAAAAAAAATTGGGGGGAGAATTTTTTATGCATTTTGTTCAATTTTGATATGACCCTGCCCCACCCCCAAATTTTTAGCTGGAAAATTTGGGGTTCGGTTCGGACTCCGAAGTTTTGAACAAAAATTCAGAATTTTTGGGGGGGATTTTCTATGCGTTTTGTTCAAAAAAAAAAAATTGGAGAAAATGTTTTTGTTTTTGAGGCGTTTTGTTCAAATATTAATTGATTGGGCCTTTATTCAGTATTTGAGTTTAACTGAAGAATCTACAGGTCAAGTTAAAAAATCGGCCTGGTCCATCATTTGGGGCAGTGTTACAGTCCCTAAATTACCCTAATTTATCGATTTTTATTTTTGTTCGTTGGTGCGATAGCTTCAACAAATATTAATTGACTGTGTAGGCATTTGAGTTTAACTGAAGAATCTACAGGATGAGTTTGAAAAAACCAGCCTCTCTTTCCGTTTCCAGTCAGAGGGAGTTTAATATTAAAATTGAAATTCCTAGCACTTGAAAGTGCTTGAATATCATACTTTCATCATGTCATGGAAAGTCCTCGATAAATATACCTCAGCAACTGCTTTGCCATATTTGCTCAAAATGTGTAGTTAACTGTTGTGGTATTTGTCTGTATTTTGTTTTACTGGTGAAATAGGACCCAGTCACCGATGCTTGGGGTAGAAGTCCTCTAAAATGGGCAACATGGGTATAAACGATTGATTAAACTTGCCCTTTATCTCCATGTTGTGGTCATGATTAGTCATAGTGCAGAAATGTGTGACCTTAAACACAATAAATCTCCCCGTGGAAACACAGGGAAGTGAAGGAGTGCCTGTTCACTGACGTAAACAGGCTCTTTTTTACTGGTAAAATAGGACCCAGTCACCAATGCTTGGGAGGTGCAAACCCTCTCTAAAATGGGCAACTTGTCTTATTAACACTCGCCCCTGGTCTTGAGTTGACACGCATGTCGTGGTCATGATTAGCCATTGTGCAAAAATAGGTGACCTTAAACACAAATAAATTAATAAACACAATAAATAAATAAATCTCAGTTGAACTGGTTGCTTTTATATTTTTCAAACTTGTGTGTTACTTCTGCCCATTCCAGTTATAGACTGGGGAGGTGGTTGGGGAATTCTTTTGTGTCACAAGAAAACAAGTCTAGTTTTGTGAATAAGAGGTATTTAGGGGTTTTCTCTCGTCAACAAGTCCCCTGTGGTAACCTGTGGAAGTGGAGCTGTGCCAAACAAGATCTGTTTTACTGTTAACCCTTTACCCAACGTAACGGCCAAAACCGGCCAGCGCGATTCTCAAAAATCGCCAATGAATTTTTATTATTTTTTCAATTTTTGTCTCAAAAACATAGGTTATGACCCCTCGTTGGAACGAGCTCGTTCCAACGAGGGGTCATAACCTAAGTTTTTGAGACAAAAAATGAAAAAAATTAGTTATTCAAGAATTTTTTTTGCAAGTGTCGTCTGCTTTTCATGTTAGGTAAAGGGTTAAAATAGGACTTGGTTATAAATGCATGAGGTGGAAGTCCTCTAAAAGTGGGCAGCTGAGATGTGAGGAATTGGCTGATCTCAATTTCATATCTATGCTGTGGTCGCGATAATAGCCATACATACTGAAGATAATCTTAACCCTTAAAGGCATAATTCTGACTTTTTACTGCAACAAAACAGGTGATTCAACATGAAGTGTTTGGGTAAGCATGCAGTTTACATTCCAAGTGTCTTGGTAATTGTTTCTAGGCGAAGTTTACCTGCCTATACAGGCAGCCAAGACTTATCTACAAACAACTGCAAAGCCAAATGATGTACTACACTGTCACGGTGTAGAAAACAGTGTTTCAAAATCTCCGGGTTTTTAAACCTCGACATAAAAAACCGACTGCATCTACCCACTTAATTTACAAATTGACCAGATGAAAGAGAATCTTTTGTTTTAAATTCAACAAAAACCATATCATGTTACCCCTCATTGGAACGGACTCGTAGATCTCGTTCCACGAAGGGTTCACGTGATATGATTTTGTTAAAATTTTGTGAAAACATTAATGAAAAAGATAATGAATATAATAAATTTTGATATTGTGTGTATTGGGTAAAGGGTTAAGAATTAATGCCAATAAATAAATAACTCCTAAATAATAGAAAGGTTTGTTCCTTTTTGTTAAAAAACACTGTCAAGTCATACTGGGCAGCCTATCTGGTCTTCGGGCAAGATTCCAGTTTGCCTGCACCTTATATTGTCACATTGTATGCTGATGTATAATTTGCAATAAAGTTTTGTTTGATTTATTTTTTATTTTGCTATTCGCTCTTGTTTCCCAAAGTATTTTCACTTATTACTTTCTGAAATGTGATTTACTGTGATTTCCCGGTTTGATTATAAACGATAACTTAAGTGAATTATGTGATCAACAGTTGGGTCATGTATCCGCGTGCGCAAACGAAGAAGCTTTGCCGTGGGTGTAATGGGGACTCCATTGTTTTGAGGTTGTTTTTTTTAACCCTTTACCTAACATGAAAAGCAGACGACACTTGCAAAATAAATTCTTGAATAACTATTATTTTCATTTTTTTGTCTCAAAAACATAGGTTATGACCCCTCATTGGATCGAGCTCGCCGAGCTCGTTCCAATGAGGGGTCATAACCTATGTTTTAGAGACAAAAAATGAAAAAATAATAATAATTAATTGGCGATTTTTGGACGTTACGTTAGGTAAAGGGTTAAATAATATAATTATCGTTAATAATGAAAAGTAATAAAGAGAGTAATCGCTTGACTGGACTGATTACGTGAAATAATTCATTCGAGGCGAGGGACAATATTGTAAAACACTCGTGCGCATTCGCGCACTGGTGTTTGTACAACGTCCCTCATCTCGAATGAATTATTTCACGTAACCAGTCCAGTCAAGCGATTACTCTCTATATCATTCTATTAGTAATTACCATTTCACCTGAGCATTTCGAAATTTTGGGAATATAATCTCCGCAAAAAAACATATCTGAAAACGTAGTGCCGTCCAATGGAAATTACCAACCGTTCCCAACTCTCGGGTGACGTCATAGGGTCAAACATTAAAATGCGTGGGATTTTTATGAAATGTTTGTATGTTGCACAACGCCAAAAATAGTCGATAGCTGTTTAAGTTTTTAGATTTATCACAATTATTGATGTTTTATCATTACTACAAATTTTAGGTTTTTCTTGTCAAATTTCATTAACAAGAGCACCGCCAAGCGTGGCTAAGAACGCCCGTTTGCCTTTTTGAATTGTACCAAAATTGATTGAGATCAATTGATCCAAACTTGTGTTATCGGTTCGAAACCAAACATGTCAACAGATGGTCGAATTCTAAGTCGAAAAAGGGCCGTAACTCATGTAAAAATAATTGGATGGAATCCATATTCGAACTTAGTCGTATTACTTGCCGGATACATATCTGCACTATATATCTCAATATTCATGTATTATTTATACATATGAATTCGAGAAATAAACTATATCTTCTATATAATACACAAACCAACTTTGTTTTAGATCAAATAATCTAAACTGGAGTTATCGGTCGGAAACCAAAAATGTTAACGGACGGACAGATTGATCACATAATACGACCGTTTTTCAAATAAAAACGAGTGAGGGTGTATGCTTTATTGAGCGGTTAATACGTAAAAAGATGACCGACACATCCCCCCCTTGTTTTGGGGCGGTTCGGCGTTGTTCGTGCTTCGTTGGATGCCAAATGCAAATTCGCTTTGAGATTTCAAAACCATCTACTAGTAGTCTAAATTGTGCTTGAAATGGGTTTGAATGTTCTTGAAATGTTTTCGCCTCTTAGACGATGAATCCGTGGCAGTAGGGTTGAAATAAGCCAGACCTCAAAATCATTACGTGTTTGGATTATGCTTCCGTCTCTAATAAACACACTGGAAATGTCGAGTAATTGGAAAGCTTTATAGTCCTTGAGACTCAATCAGCGAGTGTAAGTGGAAATCTAATGCTCATTTGTGTCCAACGGTGCCAATTTAACGCAGCGGTCAGCGATCGTTAACTGACAATTGCATACTATTTGAATACAATATGCTTACCACCCTGGCCATCGATACATCGATATCAAAGCTATTAATCAAACTTTATTTTTCCCAGAGTACAAATAAATTTTGTTGCCGACTGTCCTTTACATTGGAATACAACAGAACTCTTGGAATGTAGTCCTGACTATAACCCTCCGGTCGTAACCCCTACTCTTCTGAAGGGGAGCGGGAAACGTCAGGAGGATCGTACTTACGACGAGGTGGAATGCGCATTGAATGGTCATGACAAGTTGCATCTCGTAGATCGCTAGTTTCTTTGACCCCCCCCCCCCCCCCCCGAGGTTCTGAGACGGAGATGGCTCTCTGTGTAAGAGGTTGTTATACAGCGGGTTTTTTATGCCCCCGTCATTCTGGCTAGGGACATTAAGTGTTACCTTTTCCGTCCATCCCGAATATGGTTTCCGGGCGATAACTTTAGTTTGAACGAAATGAAACAAAATTTTATACATTGGTTTATTACCACATAATACAGGTTGGGGTTGCTGGTTGGCATGGTCCGATATTTTTTGACAGAGTTATTGCCCTTTCCGACTTAGAAGACATGTTGATATTGGTTTCCGGACGCTGTTTATTTGATTGATCCAAATGAAACACAATTTTATACATAGGTTTATAACAATATAATACAAGTTGGAATTGACAGTGAGCTTGGTCCGATATTTTTTGGCAGAGTTATGGACCATTTCCCACTTAGAAGACATGTTGATATTGGTTTCCGGATGGTAACTTGATTATAGGTGTCCGTCTGTCCGATTTCAATCAAACTTGCAATATCGCTTACTGTAGACAATATACCAGACGGGTTTGATTTTGAGTCTGGCGGGATAATTCTTATCTGAGTTATGGCCCCTTTTTGGCCTTTGTCTACCACTTAATATTGTTTATCATAAAGCGGGGGCATTCGGGTCTCATGGACACTTTTGGTGACCTGCTGTATTGGTGTTATGGTTTGATGGAGATAAGATATTTATTAATTCATTATCAACAAAGAAAAGACTAGAAATTCGTGCTTGCAGTGGGGGTGGGGGCATTGCCACCCTTGGCTTTGCACTCGGATTTTTTTTAACCCTTTACCTAACATGAAAAGCAGACGACACTTGCAAAAATAATTCTTGAATAACTATTTTTTTCATTTTTTGTCTCAAAAACATAGGTTATGACCCCTCGTTGGAACGAGCTCGTTTCAACGAGGGGTCATAACCTATGTTTTTGAGACAAAAAATGAAAAAAATAATGAAAATTAATTGGCGATTTTTGAGAATAGCGCTGGCCGGTTTTGGCCGTTACGTTGGGTAAAGGGTTAAATAGGTATAAGACAGAGTCTTATAATACTTTGTGCGTTAGTTACTTTCACCACAGTCTCAAGAAAGGACACTATGTTCAACATGGGCGTTCGTTTAAACGACCAGTACCCCCACCCGCCATATGTCTACGGTCTTGCTTAACCCTTTACCTGACATGAAAAGCATACGACACTTGCAAATAAAATTATTGAATAACTAATTTTTTTTCATTTTTTGTCTCAAAAACATAGGTTATGACCCCTCATTGGAACGAGCTCGTTCCAAAGTGGGGTCATAACCGGTTTTTGAGACAAAAAATGAGAAAAAAAACAATGAAAATTAATTGGCGATTGTTGTGAATAGCGCTGGCCGGTTTTGGCCGTTACGTTGGGTAAAGGGTTAACATTGTATGTGTGTACTAATAATATCTTCATCTGTCGTGTATTTTTAACTGGAAGTCTGAAAAGCTTTTTACACGCTCGTTTTGAAAAAGAAAAAGGGACGTATTTTGTGATTGGTCTGTCCGTCCGTAAACTTTAACGTTTCCGGATGGTAACTTAAGTTTGGTCCTGATCTATAAATGCAAACTATTCTTGTGCCTCAGTTATATCTAAATACAGGTTGAGTTCGTATTGAGGGTTGGTCCCGATGAGTTTTACAATAGTTATAGGCCTTTTCGACATGGATGAAATATTATGTTATGTACAATTTGAAAAATCCAAATTGGCGTATTATGCAACGCAAGGCGTAGCTCTTGTTCCATTTATGTACGTTATGCCCAACCACACTGCGAACAATTTTTGCTGCCTAGTATGTCATGCAGCACCGCTTTATATGTGCCTGTTCCATCTCTTCTTTAGTCTACCTCACGCTCACCACCCCACCTTTCCCAATTTGTGGGAACTCCGGGAAATGGGACGTTGCTTGTTAAGACAGCAGGCGAGTTCTGTTCAGCTGGTAAAGTGATTACTTCTTTGTGCGCAGGTAGACTGCTTCACTGGATTGTGTGACCTGGAATGTATGAGGGGAGGTGGTTCCGTATTCCAGCCATAGTCGATACCTTCATCACCCGCAAATGCCTAGATGGGAGGAAACCACAGCCAAACGAAATGCCCATGCCTGATTTATTAGATAATACCGGACAATGAATTGAAAAAACTATTTTCCATAAAAAATTAAATCTCTTTACCTAGCGTAAAGGTGACGAGAGCACTAGTCCCCAAAATCGCCAAGGAGATCTTGTCTTATTATATTTTAAATATTTGCCTCCAAAACATAGATCATGAGGCATCATTGGATCGACCTCGTTGGGCTTGTTCCAATGAATGGTCATAGGCTAGTGTCGTCTTGTCATGTTAGGTAAAAGGATAAACACTTGAAAAAATCACTGTTTATCATACAAGATCTGACGCTACATTATTACTCCCTGGAAGTGGAGCAGTGCTTGTTTACTGTCGTAAACAAGATTGATTTACTGGTAAAATGGGATTGCGTTGTCACATGGTTAGGGCACTGGTCTTTAAACCGAAATGTGAACTGGTCAATTCTGACCAGTGCCATATGCGCTGCGTTCTTCGGGGTATCCAGACAAGTGCCCCCCGAAAACTGCCACCAGACCAAAAATGGAAATCTGATATTTGCCCACAGTGAAATTGTCAACTATGACAACCCCCTCCCCCAACAGGGCTTATATTTCGACGAGAATCGATTCACGCAAAGATTTGCGCAACAAAACCAGCGAGAACTCATGTAGATTCTCGCCGCACCTCTGCTAGGATTCGCCTGAAAAGAATTACCCAGTACAAAGCTAACATGACCTGAGATATCCTGACACTTTGTCAATAAAATTGTAAAAACATGGCGGTCAATGTAACCGTGTCCATGAACCGGTTCCAATTACAGCCATATCTGTAAGGTTTTATTGGCAAATATTGTTTATTTTTTTTTAAATGTCAAATTTAGCTTATGTTTTAAAATTTAAAAAGCTGTGTTGGGTAAGGGGTTAACACGTGTTATCAGTATACAACAGGGGTTCAACCGTGTGGGTGGGGGGGGGGGGGGGGGGTCCTGGGACACTAATAGCAGGAATTGAGTCTCGCAACCATTTTCGAGAATCCAAATGGATTGTCCCAAATTTAGATGAATTATTAGCCCTGCACAGACAGTAATTCCACAAAACTATTGAACAAATTCCTCCTCTTGATACAAAAGAGAAAGTCCTTCAGTTTGAATTTAATGAGATGTACTGAGTCGCATACTGCGCGTCGATAGATTATTTGCCTTCAACCCCTGCGAACTCTGTTCGTGTCGGGTAAGCACGTTGGAGAGTCTCTTAACTTTTTACCGCCGCTCGGTGGTTCTCTCTGGCTTCCCCCCCCCCCCCCCCACCCGGAAAATTGTCGGACATGACGTGGCCCTGGCTGTTGAAAGTGTCGTTTAAGCACAATAAATAAAGTGGTAAACTAGGACCCGGTGACCAACGCCTGGGCTGAAAGTCTGAAGCGGCCAGCATTAGCTAAACTTAACTTCATCATCACGGCCTATGTTTCGGTCATGATAATATTTCGAGGGCGGAAGTGATCTCAAACGCCAGTAAAAAATCAAACATGGTTTTTTTTTTTAAATGAATGTTGTCCAGAGTACCATTAGAAATATTTTTTTCAATGTTATATTCTGACTATTAATATGATAACCCCCCCCCCCCCCCCCCCCCTGGAAAGCTTGAAACCTACTTGTAAGGTTGTGGGTTGTGGGATGCTCTCACAGAAGATTTTCAATGTCCACTGGCAATGCATACATTTGTTTTCAAACAGTATTGTCGTTTGGTATGGTTATTTCTCTACTCTCCACACAGTCTCCCTTGAAAAGTTAGAATTTGTAACGTGGAAGGGTAGAACTTTCAAAATACCCCTGCACTCTCATTTACGACTGTTTCTTGTGTATTTTATCATCAGCAACCCCCCCCCCCCCCCCCCCCCGGGGTGGTGCAGTGCTTGTTTACTGTGGTAAACAAGTTCTGGTTAACCCTTTACCAAACGTATGCCCAAGCGGCCAAAAGGGGCACCGCTATTTACAAAAATCATTCAATTTTCCTTTTTTTTCTCAAAAATATATACTCTCCCAAAAAAGAAAGTGTGCATGCTAAAAAATAACACTGAAAAAAGATATATATCATTTTCATTCATGGAAATTTTATTCAATCACGAATGAATCAATTTGTGATCAACACGGGAAATTTCATTACGCTACGACGAATACTCTTGGTGCCATGGAGAATCAAAGACACTAAGGGTCAAATACAAAAGTCACACACTCAATATCTGGTATGACCTCCGTCTGCATCGACTACTGCTGTGCATCTACGCCTCATGGAAGCGAACAAGTTAGCATGGAAGTGTTGTGGGATGTTGTTCCATATTCTGATAAGCTGTCTGGAGTTCCACAAGCGTTGACGGTGCATGGGGAAGCCGGCGTAGCTGACGTTTCATTTCGTCCCATACGTGCTCAATGGGTGAGATATCGGGCGAATTTGCGGGCCAGGGAAGAACATCCACTTGTTGTTGCTGCAGATACTGTTGAACAACACGAGCTGCGTGGGGTCGGGCGTTGTCCTGCTGTAGAATGACGCCGGGGCCGTGACGTTACAGAAATGGGACATCAACAGGTGTAAGCACTTCATCACGATATCTGGCTGCATTGAGATTGCCATCAATAATGACCAGCTCAGTTCTGTTACGGGCAGAGATGCCACCCCACACCATGAGAGACCCTCCCCCATAACGGTTTCGCTCCACGACACATGGATCTGCGTAGCGTTCGTTTCGACATCTGTACACTCTCTGGCGGCCATCTGATGATGAAAGATAGAAACGGCATTCATCTGTGAATAAAACACGTCGCCACCAGTGTAAGGGATGCCTGAGATGTTGTCTACACCACAGCAGTCGAGCACGACGATGACGTAACGTCAAAATCGGACGAATTGCAGGTCTTCGAGGACGTAAACCGTATTCTCTCAGCCGGTTGATTACTGTTTGAGGATGTATCCGCCTCAGGTTAGGGATGTTCCTGGCTGTCGTCGTTGCCGTTTGTTGCCGATTCCGGAGATGGACGACACGGATATACCGATCTTGTGCAGGGGAGGTAACTCGGGGTCTCCCAGAGCGGGGTCGGTCTCGAACGTCATCATGCTGTGCATGTCGATGGACTAGCCTGTCTACACTGTTACGGTGGCAGTTCAAATGCTGGGCAACCTCTCTGTGTGTTCTGCCAGCTCTAATCATACCCAGGGCACGGAGACGTTGATTCATTGTCAATCTTGGCATGCTTATGTGGAGTCGTTTTAACAGCAGCGCAAGTTTGAATGTGAACGGTAGGAAGGCCTTACTTTAGTGTTTAAATACCCAAGGATTCACACTGCTGCATGAATTTTCAGACTCTCCACGTGCCTTTTCACAAACGTGCAGCACGTCATTTAACGTTAATGCAATTTTAACGGGGAAAGCTGTTTTTGTGTTCAATATAACTTATTCATGAACAGGTTAACACTCTTTGCTCCTACGAAATTATTTTTTTGGAGTTTGATCAATTTCTGCAATCCACACTTTCTTTTTTGGGCGAGTATAGCTTATGGCCGGTCATTGGGACGAGCTCGTTCCAATGGGGGTTATAAGCTATGTTTTGATGAAAAAAAGAGTTATTCAAGAATTTTGTTTGAAGTGTCGTCTGCCTTTCGTGTTAGGTAAAGGGTTCAGAGGACCACGGTAACCAACACCTGGGATTGAAGATCTCTGAAGTGGACAGCAAAGGTATGATCGGCCAAACTTGACACAGGTTGCGGCCATGATATAGCCATAGATGCTGAAAGTGTTATTAAACACCAATTAATAAATTTTATCAGAATAAAAAGGGGTTATCAGTGGGAAACTGGTATGCCTGAAAAAAATCCACTGTAGCAGATGGTCAACATGACAGTATCCGGACGAGCTGTAAATTAATTAGTGGCGCAGTTGCGTAATCGTAATGTGGTGACCAGAGGGATTAGGTTATGAATATATAAACCGATAAATGCAGCAAGCATGCCAGAATAATTGACAATGTGAGCATATTTTTAGAGTTAATTTGTGTCGAATTGTTTCCAGAGCTTTATGGTTATCAACGGATCGTTTTACATTTCCCTTGACCCCTTTATCACGAAGTTTCAATACTTGTGAGGGAGCGAAGAATATAATATTCAAGGATCGGTCGGTCGTCACTGCCAACAAACATTCTTAACCTTTTTAATGTGGTGTTTGTGAATGTGATCGTCGAGAATAATACTAACAGCATCAATCGGCCGAATACATTCTGCACTCAGTGATGCTTTCCTGGGGTAACGCGGGGGGGGGGGGGGGGTCTGTTCTCCTACTTTTTCTGGGGTGGGAGAGGGAAACGGCGTTCCTCCCTAAAAATCGCAAGATCTAGAATTGTTTGAGCTTAACGAATATCCAACGAGTTTGTTTTGGTGTCTCACCATAAAACGAAAGCAGGGTAAATCGTCCTGATTATCTGGCTATCAGAGTAATGCGCAAAATCAACTAGAATCCGATTCTTCAGTGATAAATTTGAAAATTTTCCCAGGAAGACACCCAAGTAGTCGATGGCTGGTGAAATGAGGAAGCCAGTTCCCCTACTTCTTAATTTCGGAAAACATTATTGTTCACATTGCAGGGTTTATGTAAATGGAATTGTAGAATTTTCTTATTAACTGGAAGAGTTCTAAATTATTTTTGGTCGTCAAAATTCGTTCATGTGTCTTTGCCTTGTTATAATTTATGGGAGAGTGTAGGCACTCTCCCACAAAGTATAACAAGGCAAATGCACACAAAGTTAGAGATTGTAATCTCACTTCAGAGATAATATGAAACACTCCCACAGAATATGGATTCATTTAGTTGTGTGTTACTCGCACTTCAGAATAAAGCCCAAACGTACGGAAGCCCATTGGGGCCAACATGTGTAGCGGGGGATCGAGCATTGCTAATATTCGCAATGCAGTGCGAATTTTCCAAATGCATTGCAAATATTCCCAATGCACAGCAAATATTCGCATTCTGCATTGAGAATCTTCACATTCAACTTTGCGTGCGAATATTCGCATTCAACATTGCAAATGTGTTGCTGTCATGGGAGATTCTCAACAGCTCAGGTAGTGTCATAGGGCCATAAGTTGGAAAAATTCAACTTTGTCTGACTTTCATGAAATATTAGTAATAGTAATGGTTTATTCAAGCAAAAAAACACCAAAAGAGAGGCAGATTGCATAAAGAGTTAACAGAGATATGATATGATTATAGTAAACAAATAATAAACGAAACAGCTATTTTTGTATAGTAAATATAAGGTTAATGTATCATACATATAAGTATATAAAGTCAAAACCCTAGGTCTCTTCATTCTTTATCTTTCTGTTAGATGTTTTCTTCTTCAAGAGGCATTTCACGATACCCTTAATATAGCAGCCACCCAGTTTACGTCTATGGTGAGATCGCATTATCCATTACATTTTTGTGTAGCTTATCTATGTAGCGACAAAAAAAGAATTTGTTACATTTAGTCATTGTGGTCGAGAAGACCCTGTTGTCGAGCAAAAGTATATAATGTGGTTGTCAACCCCTTTCTTGTTGACTTCGCTTTGATCTAGGAAGTGACGCCATGATTCGCGTGATCGATGGCGTCATGTATGATGTCATTGTAACCCGTGTGAGCCGACATGTTGTAAGGCCAATACCATGGTGATACGTGTTGTAAGTGCGCAACGCGTGTCAAGGTGATGTGTGTTTTCGTCCTCCATTTTGCATGAAGGAGGCCGCCATTTGTACTCGGCAACTATGTGCAACGATGGAAATCCAGACGCCTGCCTACATCATACACAATTGGTGACGGAAACGCAATCAAATTAACACGCAGCGCATGCGCTCTACCTTCACGTATCACCGTGGTAATGACCCCCCTCCCCAACATGGCCGCTCACGAAACTTCAACGCTGCCTTGGCAACTCAAATGAGGTGCTAGTCAGAGGACTAATAACGTCATTTCCTAGGCCAGTAAGAAAAGGAAGGAAAACCACATTCCATGTCACTCGGTGCCACCGATTTTTCCGCGTACACCTCGGAGAGATCGCATAAATTATGACATGTGTCTGGCGTGCTTATGTTAAGAAAACAAGCACGAAGTCTGCGCTTTTAACCCTTTACCTAACATGGAAAGCAGACGACACTTGCAAAAATAATTCTTGAATAATCTTTTCTTTTTTTTCTTTTTTGTCTCAAAAACATAGGTTATGACCCCTCGTTGGAACGACCTCGTTCCAACGAGGGGTCATAACCTATGTTTTCGAGACCAAAAAAAAATGAAAAAATAATGAAAATTAATTGGCGATTCAAGTTTGAGAATAGCGCTGGCCGTTACGTTGGGTAAAGGGTTAAAGCTAGATAATGTCCCATTTCAAAGTATTTCAAAATTTGTGAATTCGCTTTCGAAACAGGAAAACATCGTACGACAAGACAATGTTTACTCTTGGGCAAATTTGTAACAAAAACGCAACATGAATTAAGTTCGGATATTTGATAGCTTTTTTCGGATTCGTAATTTTAGCAGAGCTTTCAGGAGCCACAGCGGCCTTCAGCTTGAGCAGTTTGACTCCACATCCACCCACTGTTCTTGCCTTGGACATGGTAAGACTATCCAATATTCTATGAGAGAAATAAGCAAACCAAACATCAGGAAAAAACGCTTTGCAGACTGTCCTACGTATTTCAAAATTTCTGTACACCTTGTTCGAGATATGGAGTCACTAAGAATGACAGCAACCCGAATATGCAGAATAAATGTGGCATCTGAGATCTTTTGAATGAATATCGTTCATTTGGTTATTCCCCTTGCTTAAGATCCTGCATTTCAGAACTCTTTCTCTTATTCATTTATCATAATTCTGTTGACATATTTCCATTATTCATTCGAGTTGATCGATAGACGCGGGAGTTGATGAATAATTGAAGTGTTTGGAAAGAATTTTCCATTGAACAGTCAACTTAACATCCTTGATACTGATAATAAGCGAAAAAACGCCGTGGAAGCAAACCCTTCGTCGACGAAAATTAGTTTTCCTCTGTTGTGACGGATAATTAGAACAAGCCATTCCCGCCTTTCTGGAAAAAACGAGGCTTTTTCGTCTGCCTTGCTTGTCCAGAAAGAGATCAGTACTACAGGAAAGCCGTTTATGTTTGTACGAGTTTGAGTTTACATTTCCTGTTGGCGAGGGAGCTGTACACGTCGAAAACGAATGTTTGAGCTTCTAAACGTATCCGAAATGGTGGAATTGGAGGAGGAAGGCACAGGGGCCACCTGTCCCCCACTTTTGTCCCCAGATAGGCTACACAATTAAACTATGAGTTTAAAAAACTATCAAATGTGTGAATAATATACCGAGTTTCTATCAAATGTAAACAAGTTTAGGTGCAATTCGCCAAATAATTCCATATTCGACCGTTTAAGTCTGTTTCTTCAACTTCAACGTTCAATCTAGCCTTCGGGTTGGAAAATGGCTGAAGTACAAGAAAACATCAGCAACTTTTTCTATGCTCATTAGTACGCATGCGCGAAAATCATCATTTACTGTCGCGCTTTCTGGAGAAATTTTAACTTCAGGTTGATAAAAAACATTGATAATTTTTTAATAGCACATCCCTTCACGAAGGCCATAATAAATGCTTTCCATTAATGTATAGTTTTACTCCCCAGGATGATATTTTAGTATTTCCTTTTTTCATTTGAATTTAAGCACTTTTCTTCTTGTACAATTCCATGTAAAATATTTGTTAAAAAACGGTGTCTGGCGCTGTTTCAAAGCTAAATTATTAAATTTTACTGCCGTTACAAAAAACTAGCACGGAACTGTTTGAGAAAAAGCAAAGATTGAACTTTGTAAATCAAAAGAAAAAATCAAAGTAAGTGTTTGTCTTTCTGCTTCCTTTTCACTTTGAAAAAGAGGGTTCTTATTCTCCGCTGGGATTTCAAAGATTGTTTGAGGTTACTGAACTGATAATGAACTTTCGGATTTTCGCACCTAAGACGGGTAACTCGCTACCGATAGGCTAACTGCTACCATAAAATGTTACGGTTAAATACCACGTATTTTTACAGCAACGACCTTTGTAGTTGCCTTATGGACGGGGGAATGATTTTGAAAGTGTGGGGGAGGGGAGGGGCTAAGTCTTAGGTTCGATTTTTAATGCGTATGTTGTTGGGAAGGGATTGAGCTTCGGATGTTTGGGGTTTTTTTAACCCTTTACCTAACGTAACGGCCAAAACCGGCCAGCGCTATTCTCAAAAATCGCCAATTAATTTTCATTATTTTTTTCATTTTTTGTCTCAAAAACATAGGTTATGACCCCTCGTTGGAACGAGCTCGTCGAGCTCGTTCCAACCAGGGATCATAACCTATGTTTTTGAGACAAAAAATGAAAAAAAATAGTTATTCAAGAATTATTTTTGCAAGTGTCGTCTGCTTTTCAGGTTAGGTAAAGGGTTAAATCGTTAACATTAACCCTTTAAACCACAGCGGCCTCTTTTCCGGCCAGGCACATGATACATCATAAGGTCATTATAAAGGATGGCTGTTCAGTAAATATTGTGGGTCAGATCAATCAGTATTTTAAACGTGCAGCCCGAGGCTGCACGTTGAAATACTGATTGGTCAACCCCAAATAATGGATATGGACTCTTCTAATTGCAGCCATTGAACTGGCATGGATGATACCACTAGAGTTTAAAGGGTTGAGTAACTTGTTACGTTTAAAGCAACTGTGTACTACCTTATGTAGCAAAGGTAGTACACAGTTGTTTTATCATCTCACTCACACGTTGGGTCAAGAGGACGATTTTGTTCAGAACAAGTCGAGATAAAGCTAAATCGTTAAGTACGAGCTACAGGTAAATGGAATACCACCGTTAAATATACTATCCAAAAAGTAGTGGATATTTGATATAAGTGAGATATATGAAGAAATATGTTTATATTTTCTTCAAAAAGACAGTTGAGGCATTGCACTATGACATCGGGTGAATGATTTCAGCGATAGCTGGGTGTCTGACAAGCACACATTCCACGCACTGAGCTGTAGAAGACATGGACAGTCAGTCGGAGAATTTACCACATTCAGTCTAAGACCTCAATACCTTGTAAATCCTCGGTTCGCGAGACAAACGTGGATCCGATGTGGCATACTCCTCACCAAACGTTCAATATCCGCTTGACTGATGTTATTCCATTTTTCCTGCGGTGCAGCGGCGAGTTCCGAGACATTGGTAGGGGCTGTTGGCGTTGTCGTAGGCGCCTGCTCGATTGGTGAAAGGTCTGGACTTAGTGCTGGCCAAGGCAGTGCAGTGATGTTCTGCTCCCAGAGGAACTCTTTAGCGATAGGGGTCATATATATATGTGCTCTTTCATTGTCATCTTGGAAAATGAATCGACGGCCGTGACGTCGCGCAAATGGCACCACATGGGCTGCTAACATGTCACGATAGTACTGCCCTCATGACACGCCCTTGGATGACATGTAATGCTGTTCTGCTTGTCCTGGTTATGCCTCTCCACACCATAACCGATCCACCACCAAAACGATCGTGCTACCTAACGGTATCGTTCGTTCCGCCGCCGCCACACTTTATTTCGCCTGTCGCAGAAGTCGAGAGTGAACCTCGATTCATCGGAAAACATGGCGTTGCTCCACCGACGATTGTTCCAGCGCTGTCGTCCTCCACACCAATTACGTCTTGCTGCGATGAGACGTTCAGTCAAACGTGGAATTATTCGAGGTCGTCGGGCGTACAAATTCCAGTTGTGTGGGCTATTTCGGATAGTCTGACCACTGACTCGCACATCTGTCTCTCGGTGCAGCTGCTGTGCAATTTCTGAGGCACTTTGATGGCGGTTACGTAATGCTGTGGTTCGCATGAAACGATCCTGGTTAGCAGTTGTCGCCCTTGGACGACCTGACCGACGTCTGTCAAGAACATTTCCTATCTGACGGTAGCGTGACCACAATCTGCTAATCATTGATTGAGTAACGTTGAGAATTTGAGCCACTGCAGTCTGTCTGTTGCCAGCTTCCAACATACCCACGGCACGTAAACGTTCGTCACGTATCAGTCTTCGCATACCTCAAAAGTTACGTTTCGACCAGACATTGTTGACGAACGAGTTTATACCAAGAAAAGAACGATGAAACCTCTAAAAAAGTCTGTCCAGTGCAAATGAAAATTTTATAAGTACCCCACCGACATTAACGGGGCACTCGTGCAAAAAACCTGCACGAAGTTTTCGTGGGCCGGTGACATTCATGATCCACACTAAACTTGGTAACATTGATGTGTCCAATACCATTTTCAGAAAATATCAACATCAGTTTGGATATCCAGTACATGTTTTTGAATATTATATATAGGGAGGGGGGGGGGGGGGCATGGTAGGACGCTTTGCTTCTACCTGTTACTGCCAAGTCTTAGAAGTGGCAAGGTTTTCACACTTTGTCAAGGTGATAGCTTGGATTTTCGATTCTTTTGTTTAAAAGTGTATATATCTTTGATAATTTTTCTCGTCCGGGCTCCGGGCCAAGGTATAAGAATGTGCGTTTATATGGCGGACCCCGAAAACCGATTTGTCACTTAAACACACCAGCAATAATTCAAGCGCTGCTAAAGTAAGCGTGAATTTTAATGTCCATTATGGTGCATTTGTTGAATGCCACATGGGCTATCTGATAACTGATTGAAGGAGTGTTCTCCTGCAAGTCGGTATCTGTGTAATTATGGCCAGTTAATAGGTGATTCTTGTAAAAATGGTACATCGCATATGTTCTGGACACATACCCATATTACAGAGCTAGCCTGTCACAGAATGTCAAAACATACCAAAATGCAAGTCTTTCAAAGGAACACTGCCACTACGAGTTATCTCGTATTTCAGGATATACCCATATGCCACTACGAGAAAACTCGTAGCTACTGAAAAATCTATATCTGTCCACGGAAGCTGACTGTCAATGCGTATATGGTACGAAAATAATGCCATTTCATCACTTTGTTCGAATATAATGAGTAGATTAAGTAGCCGCCGTTCAATATCATGGTGTAGCTCGCCGTTTGCATGCCCTATACGATAGCTCATGGGGACCCAAAATGCAGAATCTGCGACAGAGACAATGACTGACTGAAAACCCACGACACACTGCATGCGGAGTTTGCAAGTCAATACCCGGTAATATATACAAATCATACAACAGTAGTTGATTTGTGCTGAACAGTACCAAGTGTTCGTGGATTTGATTTGTATCCCGGGGGTGGGGGTGGTTATAGTATGGCGCTTTGTCTCGGTTGCTGGGCCGATGTTTGGTAGGCCCTAATTATGGTTATTGCAAATGGCTGACTATCCCGATCGATCAGCAGTTGTCTTGATTTGAAAAACTAAATTGTGAAACAATACATTTTGGAAGCCGCAATAGAGCTATGATTTTCGGAGTGAGGTAGGGATTACCCCACTCTGGAAATCACAGCTCTGTTGCGGCTCCCACTGGGTACTCCGTATATACAAATCGTACAACAGTAGTTGATTTGTGCTGAACAGTGCAGAGTGTTCATGGTTTGATGTGTATACCCGAAAAGGGTGGGGGCGGGGGAGTATGTCGCGTGGTCATGGTTGCATATGCATCGGATGCCATATGGTAAACTATTTACCAGTTTGAATCCGCTGCCTTGAGGCGATATATTCCAAATAATAAATTGTTCACCACTTTACATCCAACTAATGTTTATTGCTTCATAAGTTACTGTGAATTATGTAGTGCTTGGTGTTTTGCGACTATAGTCGACACTGATAGGGAGAGAAAGATCCAATGGTAAATTCATTTATTCTAGTAGAAAAAAGTAAAGAATCTCAGAAACTGTTCATTCTTCAAAATCTGCGGCGGCCACACTGTATTACAAACATCAAACTGTCATCAGCTGTACGTTACACTGATCTTGGATTGTTCATTGCATGTGATACAGTCCAAAGCAGGGAGCGACGCACAGAGCTGGATGATTGGGACAAATACTGCACATATATCTAGTCTCTTTTCGTTGCCCACTTTGTGTACAGACGCGACACGGCTTTGTTGGTCGTTGTTTCTTCTCCGTGGGTGGGAGCGCATCAAGGAAATGAAATGCAGTAGGATCGGGCATTGGAATAACAGGTTGTGCGGGGGCCTGGAGATTGTACAGTCTCTAGTATGGTATCCCCCAGCAGAATAGTTGTGATTTCCTCTCGGAACTTCAGCAGTGACATATTTTTGCTCGCATGTGCATTGTATAGAATGTGCGCATTTAGGATGCACACCTCTATGATATGCAATGCAATTTTCTTGTACCATCTCAAAGTTTTACGTAACCCATTATAATACGAAATCATTTGATCGGATCTATCAATACCAGACATACCATTGTTATAGTCTCTTATAACATTGGGCTTCGGTGAGACTTTGCCCTTCCTATTTGTGACGTCAACCATCTGAATGTCATGCATATTCGTAATTGTTAGTACTTCACGTTTATCTTTCCATTTACATACCACAGTGGCCCCAGATCGTGCCCACACCAATTCTCCTTTCTTTAATTTTTGTTTTGTGATGGAGCGGGGATTTTCTTTTCTATCTGCTCGCAGGGTCCCACAGATATATGTTGATGATTTTGTCATTTCCTCAGTCAGCTTTACAGAATTGTAGTAATTATCCGCATACACGCGGTGTCCCTTGCCCAGGTAGTTGCCGACAAGATCCAATACAACTGCCCCAGACTGACCAAGTCCCTTCGGATCAGCGACAGGAGTTCCACAATACACAGTCATTTTTAGCACCAGACCCCCGTGACTCACATAATTCATACAGTTTCACTCCGTATTTATGCCTCTTGTTCTTTATATATTGTCGGAATAATAGCCTACCACGCCACAGTATCATTGATTCATCGACGCACATGTCTCTCTCTGGGTAATACACGGCAGACATCTTCTGATTGAAATGATCAAGAAGGGAGCGAATTTTGTACAAACGATCTTCTTTAGCGTCAATCGTATTGTCAGCGAAGTGCCAGAAGCGCAGAAGAAGTTGGAACCGGTTACGTCCCATTACTGAGCTATACATATCATTCTTGTACATGCGTTTTTTATGTTCAATGGTAGGAAGATTATTGGGACCCATGTGAATCAGGAGAGCAATGAAGCGTTTCATTTCATCAACGTTAGTTGGCTTCCACGCTTTAAGTCTCGACTTACGCCTTAGTGGTCGATTCTTGTTGATCTCTTGCTCTGCATACCTATTTGTTTCTTCAACTATAAGTGTCATTATATCATCCGATAAGAAAATGTCGAAGAAATCACTAAGTTTTGCTGTAGATTCATGGGCATTTCTAAGTCCCGGTGTCTGATCAAATGGAAAGTTCGGCGGTTCACGTGGGTCTGTAGACCATGTTTTGCCTTCACCAGTCACATTATTAGTCATGCCGCGAGGTAATCCTCGAACAGGGGTCACGCTGCTGCTTCCACTCCTCCTACGCAGACCTCTGCCAATTCCACGGTCCCAAACACCTCTACCGCTGCTACCTCGCATACGCACCCGACTGCGTCCGCGTGTCGATGGTGTTTCACCCATGGGTCCATCTCCACCGCACGATACATCTTCACTATTAGACATACTCACATTCCCTGTAAACGTTTCATCATCTCCTGAACCTGTCGAACTTCTACTAGAACTTTCGTCGCTAGATTCTGGGTCATAATTACTGTCCGTAAACATCACTTCATCAGAATCCGACATGCTCATTTCAGCATCCGTATCGTTGCTGTCCATAAGCACATCCACCACTTCATTTACCGTGTACCTCGCCATTTTTTATGCAATAGTGTAAGCAAGGTCATAAGTATAAACCTGGCGCAAAAATAACGTATAAGCTTGTTTATGTCACTAAAACAAGCAAAAAACAGATTTACGAGATAACTCGTAGCTGGCACCTGGTGTGGGAATTGTTGAAATTCCCATCTCTACTGCCACTACGAGTTATCTCGTGGTATTATAATTTCGTGTTTGAGCAACATATAAGCCGTTATGAATGGTGTTGCTGTGCCCAGAAGTGTTAGAATACCACCTAATATGTAGTAAACTCGATATCTCAATTTGGCATATGGGGTGGATCACGGGTTGGTTAGTGGCAGTCAACGAGCGAATATTAAATTAAGATAGATCTAAGCGGCCAAGTTCAAGAGAAGCGATTAAACTGAGAATTAATGTTCTGGCTATGGAAATAAAAATCGGGTGGTTTCTCGAAAAATGATTTCCAGTCTGAAGCTGTGTAAGGCTGTGGGTCGTTGCGAGTTGATGGGGGATGTCCCATGCTATTGGTTAGAGGTGGTGCCGCATCGCTGCGAAAGTATAGGCACATTGTGATGTAGGAGGACCACAGAACTCGTATTTAGATTAGGAGCAGTCGCGGGCCAAGTCGGTGGCCATATATTAGAATAGGATCAGAAAGACGAAGTACGAGCTCAGGGAGCTATTTGCATTTAGGTAAACGGCATTACCTGTTTTAGGAGGCAAGCCATACGTCGGCAGAGTAGGCTTTGCCTGTATGAACATTATTCTGAGACAAACGTAAGGGGGGGGGGGTTTAACCCCAGTGGTGGCGACTGCTTGAGGTGAAAAGCGTCAAGTGAAGTGACAATAAGCTAGTGGCCGTGAGACGGCAGTGGCAGAATGACATTCCGTCACATGTTAGAGCAAAGGCGTCCGATAAAGTGACAATACGTTAGTGGCAGTGAAAGGGTAAAGTGAAGAAGCGACCAAGGAACAAATACCAACGAAAAGGAGGAAAAACAGCGACAACAGAGAATGCGGCCCCGCAAGTGACTCAAAAACTGTGATTGACGTTTTGTTTCTCATATTCATTGGATTCCTTGTAAGTCACAAATTACCATATTTATTTATATGTATATGTATTAAAATTGTTGTTTTCAGTGAACCCCTATTGATTTATGCTTTTCGAGGAAAAGTTATTAAGCCCTTCAGGATAAGAACCACACCAACAAAAGTGAAAAGGGCGGGTTCGTTACGGCGAGACATACGTTCACGCGCGGGTTCAGGCGACACTCCTTGAGTTTTGGTTGAATACGCGACGTGAATCTATTTCTTCCAGTAGCGACAAAGCCACGGTTTCCGACACACTTCAATAACAGTTTTATTGTATTACTTGTAAAACAAATTGATACCTTCTTAAATGCGTCCGGCAACAGCTTTCTCAGACCCCGTTTCCGCCGTGTCTGGGCTAGACTTGTGACAGATACTCTTTGGAAATTAATTCCCCCGAAGAAGGGACGCTGAAACTTTTTTTCGAAAGTAACCACCTACCACTTGGCGTACGAGGCGGTGATCGCTTATTTCTGTTGGGAAATTCATTGTTTCGACCCCCCCCCCCCCCCCCCCCCCCCATCCCCGCTTGAGCTAGGTGGTTTCCTTCTTCACTTGGAAAGTTTTTCAAAAGTGGCTGGGACGTCGCCCACCCTCAATTTCACTGGCGATATTTTTTTACTAAAAGCTCATTCAACGTAAAGCCAAATTTACGTTGAATGTAAAGCCAAATTTACGCTTGAATATACTGAACCGAACGATTGGCATATTTAGCGTTAACCGCTCTGTATAAGAAGAGGGCATGAAGTTAAATTTAGAAACATTACAATCGTAGAATTCATATTCTGTTATCATGTTCATATTCCTATTTTCTCCGAGGTCATGTTGTTTTTGTATCTGTTCATCAATTAACGATAAGTTAGTAATTAATAGGCATCTGTTTCTGATATACACAACACATAAAAGCACTCGGGGGATAAGATTGCGGGACAGCGCGTGATATGCTAGAGGGCCCCCAACATGTGTAAGTTATTTATTTGGTGCATAAGTAAACGCAACTGTCGTCACTCATTATACGCACGCAATGTATACGGTCGACGCGTACTAAGTACTAACCGATGAGAGTCAGATGATATATTTCACTGCCCTATTGAGCGCCGCGGGAAACCTCTACCTGTAGGAATATAGTAACGAAGAGTACTGGATGCCCTTGCATTGTTACATGGCGTATCTACGTGCATGACTTGGGGGGGGGGGGGGGGGGGGGGGGCTTGTTCATTTCCAAAATTTTCGTTAACCCCCCCCCCCCCCCGAAAAAATCATGGACCCAATGCAACTTTCAGACAACTCAATATGGGGGCTACATACGCTACAAATGCCCCTTAGAGCATTAAATTTTGCAAATTTTTTTCAGGGGAGCGGGGGGGGGGGGGGGGGGCACTAGTCCTAAATAGAACCTTCCGGTCGCTGTCGCTCCCCCACTTCCCTTCAGTTAGGACTGGGTGAGGTCCCCTAAACCGCATACAACGGCCTTTCAAATATCGTCTGTGCCCCTCGCTAGAGCGCCCCTATTATAGAATCCTGGCTACTCGCCTGATTGTTACCACTGTATACGTTTATAAGAATCTAAATAAATTTCTCAGGTAGTTGTTATCCACTGGCGTAAATTATAAGACAAGCCACAGAAGTTGCCAGGTGCGTCGCGAAGATGACCAACTGGGGGAGCGGGATGTATACCCAATTTATCTCGACTGTTGTGACTCAGTCTCGACTGAAGAAATATCCCAACTGCATTATCATTCCTTGATGATGTAGTTGGAGTATTTATCAATGGGAATTGTCGTTTAAAAAAAAACTCTTCGGAAATTTATTTCTGGGAAAATTGTTATATATGTAGTATACTGGTCGTGACACTTCTTATTCAATGAGCATGTACCGGACTCAAAATTGGTCATGTGTGCTGGGCCCCAATATCCCCATGCAGCCACAGACCTCCATTTGCAAGAGATCAACTGCGTGTGTGACATAAGTCCAAGAAGCAAATGAAGGAAGAACATTATTATATTACCAACAGGAGCAGAGCATGTCGATATCTTAGACTCCAATCCACAGGTACTCGACACAAGCTGTAAAATCGAAAGAAAAATGATATTTGATAGCATTTTTGAATCGATGCTGACGTGCCCCATTAATGGTATATAAATATACTCGCCCAAAAAAGAAAGTGTGCATTGCAGAAATTGATCAAACTCCAAAAAAATAATTTCGTAGGTGTAAAGAGTGTTAACCTGTTCATGAATAAGTTATATTGAACACAAAAACAGCTTTCCCCGTTAAAATTGCATTAACGTTAAATGACGTGCTGCACGTTTGTGAAAAGGCATGTTTTGCACGTGGAGAGTCTGAAAATTCATGCAGCAGAGTGAATCCTTGGGTATTTAAACACTAAAGTAAGGCCTTCTTATCGTTCACATTCAAACTTGCGCTGCTGTTAAAACGACTCCACATTAGCATGCCAAGATTGACAATGAATCAACGTCTCCTTGCCCTGGGTATGATTAGAGCTGGCAGAACACACAGAGAGGTTGCCCAGCATTTGAACTGCCACCGTAACACTGAAGACAGGCTCGTCCATCGACATGCACAACATGATGACGTTCGAGACCGACCCCGCTCCGGGAGACCCTGAGTTACCACCCCTGCACAAGATCGGTATATCCGTGTCGTCCATCTCCGGAATCGGCAACAAACGGCAACGACGACAGCCAGGAACATCCCTAACCTGAGACGGATACATCCTCAATCAGTAATCAACCGGCTGAGAGAATACGGCTTACGTCCTCGAAGACCTGCAATTCGTCCGATTTTGACGTTACGTCATCGTCGTGCTCGACTGCAGTGGTGTAGACAACATCTCAGGCATCCCTTACACTGGTGGCGACGTGTTTTATTCACAGATGAATGTCGTTTCCATCTTTCATCATCAGATGGCCGCCAGAGAGTGTACAGACGTCGAAACGAACGCTACGCAGATCCATGTGTCGTGGAGCGAAACTGTTATGGGGGAGGATCTCTCATGGTGTGGGGTGGCATCACTGCCCGTAACAGAACTGAGCTGGTCATTATTGATGGCAATCTCAATGCAGCCAGATATCGTGATGAAGTGCTTACACCTGTTGTTGTCCCATTTCTGCAACGTCACGGCCCGGCGTCATTCTACAGCAGGACAACGCCCGACCCCACGCAGCTCGTGTTGTTCAACAGTGTCTGCAGCAATAGCAAGTGGATGTTCTTCCCTGGCCCGCAAATTCGCCCGATATCTCACCCATTGAGCACGTATGGGACGAAATGAAACGTCAGCTACGCCGGCTTCCCCATGCACCGTCAACGCTTGTGGAACTCGAAAGACAGCTTATCAGAATATGGAACAACATCCCACAACACTTCCATGCTAACTTATTCGCTTCCATGAGGCGTAGATGCACAGCAGTAGTCGATGCAGACGGAGGTCATACTAGATATTGAGTGTGTGACTTTTGTGTTGGACCCTTAGTGTCTTTGACTCTCCATGGCACCAAGAGTATTCGTCGTAGCGTAATGTCTCGTGTTGATCACAAATTGATTTATCTGTGATTGAATAAAATTTCCATGAATGAAAATGATATATATCTTTTTTTAGTGTTATTTTTTAGCATGCACACTTTCTTTTTTGGGAGAGTATATTAACAAGGTACACAACTCGAAAACGATAGCACTCATCTTCGTTATACCCCCCTCAAATTTGATTCACATAACGTATCCTGCAGTACCCAGTGTCAGTGGCAATGGGAATGAATAAGCTTTACGGTGGTGTATTACACGGCCGTTGGGTGTTCTTGGGTTGTTCATGATGACTGGGAGAAGTCGCAGAAAAGGCCGAAAAACATTTAGTCGGACAAGATAGTGCACAGTGAAAAGTGGGTTACGAGCGACAATTATCCGATTTATTATAAATAATTCGTTCATCTTGTCAATTACTGTATCTCGGATCCACATTTATTCATTTCTCGCGATCACATTTTCTAATAAATTCCCAAACTTTCGATGATTTTTAGTGTGGTGAACGGTGAATTTGTGCATTTGTTTGTGATGTCAAAGGTTTCCATAATCGGCCCCTTGTTGAATGCTGTACATTGTATGGCTATGTAAAAGTGTGCCTGTGTGGGTTAGTTAAAGAAGCGTATATGTACTTGAGGGTTTGCGTGTATGTTGGGGGTGGGGGGGGGGGGCGTCGACGTTGCTATCTCTGAAGGTGTGTTGGGGAGTCTGTGTGTGTGAACGGGGTGCGTGTATGTGAGTGTGGGAGACACTCCATGTTCATGCTTTATTCGCACCAAACATGTGAGCTGACCATCGCAAACGACTACGATTGTAGTCATGGAATTATTGTGCACTATGGTCTAAGTAAGATCTGATATTTAGGGGTCAGATGTGTCCCATTTTATATTATTTATATTTTCTCTGATAAAAGACAAAATGATGTGTTTTTTGTGGGGATTAAGGGCAATATTAGCGAAAGAATGGTACATTAGTCAGTACATGCAGTTGGAGACTGTCATTCACATTTGCACAAATAAAAGGGGGGGGGGGGGGCAGTTCAAGTGCCCCGGGACCCAAGCACCAAGAGGAGCCAGTAATTTCTGCTGATTTCAAAAAGTGTCGGGTGGCCTTTCGAACTGTCGTCAACGCTCTCAAGTAATGGGAAGCTTTTAGTACGTTTCTCCGACGCCAGTGTGTAGTTGAGGATATTAGGATAGCTCCGTTTCTGACCAGGTGGTTCCAGTTCATATAAACAAGCACATTATATTTCGGCATTGGTGTATTGCTTACAAATGGACCTGGGACTAATACCAAACGAGTGGACACTTGATGGAGGTTCAAAATATGGGTCAAGGTCACTGAGGTTACTCAGGGGTCATTGAGTGCATTTATCAGAATTGCAGGAAATCACATTTTTGAACCCCCCTAATGCATTTCCAAAGTCCATACATGCATTTTTACATAAAAAAAGTGTGCGTGGCCAAAATTTTTGAAAGTGGGTCACGTTCATATCTCAAGCATGGTATGACGAATGGAGCTGGGACCAACAACAAATGAGTCAACACTAAATGGGGGTCAAAATATTGGTCAAGGCCACTGAGGTCGCCTAGGGATCATTAAGTGCATTTTTCAGAATTGCTGGAAATCACATTTTTTGACCCTCAATGCATTCTCGAAGTTCAAACATGCATTTTTACACGAAAAAAGTGGGCTTGGTCAAATTTTTTGAAAGTGGGTCACGCTCATTTCTCAAGCATGGTATGACGTATGGACCTGGGACCAACACCAAATGAGTCAACACTCGATAGAGGTTTACAATATGGGTCAAGGTCACTAAGTCACCCAAGGGTCATTGAATGCATTGTTTTCAGATTTGCTGGAAATCACATTTTTGGCCCACTAATGCATTCACTTCAGCGAACCCTTTGAATGTTGTACACATCCTGGTTTCTTGGTAAAATTGATCCGATCCCTGAATGAATATCTTTAAATACCGTTAACGAAAACCTATTTCTGGTTTCTTTAAAACTATTTTATCACCGAAAATAAGCCTCCAAAGTATTTCAATGACATTCATAGAAGGGGCGTCGCGGCTAAGTAGGTAGAGATGAAAACTGCAAACCGAGAGGTCCTCGGTTCGAATCCCAGCTGCGGCAACCGTGTTGTATCCTTGCGAAAGTCACTTCACGCCCATTGCCTACGTGGGGGCACGGTGGTTTTGTGGACTAATGCGTACTGTACATCGATGGTGTTCTTGTCTTCAACCAATGCTAACCCTGCTTGTGTGGAGTCAGTCTGTTTGGGAGCCTTACTGTTGCTCGGTGGTTCTCTCAGGGTACTCCGGCTTCCTCCACCCGTAAAACTGTCCGACACAAGGTGACAGTTGGTATGCAAGTGTCGTTAAACCCCAAAAATAAATAGCAGTCATAGAAGACATGCCTTAATGGTGTAGTTGTAATATTTATGTCTTCTATGCACTGTTTGTCAACAGGATAACCCGAATACAATCAACCCTTTCTTAATGTTTTTGTTATACTGATAGACTGTACTGGCAAATTTGTTCACTGAAGCAATAGCCATTATTTAAAACTTTAGAGAATCTCTCATAAACAAAGAGGTCAGAAAGATGTAACTGTTATATAGAATAACATTGTATATTTAATATCATGTTACAAAATTAATTCTGAGCCCATGTTGAATAAAGAACCCTTCACATTTCAAAGCATTTTTAAAATTTATTTATTCTCAATCATAACTCAGGATCGACAGGTTTCGGGGTGGAGTGGTGTTTGGCTTTCTCGAAACACCTATCACAATTATAAAGTAATGAAATGGAAAGTGTGAATGGTCTGTTTTTAACCCTCATAATACTTCAATGTGAGTACAAATACCTTTCATATAACTCATGGCTCTTCAATGTTTTTTACGCTTTCCTTTCTGTAACATTTAATTCTATATGGAATGGGACACCTTTTCGGGTGTGCCTTTCAAAGTAAGCCATTCTTAATCCTTTACCCAACATAACGGCGAAAACCAGCCAGCGTCATTAACGGAAATTTCCATTCAATTTTCATTATTTTTTCATTCTTGTTTGAAAAACATTGCTTATGACCTCTCATTGGAATGAGCTCGTTTTTAAAGGGTTAAAATAGAGTTAAAGGGATTTTTTTAACCCTCTCAATATCTTAATAAACTTTTACTTTTACAATGCAGGAATAATGATAACACTTTCTATTCTCACAATGTTGCTCTAAACACGCATGGGCATCGATGGGACCTTGGTATTTTGCTAATACTAATAAGTCTTCAGATAGGCTCTTGGGGGTGTGTGGGGGGGGGGGGGGGGGGGGCTTTAAGGCCTTTTTACGTCTATATTCCAACATTACTGAATTCTTTTACTGGCAATATATTTTCCAGAAGTGCCATTTAACATTTTCTAACTAATATGAATATTTATTATCATCTTCAAATATGGCAGATCCGAAGTTGGTGGGGCCAATATTTTTAAAGTGGTTTACGCTCATACCTCAGGCTTGGTATGACCTATAGACATGGGACCTACACCGAATGAGTTGAAACTTGCTGGAGGTTCAAAATGTGGTCCACCTCAATGCGGTCAACGGAGGTTGCCCCGCCAAATAGGTTAAGTCCCTGGTTCAAGTCTTTCTTTTGGTGGCACCCTGAGAGGGGCCGTTGGTTGTGACAGTTGCTTCGCAGTTGCCTACCCGCCGAAGCCGAAAACAGCTCTTCCTCTTCAAGATAAGCCAGAGGCAGACTATACTTGCCAATGACGGCCTCATAAACAGCACGGCAAAACAAGTGGCAGATTATACTTGCCTGAAGACACCACCCCATCGCCCTTGGAGAGAGGTGGAATCTTTTGTCGAGTGGACCCCCTCTCCCTCTGGCCCTCACCCGAGAGAGGTTAACAATTAATCGAAAACATAAAAAGAACACCAAAGCCAACTCCTTCAACTCTTCCTCCTCTGCTGTCTCCTGTCATAGTTGTGATCTGCGGAAAACTTCAAATTCAAAACGTCAAAGTAGGGTCGAAAGGGGGTTTGCCCCACAACGTCCATTGATTCAGAAAGTCATGGGTGGACGTATACGAAAGGAAGAATAATGTAGTTCGAAGAACACATTGTAGAGAAGGATCAGAGAAGGGAAGTAATTCTAGAAAAGAAAAACTCCACAGCATTTTAGAAGTCCCAGATTTGTCATTACACTTGTCATTCATTACCTCAATCCCCCCTACTGGTCAGCGCTTTCCTGCAAATAACCATCTGCTTCTTCCGTGACATCAATGTGGCGATCTCTCGGATGTGGTGATTTTTAGCTGCGACTAGCAGCTCTATAAGTGGCAATGTCGGTCTGTCGGTCGGTCGGTCGGTCGGTCTGTGACCAACGAGTTTGTCTGTGACCAACAAGTTTCAAAAACTCAATAACTTTTGAAATACTTGATGGAATGACTTTATATTTGGCATGTAAGTGTATCTTATTGATGTCTAGCCACTGTTCAATGCATGTGTTGTTCCAAATATTTTTCTTGGAGTTATGGCCCTTGATGAACTTAGAATGTCGGTCGGTCTGTCTGTGACCAACGAGCTTCAAAACTCAATCACTTTTGATATACTTGATGGAATGACTTTTTATTTGGCATGTAAGTGTATCTTATTGATGTCTAGCCACTGTTCAATGCATGTGTTGTTCCAAATAATTTTCTTGGAGTTATGGCCCTTGATGAACTTAGAATTTTACACAACGTAACGTCCAAAACCGCCCAGCGCTATTCTCAAAAATCGCCAATTAATTTTCATTATTTTTTCATTTTTTGTCTCAGAAACATGTGTTATGACCCCTCATTGGAACGAGCTCGCCGAGCTCGTTCCAATGAGGGGCCATAACCTATGTTTTTGAGACAAAAATGAAAAAAAAAGTTATTCAAGAATTGTTTTTGCAAGTGCCGTCTGCTTTCCATGTTAGGTAAAGGGTTAAACTTATGGCCTGTGATGTTCCTACCTGATATCCCTGACGATATATACGACGATATATAATGAACCTCCTTGGTGTTTATATCAACAGAACCTTCTTATTGAATCAGAGAAAATTCCAAAACTCGAGCAGCGTTTGAGACAGTTCCTTACAAAGGTTCAGACAATAAGTTCAATAAACGATCAAAGGTTATTTGTTAAACATTGCCGGAACATTTTCAAATAAAATACTAACTTATAACGCTCTCATTTCAAAACTTGTAGTCTGTGATTCCCCCAATCACCTTATAGTGCCATCATTTTAAAACTTGTAGCCTGTGATTCCCCCCAATTTGCACCTTATAGAGCCCTCATTTCAAAACTTGTAGTATGTGATTCCCTCAATTGACACCTTATAGCGCCCTCATTTCAAACTCGTAGTCTGTGATTGCCCCAATTTATGTCTTATATCGCCCTCGTTTCAAATCTTCTACCTCATGATTTACACTGATTTCCCCAATTGACATCTCTGGAAATAGAAAGAACCATCTCTGTGTTAACAGAACAGAATCCAGATAATGCATTATCAGCTTTCTCATTACTTAAGAAGCGTTTGAGAATCGTCCAATTCTCAGACAATAATGTGACCGAACGACTAAAGGTTGTTTGTTGAACTAATTACCCGAAAAACTAAATTATTGCACATTTCAAAAACTGTAGTATGTGATGTCCCTACTGAACAAACCTGAACATGATGAACCTTCTTGGTTAGTATATCAACAGAAACTCCGTAATGCATCATCATATATTTCATGAGTTGAGCAGCGTTTGAGAATATTTCATTACAAACGGTTCAGGCGATAAGTCCAACAAACGACCAAAGGCTTTTTGTTGGTCTGATTCAGTGGCGTATCTAGGAGGAGGGGGCGGGGGGGGGGGGGGCATGCCCCCAAACTTTAGTCATGCCCTCCCCCCCCCCCTAATTATTGATGCATTTCACAACTTATAAATTATGAACACAAACGGATTCACAGTCAAGGAAATTGCGTTTTTTGTCTCGAGTTTCAAAATGTTTCCTAGGGGGTAGTCGCTACGTTCAGATCGCTGAACTAGCCCCCCCCCCCCCCCCCCTTAGACATTACTCTTGCCCCCCTAGCTTTGATATCCTGTCAACGCGCCAGGTCTGATTGCATGAACATTGTCCAATCACAAACTTAATGCTAGCGTCTTCCTTTTAAAATTCTTATTCTGTGTTGTTCCTACTGTACACCCCTGAAAATAAAATTGTTTATATCGATAGAACTGCATGAGAGAGTCTATTCAGTTGAAACAGGGGATTGGAATCATGTTTTATTTTAAGGAATTTTCCGTACAAAAATTCACATTTAATGATGGTTCGTCCTATGAGAATGCAGCGAACGAAGATGAGCGTTCGCCTTGCCACATCTCAAACACTGATACTCAACCGGTGGGGGGGGGGGGGGCAATACTATAAAACTTTTACAATTGTGTGTGTTGTTTTTTCTATCTATTAATATAACTGACTAAAATGAATCACTAGCATTTTAGAAGATATGGCAAATTGTCAGATCTTTCAAATGCTAATGATCCATTTCAACCCATTTAAAGTCATAACTAGAAAATACAATTTCATTTTCCATAAATTACTAGCTGAACAACGTATGTTAATTCCACTGCATACATTCAATAGAATATGCTTCCGTTGCGCTTGCATGCAAACGCGACCTGTCGCGTTGTGTGGTTAAATGCAAATAAACACACTGAAGTTTATGCTTACCTGTGTCGATTTATTTGAGTAACATTTTTCAATGGAATCAGCCTAAGGTACACAGAAAATATGACGGATCGATGAGAGCGAGCAATGCGAGATAAAAATTACATAAAAAATGTCGGAAATGAGCGAATGAACGGAAGGAATCTTACTGCAAGAGTGCCCTTCACGTATTGTTATAGAACAAGAGATGTTGAATGGATCTGAGGTTTTTGAGATTTGTTGAGCTTCAATATCGAACTTAATGCATGCACCGTCATGCTTTCCACTACAGATCATCTAATGTAGTGGTTGTAAAAAATATACACATCAATATTCCAAACTATCGACCAAAAAAGTCCATTTCTACAAAGGGATGGTATTTTCATGTGCTCTCGCCAATTTGTTTCCTCTTTTTTGATTTGACCGTAGTGTAATTGAAAGGAACAGATTTTTCAGACGAGGCATTGGGTGTCTTGAATGTGGGTCACGCTCATATCTCAAGCATGGAATGACCTATGGACCTGGGACCAATACCGAATGAGTCGAGACACAATGGAGGTTCAATATTTGGATCAATGTCAATGAGGTCATCGGGGGGGGGGGGGGGGGGTCATCGAGTGCATTTTTCAGAATTGCTGAAAATCACATTTTATGACCTCTAAAGCATTCCAGAAATTCACACATGCATTTCTACACTAAAAGAGTGAGCGGCCTGGTGTATTTCATCACTCCAAAATGTGTGCGGAGCAAAACATTTTGAAAGTGGGTCACGCTCACATCTCAAGTATGGTATTACCTATAGACCAGGGACCAACAACAAATGAGTCGAAATTCAAGGTTGGAAATGTGGATCAAGGCCATCCATGGGTTATTGAGTGCATTTTTCAGAATTACTGGAAATCGCTTTTTATGCTCACTTGGTACATTTCTGGAGTTCATTCATTTTTTTTCTCCACTCAAAAAGTGAGCAGGTTTATTTCATCACTCTAAAAAGTGGGCGGAGTAAAAAAAAATAAAACTGGGTCATGCTTATCTGGAATGACCTATGGACCTGGGACCAACACCAAACGAGTCGAAATTCAATAGCGATTCAAAACATGGGACAAGGTCACTGAGGTCAACCATGGGGCATTGAGCGCATTGTTCAGAATTGGTGAAAGTCGCATTTTATGCCCCCTAATACATTCACGAAGTTCATACATCTATTTTTATACTCAGAAACTGGGCGTGGTCAAAGAGTTTGAAAGTAGGTTAAGCTAATGTCTCAAGCTTGCTATAACCTAAGGACCTATGAACTTGGGGCCAACACCAAATGAGTCTAGACTCAATGGAGGTTCAATATATGCAGTTCATCACTCCGAAAAGTGGGCGTAGCCCAAAGTTTTGAAAGCAGTCCACTTTCAAAATGTTTGACCCTCATCCACCTTTCAGAGCACGGTATAATCTAAAGCTAAAAATGGGCAAAGACATAAATTTTGAAAGACGGTCATGCTAATATCTCAATCATTGTATGACATTATCAACTTGGAACCTTTGAAAATCAAGTTGAAACTCACTGGAGGCTCAAAATATGCACCATGAAGTTAAAAGAAGCTGCAGTCTAGTCTGTGCTAAAGCAAAACAAGACGGCTGCTGTGGTGGCCATTGTAGGTGGTAGCCATTGTGCGCGGCCGACCATGACCAACATCGGATGATATCATCTACCCAACAAGAAATCCAGGATGGTGGCCATTATGGGCGGCCATCCATGACAGACTAGGTTGTGTTGTTCACATCAACTCATAATTCTATGTCACCCTGCCGAGTTTCATCCATCACCCATCCAAGGACTAACCGGGCTCGACGTTGCTTAACTTCGGTGATCTGGCGAGAACCAGTTACCTCCTCAATGGAACAAGCTTGTTCTATGGAGGAGTTGTACTCTAATGTTTTCAAGGCAAGAAATGAAATATTTAGTTATTCGAGAAAAGTTTTGGCAAATGTTATCCACTGGTCGCGTTAGGTAAAGTGTTAACGCACCTTTATATACTACTCAAAGTTTGCTAAGCACCAAGTATATCCAACTACCTGTTTTACGTTTTAGTTGAAATATTGTAATGAAAAGTGTATATATTTCTTTATTTAATTATATCTTTAATGATTTAAGTACAGAAATTAAGATTTTATTTGTGTTTGACATTATTTTTTAGCTTTTGAATACGATAGCCATAGAAAATGGATATTACTGGTAAAAGAGCACATTTTTCAATTTGCCAAAAAGTTGACGGAGCGAACTGGTATGGGTTCAATATCGATTATGAGACCCATTACTGACGCCTTACAACGCCTTCCCATGCACCCAATCAGGTTCCTAGTGGTCCATTGTGGGATGTTGTTCCATTCTTGGACCAGCATGGCACCAAGCTCCTGGACACTTCTTGGCTGGACTGGACGGGCAGAAATTGCAAGCTGCAACTCATTCCAGACATGTTCGATTGGACTGAGGTCAGGGGATCTTGCTGGCCAGTCCATACGCTCAGTCCCCCCTCCGTCGGTACTCCCCGACAGATTGGGCAACATGAGGACGGGCATTATCGTCCATCAGAATGAATCGATCACCCACTGCACCTGCATACAATCTGACGTGGACATCCAGGATCTCATCAATATACCGCTGTGCAGTCAATGTACCACGTCCAAGGATACAGAGCTCTGTACGTCCATCCCTGCTAATGCCGCCTCAGACCATGATTGACCCTCCACCATAGCGGTCATGCTCAGCAATGTTGGCTGTATGGTATCGCTCTCCTGGTCTTCTCCATACCATAGAACGCTTATCTGTATGGTCTAGGCAGTACCTTGACTCATCTGTAAAAAGAACAGGCCGGCAATCTTCTCTGGTCCATCCATGGGGTCCATGGCCCATCCATATAGTGCCTGGCGGTGGTTCTGGGACAGCGGAATGCGAATACATGGTCTTCTCGATTGGAGACCACCTTCGTGCCACCTTTCCCGGATAGTCTGCGTCGAAACATTTACCCCGGATGCAATCGGTCTTCAGCTGCATATGTTGCCCCGTCTCTGCCACCACCATGCCGTCTTAGTAGTGTGCCATACTGCTGAAATCTTGCCCAGGCTCTGGTGATCACCGTATGGTACATACCAAGGGCTTCACCAACCTTATGATAGGTAGCTCCTTGCTCCACCATCCCTTCAACCCGCTACATTTCTGCTTCAGACAAATGTCTTCTTACATTTGCATTTGCTATATTCAATCATTAAAACACAAGGGTTTGTGTTCAAATGAAGACTGAATACCCTACACATGTCATGTACATGTAGACAGTACACGAAAACATCATGAAAATCAAGGGGTACATGCTTTCCATGACGGTCACGGAAAGTCTGCCTATCAAGAGAGCTGATTTAAACACTGGGGACCATCTTAATACATTCCTAATCATATCCACCAAAAATATCGCAAATACGTCACAAGCAAATTTCACAATGATGTGTCAAATATTTGGTGCTTAGCAAACTTTGAGTAGTATATTAAGTAAATCTTTCCTTATCAGAGCCAGAGGCGGTGGAACCATGGTGGGGTGAGCACAGGGTACGCGTGCCCCTCCACTTTTTTCCCCAGACGTGCTGTGCAGTTACACAATGAATTAAAATGGGCCCGTGAAGACGTGTCAATTTCCAAGCATTCATGTAATATATTATTTGTAAACCCAAACAACATTTTGCCAAGAATCCCACCTTCGGTCGCTTCGGTCCGTTTTTTTCAACTTCAGCCATCTTCCATCCCGAAGGCTAGCCTTCGGATTGGAAGATGATTGAAGTAGAAGAAATGGACAGGACAGTGACCACATCGCGGCATGTTCATTTAAACGAGCGACTATAGTGTGCCATGGTACATTTACCGATATACGATTGTAACCTTTCTCCTGCTGGGCCGAACTATGGCAGCCCTGAAAATTTGTGCCCCTTACTTTTAACGAGCGTCTGCCGCCTCTACTCAGATAAACACCGAAAGACGTCCGGTAGTATATTTATTTCAGTGGGGGTAGATGACCTTTTTCTGGTCAGACAGAATTTAGCGACGTGGGAGATATGCTATAGAAGTGGCACGTGACAATGCTTGGCATCCCTATTTCTTTCACAAATTGTTTCAGTAACCAATAACATGTAATTATCCATCTTAACCAACGGAACAAGTTCAATTACATTGAAAAATAATTGTTCTTCAGTATTTATTTGCTTACGATGCTGTAATTGTCCTCAGATTGTGTCACCGTGTTCAGTGTCTTGACTGCACCAATTCAAATGCCACAGTACGTGGAGGGTAGATTATCATAAGAACACTCGCTGAGTGAATTTTTCACTATGAATAATAAAAGGATTCACAGAAAGGGCAAACAGGCTTTAAAATTTGCCCCGATTCGCGAGAACGGTTTTGATTCTCGTGAGTCCCTATTTCATTTCTTAATTAATTTAGAATCTGAGAATACTGTTAGACAATTATGTATATATTTCACGGCAAAGAGACAAAATTCATATTTATATATTTACTGGAGTTTAACTATGAATGAATGAATGAATGAATGAATGAATGAATGAATGAATGAATGAATGAATGATTTTATTTTGTAATACAACATGTATACAAATACAAACTAAATACAGCAACATACAATTATTTCGAATACAAGGTTGCACTACAGGGAGATGGCATAGCCACTAGGGTTGTCTTCCCGCCATTCCCAATAAAAACAAAGATGTAAAATGTGAGACAATCCTGACAACGGCTTTGTTAATGAAGAGAAAAATGAATGGATTAATTTTTAAAATGGTTCTTTCCATATAAATAAAAATAATTTTTCATCGTTTTTAGAAAATGAAACAATTTAGGGGTAGTTAATAGATAAGGATGAGATTACAGAGCTAGAACCTACAGTCGGGGCAAACTGGATTATTACACCTGACGCGAAAAGAGTACGAATTCAAGAATTGCTCTGTTAGAGAATTTTTTAATGATGATATGGAAAAGTTTTGAATCGATGGTTCTAATGAATTCCACATCCTAGGGAAAGTATGAATTGGAAAGTTTGCGGAGAACTGAGTTCTTGGTTTTAATGTATGTAATTTACCCGACTGTCTTGTGTCCATTCCTGAGGGGTTTTAGTAAATTCTAAAAGTGTCCACAAAGCTTTCGGGTAGCATGTTGTTGTACCAGTCGTGTATAAACAGAGAGAACTGGAGTTTATACAGGTCTGTAAATTTTAAAATGCCATGTTCTCTAAACAGGGGGTCTGTATGAGCATTGTATTCTTTGTTAGATATACTTCGGATGGCTTTCTTTTGTAATTTTGTAATCTTTCGAGTTGATGGCGAGTGACCCCAGATATGAATACCATACATCATGTGACTCTGGATCAAAGAGTAGTATAATATTTTTATGCACTTTTTCGGTAGAATCCGCTTAACTTTGTTTATGGCATAAATTGCTCTGGAAATTTTGGAACAGACTTCTCAAATTTGCTTTTTGAAATTCAAATTTTCATCTACGTGGATTCCTAAGAATTTTACAGATTTTTCCTCTTGATTATTTGCAACGAGTGAGATCATCGTTGAATTATTAAGCACAATTCTGTCGCTTTCAATGGAGTACATGTCACTCTGAGGGTGAAAAATAATAAATTTTGTTTTACTCTCATTTAGGGCAAGTTTATTAGCCGTACACCAATAGTATATGTTATTGAGTTCATTGTTAACTAATTCTATAATAGTATCTATATTATTACCAGATGTATAGGCAGTAGTATCGTCTGCATATGATAAAATTTTCAAACGTATCGAATTTATAATATCGTTTATGTAAATTATAAAAAGAAGAGGACCAATAATAGATCCCTGAGGGACACCAGTTGGTATGACCTGGAAGTCGGAACTGGCATTTGGGAGGGACACCAATTGGGATCTGTGTGTCAAATAATCCTCGAACCAGGCGTTTGCATGGCCTCGTATTCCATAGAGTGCTAGCTTTTTTAGTAAGATCGAGTGATTTATAGTATCAAATGCTTTGGAGAAATCGAGAAATAGAGCTAAGGTACAATCCTTTGTTGACTTATCGTTCATTTCATTAAAATTGTTTATGAGATGCAATACCGGATGTATTGTTGAGTGTGCCTTTCTAAAGCCAAATTGATATTAATGAATTATCTTATTATCTTCTAAGAAAGATATTAATCTAGAGTACATTAATTTTTCTAATACTTTAGAAAAGGTTGGTAGGATGCTAATGGGCCTATAATTGTTAAATAGTCGTTGATCGCCAGATTTAAAGACGGGAATTACTTTTGCAATTTTCATTTTGCTTGGGACAATACCGGTTGAGAAAGATAAATTAATTACGTGCGTTAAAGGGTCAGCTACCTCATATATTATATCCTTTACCATTTTTGAGGACATATTGTCAAGGTCTCTACTTGTTTTGGATTTCAGGTTTTTTGTACATTGTATTACTTCTTATGGAGTAGTTGGAAAAATAAAAAATGACTCAAGGTTATTTCTCTGAGCGTAATCGAAACGACGAGAGGAGGTAGGTACTGACTCGCTTAATTTTGAACCAATGTTAACGAAGTAGGAGTTAAATTTGTCAGCTATCTCTTTAGGCTCTGATATTTCCACATTGCCAGCGACAAATGTGGATGGGTATGTAAATGTAGAATTACATTCGTTAATTGCTTTCTTCAAGATTTCCCAAGTTTTTTTTCATATTGTATTTATTTTCGTAAAGTATAGTCTTGTAATAATCAGATTTGCGAGCCCTTTTCAATCTGTTAAAAATGGTGCAATACGTTTTGTATCTCATTTTATTTTGTGTGGTCGGGGTTTTTAATTTTTTGACGTATAGTTTTGTTTTTTCCAATGACGACTGCAAAAGGCCTGAAGTCATCCATGGTTCCCGTTTCACAAACTTATGGGGAACTCTTACAGGTTGTTCTGGAAAAGCTTGGTCAAAGGCTACATGAATTATCTCGACAAAGATATTGTAGGCTTCGTTTGAGGCAGAGTGCATCTATTACATTTGTAAAGTCACTGTTAGATGAAAGAGACTTAACCGGTTTACATTCTCCTGTTTAAAAGATCTTTTAGAGGTTTTTTATGGGATGGGTGTGCCTTTTTGATGATTCATCAACATAAAATGTTGCAAAATGGTCACTTACATCTGTAATAATTATTCCGGATGTACAGAGATTAATTTTGTTACTGAAAATGTTATCAATTATGGTGGCTGAATGGTCTGTAATTCTAGTTGGTCTTGTAATAAATGGCATAAAACCTGCACTAAACATAGTGTCGATAAATAAATTGGTTTTGTTATGTCTACAAAAGCCAAGAAGATCGATATTAAAATCACCCATAAGATAAACACTTTTTTTAGAGTCATCTAAGATGTTTACTAAATTCGTCAATTTTTCCAGGAATAAATCAAGGTCCGCTTTGTCAATTTTTCCAGGAATAAATCAAGGTCCGCTATTAAATGCCTATTTCAAATTTTGGTTAGTTTCTTACGTTACGTGTACATGTAGAACACATGTTCCAACACACTGGGTTTTGGTGGTCATGCTGGTTGAAGTAACAGTATCTTGGCAGTAGTTTCTAGTGAAGTCTTGTCTGGCTGAAAAGGCAGCCAAGACTTCACTACACACCACTGTTGGATTTTAGTGTTGCGTTATTGTGAGTGAGCAAAAAATAAATAGAACTCTCCAGGCCTTTAACCCAAGTAGTATGTCTCGTACGTTTGAGGTACAGGTTGAGGGACCCCGGTGTAGGACCCCGGAAGTGACGTCATGTCACGTGACCTAGTGGCGCCATGTTGTGCTGTCATGGCGACCGCGTGAGCGGCCATGTTGTGACGTCATCTCCATAGTGATAGGTGGTGTGAGTGCGCATACGTAGCGCGGGTCGTTAGGGTGATACGTGTTTCCGTCGTCCATTTTGTATACTGGAGGCCGCCATCTTGGTTTCTATGGTAGCACGTGGTTGCTATGTTACCCAATGTTTCTGCAATAAGACAGGGTATGTTTTGAGGGTGCGTTCGATTGAATAGGAGTATTTTCCCGATTCGTATAATTACCACAAACAACCCGACAAGTTTTACTATTTCGAATTCTGTCAGAACCCTATTTAGGACCGCCATTCTTTTGGCTTATAATAGTAGCACGTAGTGCTATAGTACCAAGGGGTCCCCTGGGGGTGTGTTCGATTGAACTGGAGTAGTTTTCTGGTTCGGATTTTCCTCAAATCCTCGTTTACTTTGTAGAATTACCCAAATAGACCCGACCACCCTTACAGACCACCAAAATCTCTACCAAACCACCCAAACCGTAATGTGAAGCCCCATTTTTGGTATATAAAAATAACACGTTATGCTATAGTACCAAGGGGTACAGGGGGGTTGTTCTATTGAACAGGAGTACAGGGCCTGATTTTCCCAGAATCCCCTTTTTAATGCGTATTGCGTATGTTTCTCTATCACTATCAGTCTATCCAGTCCAAACTATCTCTGGTTCTCTCGTCCAAGTCTTATAATTACAAGTGCTTGATTTCCCATAATGCAGTTATCCCCCTTGGGTATATCAAAAGCATTCCCCAAAACTCAATAAGCAATCGAGCAGTCACTGATAAACCATTGCTCGAATGACTCGAAGCCCATCGAGCAAATGAGCTTTAGAGTAATTGCTCGATCGAGTGACTCGGCATATTGCTCGAACGACTCGAATCCCAGCGAGCAAATGAGCCAACGAGCAATTGCTCGTTCGAGTGACTCCTCGAACCACTCTTCGACTCATTTCAGTATTTGACGATACCTATGGCCCAGGTATTGTATTATTTGAGGATACCTATCGAGGATACCTTTTAGAGGATACTTTTCTGAGGATACTATTACCTGTAGCACAAGACATACCTATCCCAAATATCCCTTATAAGCCATCCAGCAGTTACTGAAAAGTCATTGCTCGAACGACTCGAATCCCATCGAGCAAATGAGCCAACAAACAATTGCTCGTTCGAGTGACTCCTCGAACGACTCTTCGACTCATTTCAGTATTTGAGGATACCTATGACATGGCTACGTATCAGTTAAGGATACCTTTTGAGGATACTAAATTGAGGATACCTATGGCCTGGTATTGTTGGAGGATACCTGTTGTAGAAACCTTACATCTGTGTACTTCTGTTATTCTGCCCCATATCTCATCCTTTACTTCCTAGCTATACCTATCTCATAGGATTACTTTGTTTTATTATATGGCTGGTATATGTAGTACGTTATGGTAGACCTAGTGATTTTGTGGGGGTGGGGGTAATGTTTGGTAGTTTAGAACGATAGTATAGCATTATCTGTACATATCCCAGTAGGTCTCTTGCTGGCCCTTGGTACTACTGATCCACCAGGTGCTTCATATTACTGAGCGATATTCTGGGGTGGGGGTCAATGCCTGGTAATACAGAACGGCAGCAGAGTATGGTTGCTATATTCCCCTGTAGGTTCCATCCTAACCGTTGATAGTATTAACCTACCAAATGCTTTGTATCATCCTGTTACTAAGCCTCATTGAGGGCTTTTTACTACGACTCTTATCCTCATTTCAGAAAAAGGGATTCTCCAGAAGGCACCCCAATTTCGGCACCCCTATTTGGAAAACATATGGCCTTCGCACCCCTTTTTTCTGAAATGAGGATAAGAGTCGTAGTAAATTATACCTCATTGAGGGATTTTTACTACGTCTCTTATCCTCATTTCAGAAAAAGGGGTGCCGAAGGCCATATGTTTTTCAAAAAGGGGTGCCGAAATTGGGGTGCCCGGGGATATGGCCATTGGATATAGGCTTTTATCATACACAAGGGAGATAACTCTGCATACAGATTATGGGAAATCAAACAATCTGATTGCTTAGTTATAATTTATATAAATGATCTAGATGAATGAAACACACAAGAGTACTTGGAATAGGGCCAGAACTACTGCTATTACGTACCACCTTACCAGTAATAGGATGATACAAAGCATTTGGTAGGTTAATACTATCAACGGTTAGGATGGAACCTACAGAGGAATATAGCAACCATACTCTGCTGCCGTTCTGTATTACCAGGCATTGACCCCCACCCCAGAATATCACTCAATAATATGAAGCACCTGGTGGATCAGTAGTACCAAGGGCCAGCAAGAGACCTACTGGGATATGTACAGCTAATGCTATACTACCGCTCTAAACTACCAAGCATTACCCCCAAGCCCATAAAATCACTAGGTCTACCATAAGGTACTAAATATACCAGCCATATAATAAAACAAAGTAATCCTATGAGATAGGTATAGCTAGGAAGTAATGGATGAGATATGGGGCAGAATAACAGAAGTACACAGATGTAAGGTTTCTACAACAGGTATCCTCCAACAATACCAGGCCATAGGTATCCTCAATTTAGTATCCTCAAAAGGTATCCTCAACTGGTACGTAGCCATGTCATAGGTATCCTCAAATACTGAAATGAGTCGAAGAGTCGTTCGAGGAGTCACTCGAACGAGCAATTGTTCGTTGGCTCATTTGCTCGATGGGATTCGAGTCGTTTGAGCAATGACTTTTCAGTAACTGCTCGATGGCTTATAAGGGATATTTGGGATAGGTATGTCTTGTGGTACAGGTAATAGTATCCTCAGATAATTATCCTCTAAAAGGTATCCTCGATAGGTATCCTCAAATAATACAATCAATACCTGCGCCATAGGTATCGTCAAATACTGAAATGAGTCGTTCGAGGAGTCACTCGAACGAGCAATTGCTCGTTGGCTCATTTGCTCGCTGGGATTCGAGTCGTTCGAGCAATATGCCGAGTCACTCAATCGAGCAATTACTCTAAAGCTCATTTGCTCGATGGGATTCGAGTCATTCGAGCAATGGTTTATCAGTAACTGCTCGATTGCTTATTGGGTTTTTGGGAATGCTTTTGATATACCCAAGGGAGATAACTGCATTATGGGAAATCAAGCACTGGTAATTATAAGACTTGGACGAGAGAACCAGAGATAGTTTGGACTGGATACACTGATAGTGATAGAGAAACATATGCAATAGGCATTTAAAAGGGGATTCTGGGAAAATCAGGCCCTGTACTCCTATTCAACAGAACAAACCCCCTGTACCCCTTAGTACTATAGTATAACGTGTTATTTTTGTATGCCCAAAATGGGGCTTCACATGACGGTTTGGGTGGTTTGGTGGAGATTTTGGTGGTCTGTAAGGGTGGTCGGGTCTATTTGGGTAATTCTACAAAGTAAACGAGGATTTGATAAAATCCGAACCAGAAAACTACTCTAGTTCAATCGAACACACCCCCAGGGGACCCCTTGGTACTATAGCACTACGTGTTACTATTATAAGCCAAAAGAACGGCAGTCCTAAATAGTGTTCTGACAGAATTCGAAATAGTAAAACTTGTCGGGTTGTTTGTGGTAATTCTACGAATCGGGAAAATACGCCTATTCAATCGAACACACGCTCAAAACATACTCCGTCTTATTGCAGAAAAATTGGGTAACATAGCAACCACGTGCTACCATAGAAATCAAGATGGCGGCTTCCAGTATACAAAATGGACGACGGAAACACCTTCACCCTAACGACACGCGCTGCGCATGCACACTCACACCACGTATCACTATGGAGATGACGTCACAACATGGCCGCTCACGCGGGTTACCATGACAACACAACATGGCGCCACTAGGTCACGTGATATGACGTCACTTCCGGGGTCCTGCACCGGGGTCCTGCAACCTGTACCTCAAACGTGCGAGACATATTACTAACCCATTACCTAACATGAAAAGCAGACGACTGTTACGACCCATAATGTAATAAATGTCCATAATGTAATACCTACCGATAATGTAATACAAAAAAATGCCCGTAATGTAATACGTACCTATAATGTAATAAAAAACGACCCATAATGTAATAAATGTAATAACATGTAATAAATGTTAGGCGCCCATAATGAAATAAAATTTTAAAAAAATTAGATACAAATTACACTCATCCAGGCCCGTAACGTAATAAAATTCTAAGCTTGATTTTTGTTTTTTCTCTTTGCTTCAGCAGTGCGTTCGGCTACTTATGACACATCCTACGCCTCCGTCAATGCTGCCAATGGCCCCTATGCCGTACACAGCCAACATGTATGGGTGTGTTGGGATTGCGATGGAGAGTATTCCGGGACCTGGGACGGGTATACACTGCACTGAGTGACAGGCATTATCCCTCTTTTATTTGTACCACCCACGCAAACGACTTTCTCGATAGCCTCTACTGCCTTAACACAACCATATAGGTCTACCTCACCAGACATTCAATATTTTCGATTCCAGGATGGTCATTTATAACTGCAATCATCATATTCGACCGGCTGTTCACTTGCACAAAAGCAATGTGGGTAGCAGGTTCCTGCTGTCAATAAATGCAAGTAACTCTGCCCAAAGTTGCTGGGGCAGAGGGTGGAGTGGGGTGCGGTGGGGTTTGGGTGCACAATGACCGGATAGTGGGGGGAGGGGGGGGGGGGTAGTGTGGGATATATAGAACAGAAGCAAGACGTTGAGTCAAGCGGCGCAGAGGAATATCGGGAGGCGATATGGTGAGTGTACTGGTATTGAGATAGGGGATATACTATAGCTCGATGGGGTTTGAATAGGCTACTTTGCCCCAAATTAAGTGTACGATCTATCCTCTGTCTCTCCGATTTTCACTACCTGAACAAATTAGTCATTTCCCCGTATTTTACTACTATAAGTTCATGTCGCACCAACCGCACCTGGAAACCAATGAGCCCGATCCCATGATGACACTTAATAACGACCACATCATATTCCCGATCCTGTGATCACATGTGTCAAGTAATATTATCTGACCACCACACGGACTACCACTTAAACCACCTACAGTTCCTGACAGTTCCTGGCGGTTGGCTACTCTATCACATCGACTATTCGCGTGTTCATCTCCGCTATTGTGTCATCTTCTCTTAAGCTACGCTCAAACAACATACGCAGCTAGACTCGGTGAGTAACAGGGGCCTATCCGTTTGATCGTGTGGTGTGACCTTGACCATCAAACCGGTGACCTTGAACCTGTGTATCGGATCCTGCTAGGCCGATTTTCATGAAACTTGGTGTGTGGTTCGGGCGCCCAACAATTTCGCCACACCCGATGCCCGTCAAGTGTTACCTTGATATTCAAACCGTTGACCTTAACCTGTATCTGGGCTCATGCTGGACCGATTTTCGTGAAACTTGGTATGTGGGTGTAGTTCGGGCGCTCAATAAATATATCGCCACACCCATGTGTGACCTTGATATTCACACCGTTGAGCTTGAACCTGTATCTCGGCTCATGTTGGGCCGACTTTCCTGAAACTTGGTATGTGGGAGTAGTTCGGGCGCTCAATGACCTCTCGATGAGCTCGTTCCAAAGAAGGGTCATAACCTATGTTTTTGAGACAAAAAATGAAAAAAATAATGAAAATTAATTGGCGATTTTTGTGAATAGCGCTGGCCGGTCTTGGCCGTTACGTTGGGTAAAGTGGTAAGGACACGTTCAGAATCAATGCCAAGAATCAAATGAAAATTTTGCGAGAATCAATGTTTATTGTCGGTGTTTTCCTTACGTGAATCATTTGCGAGAATCTTAAACCCTGTCAACAGTACGACAGCGTGGAAGCTTCAGTCGATGTTTAGTTAATAAACTGAATTAACAGATTACTAATCTGAATATTCAATTTACTCATCTGTATATTCAATTTATTACAAGACTGTTTATTCAGATTATTACAAGACTGTTTATTCAATTTAGTACAAGACTGTTAATTCAGATTACTAATCTGAATATTCAGATTACTAATCTAAATTTTCAGATTATTACAAGACTATTTATTCAGATTATTACAAGACTGTTTATTCAACTTAGTACAACACTGTTTATTGAGATTACTAATCTGAATATTCAGATTATTACAAGACTGTTTATTCAGATTATTAGAAGACTGTTTATTCAATTTAGTACAAGACTGTTAATTCAAATTACTAATCTGAATATTCAGATTACTAATCTGTATATTCCGATTATTACAAGACTGTTTATTCGGAATATTACAAAACTAGTAGTAGGCGATGTATGGATCGTCCCTTATCGACCGGACCTACCCCCGAATCTAGGAAGTGACGTCATAGTCACGTGACCCAGTGGCGCCATGTTGTGTTGTCATGGAAACCTGCGTGAGCGGCCATCTTGTGACGTCATCCCCATAGTGATACCTAATGTGAGTGCGCATGCGCAGCGGGTGTTGTTAGGGTGATACGTGTTTCTGTCGTCCATTTTGTATACTGGAGGCCGCCAGCTTGGTTTCTATGGTAGCACGTGGTTGCTATGTGACCCAAAGGCTTCTAATAGGACAGGGTATGTTCGGGGGGGGGGGGTATGTTCCTTTGTACAAGAGTAATTTCCCGATTCGTAGAATTACCCAAATAAACCCGACAAGTCTTACTATTTCGAATTCTTTCAGAATTCTCTGCTTTTATCTATCTATGCAATAGTTTTCGTCTACCTGACCTTGTTCGTTTGTCCTGGATTATACTCCAGTAGAGTAGAAGAGCATATCAACTGGAAGAGCTTTGCTTATTATTACTATTTTTAGTTTTTCTGGTCTGTTCTTGTTAGTTCTGACCCTATTCCGAGTACTCTTGTTGTTTCATTTATCTAGATCACCCAATCACTTCACTTTCCTGACGCTAACTAACCAATCAGCCTGTTTCATCTCCCGTAATCTCTATGCAGAGTTATCGCCCCTTATTACAACGAAGTCCTGTAGGATTCTCATCACCTCTATATCCAAGGGTCACGTCCCATGGAATCCCTTTTTGTGAAATGTCTCTGGTTATGGAATCCCTTTTTAGTCGTATGAGGCCATGAGGTCTATGAGAAATTCCCTCAATGAGATCTAATTTACTATCCCTCTTAACCGCATTTCGATTGAGGCCACGAGGGCCATGAGAAATCCATCAATGAGGCCTCATTTACTATCCCTCTTAGCCTCATTTCAGTATCTGAGGATACCTATGGCCTGGTATTGTATTATTTGAGGATACCTATCGAGGATACTTTCTGGAGAATCCCTTTTTAGTCGTATGGGGCCATGACTGCTATGAGAAAGCCCTCGATGGGGCCTCATTTACTATCCCTCTTAGCCTCATTTTCTTTTGAGGTCATGAGGATCATGAAAAAATCCCTCAGTGAGGCCTCATTTACTATCCCTCTTACCCTCATCTCGGTATTTAACAGCCAAATCCCATGGAATCCCATTTTTTGGAAAACGCCTGTGGCTATGGAATCCCTTTTTAGTCGCATGAGGCCACGTTGGCTATGAGAAAGCCCTCAATGAGGCATCATTTACTATCCCTATTAGCCTCATTTTCTTTTGAGGTCATGAGGACCATGAAAAAATCCCTCTGTTAGGCCTCATTTACCATCCCTTTTACCCTCATCTCGGTATTTAACAGCCATATCCCATGGAATCCCATTTTTTGGAAAACGCACGTGGCTATGGAATCCCTTCTTAGTCATATGAGGCCATGGGGGCTATGAGAAAGCCCTCAATGAGGCCTCATTTACTATCCCTCTTAGCCTCATTTTCTTTTGAGGTCATGAGGACCATGAAAAAATCCCTCAGTGAGGCCTCATTTACCATCCCTTTTACCCTCATCTCGGTATTTAACAGCCATATCCCATGGAATCCCATTTTTGGAAAACGCCTGTGGCTATGGAATCCCTTCTTAGTCATATGAGGCCATGGGGGCTATGAGAAAGCCCTCAATGAGGCCTCATTTACTATCCCTCATAGCCTCATTTTCTTTTGAGGGCATGAGGACCATGAACAAATACCTCATTGAAGCCTCATTTACTATCTCTCTTACCCTCATCTCGGTATTTAACAGCCATATCCCATGGAATCCCATTTTTTGGAAAACGCCTGTGGCTATGGAATCCCTTTTTAGACTATCATGCCATGAGGGCTACGAGAAAGCCTTCATTGAGGCCTCACTTACTATCCCTCTTAGCCTCATTTTCTTTTGAGGTCATGAGGGCCATGGATCCCTCAAGGAGGTCTAATTTACCATCCCCCTTAGCCTCATCTCGGTATTCAAGAGTACCTGACATTGTATTATTGGAGGATACTTGTAGAAACTTTACATCCGGGTACTTCATGCTACATCCGGATACTTCTGTTGGGGAAGGTATAAAAAGTGTATTGGTATGAAAATAAACTCATTTGTGTCCTGACCGTCGTCGAGTGGACATGTTACCGATTCATTGCAGATACTGTTCCAAGTTATTTTCGAGAATGGGTAATGCTAGAAGACACGAAAGGAGCCATCATCTGCTCCACTGCAGATATTGTACGAAGTTGTTTACCCGATCATTCAGTGCTCATAGGCATGAAGGACACAAATGAGTTTATTTTCATACCAACACGCTTTTTATATCTTTCCCAACAGAAGAACCCGGATGTAGCATGAAGTACCCGGAGGTAAAGTTTCTACAACATGTACCCCCCCCCCCCCCCCCCCCCCCCCCAATAATACAATGTCAGGTGTTCTCGAATACCGAGATGAGGCTTAGAGTGATGGTAAATTAGACCTCATTGAGGGATTGTTTCATAGCCCTCATGTCCGCAAAAGAAAATGAGGCTCAGCGGGATAGTAAATGAGGCCTCATTGAGGGCTTTCTCATAGCCCTCATGGCCTCATACAACTAAAAGGGGCTTCCATAGCCACAGGCGTTTTCAAAAAAAATGGGATTCCATGGGATATGGCCGTTAAATACCGAGATGAGGGTAAGACGGATAATAAATGAGGCCTCACTGAGGGATTTTTTCATGGTCCTCATGCCTTCAAAAGAAAATGAGGCTAAGAGGGATAGTAAATGAGGCCTCATTGAGGGCTTTCTCATAGCCCCCATGGCCTCATACGACTAAAAAGGGATTCCACAGCCACAGGCGTTTTCCAAAATGGCATTCCATGGGATACCGAGATGAGGCTAAGAGGGATGGTAAATTAGACCTCATTGGAGGATTTTTCCATAGCCCTCATGACCTCAAAAGAAAATGAGGCTAAGAGGGATATTAAATGAGGCCTCATTGAGGGCTTTCTCATATCTCTCACTGCCTCATACGACTAAAAAGGGATTCCATAGCCACAGGCGTTTTCCAAAAAATGGGATTCCATGGGATATGGCTGTTAAATCCCGAGATGAGGCTAAGAGGGATTGTAAATGATGCCTCATTGAGGGATTTTTTATGGCCTCAAAAGAAAATGAGGCCAAGAGGGATAGTAAATGAGGCCTCATGGAGGGCTTTCTTATAACCCTCATGGCCTCATACGACTAAAAAGCGATTCTCCAGAAAGTATCCTCGATAGGTATCATCAAATAATACAATACCATGCCATAGGTATCCTCAAATACTGAAATGAGGCAAAGAGGGATAGTAAATGAGGCTTCATTGAGGGATTTCTCATGGCCTCAATCGAAATGAGGTTAAGAGGGATAGTAAATTAGACCTCATTGAGGGAATTTCTCATAGACCTCATGGCCTCAGATGACTAAAAAGAGATTCCATAACCAGAGACATTTCACAAACTGGGATTCCATGGGACGTGACCCTTGGATACAGAGGTGATGAGAATCCTACAGGACTTCGTTGTAATAAGAGGAGATAACTCTACATAGAGATTACGGGGCATGAAGCAGTCTGATTGGTTAGTTAGCGTCAGGAAAGTGAAGTGATTGGGTGATCTAGATAAATGAAACAACAAGAGTACTCGGAATAGCTCCAGAACTAACAAGAACAGACCAGAAAAACTAAAAATAGTGATAATAAGCAAACCTGTTCCATTTGATATGCTCTTCTACTCTACTGGAGTATACCCCAGGACAAACGAACATGGTCAGGTAGACGGAAACTATTGCATAGATAGATAGAAGCAGAGAATTCTGAATGAATTCGAAATAGTAAAACTTGTCGGGTTTATTTGGGTAATTCTGCGAATCGGGAAATTACTCTTGTACAAAGGAACATACCCCCGAACATACCCCTGTCCTATTAGAAGCCTTTGGGTCACATAGCAACCACGTGCTATCATAAAAACCAAGATGGCGGCTTCCAGTATACAAAATGGACGACGGAAACACGTATGACCCTAACAACACTTGATGCGCATGCGCACTCACATCACGTATCACTATGGGGATGACGTAACAAGATGGCCGCTCACGCGGGTTACCATGACAACACAACATGGCGCCACTGGGTCGCCACTATGATGTCACTTCCTAGGTCCAGGAGTGGGTCCGGCCAATAAGGGACGATCCACACATCTCCTACTACAAGTCTTGTAATAATCTGAATAAACAATCTTGTAATAATCTGAATATACAGATTAGTAATCTGAATATTCAGATTAGTAATTTGAATTAACAGTCTTGTACTAAATTGAATAAACAGTATTGTAATAATCTGAATAAGCAGTCTTGTAATAATCTGAATATTCAGATTATTAATCTGAATTAACAGTCTTGTACTAAATTGAATAAACAGACTTGTAATAATCTGAATAAACAGTCTTGTAATAAACTGAATATACAGATTAGTAAATTGAATATTCAGATTAGTAATCTGTTAATTCAGGTTATTAACTAAACATCGACTGACGCTTCCACGCTGCCGTATAAAAGTACGATTTACTGATATTTCAGCAAAAAGACGTCCTGGTTCAGCCCATAGTTCTACTGTGTGAACACTACTGGTGTTTTTGGTATGCATTTTCAAGGAATTTGATACTTACTCTCCACGAGGAAACTCAACTCCATACATATTTTAGTGGTATACACTACACGCACAGCTCATGGTACTTGTCCACTTCTTTTGGAGACACTGGAATGCATAAATTGTTTCAGTAACCACCCCACCCCCATCTTTTTATCTTGAAAAAAAAATGTTTCGACAATCGATATCTAAAATGTCCATCCTCCTCCAGTGGCGAGGTCAGGATAAATGAATTGGTGATGAACTAAAGTGTAAACTCCCATATGTGAAGGTCCAGGGCCTTCAACGGGAGAAAAAGCAAGCACTTTTTAAAGGCTTATAAGTACCAAGAAAGTGATTTGTTTATCAGCACTTCCAACAGCCAGGTGGGATCGGATAGTTTTACGGGCAGAGGAAGCCGTAGCTTTCGGAGAGAACCACCGATCAGTGGCGAGGAACTGTCAGAGCAGCGGTTGAGGGCATGTTCACCATCCACGTGCAGTACGCCTTAGGTGACAGCGCCACCGTGCCAACATGTGGGCAGCCTGGATTAAGTGCCTTACCCAATAACACAACGCAGGATCGTACCATCGACCTTTTGTTTTAAATTCTCCAATGCTCTAACCGCTGAGCTTATTCGCTCCCACTCAGAAAGTAAATGCATAAATTTTACAAAATGATCCATATAAACTCTTGCTCCCGTGGGCTAGGGGCAAAACCTTCGGACAAATTTGCGAGCATATATGGACTTTGTCATTATCCCGGGGCAACTATTGTTTTTGATGGCTACACAAGTGGTGCATCATCATAGGAGATGATACTGATCTTCTCGTTCTCCTATGCTGCCATGACATATCTACTTGTAAGTAGATATATCTTGCATCAAGGTCTAGTTCAAAGAAGAACAGAGGTATCTGGAATATACAGGAAAACAAGAGTTTTAGGTGCAGACATATGCGCACATATTCTTTTTTTTTTTACATGCTTTTACTGGTTGTGATATTATATCACGGATTCCTGGTGTCGGCAAAGCTACTGCTATCAAACTACTTAGATCCAGTCCACACTTCAGAGCTGGCGCTGAGGTATTTTGTCTCTGTGATGTGAACAAAGATGAAATAATCTCAGCTGTCGAGTCTGTATTCACGTGTATTGTCTATATAAAGGAGTGGCAACTCGTCGCCTGGGTGCTAGAATGTTCTATGTCCCATATGGGACATAGAACATTCTAGCACTCATGTGACGAACTGGCAACTTGGTAGTTTGTGTGGGTCCATCTTCACAGATAAGGTATCCAAGTCGGCGTTTATTGTCGACCCCCAAAATACTCCCACACACTAAAAACACTAAAAACTAAAGTGTTAAAACTGACACTTTCAAGGTGTTAAACCCGTTCTAACTCTTAGGGTTTGATTTTACAATTCAAAGTGCAATGTTTTAAGTACTTAGACATTACAATCGTCAGACATCTGAAACTTGAATGGATGGCACTTCCCATGTGTCTAGCATTGGTGGTTCTTCCAGAATCGTCCATAATTTGATTTGAGCTTGTTGGGTACATAATTAAAAGGACACAACGTAGATGACGCGGATCAGGCTCGAGAGTTCGAGCCTGATCCGCGTCAGTCATCTGCGTTGTTTCCTTTTAAGTGTCGCGACATTTCACTTGTCAAGTGGTATTATTGTAACACCTGTCAAGTTCTGGGATATCTACACTTGAACAAAGTGCTAGTTCAGCACTTAGTAAATGTTAAATACAACACTTCAAGTGTAGTTTTTAACACTTTTGTTTTTAGCGTGCACCAACTAAGAGTTATGCTCTATATCATAGCAAGAGGGCGTGAATGGAGATGTGAAGATTTGTTGATAGCCATAGATTGGGGATGGTTTGTGAAGGAAAACGTTTTGCATCCTTTGAAAACAAACAAACCCCCAGCACCCGAAAGTCTTCTGAAAATTGTTCACTATAACTGCAAAACTGGCTGTAGGTCGGCACAGTTCAGCTTCAAAATGGTCGGCATAGAATTACAATGCTGTGTAGGTTGTGTAGAGGTACGAGCTTGGACAATGCACCGCAGCCAATAGTGCACGGAGATTGAAAGATTGGGTTTGTCTATTTTGTTTTATTCTATTTGTGATTTTCTTGATAGGAGAGAAATGTCTCCGCTCTCTGGGTTGGCAATGTGAGGTATTATATTCTGAGCAGAGGACATATTGATATATTGACATCTGATTCCTATTATTGCAACATGCATGGTAGTTATTTGCATTCCGCTGTTCATTTAAAGAACACCACATCACAATACGAACATCACAATATATCTACTTGTTCGACCTTCTTATGCCATTATTGGATATAACAGTAAGATTTGGAGGGTGTTTCTGGTTAACCCTTTACCTAACGTAACGGCCAAAACCGGCCAGCGCTTTTTCTCAAAAATCGCCAATTAATTTTCATTATTTTTTTCATTTTTTGTCTCAAAAACATAGGTTATGACCCCTCGTTGGAACGAGCTCGTCGAGCTCGTTCCAACGAGGGGTCATAACGTATGTTTTTGAGATAAAAAATGAAAAAAATTTGTTATTCAAGAATTATTTATGCAAGTGTCGTCTGCTTTTCAGGTTAGGTAAAGGGTTAACGTAAACCCCACTATAATTATGCACACTGAGCAGTCGTCTCGTACACAAAGAAGGCGTTTCGCTCGCACAACATCGTGGCGCATTGACCTCTTTTGGTTCATTTGCAATCTACGCGAACCTAAAAAAAATTTGTAATTGTGGGTGTTCCACGCGAATGTTGTGGACGAAATTGACACCCCGATCCCTATAAAGTTACACGCCTGTGGCGTAAAACTGTTAGCGTTTGTTAGACGCCTCGAAGCGGTGCAGATTATTAATCTATAACCTGGGTTATAATCTCACACGCCTGAAGCGTAAACTCAGTTAAGGTCTGCCAAATCAATGAATAAACTGTTGACCAATGAAAATCCTTTTTTGTCAAAATATTTAAACTAATCAGCGACGTCTATCTGATGCACGTTGATTTTGCGATCGCGAAGTGAAGCTCGTACGTTTCTTCAACATCAAAATATCAAAAAGCAAACTCTTTTTGTTGTGTATAACTTTGGACGAAAGAAACATTTGAGAGTATGTACATGAACGTTTCGATTTCTAACTTACAAAAGTGACTGTGGAGTCCACCAGTGAAAGTGGAATGTGATACGAGTATCGGTATCGAATTACCGAAAAATAAACAAGGGTTGGCCCATATTCTTGGGTGCTGAATAAAAGGGCTGAGTGGGCTTTTGTTTTGGCCCACCTTCTTAGTGCTTCTAAACTAACTGGGCAATGCTACACCGGTTGTCGATCCCAGGATATGGTTAACTTACTAGCCTTGGCTAAGTTAGGGCTTACAATACAACTACAACTTGTAACTTAAGGTGTTGCTATTGAGTATTGTGTTCTGTGTTCAAATAAAAATACACATTTGAATAAAAGTACAGGGTGGAACATTTATCAAAATGAAATGAAAGACTTAAAATTCAGACACAAATAATAGTACAGGACTACAGGGTGGAAATCCATTGAGGGGGTGGGGGAGTAATGCTAGTAAATTTTTATCTAAAAGCCAACTTTCCAGTAAAAGCCAGTTTACACTTTAGATAGCGCACATGGAACTGTGGGAAGCTTTGGGATAAACAAATGCACATCTTGAAAACAGTGACTGGAATGTCAACCTCGACGATATAGCTTAGCTTTTGGAGGTACTAATTAAATTTCGCAAAACTATTCCAAGAGCCTTCATCCTCATGATTCATTTCTCTTTCCTGTTTGAAATTAAAAATAATTTGCAGGGTTTTTTTTAGACGAAAATAGTGTATATTTTGTTATCCGTATCGAAATGTTCACATAAGCCAATTGTCATTTTTAGCTTAACTTGACATAGTCAAGATAAGCTATTGCCATCACGTGTGCGGAAGTCTGTTAGTCTGTGAGTCTGTGACGTCTGTTCACATTTTCCTTTAGCACGGGCTACACCATGCAGTTCTTGTCTGATTGTCACGAAATTTCATATGCAGGTTTGGGGTCATGTCTAGATGAGAACGTCCCCTTTTGGTCGCGATCGGGCAACCGGTATGGCTGCCCGAGCCCAAAACCCGAAAACCATTAGCACAGTCTACAGGTCGTATTTATGAAGGGATTTCATTGTAACTTGGTAGGATGCCTCTGTATAGTGCCTAGATGAGAACGTCCCCTTTTGGGCCTGATCTATCAACCGTGATGGCTGCCCAAGCCCGAAACCCAAAAACTTTTAGCACAGTCTGCAGGTCATGTTTAATGTGGAGGGATTTCATTGTAACTTGGTAGGATGACTCCTTATGATGTCTAGATGCGAATTTCCCCATTTGGGCATGATCTGCCAATCGTGACGACTGCCCGAGCCCAAAACCCGAAAACCTTTAGCACAGTCTACAGGTCATATTTATTGAGGAATTTCATTGTAACTTGGTGGGTTGACTTCATACAATGTCTAGATGAGAAAGTCCCCCTTTGGACGTGATTGGGCAACTGTGACGGCTACAGGAGCCTGAAGCCCGAAAACCTTTAGCACAGTGAAGAGGTCATATTTATGAAACGATTTCATTGTAACTTGGCAGGATGACTCTAAATAATGTCTAGATGAGAACGTCCCATTTTGATCGCGATCATGCAGCCTTGATGGGTGCCCGAGCCCAAAAACCTTTAGCATAGGCAAAAGGTCATATTTATGGAAGGATTTCATTATAACCTGTTAGGTTGACTCCATATAATGCCTAGATGATGACATCCCCTTTCGGTCGTGATTGGTCAGTTGTGATGGCTACAAGTGCCCAAAGCCCGAAAACCTTGAGCACAGTCTACAGGTCATATTTATGAAGGGATTTCATTGTAACTTCTTAGGATCACTCCAGATGATGTTCAGATGAGATTGTCCCCCTATGGTTGCGATCATTCACCCATGATGGCTGCCCGAGCCCGAAGCCCGAAAACCTTTAGCACAGTCTACAGGTCATATTTATGAAGGGATTTCATTGTAACTTGGCAGGTTAACTTCATATAATGTCTAGATGAGAACGTGCGATCATTCACCCATGATGGCTGCCGGAGCCCGAAAACCTTCAGCACAGTCTACAGGTCATATTTATGAAGGGATTTCATTGTAACTTGGTAGGTTAACTTCATATAATGTGATTAATGTCTAGATGAGAACGTCCCCTTTTGGACATGATTGGGCAACTGTGACGGCTAAAGGTGCCCGAAGCCCGAAAACCTTTAGCACAGTCTACAGGTCATATTTATGAGGGGATTTCATTGTAACTTGGTAGGATGACTCCAAATAATGTCTAGATGAGAACGTCCCCTTTTGATCGCGATCATTCAGCCTTGATGGGTGCCTGAGCCCAAAAACCTTTAGCATAGGTAAAAGGTCATATTTATGGAAGGATTTCATTGTAACCTATTAGGTTGACTCCATATAATGCCTAGATGATGACATCCCCATTTGGTCGTAATTGGTCAGCTGTGTTGGCTACCAGTGCCCGAAGCCCAAAAACCTTGAGCACAGTCTACAGGCCATATTTATGAAGGGATTTCATTGTAACTTCATAGGATCATTCCAGATGGTGCCCAGATGAGATTGTCCCCTTTGGTTGCGATTATTCAACCATGATGGCTGCCCGAACCCGAAGCCTGAAAACCTTAAGCACGGTCTACAAGTCATATTTGTGAAGGGATTTCATTGTAATTTGGTAGGTTGACTTCATATAATGCCTAGATGAGAACGTCCCCTTTTGGACATGTTTGGGCAACTTTGATGGCTAAAGGTGCCCGAAGCCCCAAAACCTTTAGCACTGTCTACAGGTCATATTTATGAAGGGATTTCATTGTAACATGGTAGGTTGACTCCAAATAAGGTCAAGATGAGAACGTCCCATTTTGGCCGTGATCATTCAGCCTTGATGGGTGCCCGAGCCCAAAAACCTTTAGCATAGGCAAAAGGTTATATTTATAGAAGGATTTCATTGTAACATTGTTAGGTTGACTCCATATAATGCCTAGATGATGACATCCCCTTTTGGTCGTGATTGGTCAACTGTGATGGCTACAGGTGCCCGAAGCCCGAAAACCTTGAACACAGTCTACAGGTCATATTTATGAAGGGATTTCATTGTAACTTCATAGGATCATTCCAGATGGTGCCCAGATGAGATTGTCCCCTTTGGTTGCGATTATTCAACCATGATGGCTGCCCGAACCCGAAGCCCGAAAACCTTAAGCACGGTCTACAAGTCATATTTGTGAAGGGATTTCATTGTAATTTGGTAGGTTGACTTCATATAATGTCTAGATGAGAATGTCCCCTTTTGGACACGAGTGGGCAACTGTGACGGCTTCAGGGGCCCAAAGCCCAAAAACCTTTAGAACAGTCTACAGGTCATAATTATGAAGGGATTTTATTGTAGCTTGGTAGGATGACTCCAAATAGTGTCCAGATGAGAACGTCCCCTTTTGGTCACGATCATTCCGCCTTGATGGCTGCCCGAGCCCAAAAACCTTTAGCATGTCTGTAGGTCGTATTTATGGAAGGATTTCATTGTAACTTGTTAGGTTGACTCCATATAATGCCTAGATGATGACATCCCCTTTTGGTCGTGGTTGGTCAACTGTGATGTCTACAGGTGCCTGAAGCCCAAAAACCTTTAGCACAGTCTACAGGTCGTATTTATGGAGGGATTTCATTGTAACTTGGTAGGTTGACTTCATATAATGTCTAGATGAGAACGTCCCCTTTGGACGCAATTGGGAAACTGACGGCTACAGGGGCCCGAAGCCCGAAAACCTTTAGCACAGTCTACAGGCCATATTTATGAAGGGATTTTAATGTAACTTGATAGGATGACTCATTTTGGAATAATTTCATTGTAATTTTGTTGATATATGTTAACTGTGAGGGCCACATATATTAACTGTGAGGTCATATTAACCCACCCCTCAGTTCTTTAGTACAGTGTACACCTCATATTATTTTTATCATAAACATAGCATACAGGGAACAGAAATGAACATATTCCCAATTATCACAATTCTTGTCTTATTTCATAATCCTTTCATAAACATTGAACATTATCCTTTTCATCAAACACAACACACAAGTTAAGCTACAGTGTCATTGACACTTTCATTACATTTTCCTTCGGTCTTTCCAATTCGAAATTTAATGTGATCAACTGGTTGAAATAAATAGTAAAAAATATCCCAATTCGTTTTATTTCCACTGCATTTCGCTATGCCATTCCAGCCCTCGAAATTTGGAATATTTTACCACAGCAATCACTTGCTGTGGTAAATTCCATTTCCTACGGCATTGTTATGGCAACCACAGAGGTGAACATCAATTCAGTACATTATGTGGAAACGATGGGTTATAAACCTCAGGCTTCATGTCACATCTACGACCGTGTTTGTATAGCTTAAACTTAAAGTTTGTTCACTTGGTTTCTTGGAAATAAATATAGTTTGAACTTTCGAATATCACAAAGTACTGTACTAGGAGTGCAAGTAGCCTTTCATAACCCAAGCATTGAATATCAGGGCTAGCAGGTAACTGCCAGTCCTGACATTCAATACTTGAGTAATATTCTTAAGAGTGTGGCACGTTGCTCGTAACTAATAGTAACACACATCATTGAAATATTTACAATGAGCAGCCCTCAAAATTAGCCACAGCAGTCAGCACTGCTGTGGTGAATGCTGTGCCAGTGGTAAATTGGTTTTACCACAGCATATAAATGCTGTGGTAATATTTTTCCTAGATTCTCAATTTATAATTTTGTATGCTGGTAGTAAAGGCCAGTGTCCACGATTGCCATAAAATGTATCTTCCCACATGCTATTTTTGGAACGCCAGGCGATAGTCTTCATATTTTACTTTCACATCATATAATGCCGCCCTAAAGCAAAAGGCAGCTATAATGTGATGTGTCATCAATGTCAGAGTAGGTGTACATGGATGTTAGAAAACACCGAGTTTAGAACACAATTTTGCATGAAATCTCAAAGTTGCTGGCTTGCTGCACATCTAATTACCGAAAAATGACAGTTACTAACTTTTGAAAGGTGCCTCACATTACCCAGTTCAAACTCACCCACTCACTTTGATAAACAAGCCAGGCCCAATATGTATACCTCAAAGTATACCGTACTGTACAAAGTAGTACTTTATAACACTTGAAGGCTGCCTTTTGAACTCGTAAAATTGAGCTAGAAGCACCATAATCAAACGGATCAGGTGGGATGATTCAGTCTTGCAAGAGAGAGAATGAATGTGGATTAAAATTGTCACACAAGTGCGTACACACTCGCGCACACGACAGCTGTTCTTGCAAGAGGAATAAAAGGGTGTCCCAGCTGCAGATTTTTGATGGGTCCAGCATAAAAGGGGAAATCAAGTCAATAGATGCGGCTTCAATATTCAATGAAGCAAAGAAACAGTGATGTCAGTTAACCCTTTACCTAACGAATCGCCCGCATCCGCCCGCGTAATATGCAAATTCAGCAGTTGAAAAAATATTATTTTTCAAAAAATTTCAACAAAACCATATCATGTGACCCCTCGTTGGAACATGATATGGTTTTGTTGAAATTTTTTGAAAAAATTTAAAAAATGCTATTTAAAATAATAAATTTTGGTATCGTCTGCATTGGGTAAAGGGTTAACTCGGGAAGGTAGCAGATTTAAGGATATGTACATATGTGCAACAACTCATGTTTTTGTCTCCATCCGCTTGAGATAAAGGCTGAGTACTTAAAGAATAAAGAGCACATCCAAAGCTATAGATTTGGACATCACTCAGGAGAATACCAAACACAAGATATCAAAAACAATACAACAAGGGTAATATATATTAGCAACAATGCTACACTGACACCCATTCGTCTTGGAATGAGTATCAATCAATGAGGGAGGCTCAGGGAGCTTAAATGTATTTATTTATTTTTTTTCATGTAAAGCGTTTTAGAGCACAACTATGTGGTTTTACGCTATACAAAAACTCCATATTATTATTATTAGGGCCCCGCCGTGAGGCGGACGCCCTATAGTGAGCGCTCTGTCCGGGCTGTAATCTTTAACTCTTAATAGATAAGGTTTTGATATTTGACATGTGGGTATGTTATCTCAAGACGATGTGTCGCGTACCAAGGTTGCCAGGCTTTGACCTTGAACTTTGACCTCAAGGTCAAATTATTACGTTTTCGGGGTTCTTTTCTGACAAGTTCGTGTCCGGGCTGTAACTTTTTTCCCTTAATAGATAGGGTTTTGATATTTGGTATGTGGGTAGACTATCTCAAGACGATGTGTCACGTATCAAGGTTGCCATGCTTTGACCTTGAACTTTGACCTCAAGGTCAAATTATTCAGAATTCGGGGTTCTTTTCTGACAAGTTCGTGTCCGGGCTGTAACTTTTTTCCTTAATAGATAGGGTTTTGATATTTGGTATGTGGGTAGACTATCTCAAGACGATGTGTCGCGTACCACGGTTGCCATGCTTTGACCTTGAACTTTGACCTCAAGGTCAAATTATTCCGAAATCGGGGTTCTTTTCTGACAAGTTCGTGTCCGGGCTGTAACTTTTTTCCCTTAATAGATAGGGTTTTGATATTTGGTATGTGGGTAGATTATCTCAAGACGATGTGTCGCATACCACGGTTGCCATGCTTTGACCTTGAACTTTGACCTCAAGGTCCAATTATTCCGAATTCGGGGTTCTTTTCTGACAAGTTCGTGTCTGGGCTGAAACTTTTTTCCCTTAATAGATAGGGTTTTGATATTTGGTATGTGGGTAGATTATCTCCAGACGATGTGTCGCATACCACGGTTGCCATGCTTTGACCTTGAACTTTGACCTCAAGGTCAAATTATTCCGAATTCGGGTTTCTTTTCTGATAAGTTCGTGTCCGGGCTGTAACTTTTTTTCCTTCATAGATAGGGTTTTGATATTTGGTATGTGGATAGATTATCTCAAGACGATGTGTTGTGTACCAAGGTTGCCATGCTTTGACCTTGAAGTTTGACCTCAAGGTCAAATTATTCAGATTTTTATTTTTTTTCTGACAAGTTCGTGTCCGGGCTGTAACTTTTTTCCCTTAATAGATAGGGTTTTGATATTTGGTATGTGGGTAGATTATCTCAAGACGACGTGTCACGTACCAAGGTTGCCATGCTTTGACCTTGAAGTTTTGACCTCAAGGTCAAATTATTCAGAAATTGTTTTTTTTTTCTTACAAGTTTGTGTCCGGGAAGGGATTTTAATCAGATTTTACCTATTGCTTGAAATATTTTAGTATTACGGTTCACATCAGTTTATACCTAACATCGGTTAGTTGCTGCGGGGCCCCGCAGAGATGGATTCCATCTCCGTGATATCTAGTTATTATTATTATTATTAATGTATCATTGACCCCCCCCCCCCCCCCCCCCCCCTCCAAAGAAAGAAAAATGTAGTATAGTATCAAACGTTATATGGCCTGTATGCGGGTCATATATGACAGGGGATTGGATGCACCTAGACTGCTAACTCAATATGGGATGGGTGGAAAGTATCCAGTCTGAAAAGCACAGTTATCATATATTCAGGTTGCACACAAAAACTTGATGTGCCCAAAGGTATTGGGAGACCCCACCCTTGGCAACCCGTGAATTGCCATAAACAAAATAATCATCTCGTGATATATCAGTGCACCTGATCCGTTTGATTATTGGTGCTTCTAGCTCAATTTTACGAGTTCAAAAGACGGTCTTCAAGCATTACAAAGTACATACTTTGTACCGTACAGTATACTTTATTAAGCTTCAAGCGGAGTGTTTGTTCTTCAGACCTGGACTTTTGAAAAATGTAGGAGAGCTACTATGGCTCCCCGAAACCAGTGCCAGGAGAGCTATTCTATACTTAAGTCCATTATTAATAAGGGAATTGAAGGTTGAAGGAGAGCTTTTACAGCTCTTAAGGAGTGCAGTTATGGCCCTCCTTAAATTGATTTTGCGGGAGCCATTGAGTGCGGGAGCTATCGCTGTCCTAAAAAGACCAGGCCTGGTTCTGAAGGCAGATGACAGAACTCTTTATAATATATCCATGGACTGCGTCCACAATTGCAAATGACAATATAATTTATTTCCCAACATGCTTTTTTTTGCACTTCATGAACAAACTAGTCTTCACATTTTATTCTCACAAAAGATAACGCTGGCTCAAAGGTAGAGATACTGTTATGTGCCATCAGTGACAGAGTAGGGGGCACATTGATGTTGGAAAAGGCCGAGTTAAGAATCGAGTTCTATATGAAATAATGCAGTTGCTGCACATCGAATTACCGAAAAACATTACAGATGCTGACTTTGTGAAGAGCCAAGTGGCATCGTGTTATTTGTTTGAAGCTTACCTGCTCACTGTGATAAATAGCGTTCTCCCAATATTTATAGTTGGAAGTCTTGATCAGTAGCTATAAATCCAACTGGATCACATGCCTCCAAAATTTCGCCCCTACTTCCCCCACCCCCTCCCCAAAAAATATAAAAAAATTGCCTTGACCTTGGCCTTTGTTGACGATGGGTCCTTCAGGTATATAAGTAATTAAAAATAATTTACTTTTCAGTTCCCAAGATGGTAAGATTCCATAACCTGTAAATAAATACATACAATTTATAGTTTTATGCATAAAAATGTACACAATCTGTAGAACACAAAAAATTCAAGTTCGTTCAAATAAAGTTGTCACGTTCCATGGGGTGGGAGTTTGGGAAAATGCTTCAGAATTCTAGAAAAATCTTCTCATGAACCAGTGGGTACAATAACTTGATATATGGTACTAAGAAGCTTCCTTCTGAGATGTATAATCAAGTTTGTTCAAACAAAGTTTGTGAAACAATATTTGCCTTCGTAATGGGGGGGGGGGGCAAGATTTTGTGGACTGCCCCAAATTTCTATTTTCTGAACCAATGGTCTGATATGAACGAAATTTGGTATGTGTTATTATTGGGTCATAAGTACTTGATGCATGCTAAAAAAAATTGCCCATGTTCCCTGTGGGAACCCCAGGAACTAAAAATGGAAAATATTTTCAAATGTCCATATTTTGCAAACCACACGGAACAGAGAACTGTTGTTATTTGGTATGAAGCATCCTTAGTACCAGTAGAATCAAATGATAAATAAAATTGCCATTGGTTTTGTTAGCGTGTTCTGTAGGGCGAGGGGGGGGGGGGGGTAGGGGAGGGAGGAGTGGCATCGAAAAAAATACTGAGCATATTTGCAAAATATAAAAAAAAAAAAACTTCTCCAGAACCACTGATCAGACTCTTCTGATATTTGGCATGCAGCATCCATAGGGGTTTCAGATACAAGTAAGTATGTTCAATTTAAGCCCTGTGGTTCATATTTGGGCTCAGTAGTCAATGCAGGAGACCAAATCTTAACTGGGCAATATGGTAAATAAGCTTTAAAAATCTTCTTTAGAACTGTTGGTCAGAATGTTTTAATATTTGGTAAGCATCCTTGTTACGAGGGTCAGATTCAAGTTAGTTTGCATCAAGTCTCTCAGTTAATATTTGGGCTTCCGCTGGGGGCCCGAATTTTAACTTAGTACAATATGAGGAAATTTGTTTAAAAATCGTCTTCTTCAGATTCACCAGTCAGAATCTTTTCATATTTGGTATACAGCATCTCTAGGCGGGACAGATCCAAGTTCATTCAAATCAAGTTCCTGTGTTAATATTTGGGCTCTCTGTGGGGGCCTAAATTTTACCTTAGTGCAGTGTGAGGAAATTTCATTAAAACTCTTGTTCTTCAGATCCACCAGTCAGAATCCTTTCATATTTGGTATATAATATATCTAGAAGGTTCAGTTTCACATTTCTTCATATCGGACCCCTGGATTAATATTTGAGCCTCTATTGGAGCCCAAAGTTTAACTTAGTTCAATATGAGGAAATTTCTTTAAAAATGTTCTTCTTCAGATCCACCTGTCAGGATCCTTTCATATTTGGTATACAACATCTGTAGGGGAGTGAGATTCAAGATTGTTCAAATCGAGTCTTTGGGTTAATATTTGTGCTTGATATGGGTGCCCGAAATTTACCTTTTTGCAGTATGAGGATATTTCTTTAGATAATCTTTTTTTTATCAGCTCCATTAGTCAGAATGCTTTCATATTTGTTATGCAACATCTTTAAGGGACTCAGATTCATATTTGTTAAAATCGGGTCCCTGGATTAATATATGGGCTCTCTGTTGGCACCCAAAGTTTAACTTAGGGCAATATGAGGAAATTTCTTTAAAAAGTTTCTTCTTCAGGTCCACCTGTCAGAATCCTCTGATATTTGATATACAACATCTCGGGGGGGAGGGGGGGGGGGGGGGGGGGGGGTGCAGATTCAGTTTGTTCAAATCAAGTCCCTGTGTTCATATTTGGACTCCCGATGAGAGCCTGAATTTTAACTTAGTGCAATATGAGGGACTTTCTTAAAAACTCTTTTTCTCCAGAATCACCAATCAGAAGAATCTTTTCATACTTGATATATAACATCTCTGGGAAGATCAGATTCAATCTCTGCTTTAAAATTTGGGCTCTCTTCAGGCAGAGGGGATAGGTGGGTGGGGTTTGTGGGTCCAGGTTTGTTCAAATCCATTCCTAAGTGGAGTTTCTTCCTATAAATTTGCATTTCAAACTGCAATGCCTTAATAACCCTTGGAAGTTTGGTAGTGCTGCTCTACAGCTGATAGAATTAGAAGCAGCCAGGAAGACCAATGATAATAATCATCTGACATAGACATCAGAGTTATGAATAATTTCATGACTTCATTCCCCTGTAGTGTTGATGGACCATGACTAACTGAAGAGCGATTAAGGCCCCTTGGGGCCTCTTGTTTAACTTAGAACAGTTGTCATGATTGTCCATTGTGCAGAAATATGTGATCAACACCAATAAATAAATATCTAAGAATAGTTGGGGGTGGTTGTAGTAAGATGTTATGTTTATATCGAAACTAATAATAAAATAATTATTCATGAGAACATCTTGTGACAAATTTGCAAATATGCAAGAACAAAGGTTGGAATTCAAAACTCTCGAGGGGATGGTTACATGTTCAAAAATGACCAGTAGTGGCTGAAAATTTATTTGTGGGGGAAATTATATTGGCACTTGCTGAGGGACTAAATATATTTTATTTTCAATTTGAGTCATGTGGCATCTATAATTGTAATAGAATGGTATTTTGTAAGATATAATCATAAAAAAAATTCACCAAAACATACATTTTAGAGTTCCATCAAACTTCCCCCAGCTCAGGGTTAAGGCCCCGGGCGTAAAGTATGTACATGTGTTTCTCAGGTCATTTTTTGTAAAATTAAATCTGGGTGGGCCATTTTTTAAAGGGTGATGGATCTGAACGCTGCTGAGTGAGACATCGGTGAGAGCCAATGTCAATCGAAATTGTCTGTTATGTTTTTTCACAATTTTTTAGCATCAGAAGTTTTTTGCAAGACATGATTCGACAAGACTTCTTACTGAATCAAGGCTTTTTCAAAGAAACTCAGATCCAAAATGTACCTTTCAACGATTTCTTGGAAACTATGATTTTGAAATGTTAACGGTTTGGGGTTTATGGTCATTCAGGCAAAAATAAAATGAGTGTTAACATCCCACACCCAACAAGTTGGAATTATTCTCTTATGAAGGAGTAATATTGACTACACAGCAACGAGAGTGCTTTCTTAACAACAGGCTTATTACTGGACTAAAATGACAACCAGATCACGTGATCACCATAGCAACCAGGGTGCTCCCTTAGCAACAGGTTAACTGGGTCGATTTGGATGAAATTTAATATGGAGCCTCACAACTTGGCCAGAAACTAAATAAATTACATGCCAACAGACTCACACAATCTCCATGCTAACCAGATTGCTTATTAGTAATGACCCAACTATTGGGACGATCTTGCTGTAATTTAATACGCAGGGCTACATACGTCAGAACTTTCCCATCCTTTATAGTAGTTTATACCAGTGATTCCATCAGGGGAAAATAAATGAGGCAACCAAGAGTCCTCAGTACCACGGGTGGACCAGGGTTCAGCCAATGGTAGGAAAAGTTTAAATTCAAGGTTTCCAAAACCCACATTTTGTTGCATCTGGGGGATATTTTGAGGTTTTTCACAGTGATATATGCGAAGGTTTTCACATTCCGAGAGCCAGTAATTACATAAGAATTCATGTAAGGACCAATGGGGAGAAATTAAGATGAAAATCATTCATTTACACGAATAAATTTCAGTGCTGTCGATTTTTTGCTTTTTCTCATTTCTAAAATGGAAACAAGAAGCCCTCTTTTTGATGTTTCTGTAATATTCAGGAAAGTAGATTCGAGATTCCAATATACTAATTAAAATGCACAAATGAGGTGTGAATAGTATACCTGCAAACTGTTGTGTTATTTTAATTAATGCTGACAGCTGAAGTACATCTACAGAAGTTCATGCTTTTTCAACACATGCTTGCTTCGAGTAAATTTTTGTGTAATAAGATTGGTCAGAAAACAAAACGTCACACAATAATATTTACTACTGAATCAGTTTTACAACTCGCATTACGTAGTGTGCATATACTAACCAAACAAATCGCATCGTTTTGTGACGTGACATATTTAACATTTAGTGAGGTTATTGTTTACATTTTGTCTAGCTTTTCATTGGAGTTTATTAAGTTATGTAGGATTCATGGAACAACTGCGTCATCAGACTACACTTCAATCATTTTTCTATAACATTTCTGTATGGAAGTCTTCGAAAGAAGTCTAAAAATGGCACTTCAACAATCTATTTCTCATGGATTGGGCAGGTCAGGGTGAATTTACCATCTTGATTAATGTTTGGAAGGTTCCCTGGTAGGAAAATGTGCCGGTTCACGCCTGGTGTAGCAGAAACCCTTAACCCTGTTTATAATAAAATCACTTTTAAATGTTGGAAGTTGTTTTCATGAAGAGACTCAACTAGAATAATTAATGTCTCATGGATTTTTTTTAAGAAAATGTAGACAAAATATCACCATTTTCAGTAACACACAGATGACGCAGCCACTGAATTTGACAAGATTGACCAAAATACAGTTTGAATCTGACCTATCAAGCCACTGACCATGCCATTCAACTTCTATAGCAACACAGGACTTCCTATCAATAGGCAGACCACTGCACTGATTTTAACCAAATTTGGTATGCGGACCCACAATGCATTACAAATTTGACTTATTGGGTCACAACCATTTTACATAATTCCCATAGCAACCAATGTGACTCCATAGCAACAGGAACAGTTACATCCATAGTGACCAAAGCAACTCCCTAACAATGGGGAAGGTACTGGGCCAATTTTGACCCAATTTCGTATATGGACATATGATACATTTTAAATCGGCCTATTAGGGCACTGATAAGGTCACATGATTCTCACAGCAACCAATATGACTCCCTAGCAACCTGTAAATTTTAGGACTGATTTTAACCAAATTTGGTGTGTGAACCTATACATGTAATACATTTGGGAAATTGACCTACTAGGACATCAACCATGTCCGTAGCAACCTAGTAACAGGGAAGGTACTTGGTAGAATTTAACCAAATTTGGTACATTGTATATGAACCCATAATATATTTGGAATTTGACATATTAGAACACCAACTATGTCATGTGACTTCAATAACAGTAATCCGACTCCCTAGCAACGGGCACTACTACTTGGCAAATTTTAACCAAATTTGGTATTTGGGCCCATATTGCATTGGGAATTCAACCTGTTGGGCTGTTGACCATGCCATGTGACTCCCATAGCACCCAGCATGGCTTCCTAGCAATGAGAAAACTACTTGGTCCGATATGGTATATGGACCCAGAATACATTGGAAATTCAACCTATAAGATTGCTAATCCTGCTATGTGTCTTCCATCCCAACCACCGTGGCTCCCTAGCAACCTGCAACTTACTTGAACAATGTAACCAAATTTAGAATATAGACCAATAATGCATTGGGATTTCGGTCTATTGGGACAGTGACCATGTTTTATGACTTTCATAGCAACCAACATCACCCCCCGGCAACGCTCAAACAACAGAGCCAATTTTCATATTCATTTCCAACCTAAAATGTTGCTTTTAGCAATGACCTTTGAACTTTGTGCATCAATTTTTCCTTTGGCAATTGGCATGCCCTGCAGGGTGCACTGCATTTATGAATGGGTCGCTTTGGTACTTGGTATGCTTGTTTGGGGGTGACCTCTAAATGTGAGCTATTGATTTTTCTTTTCATTTCTGTCAAAAACTTTTGCTGCTAGCAATGACCTTTGAATTTAGTGCATTTTTTTGCATCAACATTATTCTTTGACATGGCCTACATGGCACATTTAGTGCCAGATTGTTGTAAAAGTTGGTGTGCTTATTAGGAGAGATATCAACTAGCATTCATTTCTGTGAAAAAAGTTGATGTTTATAATGACCTTTAAAAAACTTTCCTTTAGCCAGCCCTTCACTTTTACATTTAAATATGCATAAATTGCTCTGATGTTGTGACACATATTGCTGTATAAAAGTTGAAGTTTCACCAAATAACAATGGAACCAATGATCTTCAATTCTGCCATTTTACTTATAACTTACCCCAAGTTCAAGTTTGTCAGTTGAGCTACAGTGTCTTTGACACTTTCATTTTAAGTTGGCATCGGTTATAAAAAGAGCATGCGGCAGCCAAAGGGACCTTGTGGGAGGCCCGAGAAACAGTTTTTTTTAAAACTTTTTTAGGCCTAATAAATGTGTAAATGTTCCCTCAAGGTGTGGTAAAAGTTGCACAAGAAAATGCATGACAATAATGGAGTCATAAGAAACCTCCAGATTTTCTTCAATTGAAATGATGCAAAAATGAGATATTTTTGCTAACTGAGTGTCATTAGATCCATTTAAGGAGAGCTTTTTATGACTTTATGCTCTACTAGTCTAACCCAGGTCACATGCTCTGATCAGTCAACCTGTACCTACAGTTCATACAGTGCAGCCCCATGGACTGGTCACTTTCCCCATGTGTATAATATTTCCACGGATGCAATAATATTAGATTCCAAACACTAATTACAGGAATATTCATCAAAAATTGAACAAATGAAGCACCGGTTATAACCCAGTGCTTCATTAATTAAAATTTTGCTGATGATGATTTGTATTATCTGGTAAACATGTGCATGGACATCACTTCCCATGGATGAATTCTAGTTCAGTGTGACTGTACTTTTTTATTTACTTATTTATGTATGAAGGTTTAATGACACTTCAACAGCCAAGGCCACATCGTGTTGGTGACAGTTTTACGGGTGGAGGAAACTGGAGTTCCTGGAGAGAACCACTGAGCAACGACAAGTAACTGTCAGCTCCCCAACATAACAACTCTGCACCTCAGCACAGGCAGGGTTAGATTGGCTGAAGATATGTACACCATCGACATGCAGTATGCCTTAGTGCACGGCGTAATCAAGCCCCCATGTGGACAATCAGGAGGTTAAGTGTCTTGCCCAAGGACACATTGGGAGTTCAAATTGATTGCTGAGATGGTCACTCATCCAATGACTTGCTTGACATTACTTAACTTTGTTGATCCAAGGACTACTGTACTGTACTGGTACTTCTGAAGTATATAAACAACCCCACTTCATGGACACCATGACCCTAAATCACATGGTTATGTTGACTTCTTGAATTTTTGGTTGAACTAAAGGATTCTACAATCTGTTTTTGCATAATAAATCCAATTAAAACACATCAGCTAATTTTGTTAAATTATGTGGTGATTAAAAGCCAAGTCTTGTTGTTTGTTGAGGGATTGATGTATTCTTAGAAACTGCTGCTACATACAAAAACCTCAAGAATGGCAACTGATGTTGTGCTCTAATGTATTCCGTAGTTTGGATCATGATCACAGTGGAAAAAGGTTAATACAGTTAGACAAATTTGGAATACTCTTAACCTGCTAATAATAGTGATGGCTGAATAATAGTGATTTATTTATTTATTGGTGCTTAAGGTAACTTATTTCTGCACAATGGTTTATCTTGACCACAACATGGAGATAAACTGGTGTTTAGTCAATCGTTTATACCCATGTTGCCCACTTTTATTAGAGGACTTCCACCATAAGCATTAGTGACTGGGACCTACATCACCAATAGAACAGAGCATCTTCACAAACGTTAAGCAAGTACTGCTTCAGTTTGTGATAGTCAGGATATTTGAAAATAATAATAGTAATCGCATTTTCCCTCTATTTAGTGTTCAGGTTATTAAATTGAAGCCATTTAGATTCACATTAGGCAGGACCATAACTAACAACCTTTTTTCAGGAGTGGGGGTTGTTTGTGCAAGACATTGGTGCATGGTGGTTTGGTCATATGACACAACTATTTGAATTGAAACATACCTAATTGCTTTTATCAAGGACTTATATGCTACAAATATACTTTTCATTTAAAATACAGTATTTTAAACATATAACAATTACTCCCCATACAGAGGTGTCTGATAACTGGTGTGCTTATTGAGGTGATATTGAGGCTCGCAAGTTTTGCATTACTTAAAATCTTGCCTTTATTAAATCATCTGATATGGACAACAGAGTTATGAATAATTACATGATTTTATTCCTCTGTAGTGTTAAATAGCGATAAATGCTAATTAAATCCTTCTTCGAACAACTTTGTCAGGTGAGCACCTCACTCCCACTGGGACTTTTTGTTTACTATGCCCCCAAACCTCATCATTTGTGTTTGAATTTTGAAGCTCATTGGTATGGTGGGAGACTAGCATGATGGAAAAGACATCCACATGCTGCAGGTTTTGTCCATGCATACAGACCAGTTAGGGCTCTTGTTACATTTATGAAACTTTCTGTACAAACAATTTGCATTCTAACTCTGTCATCGGTCGTTGGATTTTGATGTCGCTTGGTGTGGTGATGCATCATTCTAGGGGAAAGGATATCTGCATATTACAGGTTACATCCATGCACACTTATCATAGTTATGCCTATTTTGAGACTTTGAAAACTGTCCGAGTGAAATTTTTGCAATGTTTTTTTCCAGGGGAATATTTTTTGTTGAATGTCAGCAGAAAATTGAATAATTTTTTTATTGTCCATGTTGACATTGCAGGAGGTGGCATATGCAGTGCTTTACATTACACAATTTTCTTGTTACTGATGTTATGAGTACATTTAGTTGTGCATGGCTTCCTCCCAACATCTCCCCAGAAGTGAAGCAGTGCTTGTTTACTGTTGAAACAAGTTCAGTTTTACTGGTAAAATAGTCCCAGTCAGGTGGAAGTTCTCTGAAATGGGTAACGTCATGGATATAAACAATTGTCCAAACTTCACTTATCTCTACGTTGCGGTCATGATTAGACATTCTGCAGAAATATGTCACATTGAACGTCCAAATTTTTTTTTTTAAATTGTGCATGCATGACTTGTTGACTGCTCTAGTTAGTTTCAATTTCTATTTTTTTATATTTCAAGTCTCCCAAGAAGGTGTTTGCAATGGATGCCAATTTTCAAGAAATCATCTAGAAGAAGTGTTGTCCTTGCACATTATGATGGACACTAGTTTCTAAACCAGAAAATGTAAATGACTATGCAAACACTTGGGGCATTCCACAACATGACAATGGAAAAGAGCAGGTATATTTTTCAACAAAAACAAAATATGAATGGTTGAGTACTTTACATTCTTAACAGGTATACCAGTCTCTAATTAACTGCCATTACAACTGAAAAAGACATGTTAACTGGAGTTCTGAAATTCTGAATTATTGTTAGCAGTAATAAGTTTCCTAAAATTGGTTACATTAAAAATTATTGGACAGTGTTCTAAAGTACTCTCCACTGATTTTTAATTCATCAAACATCTAAAAATTACGTAACATTTTCTTTTGGTTTTCCCTCGGCAAAACAAAGTTTGTGCGGGATATAGCAATGTGGTCTGTCTGTCCATCTGACTATCCATCCATCAGTCCATCCCCACCAACAAATCAGGTTTATGTGCCTAGTTGTTGATACACAGCACTGTTATGTGTCTCGTCTGATTTATGTGACTAGCCTCATAAATTTGAAGTAACAAATGGTGTTTATGTGTCTAAAAGTGGGATATATAGCTAAAATGTTTTTTTTATGTGGCTAAAATGGCCTATGCAGCTAAAATGGCCTATGTGGCTACTAAGTGACAAAAAGTGAGTATTGTATTTTCAGGGATTTTATGTTATGGAAAGGGTTAGGGTTAGACAGCTGAAAGGGTGGGGGTTTGCTACCACCCAGAAATTAGACCTGAAAAGAGTTTTTGGTGGTTGTCCATGCATTTTAAATTCCTCAAATATTTTAGCCACAGTGTCCATTCATCCGTCCATCCATTCGTAACAACTTCATATCTCTGTCAGTGGATGTTGAATTTAAATGATCGTGATATGCTGATAGACCACCATGGTGGAATGGATATTCACAAGTAACAGTTTTGTCCATTTTCTGTTTCTTGAGTTATGGGCCTTTTTCCACTTTTCTCAACTTAGAAATCCATGGCACGGATACCGGTGGTGTTGAACCTTGTTGGCTGTGAAGCATGAACATGAAATATCAGGCCATGAAATTTAAAAAATTTACGGAACCCATTTTTCGTTCGCGTGTTTTGGGCTTGCGTAACCCATTGTTTCGTTCACATTAATTATTTTTGCGCAACCAATTGGTTATGCAAAAGGTTACGTGATTAAAACAAGATATGAGATGAAATATTCAGTGGTTGACATAAGTTGTACAGGTTTACGTTTTACCAATATGGTAAAACCATTAAGAAACAAAGTATTTAAAGGGATTAGTATTCATTGTAATAAATTAGAGCAATAATGAATAGTGACGTAGAAGCCATTCCGCAATCAATGAATATTACATGTGACTCGAGCCTTCCTTTGCTGACATAGACAATGCCAGTGGCTGGTGTTGTCAATGTCAGCAAAGGAAGGCTCAAGTCAGTATAAGAGTCTTTCGCTGATAAACATCAATGGATGCAAGACCTCTGGACTGGGGCTGAGAAAATATTGACAGATCACCGTGCCATTCATAAAAAAATAAAACAAACACCAGTGCATGCGTGTTTACCAAAAAATTGAAGTCTGTTAGTGAAACAACCATAGGTGTTCCAGGCCCATGCCATTTTGGCCCGCATAAATGTTTTAACGTTTGATCAAGTTTTTCCTTGAATATTTTTCTGCATTTCTATATCAACGCCACTGCAAATACTATTTAAGCCCAAATTCTAAAATTAGTGTCTTCAATTTCAACCTCAACATCCCTTCGTTTGATCCATGTGATATGAAGAAAAAAAAACGGGGGCGAATTCGCACGCCACAATAAGGTGGGGGAAAGCACGCTGAATCTACACCAATATCAAATAGAACACAGCCACTGAAAAACCCACAATGGTTGATATGTTTCGTGCTTTCGTGCTGTCAGTTACTATACTTACATAATGTCCGTGGAAATAAATGTTGAAATGTTGTGTTTAGAATCGCACATGTAAAATACAGTACTATATAAGTTCAAGCAACAGGACAAACTACCACTTCTACTTCATACTCATTCGTTGTATTTCTTATCTGGCGATCAGGTTACCATGGCACACTGACACATCAATGAACACCCAAAAATTCAGACTATAAAATTTCGTTCACGTCATATTTTTTGCGTGAACGAAACATCGTTCGCGGGTTTTTGGATTTGCGTAACCATCCCGCGAACGAAACGATCGTTCGCGTGAAATTTCGTAGCCTGAATATATAAACATTAGCATGGTACCCTGACTTTTCTTCCGAAGCCATGATAGAAGTTTCCACCACTCAACCAGTTAAGCTGGTTTGCAAATATCTATCATTTGTATGTAGGTTTTAACAGTGTTTTGACAAAGTCAGCAGATCTTTACTGATAGCGATTTGTCCAATTATTTGCCCTGCAGACACTGTACATCATCCATTGTAAACATTTTGGTTGCCCAGGATGTACTTTCTTTACCATATTTCAACCTAAATTTACAAACATGATCAGACAGTGTGTTGTGAACCTTAATAAGGTTTGCCTCAAGAAATCAAGGTAAAAGTTTGTTTCTCTGGTCTGTAAAAATCCAACATTTGTTTTGTCTGCAACATAATTTTCGGACTGCTGAATACTTTTCAGCCAAAGCTTAAAAGCCTGTGTAATATGAGCAGACACGGTGTTTCAAATTTTTAAAGTCTGTACTCTGAAGATATCAGGGTTACTGAACAATAAATTGTTTCTGTTGGCTTTAGGAATCCAACATTTTGTTTCACTGGAACTTAATTTCTTTATTTAACAAAGCCATACAAACTTGTGTACTATAATAGATGGAATGTCACATCTTTTAATAAGGTCTAGAACCACAAGGACAAGGTTTATTCATTTTATTTTATTGGTGTTTAAGGTCACATATTTCTGCACAATGGCTAACCATGACCTTGACAGTTTTACAGGTGGAGGACGCCGGAGTACCCGGAGAGAACCACCGAGCAACGGCGAGCAACTGTCAGCTCCCCAACATACCAAACCAACTCCACACAAGCAGGGTTAGCATTGGTTGAAGACAAGTGCACCATCGACGTGCAGTACGCCTTAGTACACAACGTCACCGTGCCCCCACGTGAGCAATGGGGATGAAGTGTCTTGCCCAAGGACACAACGCGGTTGCCGCAGGTGGATTTCGAACCAAGGACCTCTCAGCTTGCAGCTTGCACCTCTACCAACTGAGCCACCGCACCCCCAAGGACAAGGTTTGACAATAAAATAGTTTGTCTTTCTGGCTAATGAAATAAAAAAAAAAATTTTGTTTTTTGGGGAATATACTTTCTTGGTATGTTATTTTTAACTGAAACTCATATACATGTGTATTATGAGTAGACGATGTGACATGTATCATTTACTAATGTTCAGCTCTGACAGTTGTGTTTAAATGAATATTGTCAGAGCCTTTTACAATTCGTGATGGCTTTTAATTAATTTGTTTTGGTTTTGGGCTTGTTTTTGTTTTTTTTCACTTTCTAGCTCAACTAGCTTGTGATCTTTGAGAAATTCCATCGTGAAAATAATGGAAAAAGAATAGTAGTATTATATGATATAGCTTACCTGCTTTAGTCTCACTTAAAGGTACATCTTTGCACATAGGTATTTGAAACATCTGATCAATGTAAATTTATCTAAGTACAGTTGAACTCTTCCTGTTGATTAAATTAAATTAATAGCAACTTTGTCAAAGAAAAAATATTCAGTTAGCTGGAATTGGATCATTTTCCTATCTTTCAGTGATAAACTAAGTATTTTTGTTTTTGGCTGAGTTGTGTTAACAATCGAGACCTATGGTTTGACAGCGGTCAGTGTGCGTCCGCGTGGGCATCCAGGCATCCTTGCACTGTTACATGTAGGGCAATAACTTGAACAAAGTTCTCCAATTTGACAAATATTTGCCATACAGGTCTTTTGCAATAATATCTTAAACAGGTTCAAAAACTGGTCCTGTCTGATTTTTAGCCCGGCTGCTTACAGTCAGGGGTATTGTCATGACTTTTGTCTGTCTGCCTGCCTGTCTGTCTATCTGTTAACATTTAGAGTTTGGGTTAAAGTTTGTGGTTAAGTTGTTTAGTCAAGGTTAAAGTTTTTTTTTCTTTTAAATTAATTTTAATTACTATTGACTGTATCATTCTCATTATGTTTCATGTTTTGGGGGGGAAATATTTAACCCTTGTTTGATTGGTAATTTAACTTACAACTTACATGTTAAAGTTTTTGATTACAAAGTTTTTTTGTTTACAAAGTTACCCCTTTAATTCTTCAAACAGTTTAGTGCAACGTCCCCGTTTCTCATTTGAGACAATGTCTACTGAACCTTTCTACAGTGATTTTCATTAATATTGGCATGATTTTAACTCCTTTTAGACATGTTTTCAGACTTAGTTTCTTTGTATTTGAAATTAGGCTTTGCCACATACTTTTTTACTTTAATTCTTGCATAGTCAATACAACTGAATGATTGCATTTACATCAATGATTTCTTTTATTGGTTTTAGGAAATATTTAACCCTTTTTTGGCAATCAGTTTTACTTAGTATTCCCAGCTTAAAGTTTCGGATTAAGGTTTTGCTTTTCAAGGTTGTACCTTTCATTCTTCAAACACTGTGTTACAGCATCATTGTTTTTCATTTGGGGCAAGGAGTACTGAACCTGTATACAGTGGTTTCAAATAATATTGGCATTAATTTAACCCTTTTCAAGACAGTTTTTGAACTTAGTTTCTCTAAATTTGAAATTAGGCTTCTACCACATACTTTGTTACTTTTTAAACCCTCCACAAGGGAGGGATATACTGGTAGCATAGAGCTCTGTCCTGTCCAAACTCTGTTTATGGCATAACTTGAACAATAGTTAACGGATTTCAATTCTTGTCAATGCATACCTCTGCAGCAGCAATGTCAGTGTCAAGTTCGATGACCACCAATATCAAATGAAAATTGTTGGAAGTTATTGCTCTGCCTCTTACCCCCCCCCCCCCCCCCCCCTCCAATTTGGCTTTTTTTTCTTTGCTCCAAAATGCATTTTGAAGTATTTGGAGTGATTACATGCAGAATCCCCCCTCCCCCCCCCCCCCCCCCCGCCCCACCCCTAATGCCAATTAGGCACTTTTTTCCTTTGGTCCAAAATGCAGACTTAAGGATTTAGAATCACTATGTGCCAAAAAAAATTGACTTCTATAATCCCCAGCCCCCTCCCCCCACTTGGGGTGCTAATTAGGCATTTTTAGCCCGACTGTTTACAGTGAGGGCTATGGTTATAATGTCCACTCGTCCATTGTCTGTCCGTCTGTTAACATTTAGAGTTTTGGTTTAAATTTGTGGTTAAAGTTTTTTAGTGAAGGTTAGTTTTTTTTTTCTTTTTGGTTAATATTAATTTCTATTGAATCTATCATTCTCATTATGTTTTATGTTATTTTGGGACATATTTAGCACTTTTTTGCAGTCAATTTAATTTAGAACTTCCAGGTTAAAGTTTTTGGGTAAAATTTTTTATTTGCAGAGTTACATCTTCATCAGACTAGTTCCATTAATAGGTCATGAGGTATGTTTTGGGGTAGAGAAATGAAAAAATAAAATTTGAATAGCAATTTTTGTATATCACGAGTGCAGATATGGCAGATTTGTTAAGTAAAACAGTTAACAAAAAATGGCTCAGACGTTTTGTGTCTAAGCATTGCCATTGCTGGGACAGTCCTGCATGTGTGACATCACTCTAGTTTGTTACAGTTATTGACCTTAATAAGTGCATTTTTTATGAATTTTGAGCTCGTTAACACAATAATTTGAACAAACATTCTCTGATTTGAATAATTTTCCACCATAAAGGTCTTTTGCAATAATATGTCAAGCGAGTTAGAAAACTGGCCTGGCCTGATATTTTGTTTCAGAGTTATGGGCCTTAATTAATCAGAAACTGGTCCAGCCAGATTTTTTGTTACAGAGTTATGGGTCTTAATTATTATGAATTCTGAACTTACTAGCTTTATAACTCGAACAAAGGTTCTAGATTTGACAACTGGCATATGATGGATAACCAGGTTATGGACATGCAACACTCTCCAGTTACCACCACAGCTGGAAACCTGTATCTTGTTTGACAGAGCATTATATTCAATTAGCAAGGGTTTACTCTATAACCTATTTGCAGCAACATCAGGGACTTAGGGCATAAAAAACTATGCAACTAAATCACTTTCTTTAGGCCTAGCCTCTGTCTCATCAAATGTTTTGGCACCCAAACACTTTTATTGGCTAAAAAAATATCCAGGTTGGCTATCTGTTTGGCACCAGACATTTGGGGGTCAGCATGAATATCTTACAGTGTTGGAAGTGGAAAATATAGCTATCAGATAGATTCTCTTACAAAAGGTAAAATTAGTGTGACCAATGATTCAGACATCGGTTCCAGAAAAGACCTGAAAATATGTTAATGCTCATTGTTGTGCTATATGGAATGAAAAACAGCCTTTCTTTTCAAATGAGAATTATTTTGAGAGTTACTGTTTTTTGAGTACATCATTGTCTTGTAATTCAAGATTCTTATCAACAGATATACCAAGTGATCTACTCTGAATCAAGAATTACATTATAATAATGTAATTTTGTTGATATTTTTATTTACTGACAGAATTAAGATAAAAAAAAAAAGTGAAGCAGTCCTTGTTTAATGTGGTAAACTGTTTCTGTTCCACCGGTAAAATAGAATCAGTGATGTTTGTTTACATATTTAAATATTGAAACTTCGTAGTTCAACAAACACTTTGAAAACCCCATAAAGTGGAGCTGTGCTTGTTTACTGCTGTAAATAAGTTTTGCTTTACTGGTAAAATAGGACCTGGAACCAGTGTCTGGTCTGGAAGTCGTCTTAAGGGGTCTGCACAGGCACAAACGATTGGCCAAATTTGACTTCATACCTATGCTACAGTCATGATGCAGCGAAAGATGCTGAAAGTGTCCTTTAACAACAGTAAAGAAACAAATGAATAAACCTTTCACCCAACACAAACAGGAGACAACAAATAAGAATTTTCATTTTTTAACTAAAAGAAATCGGAATGAGCTTGACAAGTTTTTATATTAGAGTATTTAATATTTAACACCTTTTTGAAATAATAGAAAACTAACTTGCTAATAGGGCATGATATTCAAATTTTAGTACCAATGAAAGTATAAAAAACACTATTGTGGTACACCGGTACACCAGCATACAGTTAAGGAAATCAAGCAAAATACAATGAAATAGGCAACCCCATACACTTACATTAAATAATATATACAAGGGTCTATTTTAAAAAAAATTATTAGCACACTTTCCGTAATTTGAATCGATTCATTTTGTGTTTTTTTAATGTAAGAGAATTTCAAGGTGAATACTCCAGTTGAAACTGTATTTTAAAAGAGTAAAGCAAATTGCTAGTAGTGACTTATTCGGTCATGTGTGACCTGTGTTCAATGGTAGATATGTTATCCCTATTGGAGGTGCTGTTACTTGGAAACAATCAAATAGAATGAATGTGTAATGAAAAGTATTAGCTTTATATTTCTTTCGCTCAATGATAAACAGTGATAAAATTTTGGAGGCGTGGTTGATATAGACCTACTGACACAAGGTAACTCTTTACATTTGATGACTTTTATTGTTATGTGAGGAAAAAAAAAGGAAATTGGAAGAACTGATGAAATGGCAATTTGTACCAAACACTGGACAAGTTGTGCAGTGTTGGGAACAAATGATTCATTTTTGAATAACTGATTGCTTTGCTCTTATTAGCTCCACCCTGTGTGTCTGGTAAGTTGGGGATTAGCTCATCAACTGTGGCAAATAAACACAGAACAAGGTATAATTTAAGTCCATTTTTATGAATTTCCAAAGTTAAAACAGAAGAAACAGAAAGGAGCATAAATAAATCATTAACAATGATAAATAATTAAGTTGCCCATTTGTTATCTAAAAGAGATAGGCAATTTTTACCTTTTGCTTTTATAGAATGTTCAGCATATACTGCAAGGCTTTTCGATTGTATAACTGGGTATAATTATCAAACAGAATGTGGTTTGCAAGTTATAAGATACTAAGGAATTATTTATTTAGGCATAAAAAAAGATGTTTGTTTCCGTTATTTCAAACTGCCAAGTCTAAGCAATTTATTACAATTGCAGAGAAGCAAAAAAAAATGGCGATGTTTTTGCGGTTTTCTAAATCCTCTCCAAGTTGGACTAGAATCAATTCCAATGATTTTCATACGCCCGTTTTGAAAAAAAAAAACGATCGTATTATGGTATACCGCTGTCTGTCTGTCCATCCGTCCGTCCGTCTACATGTCGTACAATAACTTCAAGCAATTTTTGTGATTTTTTGGTGGAAAGTATATGTTGATGGAAGGAAGCTCCCTTCGATTTGTGTCACTGTCCGATTTATCATTCCAGAGTTATGGAACCTTATTCGTCAAAATATAAGCAATTTTCCACATGTCGGACAATAACTTGAAAATGCTTAGAACAATTTTCATGATTTTTTGGTGGCAAGTTTATGTTGATGGAAGGAATCTCCCTTTGTATTTTTTTTAGCTCAACTTTTGAGCCAAATTTGAGCTTTTGTCATGGTCCGTCTGTCCGCACGTCAACAATTGGATACGGCTCAGGCTAGAGGCCGTATTTATGAACCGATCTTTACGAAACTTCTTGGGTAACTTTGTTATGACCGTGGGACGAGATCGAGTGTTTTGGGGTGCGGTCCGAAAATCAAGATGGCTGCCAGCCGCCATTTTGTACCAACGATGCAGAAATCTGTTTTTTGTACAGAACTTCCATATGAAAGCTCTGATTTGAATAATTTTTTGTATGAATGTTTAGTACCATAGGATACATCACATATAATACAGGTTTTTTTCTCGTACGTAAATTGTGCAAATTAGACTAATTTTGATGTTTTTTGGTGTTACTTTCAGCACTGTAAGTGCAAATGCCAATACGGCTCGGGCTAGAGGCCGTATTTATGAACCGATCTTTACGAAACTTCTTGGGTACCTTTGGTATCACCGTGGGACGAGAACGAGTGTTTTTGGGTCCGGTCTGAAATTCAAGATGGCCGATGGCAGACATTTTGTACAAAATTAGGTGCAATCAGATTTTTGCACAGAACTTCCATACGAAAGTGCTGATTTGAATAATTTTTTGTGTGAATGTTTAGTACCATGGGATACATCACATATAATACAGGTTTTTTTCTCGTGCAGAAATTATGCAAATTAGATGAACTTTGATTTTTTTCAGTGCGACTTACACACAGTAAGTACACATGTCAATACGGCTCAGACTAGAGTCTGTATTTATGAACTGATCTTCACGAAATGTCTTGGGTACCTTTGTTATCACCTTGGGACGAGAACAAGTGTTTCTGGAATCTGGGTGCGGTGTAAAATTCAAGATGGCTGCCAGTGGCCATTTTGTACCGAAATTAGGTCTAATCAGTTTTGTGTACACAACTTCTATACAGCTCAGACTAGAGGCCATATTTATGAACCAATCTTTACGAAACCTCTTGGGTACCTTTGTTATCACCGTGGGATGAGAGCGAGTGTTTTGGGGTGTGGTCCGAAATTCAAGATGGCCACTAGCAGCCATTTTGTTCCAAAATTAGTGCAATCAGTCTTTTGTACAGAACTTCTGTATGAAAGTTCTGATTTGAATAAATTTTTGTATGAATGTTTAGTAACATGGAATACATCACATATTGTAAGGGGTTTTTTTTCGTGCTGAAATTATGCAAATTAGATGAACTTTGATTTATTCAGTGCTACTAACACAATGTAAGCACACATGTCAATACGGCTTAGGGTAGAGGCTGTATTTATGAACCGATCTTCACAAAACTTCTTGGGTACCTTTGTTATCACCTTGGGACGAGAATGAGTGTTTCTGGGTACGGTCCAAAATTCAAGATGGCTGCCAGTGGCCATTTTGTACCGAAATTAGGTCCAATCAGTTTTTTGTCACAACTTCTATACAGCTCGTATTTATGAACTGATCTTCACAAAACTTCTTGGGTACCTTTGTTTTCACCTTGGGACAGGAACGAGTGTATTTTGGGGTGCCTTTGTTATCACTGCTATGAGAACAAATATTTTTGGGTTCAGTCAGACCCACTCTGGGACTCAAAGATTTTTTTCTAGTTTAGCATCTGACTGTCACCCACCTTTACAATACTTTACCTATACATTTGTTACAAGCAACGGTCAGTATTTATGTACAGACCGTTACAATACTTTGTATGTACCTTTGTTATCAGGTCATTACCTAGATGTTTGTCATTGCTGTGTCACATACTATACATGTACATGTCTTTGTCTTGACAAGTTGAGCTACAGTGTCATTGACACTTTCATTATTTGCAAAAAGGATAAATATTTACCTATCTGCATTTGAAACCAAAAATTGCATTTGATATTATATAGCTAAGATACAGTCATGTAGTTACATAGTTTGATTATTTGTTTCTTTCAACTGTTCTGAAAGATTTCCTTGAAATGGCAGTTGTATTGCTAATTTTATTTGTATACTAAATTACAGATCTTATTCAATCCAGGAAGTCCTGAAGGAGTAGGATTAAGTAATGGTGAAAGCTGTGAAGAATGTGGTCATAGCTGGGAAGATTTGCAAAAATAACCAAAGAAATGATGGAAAACAAGATTGACTGCAAATAAAATTAAAACTAAATCCGGTGAATATAATTTATATTTGTTTTCTGTTTATAATTGAACAATATGTCCACTTTAGAGCTCTGCGATACACCAAAATTTCAATGTGATATTGGTACCAAGTTAGTACCAATTTACTGTACCAATGCAGTCTTGAAATACCAAATTTTTGTTCGGTAATTGACACTTTCTGTCATTTGCTAAAACAAAATTTTACAAAAATTTTTTTCAATGAATGGAGACCAAAAAGACCAAAACACATCCTGAATTCAGTGGTTCTTTGATAGATTACTTAATTTCCATAGGTTTATATAAATACACACTTCTCTTGAATCAAACGAATGTGAAGTGCATTAGTCACCACAAGGAAATAGTTTTACAGTATAACCTGTCCATAGAAACCTCCCCTTCTGCCAGACAAAAGCAGTTGGTCAACACAGGTGGTCTGTCAAGACAAGCTCGACATTTTTGTAAGCCTCGTCAAGCAAAGATGATATGCAATAGAAATGAACGAACTGAAAATGTACCTAGAAGAAGAAAAAAAAGTACTTGAATTATTGAATTAATATACTTCTTGTGCTACAGCTGTTTTTTCGCTCGCATGACAGAAAGTCAGGGTGAGCTGTTGTGATCCCTGACCATACATCATCTGTTGTTTGTGATCAACTTGCCCTGCCTCATAGGGAGGGGGATGGTGGTAAATGCTCCCAAATTTTAAAAAAAAGTACAGGTACAATGACTTTATATTTGAAACTGAGCTTCTGTTTGAGATGTAGAATCAAGTATGTACAAAATTCATAGGATAATAATTGCCTTTGTAATGGGAAGAGCAAGATTTTGGGCCCCACACAAAATTTCTATATTTTTATACTGTACCAATGACCCAGACTTAGCTGGTGCTAACTCCACAAAAACCAGGGCCAAACACAAATTTTGCCCCCCAATCCCCAAAATTTGCATCCAAAACAAAAAGAAATCATGTCCTAAAGGACCTCCATAGTACGACTCTACTGCGCATGCGCAGTGACGCAGTCGTCCCGAAATTGGCGCCAAATATCATTCTCTGTTTGGCCCTTCATCAGTCAACATCTCACTGATCTTTGTGCTTGTAAATCTCAGTTTAAAGGATGCCAGACACGTAATTCTTGGAGAAAATGTGATTCTAAGGAGGATAGAAGGAGGAGAGGAAAAAAGAAGTGGCAAAAAATAATCAGGGCTGTACTTAAAATTTTTTGTTAAAATTATGTTAAGTTGCCTATTTTCGAGGCAAACGCCTCTTGTTGTCATTCTTGCTAATTGTTGCACTGCTTATTCAGTGTTTCCTCTCCCCTAACCTTCTAAAGTCCCCCCTTGCAATTCTCCCATGCTTTTGGCATATTTTTGAGAAGTTTCATTTCTAAAATTTCCCTGGGAGAGTTGCTTGGTTACAGAATGTTTTCTGTTATTTTCCCCATAGTTACGTTTTCACCCATGGGTGTATAACGTTTGTGTTCTGCATCTTCCATCTGATGTTCTACAGATTCTCCCCTGGGAGTCTCTGTTTTGCATCAGATAGAGTGTAATTGAGGACTGATTCCGGGCCAGTTTTTTCAGTGCCTGGAGTCATGTTTTCTTCTGTGTTTACACTGTTTGTTTTCATTGGCAACAGCCTTTTTTGAGGGGGGCTGTTTGCCTTTGAGGTAGTTTATCTCATTATAAGATACATTTATATTATCCGAAAGTGTCTCATTAATTATTTTATATAATTTTAAAATTTTTGACCACACTTTGCCATCGGATCCATCGGGGCTCAACGTTACTTTTCAGCAACTTGGGCTTCTCTGAAAAAATATTTTTTCAAAATTATTTTGTTTTGCAATTGTTTTTTCATTTATTAATGGATCATGTTATTATGTATCTTTGTGTCAGGGGTTTTTGCGAGTAACTAGGACTTATTGTTGTTCCTTCACAATGAAAGGAACTTGTTCAAATTGTAATAGGAAGAAATCTTCCTCTGACTTTCATGATTATTGCATAAATTGTAGTCAGTGTTCTCGCATTAATCCCTGTCCTGTATGTGAACATTGGGATGAGAAACATTGGAAACGTGTGTCACGATATGTTGTTTCTGGAGAAAGAGCGATGCCGGCTCTTTCTCCACAAGGTCACTCTACTCTCTCAGTTTCTATTTCAGAGGAACCAGAACAGGGTGATGTTTCCATGTTATCTTCTTCAAGTGTGCGTCCGTCGTCACAATTAAATACAGAGCTAGCGGCAAAAGTGCTCATGGAGATTAGACAAATGTCGTCCGCTAGCTCGCCCGGTGTAGCGTCCATTCACCGAATGGTTCGGCAGCCGGGTTCGTCCGATGCGGTCCAAGAGGAAATTTTGGGTGATGCGAGCACTATAAAAATAATAGATGCACACCCAGTGACGGCGGATAGTGAACGAGAACGGAGGAAGCCTTTTAGTCCGGTTCCTAGCTCGTCCAGGTCCAGCCGGGCCGCGAGCGAGAGAGGCCCCTCTCTCGTACAACAACATCTGGGACCAGATGTTGTGGTACAAAATGTGTCTTTAGCGGAGCATACGTCCGTCGCTCGGGACGCTCCGTTGTATAAGCAGTCCGCAGAGACTGTTAAGGCTTCCTCTTCTCGCCGGCGCACACGACCGCACCTTGGCTGCGTGACCTCCGATATCTTGCCAGCTTCGCCGAGGAAGGATTATTCGGCGACCAGGTCACACCATCCGGCAGCCAGGGACTCGAGACCGATGGACTCCGGACGTTCGCATAGGAAAAGTATGCGGGAGCCATCCGATGCGGAGCTGCCCTCGGCAAAGCAGCGAAAGACCGCTCCTCCGCAGGTCTCGACGTCGGACATTCTAGTGCAGATAGCACAGCTTATCGCAGCATCCCAGCAGCCGACAGAGACGGTGTCGGATCGAGAATTATCCGACGGCGCTGGGTCGGTACGCTCCGCCGAAGCATCGGGGGCGGACGACCGGGAACATCGGGAGGTCCGACCGGATGGTGAAAGGGATACGGATGAATTGGAGCTATCCCTTTCGGAACAACACAAAGCTGCCGTAGACTTCATCCGGCACTTTCTTCCTCAAGTTGTTCCGTCGGGCCAGACTGCTGCGCTTCCGGACAGGAGAATTATAGCGTCATTGGACTCTGATTTTTTCGAGCGGTTCAGGGACATCGCTCCCGAGTTTCCGTCGCAGTCCAATAATGTTGCAAGAACATTTGAATTATTGAACGACGCTATTTTTAAACTTGCTTCCAGGACAGGGAAAGCAGGCTTCTTGTCCGCAAATACTCTCAACCTGCCTTTCATTAATGCAAGGAATAAATTCGACACGGCAGGTCAGGGTATACCGAGAGTTCCTCTGCGTATGGACGACGAGGCGGAAGACTTAGAGCTATCATTACCGTCGTCAGCTTCTATTCCAACCGCAGTGTTGGAAACAGCTATTGCGTCTAACAGAGCCAATTTAGATGCCTTATCTTACGCAGATCACCTTACGAAGGCGTTATCACTGCGTCTTCAAGGGGAAGAGTTTCAGGATATACAATCCTCCTTAAGACTTCTTTCAAGGGCAGTAGCTTATTCCACGTGTAACTCCGCCCTTTCAGTGGCTAATCTGGAGTTGGTTAGACGTGACGCAGCCCTGTCTACATCCACACTAGTGGATTCTAAGGTGAAGAACTCTCTTAGAGTCGCTTCGGTCTCAGGAGATCTTCTCTTTGACGGCAAGCTTTCCGCTATTTATGATAATATTAAAAAGAAAGCTAGTGATTCTCTGTTGTTTAGATCCGCTCCTAAAAGGTCGGATTCAGCAGACACGAATAAGGCGGGCACTTCTGGGTCTTATCCGCCCAAGAGAGGTTCCTATAGAGGTTCCGGTGCGTCCTCTAGCTCTTATTCGAGAGACCGTCAGGATAGCGACTCTCGTTCGGGACGTCCTTCAGGCCGGGACAATCGGTCGGACGCCCCGAGGTCGACGAGGCGAGGTGCGGGTCGTGGAAGACGTGGTTTCTCCTACCGCAGGCCTCGCAGATCCAGGAGGTGATGGCTCAAACCTCTATCGCGTTCCGGTTGGCGGAAGGTTGTCGAGTTTTTCTCAAGAGTGGGCGTCGATTACGGACGACCCTTGGGTGAGAGGAGTGACTTCGGAAGGTCTAAAGATATCCTTCAAACGAAAGCCTCCATTAACTCGAAGTCCAAAGTGGACTCATCTTCCGTCAAACCCTCAGAAAAGAGACGCTCTGCTATCAGAGGTGCAGTCTCTTTTAATGAAGAACGCGGTAGAGGTCGTAGAAAACCAGGAATCGCTGGGATTCTACAGCCATCTGTTTCTGGTTCCGAAACCAGACGGCTCGTTCCGTCCAGTCATAGATTTGAGCTGGATAAACAAGCTGATCATCGCTCCGAAGTTTTATATGGAGACGATTCGATCGGTCAGAGCGAGTATTCGGGTGAACGATTATGCAACGAGCATAGATCTCAAAGATGCGTACTTTCACGTCATGGTACATCCGACATTCCGAAAGTATCTACGCTTCGCAGTCCTAGGAGTGGTGTATCAGTTCCGGGCCATGTGCTTCGGATTGAATCTAGCACCCTGGGCTTTCACTCGAGTAATGAACTCGGTAATGATTTACTTCCGAGCTCATTCGTCTGCGGTAACGTCGGCCTACCTGGACGACATTCTTCAGAGGTACGGCAACGAGTTAACGCTTCAGAACGATGTTCAGAATCTTCTTCTATTGCTCCGACGTCTCGGTTTCATAGTAAACGAGGAGAAGTCGGATCTGGTGCCGTCCAAGTCATTCACTCATCTGGGAATGAGCTTCGAGACGCACAACAATCTCGTTCGTCTGCCGTTAACCAGAGCGAAATTAGTCAGTTGTTACGCTCGCTATTGTCTAAATACAGACAAAGTCACAGCGAGAGAATTTATGAGACTGATAGGTCTGTGCGGAGCCGCTGCGGATCTCATTCCGATGGGACGGCTACGCACACGGCCTCTTCAAATTTTCTTGACTCAGAATTGGAGTGTGAAAATTCATTCGCTCGATGTAGACGTTCTCTTGTCAGATCAAGTGAAACAAGAGATTCAGACTTGGGCAAACATTCAGTGGTTAACTCAAGGAGTTCCGCTGCAGTTGCCGGATCCGAGTTTTACCATTATGACGGATGCCAGTCAAACAGGTTGGGGTGCATCATTAATCCCAACGGATTCGAGATGCCAGGGTCTTTGGGATCCGCAATTCCTGTGCAAGCACATAAACATCAAGGAAATGATGTCAATTTGGCTTGCGTTACGTCACTGGATGGACATTATTCACGATGCTCATGTCCAAATCCTATCCGACAATACGACAGTAGTGGCGTATATACGGAATCAGGGAGGCACTCATTCAGTTCCGTTGTTCAATCTAACGGAAAGAATCCTTCTGTTTGCGTTGGAACATCACGTTCTTCTTTCGGTCCGTCACATACCGGGTCGTCTGAATGTGCTAGCAGACTCCCTTTCTCGAAAGGGTCGCTTGTTGCCGTCGGAGTGGACTCTCAACAAACAAGTATTCAATCAGATTTGCTACCAATGGGAACGGCCAATGATAGACTTATTTGCGACACATCTCAACAATCAGTTGCAGACGTATGTGTCCCCGTGTCCGGATCCAAGAGCATTTGCTGTAGACGCTCTATCGATCCCTTGGGACGGAATGATAGGATATGCGTATCCTCCAGCGCCGTTAATTCAACAAGTATTGCTAAAGATAAAACAATCTCAATGCAAGATTCTGTTGGTAGCATCTCTGTCGCCACAGAGACCGTGGATAAATCTACTCAGGTGTCTGTTGTGGGACCTACCGCGGAAGCTCCCTCCACGAGAGGATCTTCTTTGGCAGGGGAAATCGCGCCAACTGCATCACAACCCGCAAGGTCTCAACCTTCACGTTTTTCCGTTGTGCGGTCCTTCTTGCATGGCAAGCACTTTACAGGACGAGCAGTGGACGCGATTTCTAACTGTAGGAGGACCTCCTCTTCGCTAAACTATGCGGCTAAGTGGAAGGTTTTCCGTCGTTGGTGTAGGGATCATTCTGTTGATATATTTGATCCCTCTATACCAGACATTGCTAACTTTCTAGTATACTTGTTTGACGAAATCAAACTGCAACCGGTTACTATAAAGGGTTATAGATCTATGTTATCTGATACCTATGCACATCATGATAGTTTACAAATTGGATCTAATGTCTCTTTATCGAAATTGGTTAGAAACTTTTCGATAAATAGACCCAGAACTCTTAGATTAATTCCTAAGTGGAATTTAGCTTGGGTTCTCCTTAAATTGAAGGAAAAGCCATTTGAACCTCTTGGGACAGTAGATTTCAAATTCTTATCTTATAAGACAGCTTTTCTCTTAGCTTTCTCTTCTGCCAGAAGAGTCAGTGAGCTTCATGCACTATCGGTGGATGATTCTCATTATCGTAGTGTTGGGAACACTATCACCTTCACTACTAACGTCGGTTTTTTAGCTAAGAATCAGGCTCCTAATAAATATCCGGAACCTATTGTTATTAAGGCTCTTCCGTCTTCAGACGGGCGTAGGCCTTTACTCTGTCCTGTTAGAGCACTACGTATCTATAAACAGAGATCTCAGTTCATCAGAAAGGGACGGAAACGTTTCTTTCTGTCTTTGATGCCTAATAGAAAGGACATTTCAGTCCATTCTATTGCTAGATGGATTCAGTTAACTATCCGTACTGCGTATGAAGATTTATCTTCTTCTCAGCAGTCTGTGCTTAAGATTTCTGCTCATGAAGTAAGAGCTCTTTCTACTTCCTGGGCTTATGCTAATAGTGTTGCTATTACAGATTTAATGAAGGCTGCTTATTGGTCTCAGCCATCCACATTTACTAATTTTTATCTCAGAAATATTGAGTCCATTTCTGGAGACCTGCATTGTTTAGGTCCGTTATCTGTTGCTCAGAATGTCGTCCACTAAACAGTTGCAACTATAGTTATGCAGGCTTTCTGTTCCGGCAGTGACTCCGTCCGGCTGCCCTCTTCGCTCTGGGCTATTTGACCCAGGGCAAGGGGAAGGGGGGGGGGGCGGGTGTTCCCTTAGGTCACCTGCTTTATAGTGAAAAGCAAGGGAATGCCTCCTCCAAGACAGTATTTCTGAGTCGCTTCCGGGATGGTTTTAAAGTGTAATATTAATGTTTAATTTCATTCATGTCTTATTTTTAAAGTGTAGCTCGGTGTGAAGCATTTGTATATGTCAAGTGTCAAACGGGCTTTAATATACAATACTCGGACACTTTTAAATGATTATAAAGAGTCTCAATTCTCTGGACTACTTTATTTATTGGCTTGTTTTAATAATAATTAGTATAAAGGTTATACTGGATATTAATAGAGAACATGAATGTTATTGTGCTCAATTTTTAAGGGTAGTGTATCTTTCTAATTTAAACATTAAATAAGAAAGATACATGTAAAGCCTAATACTCCTTTTCTCCTTAAGGGGTTATCTCTTTATTTTATAATTGAGCTTATTGGATTTTCCTCTATGTCCTAGGCCCTCCAGCCTGTTTACTATTCAGCTAAGTCTGGGTCATTGGTACAGTATAAAAATGTTAAAAAATTTATAGTAATTTATATATTTTTTATACTTACCAATGACCCAGACGGGGATGGCCCTCCCTGAGTTGGGAACTCTTGCCTCCCCGCTGAGTACATAGCGCTGACCAGGCACTGCCAGTAAGAATGATATTTGGCGCCAATTTCGGGACGACTGCGTCACTGCGCATGCGCAGTAGAGTCGTACTATGGAGGTCCTTTAGGACATGATTTCTTTTTGTTTTGGATGCAAATTTTGGGGATTGGGGGGCAAAATTTGTGTTTGGCCCTGGTTTTTGTGGAGTTAGCACCAGCTAAGTCTGGGTCATTGGTAAGTATAAAAAATATATAAATTACTATAAATTTTTTAACTTTCTGAACCAATGAGCCTTTTTCAACCAAATTTGGTATGTGGTATTATTGAGTTATAAGTACATGATTCAGAAAAAAGCACTGTAGGAACCCTGGGAAGTTAAGCAGTGCTTGTTTACTGTGGTAAACAAGCTCTGTTGAACTGGTAAAATGGGACCTGGTCACCAATGCCTGGGGTGGAAGTCCTCTAAACTGGGCAATATGGGAACAAATGTCAGTGAGTAGCTGGACTTAACTTTATATCCATGTTGCAGTCATTGTCAGCCAGTGTGCAGAAATATGTCACTTTGAGCAGCTTTGAGCACCAATATATAAATAAATTCAGAAAAAACATTTCCTGTATCCTTGTTGGAGCCCCAGGCTAAAAATAGAACCATTTTCAAACGCTAATAGTTTACTGTAGCAGGGTTTCCGTTAGACCGGCAGCGGGTCTGTCGACCGGACCCATTCCCCCCGCCGATCATACTATGATCAGTCAGAAAAGCTGGTGGTTAAAATGTCAAGTACAATGCTGTATCGTAACGACACTCGGGATCCTTTGTTTCCACGTAATATAGGCATAATTATGTTGTATACTATGCCTACTATTACTGACGACAACCTGATACCTTATAACCCCCAGACGAGAGGGGGAAACAAAGTTCAAATCCTAAACGTCACCTATAAAATTTCAGACTCAAATTGTCGTGTTTGGTCCGAAATCACTGGCTTGTATTTTGAGCGATAAATGATGTTCTCGTTTTGGAAGCTGTCACTTGTTTCAAATGAGTGTGCAGGCTGCTGTCAGTAGCTGTCTGAAACACGCCCACAGCATATAGTTTTCGCAGTGGTTGAATATCATCAGAAAGATACTGATTGAACACTGCCACTTTCGAGCGGCGCACAACTCATTGTGAAAGAACACTGCCACTTTCGAGTGTGCACAACTCATTGTGAAAAACGTGTGTTCAGAAATTAATGAGAAAGTGGTAATTAAAAATAAAAAATAATAACAACTCTGGTATTTGAGAATTATATAACCAGGGATATGATTTATGACTTATTGGTTCAATAAAACATGCTCATTTATCATTTCATCATGCCCTGCAACATGTGAAGTTATGATTTTCTGTGTAAAATCAATTTTTCGAATGTTGCCAAGGGAGGCAACTATTTTATTATTCATATTTCACTGTGTAAATTTTATCTGGTCTTCATATTATGATTTTTTTATTGAGTTTGTGTGAAGCTATATTTTGTTTTATTCGTAAAAAATGTACATATTTAAAAAAAGCAGCTATTTTTAAACAGACTATGTTTGTCTGTTTTCAAGGCGGTGGTTTGCAGTACTGATTGAGTGACATACTTACGTCCATTTCTGGCTTCGACTTTCGAGAGTAACCTGTACAAAAAAAAATGAAAACAACACTGCATGGTTTTCTGTTTGTTTTATTCATTAAATTGAGGATTAAAACCCGAAATCTGAAAATGAAACCTATGTACAAGATAATTATGAAAATTTTTAAAGCAAATCAAATTCTATAAAATCGGTAGGCGGTTTCCAAAGAAACGTAACATACCCAGTGGATACTTGTCTTATATCGCCAATTTCAGCCGCATCCCAACGCGACTTGCAAGCACTATTACTCCCCCCCCCCCCCCCCCCCCCCCCCCCCCATCCCACACACACACACACACTTTGCAATTTATCCACTGCAAGCACCCCCTGGGCTTCTACACGAGTCATGCGTCATGGTTCTTTTCGAATATTTGGGTTGTTTTGGGTTTGTATTTTTATGAAATCTCCGACCAGATGTAGTATTGTGTGTCCCATGGGAATTTTGAAGAATTGTAGGAGGAAAAAATACATATTTTCCACATCAGTTATTCAGCATTTTAGCGACCAGATGCCTCCCGAGAGCACCTAAAAATCAAAATTTGCCTGGGGGGGAGAACCCCCCAACAGACCCCCTCTATACGCACGTGTTGAAGGCACGTGCGGCAGACGCCTTTGGCGTGTGAGTTTCACATTCTTCAAACTACTGGACCTAAAAATTTTCGGAAACCCTGACTGTAGACAGCTGCTGGAATAAAAAAATGCTGAGTCAGCATATTTGCAGAAATTTAAAAAAATCTCCAGAATCACTGATCAGAATCTTTTGATATTTGGGATACAACTTCCGGGGCAGGGGGAGGGGGATACAAATTTGTTAATATTAAGCTACTTGGTTCATGTTTGGGGGATACAAGTTTGTTAAAATTAAGCTCCTCAGTTCATGTTTGGACAAATTTTACCTTGATGCGCTATGAGAAGTACTCTATCAGGCCTGTCTGTTTGAGGGGAGCTATTGCTCCGGCTCTCCTTGGCTCTCCTAAAGGCAAATTGAGGAGAGCTATGATTGCTCTCCTTAAACTGTAATGGCTCTCCTCAATTTTCATATTAATAACCTTGTATAATTGATATTAGTGTAGAATAGCTCCCCTGAAACAGATTTAGGAGGGCCATAGTGGCTCCCCTGGATTTTTCAAAAGGCCAGGCCTGCTCTATAAAGAATCTTCTTCTCCATGTCGACCAGTCAGATATTCTTGGTCCTTTGATATTTGGGATTGGGAGGGGGCAGACTCAGAGTGTAAGTAACTATCAGAAATGTTCTAAATTAAAAAAATTGTTTGTTTTCTTGGTTGTACAATCATTTTGTGCTTTCTGGAGAGCAGATATGAATTAAAAAGAGATATGTTAAAAGGAAAACCTTAGCAGTTGAAAAAAAAAACTCTCTAACAGATATGACATAACAATCAATTAATGGCTGCTCTACAGCAGAACAACAAAACAGAACGGTGAAGGGAAGAAACTGTCATCTGCGGGTGATGAAACAACCCAGTAGATTTTTATAGAGTAAAACCGATTGGTGCATTACCCCATTGATCACTCACAACAGGTAGTCACTAACACTAGTTTCAGGTAAGAGGACCCTGCGATGAAACTAGAAAAAGTTTTGTGTTCCTTGAAATCACTGACATGTACATACCGGTAATTTGCTTATGCATATACATTGTAACAATCACAACTGGATGCATTTAATTTTCTTTTTCAGGAGGTCAATCCATTGTCTTGAAATACAACTGAAAAAGAGTACAGCCGACTGAAGACAAAATACAAAGGCAGCATACTGAATAGAGTTCAGAGATGCAACTGATTTGAGTGATGATTTTTGGAAGTCTGGTCAACATTCAAAAGTCAAATTTTTCAAAGTACATCAACAGGCAATTAATGCCTTCGAGTTAAGAAAGAGAACTTTTGAAGAGTTGTCACATTAAATGCAAAATGAAATCCACAATGTTCTATTGTATTGAACAGAAAAAGATAATTTATTGTTTGAATTGAGTCCAAGTCATGGATTGATATCTTTGTTAATTTCTGAGGGGCTTTATGTGGAGAAATTTATTTATATGCTTAGGGAATTTTTGAAATATTATATTGACATTGAAATACCTGAATGTACATGTTTTCGTGAAAAGGTGTAGCTAATGTTTGACAACCAAGATCCAATAAATAACTAATAAATATTATGATTTTGAAAGAAATTTACTAGATGGTAGTGTAGTGGAAGAGTATTGTAGTTGGAGTAGCGAATCCAGTGATAATGAACTTTGATATAATATAGTTCTCAGTTTGATTTTGGCATTCGACCACCTGTCAAGCTCTCAGGCCACCAGTCCAATTCTCTTCACAAGTTGACGCAATTATGAAATGCCTGTTTACCCAATACCCATGTTTTGTGGATATTTGTGCACAAACTATATAAAGTAATGTGACATCCTTGTACTTGCAAAGATATACAGTTATTATTTTGTGATCCAGTTATAGATATTCCAATCAATAATATTCAAATTGTCTTGAAAACACTAAGATATTAGTACAATTGGTGAAACCAAGCAACATAATCATGAAATTACAGTTGTTGTGAGTCTTCATTTCTGATGGTAATATCATCAAACAACTGGTCAAATTAAGTCTCAGATGAACAACGTTTCTTATACTGATTCTAAGAAAATGAATCTTTATGGTATTTTATTGAATATGCTCATCTGGAATATTTCACTTGGTTGGAAAAGCATACCTGGGGTTTGCTTTTCCAATCATCTAATGTATTCCAGGCGATTGAATTTAAAAAATGCCAACTGAAATATTGATTAAATCGGAACATACGTGATGGGCTATTTGAACGCTAGACTGGTTTCAAGTGAAAACAGGTTCAGGGCAATGTCAAGATGGAAGCTATCGAATTTCATTGAAAAACATGACCGCCAGTAGCCATCTTGGATTTGGATATAAACTTCCAACGATTCCTTTAGCACACCCTACATGCCACAGCTCTCACTCGCACAGTCCCAAATTTCACATGTGGCTTTGGGGCAATGTCTTGTTGGGAGTTACAAATTTTTTTCAAATTTCCTTGAAAAATATGGACGTCAGCGGCGATCTTACATTTGGTATATAAATTGTCAACAATTCCATTAGCACACCCTAGAGGCTGCATTTCTCACCCGATCTTTTCTCAAATTTCATATGTAGATTTGGTGTGATGTTTTGATGGGAGCTATTGAATATTTCTGAATTTTGTTAAAAAACATGGCTGCAAGCAAACCATCTTCAATTTGGATATAAATTCCATTAGGTATCACGGAACTAAATATTTTCTCATAGGCAACCATTATAACTTTCAGGCAAAAAAAAATATGATCGCATCACTTTAATTTGGGCATTCAAATATCTTTGTCAAGTATAGCCCTTCAGACAACTATTTCTGACCCCAAAACAGGGGGTCATGCGACAAATAAGAGAGAAAAATTAAATTAACAGCAAGGGAAGTATTGGTTATGTGCACATATTTTTCAGGGAATTCCGTACAAAAACTCCCGAAATGTAAATTATATTTTTTAGGTCCAACCCTCTTTTTTTATCTGAAATATTCATCAGTAATGCTAGATGTCAATAGAATGCTTCAAACGTTTATTGAAACAATTTATTTTCCCAAGGATGTTTATTTTTTAGAGATTGCATCACTTCTGAGTACATCATTTCAAGGCGGGTATTTCTAATTCAAATATTTATTTCAGTGATACCATTAGCACACCCTGCAGGTCTCATCGCTCACCTGATCTTTTTTGAATTTCATATATGGCTTTGGTGCGATGTCTAGATGGAAGCTATCAAATTTTTCTGAATTTTGTTGAAAAACATGGCTGCTAGCAGCCATCTTAGATTTGGCATATAACTTGTCAACAATTCCATTAGAAGACCCCACAGGCCACATCCCTCACCCATCATTTTTAAATTTATGTACCTTTGGTGTGATGTCTAGATGGGAGCTATCAAATTTTTCTGTCAGTGGCCATCTTGGATTTGGCAAAGAATTGTCAGCAATTCTATTAGCAGACCCTACAGGCACACCTCTCACCCTACCTTTTTCAAATTTCAGTTGGGTCTACCACTCCCAAGACAAGGTAACACTTCAAGGACACACTTCATCATGTCCCATCATTAAGGTCAGTTCCATTTAGAGGGTGTTTTTTTTAGGGTTGGGTGGAGTGCATGTCTTACTCTTCCGACATTTCTTGTTTTAATTTTTTTCAGTTGCACATAACAGTTCAACACAAAACCAATTATTGCAATGTATCCCACTTGCTGTAAAGTTCATGGAAAATCAGGGCATTGAATTAACCCTAGGAAATATGCATTGCCAAGGTATTTGTCGACCTGAATCCATTTTCCTGGGTAATAAATTTGCCGAGGCATTTTAATGAATGTTGCGATTTTTAAGCATATGTTCAATTTTAGGGAACACCCAACTTTAAGGATTATCTCATTAAAAATTTGTTTTGAGGTTGATTTTTATGTTGATATATCAATGTTTATTCTAAACATAATTTGCAGTGTCTGAGATTTGAGGTAAATTCACTGAATGCATTGAAGCCATCTCATGATCTGTCCAGTTGACAGGCTATTGTAGTGTGTTAAAAACAAAAGAGCATCAAACCCAATTTTGTTGATTTAATGTTTCTTGAACTAATATATAAACCATAATTTACTTTATTCAAAATTGCCAAGGCAAATGGTGTTGTTTGTCGAGGAAACACCATTTTCTCAGTCAATTTTTTTGTTGTGGCAAAGTTTCCTAATTAAATGCCCTGGAACATAGACTGATACTATGTCATGCATGGAGATGAGCAATAACTTCTATTTTCAAATAAAATATGTTAAGCAATGTTTCCATCAATGGACTACTTAAAGACATGGGATTATTTTGTTGAAGCTTTGGTTTCACTTCATGAGTTTTTTTTTTAAAGAATTCAAGTATTTATCTCTAGGTGGAACTTCCAGTGAAGGATTGTTTAAGTTTCTAATAGTAGGGTATGTGTGAAAGAGATCAAGACATTTCAAATTCTCTTCATCATAATCCCAGGGAGCTTGTGAGAGAGGTGAATTGTGTCCATATTTTTACACCTGATTGAAGAATTGAATAGTACCATTGTTTTTTTTTTAGCTCACCTACTATGAAGTAGAGTTGAGGTAATGTCATGACACTGGTTGCATCTGCGCCCATGTCCAATTTTGTAAGAGTTTGTGGTTAAGTAAATTTCTTTGAATCCAGTAGCACCAGGGCTTTCAAATTGCAGTTGTTGGTTATTTAGGACTATGACTACGGTACTTAACTCTTTTTTGTAAGAATTTTTACCTTTTTATTTCTTTTAGGTGAAAGCTTATTCAATTTTCTGTTTTAAGGGGTCGTGTTAAAGTAAACTTTATTGCAAATTATGGTGATCTACATTGCTCACAGGTGTGTTTTATTCCAAATGTAGTTTCTTTTAACCCTTATACTAAGCTTGTGTGTTATTTTTTTTTAACCATTTACCCAACGAAATGCCCACATCCGCCCATGTAATATGCAAATTCAGCAGTTGAAAAAATATTATTTTTCAAAAAATGTCAACAAAACCATATCATGTGACCCCTCGTTGGAACAAGCTCATTCCAACGAGGGGTCACATGATATGGTTTTGTTGAAATTTTTCGAAAAATTTGAAAAAATGATATTTAAAATAAAAATTTTTTATATCGTCTGCATTGGCTAAAGGTTTAAGCAAAAAATCTTGGAACTTGTAACAATTAATGTTTCGATTAGCTTGAATATTATGTTCATTTGCCCGTTTTTCTTTTTTTTCACCACAAAATCTGCAAACCTGTACTTGTAACAGTTAATTTTTTGGTTAGCTCCAACATCCGAATTGTAAGAGTTTCTTTTTAAATTGATTTCTTCAAACCCAGTGGACCCAGGGCTTTTATATTGTGGTTGCTGGTTGTTTAGCAACATGACGACAGTACTTGACCCTTATATTCTGGAAATTGTTCTTCAAATTTTTTTTAGGTGAAAACATAATCAATTTTCCTTTTTAAGAATCTACGTTGAAGTAAACTTATTGCACATTATAATGATCTATATTGCTTATAGATGTGTTTTCTTGTGAATGTAGTTTCTCTTAGCCCTTCTACCTAGTATGTGTGCTGTTATTTTGGTCGTTTTTCCTTTTTTCAGCAAAAAATCTGTGAACTTGGGACTTGTAACAATTAAAGTTAACTCCAATATTTGAAATTATAAGAGTTTGTGTTTGAGTTTGTTTCTTCAAAAACAGTGGCCCCAGGGCATTCAACTTAAAGCTGGTTTTGTTTAGGACCATGACAACGGTACTTAATGCCTTTTTTTATTTTTGTTTATTTTACGCATGAAAACTTAATTTTCTGTTGTAAGAAGTTGTGTTAAAATAATTTGTTTACCTCATATACTTAAAAGAAGTGGTATTTTTATGTGGTGACTGCATTGGCGAAAGCATCAGACGTATATTCCAATTTCGAAAAAAATTGTGTTTAGGCCATTTTCTCGAAGTCTCAAAGTAATTTCTAATTTTACCGAAAATTGTCAGCCCAAACTTGGTCAACATCTGTTGTAAGAATTAGCATTTAAGCCAGCTTTTGTGCAGATTGTGACTCTTCATTGTTTTCAATACAATATGTCTTTCGGTATTGAGCCCCCCCACACACACACAACTAAATATAATAACAATTTCCTTTGAAAACACATCTTTTTGGCTACCATGATGGGAGAGGTGAAAGATACAGGGGGTCAAGGATGTCGTTGTATACATCCCCTCCCCCACCCATGCATTTTTGCTTTTCATAAAAACAGCTACTGGTACTTTATATAATGCCCTGCAAATCTAGGTCAATTCCCTCTCCTCCCTCTTCTTTCTCCTAAAAGTTATGTATTGGGGATTTTCAAAACAACACTTTAAAAGATAGATGTTAGGATTTTATTTTATATTTGGGGGGGGGGGGGGGGGGGGGGGGGGGGGCTCTCCATAGTAAACTGGCTTAACATTTACCAATAGCACCTTTGTTTGTGCCATCGTCGAAGGAGTATTGAAAGCAAGGGCAACTTTTTTTCGGACTGCTCTCATTGTTGTAGCTTTTTTGGTTATTCAAAACTTTGACCAATGTTGTCTTTTCACACCAACACTTTTGGCTACTAGCGTAGGTCAACAAGGCCTTTTTTGCTTCGATTTAGAAGCAGTGCATTGCTACTTTTGCATGTAGTGAGAAAGCGCAAGATGCATCGGACACATCTGATGCATCAGTCAAATCGAAATAGTGTTAAAATGAAACTGAACCTTTCAATTTGAAACCCTTGGGGTGCAGTGACTCGGTGGTTACGGCACTGAACTTCAAACCGAATGGTCCACCAACATTGTATCCTGATTGCCCATGTGGAGGCAGAGTGGAGTGGTGCACTAAGGCATACTGCACATCGATAGTGCACTTGACTTCAACCAGTGCTAACCCTGCTTGGAGTTAGTATGGCAGGGAGTCTGGCACTTGCACGCCACTGCTTGGTGGCTCTCCCCAGATACCCTGGCTTTCTCCACCCTCTGACATGAGGTGACCCTGGCTGTTGAAAATGCCGTTTAACCCCCAATAAATAAATAAGTGCAATGCCAAGGGTGGCTGTGCCCCCCCCCCCCCCCCCCATGCCAAGCATGAGCTTCTAGTCATTTATCTTTGTTGGTTTTGAATTAATCAATATCTTAACTTCTCCCTCTTGCACCATAGCACCAATACAGCAGGCTACTGAATGTGTCCATGAGACACTAATGCCCCCGCTTTATGATAAAATTATATTTAGTGGTTAACATTTAATGACACTTTCAATAGCCAGGGTCATATTGTGTAGGGTCGTGTTCTATACAATACATCTCTCAACCTTCATGGTGATGTAGAAATTTATGGCGAACGCTGAGTTCGAGCAGCTACAAGGTGATTTATAAATATTGTGAGATTTTTAATGATTTTCATCATAAATTCCTAATGGCTATGAAATAATGAAAGTGTCAATGACACTATAGCTCAACTTGACAAACTTGAACTTGGTAATTATAAGTGAAATGGCAAAATTTAAGATCATTGGATCCATTGTTATAACTTATTTGGTGAAACTTCTAACAAAATGGCATTGTGTGTGCATAACGTCAGTGCAATCCATGCATTTTTAAATGTAAACCGTAGGGCTGGCTAAAGAAAGAATGTTGATACAAATGCAGTACGTTTAAGGGTCATTGTAATCAGCAACTTTTTTCACAGAAATTAAGGCTGATCAACAGCTTTTATCTAGAGGTCTCGCCTAATGAGCTCTCCAAGTTCAAAAACAATCCTATGATAAATGTGCCCTGCAGAAAGAATGTTAATGCACAAACGCAATAAATTCAAAGGTTGTTGCCAACAGGAATAGTTTTTGATTGAAATGAAAAGAAAATCGATAGCTCCAACCCTGGTCTCCCTGAATAAGCATACCAAGTTTTAAAAAAAATCGATAACGAATGTGCCCTCTGAGGCATGCCAAAGTTTGTTTTTTTTTTGTTCTGGAAATTCATAAATATGTTGTGTATAGAGTCTAAAAGGGATATTTTGCTGCACAGATGCACTAAGTTTAAAGGCTGGCACTGATGACAATAATTTTTTATGGAAATGAAAGAAAATCAATTCATTGATCCATAACTGCACTAAGTTCATCGAAGGTCATTGCCAACGGCAACTATTTTTGAGGGAAATGGACGAAAATCTATAGGTCACCGTAAACAAGCATACCAGGTTTCAAAGTGATCTGTTCTTAAAGGTGTCCTGCAGGGTGTGCCAAAAGAATATACTGATGCCTGACTAAACTAAGTTCAAAGTCTGTGCCATGTAGGGTGTGCCAAAGGAATATATTGATGCCTGACTAAACTAAGTTCAAAGGCCATTGCCAAGGGCAACATTTTTTGATGGAAAAGGAAGAAAATTGATAGCTCTCACCTAGAGGTCAACCCAAAAAAGCATACCAAATTTCAAATTGATCCAATCATAAATGTGCCCTGTAGGGCATGCCAAAGGAATATATAGATGAAGAACTAAATAAGTTTAAAGGCCATTGCCAATGGAAACATTTTTTGATGTAAATGAAAGAAAATCGATAGCTCCCATCTAGAAGTCACCCAAAACAAGCAAACCAGGTTTCAAAGCAATCTGATCATAAATGTGCCCTGCAGGGTTTCACAAAGGAAAATATTTGATGCATAACTGCACTAAACTCATCGAAGGTTGTTTGTTGCCAGTGGCAACTTTCCAAATACGAGAGAGAGGTCTGCCAATTCCAAAGCTGTAATTAGTTATTACATTGTACATCAGACTGTGACAACTCTCATGTCACGCGTGATTATGGGACGTTTCGTCCCCAAGCCAGTTTCGACCCCTAATGATTCGCCTGGGATGTTTGGTCCCAATATCAAAGCCGGGATCAATCATCCACCGAAATCTGATTGATTCGCCCAAAGTTATTGGCATCTGGCAGTGAGCCATACTGAGCACAGTGCACTGGCTTGTACAGTCATCATGTAATGTATAGATGCAGGCTTGATTATTTGGATGCAAGATAACTATAACACTCACTGTTAGTGTCATGGGTAGACTGGTTTCTTGCATTTAAATATTCAAGCCTGCATCTATACATTGCGTAATGATGTACATCATAATTACACAAACCATGTACCTTAAAATGATATTAGTTGTCTACCCAGCAAGCTGAAACAAAATGGCCCCCGCAAATTATAAATGGTCCTCCTGGGGTCATTTTAGGCGAACCCAAAATGGCCCTCCAGGGTGATTTGAGGCAAACCATAATGGCCCTCCTGCAATTTTCAGTTAAAATTCGGGCTCCTATAATCCAAATATTAACCCAGGGACACGATTTGAACAAACTTGAATATGAGTTACAGAGTTATGCCCCTTGTGATGCCATGTGACTTTATTTGGACAAAATTTAATTGACATATAAGGAACGTGCACATCAAATTTAGACTAAATTGGCCATTTATGAGGCAAAGTAGATAATGTGAAGTTCATGCCAGTTGGGACAGATGGACGACAAACAGAAAGTGATCACTTAAGCTCCCTCTGACTTTCAGTGGGAGCTAAAAAACTTTGTTGAGAGAGAGAGAGAGAGACAGAGACAGAGAGAGACAGAGAGACAGACAGAGAGAGAGAGGGAGGGTGGGAGGGAGGGAGTAGGAGGGGGAGGTGTACTGTACAGTGCACTACAAAATGTAGGTTGCACTATTAATATGTACAGTGTGTAAAGTCAGTGTGTCTATAATGGGTCTGTGCCCATAATGGTTCAAACCATGTTTCTATTGTGATATTTTGGTAACTAACAGATGTATCATAGAACTATAAGGCCAGAAATTTATTGTAATATATCACAAAATATATCACACAGTTTGTTTTGAATTAGGTGTTTAGAATTTCATTTTATTACCTGTTTACAATACAAAGTCTTCCCAAACCAAAACAAAACGAAACTAGATCGAGGTATTTGCATGCAAAGCACACAATGGTGTATCCCTGCATTTCCTTAGCAACACCTTAGCATAGTCTTAACGTTTCGAATTAATACCCAAGGAGCCTTTCGATGAAAACTGATTTTCTAACGATAGAAGTGGTTCCACTGGAACCACCTGGGGAAAAATCAAAATTCCAAAACCTTCATGCAGATCTAGAAATGTTACCTGAACACATTAGCATAGTTTGAACGTTTCGAATTAAATACCCTAAGAGCCTTTTAATGAAAACTGATTTTCTAACAATAAAAGTGGTTCCATTGGAACCACCCGGGGGCAAAATGAAAATACCGAAACCTTCATGCACATCTAGAGATGTTACCTGAACACATTAGGATAGTTTAAACGTTTCAAATTGAATACCCTAGGAGCCTTTCAATGAAAACTGATTTTCTAACGATAAAAGTGGTTCCATTGGAACCACCCGGGGGCAAAATGAAAATACCGAAACCTTCATGCACATCTAGAGATGTTACCTGAACACATTAGCATAGTCTAAACGTTTCAAATTGAATACCCTAGGAGCCTTTCGATGAAAACTGATTTTCTAACAATAAAAGTGGTTCCACCGGAACCACCGAGGGCAAAATCAAAATTCAGAAACCTTCATGTACATCTAGATATGTTACCTGAACACATTAGCATAGTTTAAACATTTGAAATTAAATACCCAAAGAGCCTTTCGATGAAAACTAACTTTCTAATGATAAAAGTGGTTCCACTGGAACCACCGGGGGAGGGGGGAGTGGATTCAATCAAAATTCCTAAACCTTCATGCACATCTCGAGTTGCTACCTGAACACATTAGCATAGTTTGAGTATTTCGAATTAAATACCCTAGGAGCCTTTCGATGAAAACTCATTTTTTAACGATAAAAGTGGTTCCACTGGAACCACCGGGGGCAAAATCAAAATTCTGAAACCTTCATGCACACATAGAGATGTTACCTGAACACATTAGCATAGTTTAAGCATTTCAAATGAAATACCCGAGGAACCTTTCGATGAAAACTGATTTTCTAATGATAAAAGTGGTTCCACTAGAATCACCGGGGGCAAAATCAAAATTCCGAAACCTTAAGGCACATCTAGATATGTTACCTGAACATATATTAGCATAGTTTAAACGTTTCAAATTGAATACCCTAGGAGCCTTTCGATGAAAACTGATTTTCTAACGATAAAAGTGGTTCCACTGGAACCACCGGGGCCAAAATCAAAATACCGAAACCTTCATGCACATCTAGAGATGTTACCTGAACACATTAGCATAGTTTAAACGTTTCGAATTAAATACCCTAGGAGCCTTTCGATGAAAACTGATTTTCTAACGATAAAAGTGGTTCCACTGGAACCACCTGGAGCAAAATCAAAATTCCAAAACCTTCGTGCAGATCTAGAAATGTTACCTGAACACATTAGCGTAGTTTAAATGTTTCGAATTAAATACCCTAAGAGCCTTTTGATGAAAACTGATTTTCTAACAATAAAAGTGGTTCCACTGGAACCACCGGGGGCAAAATCAAAATTCCGAAACCTTCATACACATCTGGTGATGCTACATGAACACATCAGCATAGTTTATACGATTCAAATTAAATATCCTAGAAGACTTTCGATGAAAACTGATTTTCCAATGATAAAAGTGGTTCCACTGGAACCACCGGGGGCAAAATCAAAATTCCGAAACCTTCATGCACATCTAGAGATGTTACCTTAACACATTAGCATAGTTTAAACGTTTCGAATTGAATACCCTAGGAGCCTTTTGATGAAAACTGATATTCTGACGATAAAAGTGGTTCCACTGGAACCACCGGGGGCAAAATCAAAATACCGAAACCTTCATGCACATCTAGAGATGTTACCTGAACACATTAGCATAGTTTAAACGTTTCGAATTAAATACCCTAGGAGCCTTTCGATGAAAACTGATTTTCTAACGAGAAAAGTGGTTCCATTGGAACCACCGGGGACAAAATCAAAATTCCAAAACCTTCATGCACATCTAGAGATGTTACCTGAACACATTAGCATAGTTTAAACGTTTCAAATTGAATACCCTTGGAGCCTTTCAATGAAAACTGATTTTCTAACGATAAAAGTGGTTCCACTGGAACCACCGGGGGCAAAATCAAAATTCTGAAACCTTCATGCACATCTAGAGATGTTACCTGAACACATAAGCATAGTTTAAACGTTTCGAATTGAATACCCTAGGAGCCTTTCGATGAAAACTGATTTTCTAACGATAAAAGTGGTTCCACTGGAACCACCGGGGGCAAAATCAAAATTCTGAAACCTTCATGCACATCTAGAGATGTTACCTGAACACATAAGCATAGTTTAAACGTTTCGAATTGAATACCCTAGGAGCCTTTCGATGAAAGTTAAAAAATTTATAGTAATTTATATATTTTTTTATACTTACCAATGACCCAGACTTAGCTGGTGCTAACTCTAACAAAACCAGGGCCAAACACAAATTTTGCTCCCCAATCCCCAAAATTTGCATCCAAAACAAAAAGAAATCATGTCCTAAAGGACCTCCATACTACGCCTCTACTGCGCATACGCAGTGACGCAGACGTCCCGAAATTGGCGCCAATTATCATTCTTACTGGCAGTGCCTGGTCAGCGCTATGTACTCAGCGGGGAGGCAAGAGTTCCCAACTCCAGGGAGGGCCATCCCCGTCTGGGTCATTGGTAAGTATAAAAAATATATAAATTACTATAAATTTTTTAACATTTTTATACTGTACCAATGACCCAGACTTAGCTGAATAGTAAACAGGCTGGAGGGCCTAGGACATAGAGGAAAATCCAATAAGCTCAACTATATAGTAAAGAGGTAACCCCTTAAGGAGAAAAGGAGTATTAGGCTTTACATGTATCTTTCTTATTTAATATTAAATTAGAAAGATACACTACCCTTAATAATTGAGCACAATAACATTCATGTTCTCTATTAACATCCAGTATATCCCTTATACTAATTATTTTTAAAGTAAGCCAATAAATAAAGTAGTCCAGAGAATTGAGACTCTTTATAGTCATTTAAAAGTGTCCGAGTATTGTATATTAAAGCCCGTTTGACACTTGACATATACAAATGCTTCACACCGAGCTACACTTTAAAAATAAGACATGAATGAATTTTAACATTAATATAACACTTTAAAACCATTCCGGAAGCGACTCAGAAATACTGACTTGGAGGAGGCATTCCCTTGCTTTTCACTATAAAGCAGGTGACCTAAGGGAACACCCGCCTCCCCCCCCCCTTCCCCTTGCCCTGGGTCAAATAGCCCAGAGCGAAGAGGGCAGCCGGACGGAGTCACTGCCGGAACAGAAAGCCTGCATAACTATAGTTGCAACTGTTTAGTGGACGACATTCTAAGCAACAGATAACGGACCTAAACAATGCAGGTCTCCAGAAATGGACTCAATATTTCTGAGATAAAAATTCGTAAATGTGGATGGCTGAGACCAATAAGCAGCCTTCATTAAATCTGTAATAGCAACACTATTAGCATAAGCCCAGAAAGTAGAAAGAGCTCTTACTTCATGAGCGGAAATCTTAAGCACAGACTGCTGAGAAGAAGATAAACTCTCATAAGCAGTACGGATAGTTAATTGAATCCATCTAGCAATAGAATGGACCGAAATGTCCTTTCTATTAGGCATCAAAGACAGAAAGAAACATTTCCGTCCCTTTCTGATAAACTGAGATCTCTGTTTATAGATACGTAATGCTCTAACAGGACAGAGTAAAGGCCTATGCCCGTCTGAAGACGGAAGAGCCTTAATAACAATAGGTTCCGGATATTTATTAGGAGCCTGATTCTTAGCTAAAAAACCCACATTAGTAGTGAAGGTGATAGTGTTCCCGACACTACGATAGTGAGAATCATCCACCGACAGTGCATGAAGCTCACTGACTCTTCTAGCAGAAGAGAAAGCTAAGAGAAAAGCTGTCTTATAAGATAAGAATTTGAAATCTACTGTCCCAAGAGGTTCAAATGGCTTTTCCTTCAATTTAAGAAGAACCCAAGCTAAATTCCACTTAGGAATTAATCTAAGAGTTCTGGGTCTATTTATCGAAAAGTTTCTAACCAACTTAGATAAAGAGACATTAGATCCAATTTGTAAACTATCATGATGTGCATAGGTATCAGATAACATAGACCTATAACCCTTTATAGTAACAGGCTGCAGTTTGATTTCGTCAAACAAGTATACTAGAAAGTTTGCAATGTCTGGTATAGAGGGATCGAATATATCTACAGAATGATCCCTACACCAACGACGAAAAACCTTCCACTTAGCCGCATAGTTTAGCGAAGAGGAGGTCCTCCTACAGTTAGAAATCACGTCCACTGCTCGTCCTGTAAAGTGCTTGCCATGCAAGAAGGACCGCACAACGGAAAAACATGAAGGTTGAGACCTTGCGGGTTGTGATGGAGTTGGCGCGATTTCCCCTGCAAAAGAAGATCCTCCCGTGGAGGAAGCTTTCGCGGTAGGTCCCACAACAGACACCTGAGTAGATTTATCCACGGTCTCTGTGGCGACAGAGATGCTACCAACAGAATCTTGCATTGAGATTGTTTTATCTTTAGCAATACTTGTTGAATTAACGGCGCTGGAGGATACGCATATCCTATCATTCCGTCCCAAGGGATCGACAGAGCGTCTACTGCAAATGCTCTTGGATCCGGACACAGAGACACATACGTCTGCAACTGATTGTTGAGATGTGTCGCAAATAAGTCTATCATTGGCCGTTCCCATTGGTAGCAAATCTGATTGAATACTTGTTTGTTGAGAGTCCATTCCGACGGCAACAAGCGACCCTTTCGTGAAAGGGAGTCTGCTAGCACATTCAGACGACCCGGTATGTGACGGACCGAAAGAAGAACGTGATGTTCTAGCGCAAACAGAAGGATTCTTTCCGTTAGATTGAACAACGGAACTGAATGAGTGCCTCCCTGATTCCGTATATATGCCACTACTGTCGTATTGTCGGATAGGATTTGGACATGAGCATTGTGAATAATGTCCATCCAGTGACATAACGCAAGCCAAATTGACATCATTTCCTTGATGTTTATGTGCTTGCACAGGAATTGCAGATCCCAAAGACCCTGGCATCTCAAATCCGTTGGGATTAATGATGCACCCCAACCTGTTTGACTGGCATCCGTCATAATGGTAAAACTCGGATCCGGCAACTGCAGCGGAACTCCCTGAGTTAACCACTGAATGTTTGCCCAAGTCTGAATCTCTTGTTTCACTTGATCTGACAAGAGAACGTCTACATCGAGCGAATGAATTTTCACACTCCAATTCTGAGTCAAGAAAATTTGAAGAGGACGTGTGCGTAACTGCCCCATCGGAATGAGATCCGCAGCGGCTCCGCACAGACCTATCAGTCTCATAAATTCTCTCCCTGTGACTTTGTCTGCGTGCAGACAATAGCGAGCGTAACAACTGACTAATTTCGCTCTGGTTAACGGCAGACGAACGAGATTGTTGTGCGTCTCGAAGCTCATTCCCAGATGAGTGAATGACTTGGACGGCACCAGATCCAACTTCTCCTCGTTTACTATAAAACCGAGACGTCGGAGCAATAGAAGAAGATTCTGAACATCGTTCTGAAGCGTTAACTCGTTGCCGTACCTCTGAAGAATGTCGTCCAGGTAGGCCGACGTTACCGCAGACGAATGAGCTCGGAAATAGATCATTACCGAGTTCATTACCCGAGTGAAAGCCCAGGGTGCTAGATTCAATCCGAAGCACATCGCCCGGAATTGATACACCACTCCTAGGACTGCGAAGCGTAGGTACTTTCGGAATGTCGGATGTACCATGACGTGAAAGTACGCATCTTTGAGATCTATGCTTGTTGCATAATCGTTCACCCGAATACTCGCTCTGACCGACCGAATCGTCTCCATATAAAATTTCGGAGCGACGATCAGCTTGTTTATCCAGCTCAAATCTATGGCTGGACGGAACGAGCCGTCTGGTTTCGGAACCAGAAACAGATGGCTGTAGAATCCCGGAGTTTCCTGGTTTTCTACGACCTCTACCGCGTTCTTCATTAAAAGAGACTGCACCTCTGATAACAGAGCGTCTCTTTTCTGCGGATTTGACGGAAGATGAGTCCACTTTGGACTTCGAGTTAACGGAGGCTTTCGTTTGAAGGATATCTTTAGACCTTCCGAAGTCACTCCTCTCACCCAAGGGTCGTCCGTAATCGACGCCCATTCTTGTGAAAAGCTCGACAACCTTCCGCCAACCGGTACACGATAGAGGTTTAAGCCATCACCTCCTGGACCTGCGAGGCCTGCGGTAGGAGAAACCACGTCCTCCACGACCCGCACCTCACCCCGTCGACCTCGGGGCGTCCGACCGATTGTCCCGGCCCGAAGGACGTCCCGAACGAGAGTCGCTACCCTGACGGTCTCTCGAATAAGACCAAGAGGACGCACCGGAACCTCCATAGGAACCTCTCTTGGGCGCATTAGACCCAGAAGCGCCTGTCTTATTCTTGTCTGCTGTATCCGACTTCTTAGAAGCAGATTTGAACAACAGAGAATCCGAAGCTTTCTGTGTAATTTTATCATAAATAGCAGAAAGCTTGCCGTCAAAGAGAAGTTCTCCGGAGACCGAAGCGACTCTAAGAGAGTTCTTCACCTTAGTATCCACGAGTGTGGATGTAGCTAGGGCTGCGTCACGTCTAACCAACTCCAGATTTGCCACTGAAAGGGCGGAGTTACATGTGGAATAAGCTACTGCCCTTGAAAGAAGTCTTAAAGAGGATTGTATATCCTGAAACTCTTTCCCTTGAAGGCGCAGTGATAATGCCTTAGTAAGGTGATCTGCGTAAGATAAGGCATCTAAATTGGCTCTGTTAGACGCAATAGCTGTTTCCAACACCGCGGTTGGAATAGAAGCCGACGACGGTAATGATAGCTCTAAGTCTTCCGCCTCGTCGTCCATACGCAGAGGAACTCTCGGGATACCCTGTCCTGCCGTATCGAATTTATTCCTTGCATTAATGAAAGGCAGGTTGAGAGTATTAGCGGACAAGAAACCTGCTTTCCCCGTCTTGGAAGCAAGTTTAAATATAGCGTCGTTCAATAATTCAAATGTTCTTGCAACATTATTGGACTGCGACGGAAACTCGGGAGCGATGTCCCTGAACCGCTCAAAAAAAAAATTCAGAGTCCAATGACGCTATAATCCTCTTGTCCGGAACCGCAGCAGTCTGGCCCGACGGAACAACTTGAGGGAGAAAGTGCCGGATGAAGTCCACGGCAGCTTTATGTTGTTCCGAAAGGGATAGCTCCAAGTCATCCGTATCCCTTTCACCATCCGGTCGGACCTCATGATGTTCCCGGTCGTCCGCCCCCGATGCTTCGGCGGAGCGTACCGACCCAGCGCCGTCGGATAATTCTCGATCCGACACCGTTTCTGTCGGCTGCTGGGATGCTGCGATAAGCTGTGCTATCTGCACAAGAATGTCCGGCGTCGAGACCTGCGGAGGCGCAGTCTTTCGCTGCTTCGCTGAGGGCAGCTCCGCATCAGATGGCTCCCGCATACTTTTCCTATGCGAACGTCCGGAGTCCATCGGTCTCGAATCCCTGGCTGCCGGATGGTGTGACCTGGTCGCCGAAGAATCCTTGATCGGCGAAGCTGGTAATATATCGGCGGTCACGCAGCCAAGGTGCGGTCGTGTGCGCTGACGAGAAGAGGAAGCCTTAGCAGTCTCCGCGGACTGCCTATACAACGGAGCGTCCCGAGCGACGGACATATGCTCCGCTTGCGACACATTTTGTACCACAACATCTGGTCCCAGATGTTGTTGTACGAGAGAGGGGCCTCTCTCGCTCGCGGCCCGGCTGGACCTGGACGAGCTAGGAACCGGACTCAAAGGCTTCCTCCGTTCTCGCTTACTATCCGCCGTCACTGGGTGTGCATCTATTATGTTTATAGTGCTCGCATCACCCAAAATTTCCTCCTGGACCGCATCGGACGAACCCGGCTACCGAACCATTCGGTGAATGGACGCTACACCAGGCGAGCTAGCGGACGACATTTGTCTAATCTCCATGAGCACTTTTGCCGCTAGCTCTGAATTCATTTGTGACGACGGACGCACACTTGTAGAAGATAACATGGAAACATCACCCTGTTCTTGTTCCTCTGAAATAGAAACTGAGAGAGTAGAGTGACCTTGTGGAGAAAGAGCCGGCATAGCCCTTTCTCCACAAACAACATATCGTGACACACGTTTCCAATGTTTCTCATCCCAATATTCACATATAGAACTGGGATTAATGCGAGAACACTGACTACAATTAATACAATGATCATGAAAGTCAGAGGAAGATTTCTTCCTATTACAATTTGAACAATGTCCCTTCATTGTGAAAGGACAACAACAAGTCCTAGTTACTCGCACAAACCCCTGACACAAAGATACATAATAACATGAAATGAAAAAACAATTGCAAATCAAAATAATTTTGAAAAAATATTTTTTCAGCGAAGCCCAAGTTGCTGAAAAGTAACGTTGAGCCCCGATGGATCCGATGGCAAAGTGTGGTCAAAAATTTTAAATTTATATTAAATAATTAATGAGACACTTACGGTTAATATAAATGTATCTTATAGTGAGATAAACTACAGCAAAGGCAAACAGCCCCCCTCAAAAAAAGGCTGTTGCCAATGTAAACAAACAGTGTAAAACACCAGAAAACATGACTCCAGGCACTGAAAAAACTGGCCCGGAATCAGTCATTAAAATTACACTCTATCTGATGCAAAACAGAGACTCCCAGGGGAGAATCTGCAGAACATCAGATGGAAGATGCAGAACACAACGTTATACACCCATGGGTGAAAACGTAACTATGGGGAAAATAACAGAAAACATTCTGTAACCAAGCAACTCTCCCAGGAAATTTTAGAAATGAACTTTCTCAAAAATATGCCAAAAGCATGGGAGAATTGCAAGGGGGGACTTTAGAAGGCTAGGGGAGAGGAAACACTGAATAAGCAGTGCAACATTTAGCAAGAATGACAACAAGAGGCCCATACCTCGAAAATAGGCAACTTAACATAATTTCATCAAAAAATTTGTACAGCCCTGATTATTTTTTGTCACTTCTTTTTCCTCTCCTCCTTCTATCCTCCTTAAAATCACATTTTCTCCAAAAATTACGTGTCTGGCATCCTTTAAACTGAGATTTACAAGCACAAAGATCAGTGAGATGTTGACTGATGAAGGGCCAAACAGAGAATGATAATTGGCGCCAATTTCGGGACGTCTGCATCACTGCGCATGCGCAGTAGAGGCGTAGTATGGAGGTCCTTTAGGACATGATTTCTTTTTGCTTTGGATGCAAATTTTGGGGATTGGGGGGCAAAATTTGTGTTTGGCCCTGGTTTTGTTAGAGTTAGCACCAGCTAAGTCTGGGTCATTGGTACAGTATAAAAATACTGATTTTCTAACGATAAAAGTTGTTCCACTGGAACCACCGGGGGCAAAATCAAAATTCTGAAACCTTCATGCACATCTAGAGATGTTACCTGAACACATAAGCATAGTTTAAATGTTTCGAATTGAATACCCTAGGAGCCTTTCGATGAAAACTGATTTTCTAACGATAAAAGTGGTTCCACTGGAACCATCGGGAGCAAAATCAAAATTCCGAAACCTTCATGCACATCTAGAGATGTTACCTGAACACATTAGCATAGTTTAAACGTTTCAAATTAAATAGCCTTGGAGCCTTTCGATGAAAACTGATTTTCTAACGATAAAAGTGGTTCCACTGGAACCACGGGGGCCGAATCAAAATTCCGAAACCTTCATGCACATCTAGAGTTGCTACCTGAACACATTAGCATAGTTTAAACGTTTCGAATTCAATACCCTAGGAGCCTTTCGATTAAAACTGATTTTCTAACGATAAAAGTGGTTCCACTGGAACCACCCGGGGCAAAATCAAAATTCCGAAACCTTCATGTACATCTAGAGATGTTACCTGAACACATTAGCATAGTTTAAACGTTTCGAATTAAATACCCTAGGAGCCTTTCGAGGAAAACTGATTTTCTAACGATAAAAGTGGTTCCACTGGAACCACCGGGAGCAAAATCAAAATTCTGAAACCTTCATGCACATCTAGAAATGTTACCTGAACACCTTAGCATAGTTTAAACGTTTCGAATTAAATAGCCTTGGAGCCTTTCGATGAAAACTGATTTTCTAACGATAAAAGTGGTTTCACTGGAACCACAGGGGCCAAATCAAAATTCCGAAACCTTCATGCACATCTAGAGTTGCTACCGGAACACATTAGCATAGTTTAAGCATTTCGAATTAAATACCCTAGGAGCCTTTCGATGAAAACTGATTTTCTACTGATAAAAGTGGTTCCACTGAAACCACCGGGGCAAAATCAAAATTCCGAAACCTTCATGCACATCTAGAGATGTTACCTGAACACATTAGCATAGTTTAAGCATTTCGAATTAAATAACCTAGAGCCTTTCGATGAAAACTGATTTTCTAATGATAAAAGTGGTTCCACTGGAACCACCAGGGGCAAAATCAAAATTCCAAAACCTTCATGCACATCTAGAGATGTTACCTGAACACATTAGCATAGTTTAAACGTTTCAAATCGAATACCCTAGGAGCCTTTCAGGGTGTGACATACGGACGGACGGATGGACGGAGATCACGACAATATCCCCGCATTTTTGAAAATGCGGGGGATAATGATATTAGGCGAGTCAGTGCGGAATATTTTTTCATGCAAAGTTTAAAGAAGGTTAGGGACCGTTTCTACAAAAGGAAAGTCCTTTACTTTATCAATCTACCATCACGCTTTATGTGGCCAAAAAAGAATTTTGATTGTCATAATAATGTCATTCCCTGTCCATCAGAAACATTTCAATCTTTGGACCAACTTGAATTTATTTATTTATTTATTGGTGTTTAAGGTCACATACTTCTGCACAATGGCTAATCATGACCACAACATGGAGATAAAGTCAAGGTCAGTCAATCGTTTATACCCCATGTTGCCTATTTTAGAAGACTCGCACCCCAAGCATTAGTGACTGGGTCCTATTTTCCCAGTGAAACAGAGCTTGTTTACCACAGTAAACAAGCACTGCTACACTTTCCGGGGTTCCCACGGGGGTCCAACTTGAATTGCCAATAATGGGTCAGCAGTGCTAACGTCAGGCATACTGGAATTAAATACAAAATAAGAAGATTTGTTCCAAACTCCTGTGACATATTTGAATGAAAGTGTCCATGACACTGTACCTCAACTTGTGTAAGACATGTACATGTATAGTATGTGACACAGCAATGACAAACGTCTAGGTAATGCCCTGATAACAAAGGTACATATAAAGTATTGTAACAGTCTGTACATAAATGCTGACTGTAGCCTGTAACAAATGTATAGGTAAAATATTGTAAAATTGAGCGACAGTTAGATGCTAAACTAGAAAAGAAATCTTTGAGCCCCAGAGTGGATATGAAGGAACCCAAAAATATTTGTTCTCATAGCACAGTGATAACAAAGGCACCCCAAAACACTTGTTCCTGTCCCAAGGTGATAACAAAGGTACCGGTACCAAAGAAATTTCGTGAAGATCGGTTCATAAATGCAACCTCTAGCCGGAGCCGTATTGACATGTGCACTTACTGTGTAAAAGTAGCACTGAATAAATCAAAGTTCATCTAACTTGCATAATTTCTGCACAAGAAAAAAACCTGTATTATATGTGATGTATTCCATGTTACTAAACATTCATACAAAAATTTATTAAAATCAGAACTTTCATACAGAAGTTCTGTACAAAAAACTGATTGCACTAATTTTGGTACAAAATAGCTGCTGGCGGCCATCTTGAATTTTGTACCACACCCGAAAACGATCATTCACATCCCATGGTGCTACCAAAAGTACCCAAGAAGTTTCGTGAAGATAGGTTCATAAATACGGCCTCTAGCCGAGCCGTGTTGACAGTGCGAGCCGTATTGACATGTGCACTAATTGCATATAAGTAGCACCGAATAAATCAAAGTTTCTCCAATTTGCATAATATATGCATGAGAAAAAAAAATGTAATACATGTGATGTATTCCATGTTACTAAATATTCGTACAAAAATTTATCTATATCAGAACTTTCATATAGAAGTTCTGTTCAAAAGACTCATTGCATCTAATTTTGGTACAACAGTTTCGTAAAGATCAGTTCATAAATACGGCCTCCAGCCCGAGCCGTATTGGCATTTGCAGTTACAGTGCTGAAAGTAACACTAAATAGATCAAAGTTAGTCTAATTGGCATACTTTATGCACGAGAAAAAAATCTGTATTATATGTGATGTATCCCATGGTACTAAACATTCACACACAAAAATTATTCAAATCAGCACTTTCATATGGAAGTTCTGCGCAAAAATTGGATTGCAACTAATTTTGTACAAAATGACTGCCAGTGGCCATCTTGAATTTCAGACCGGACCCAAAAAACACTCGTTCTCGTCCTACGGTGATAACAAATTTACCCAAGAAGTTTCATAAAGATCGATTCATAAATACAGCTTCTAGCCCGAGCCATATTGGGATTTGCAGTTACAGTGCTGAAAGTAACACTAAATAAATCAAAGTTGGTCTAATTTGCATAATTGACGCACGAGAAAAAAACCTGTATTATATGTGATGTATCCCATTGTACTAAACATTCATACAAACAAGAAGAATGTTACTAAGGTAACATGTGCCCCCCTTGTGACCTTCATCTTGCAGATGCAGTGGAAACTATTATACACAACACACCTTCTGACTGTCCTTAACATTTGTAAAAAGTTTAACAATTGTACTATGATTTGTTTCTGAGTTATGGCTGAGACACGAATATTGACCGTTTTTTAGTGTGACCTTGAAATTTGACATTGACCTTGAAGGCACGAACCCGGCTATGGTGTGCGACACATCCTCCCATGGTCCTTTATAATTGTGTTAAGTTTGATGACTGTGGCCCTAACAGTTTTCGAGTTATTGGCTCAGACACACACACACACACACCCTCACACACACACACATGGACAGGCACACGCATACTTCAATCACTATATGCCACCTGACTGAAGTCAGGGGGCATAAAAGCAAGAAGAATGTTACTAAGGTAACACATGCCCCCCCCCCCCCCCCCCCCCCCCCCGCCCCCCACCCTTTGTGATATTCACTTTGCACATGCATCGGAAACTGTTATACGCGGCACACCTTCTGACTGTCCTTAACATTTGTAAAAAGTTTAACAATTGTACTATGATTCGTTTCTGAGTTATGGCTGAGACACAAATATTGACCGAATTTTAGTGTGACCTTGAAATGTGACCTTGCCTTTGAAGGTACGAACCCGGCTATGGGGTGTGAATCACATCCACCCATGGTCCTTTATAATTGTGTTAAATTTGATGACTGTGGCGCTAACATTTTTCGGGTTATTGACTTGGACACACACACACACACACACACACACACTCACCCACGGGCACACCGACGGACACATGCACACTTCAATCACTATATGCCTCCCGAATCAAGTCAGAGGGCAAAAACAAGAATGTTACTAAGGTAACACATGCCCCCCCTGTGACTGTCACCTTGCAGATGCAGCGGAAACTATTATATGCGACACACCTTCTGACTGTCCGTAACATTTGTAAAAAGTTTAACAATTGTACTATGATTTGATTCTGAGTAATGGCTAAGACACAAATATTGAACGATTTTGAATGTGACCTTGACCTTGAAGGTAGGCACACGACTATAGTGTGTGACACATCCTCCCTTGGTCCTTTATAAGTGTGTGAAGTTTGATGACTGTGGTCCTAACAGTTTTTGAATTATTCGCTCAGACACACACACACACGAACACACGGACGAACACACGCACACTTCAATCACTATAAACCATCCGACTCAAGTCGGGGGCATAAAAAATATTCAAATCAGAGCTTTCATATGGAAGTTCTGAGCAAAAATCTGATTGCACCTAATTTTGTACAAAATGACTGCCAGTGGCCATCTTGAATTTCAGACTGGACCCCAAAACACTCGTTCTCGTCCCACGGTGATAACAAAGGTACCCAAGAAGTTTTGTAAAGATCGGTTCATAAATACAGCCTCCAGCCCAAGCGGTGTTGACGGTGCAGCTGACGGAGAGACAGACAGACGACGGGCCATGACAATACCTCAAATTTGGCTTTGCCAAAGTTGAGCTAAAAATGAAAATGGTAAGAAATTTTTATCTTCCGTGCATTTCTGATGTTCCTTAGTGTGAGGAATATACAAAAACACATTTCTCAATTAAAAACACATTACATTTTTGCCCATTTTTGTATTTAGGAAATTAAAACTATCAATGTCCTGAAACTTGTGAAAGAGGCTGAAAGTTCTGTGCACTTCCAAGTTCCACATCGTGAGCTACAGCCTACAGTAACTATTTCAAGAGTATTGACATAAATTTAATGGCTGCGTCATGTTTGAACAATACAAAATTAACTACACCACAACTGCAGGAGGTGGCCTTGGGCAAAACACTTCACCCCACTGCCCATATGGGGGCACAGAGACGTTGTGTACTAAGGTGTACTGCATGAGTGCATGTCGATGATGCACCTGTCTTCAACCAATGCTAACCCTGCTTGTGTGGAGTTAGTATGTTAAGGAGCTGACAGTTGCTAGTCATTGCTCCGTGGTTCTCTCGGAGTACTCTGGCTTCCTCCACCCAAAAAACTGTTCCGGTCATGAAATATGTGACCTCAAAACACCAATAAATAAATTAATAACTGCAAGGTGGGGGTGAGGGGGGGGGGGGGGGGGGGGGGGGGGGCGGGGGGTAACTGCAGGGAAAGGCCTTCAGCTCCACATTTTATTATTTTCATGAGGCATTGTGTACAGGGGCGGTTCCGAAGAGGGTTAGTGGGGCTATAGCCCTTCGTCGGCGAGATCTATCCCTCCCCTTTCCCAGTCAGGAAACTTGTCTTTCATTGTATTGTTTCTTAGCCACACATTAACCTCTGTATAACAGCTATATACTGCCCCACCTCAGGATGGAAGTATGTATAACAGCTTTATACAGTCTCTCCCCCACCTCGGGATTTGAGCCCCAGATGGGGAAGGGGCAGTAGAGCTATACAGTGACTAACACTAACATAGACTCCAATATACCTACCCCCCCCCTTCTCTGTTTGGAAACTCTCTCTTTTATTGTATGTTCTTGGCTACACTCTTGCCTCTTTTGGCGGCTATATATATACTACCCTTCCTTACCACAGCAGCATGTGCTTCTATTTTGGGTAGGGTCAGTGGATAGCGTCTTAGAGTAGTACTAATAAACCTAGGCTGCCACCCTCACCGTTACTGGAAAATCCCCTTTTGATTATGAAGTTTTTATAAAACAGCTTTATACTGCCCCTAACTCCACCACCAGGCTTGAGCCCCAGGTGGGGAAGGGACAGTATATAGTGACTTACAGACTAGTATATACCTAACCCATCCCCCATTTTCCAGAATGGAAACTCTCACCTTTTATTGTATGGTTTCTTGGCTACCCTCTAGCCTCAGTATAGCAGCTGTATACTGTCCCTCCTCACCACAAAGGCATGCAGACCAATTTAGAGGAGGGTCAGAAGGTAGCTGTCTTACAGAGTAGTACTTTATATACCTAGGCAGCCAACCTACTCATTGTTGGAAACTCTCCATTTTATTGTAAGGTTTCTAGGGCACAACATAGCCTCTGTGTTATACTGCCCCTTCCCACCCCAGGACTTTGAACAGTCCCAGTTGGGGAAAGGGCAGTATATAGCATCTTACAGACTAGTAAATACCTAAATCCCCACCAACCCCGCTCCCTCTCTGCCTATCGGGGAGATCAGTCCCCATTGTCAGAGAAATGCGAGCACCACCACTGATCGTATATAGCCACTAAGAACAGTTCATTTCAAGACAGGTGTTTTTGACGACCCAGTAGCCTCAAAGTAATAAATTAATTTATCCGGTATAACACCCCCAGGAAATTAGAATTGTGCCAATAAGTTCCAGAATATACTAGTTTACGTAATATGCCCAATTCAGAGTTCTGGGATGGGTAGCCACTACGTGTGGATCGCTAACTACTGCCGTACTGGCACTAGACCTGGGTACAAACTACAAAGGAGCGAAATTTTGGATGCCTTAGATCAAAAGGGATAGGCTTCTGCTCAGGACTTTGAGGTATACATATTGAGACTGGCTTGTTTATCAAAGTGAGTGGGTGAGTTTGAATTGGGTAACGTGTAGTCTTTGTAAGACTGTGACCCGGGGCCCGAGGGCCAGGAGGGCCCCGGGTCACAGTCTTACAAAGACTAGGTAACGTGATACACCTTTCAAAAGTTAGTAACTGTCATTTTTTTGGTAATTAGATGAGCAGCAATGGCGGATACAGAGGGGGGGGGACGGAGGGGCGGTCCCCCCCCCCCCCCCTTTAGCTCATGTTTGTCTCCCATGTAGGGCGCAGCCAGGATTTTCATTTGGGGACAATACATGAATTGAAGTAAAAACATACAGTGACATTTATTTCCTCCATCACCATTCGCTATGGAAAACAAATATACCGTTGAAATTATGCATAATATATCTACTGGTCGCCTCCATTTATAGCGTCACCGACACAGCATGATTTTGTGGTGTTACATGCCCCTAGCCTCAGGTACCCCATGGCTATGCCAATTATGGGTCAGGATCTTAATTGGCATAGTCATGGCGTACCATGACTGCTGAAAACTTTCAAACGCTGGCAGATCGCAATGTTCTCCTGAGGTTAAGTCGGTTATGACTGTAAACAATGTGTCCAAAATGCAATATTATGGTAAACGGATCTGACGAGCATATTTCAAATTTTCTAATTCTGTCTTGAATGTATGACAGAACTTGAAATTCTGAAACATGCTGTTTAAAAAGTGTTAATTAGCCGTTCAAAAATTCAAGAGGATTTCCACCCCAGAAACCACCAGAATGCCCCATTTGGTCGCTCATTTCCAAAAAAATTCTGGGGGGAGAACCCCCCCCCCCCCCCCCAGACCCCCCTACAAAAGCTCGTGCCTTCGCCACTCGCGGCAGATGCCTTCGGCATCTGCACATCCCCCCCCCCCCCCCCCCCTTTGAGAATTCCTGTATCCGCCACTGATGTGCAGCAACTTTGAGATTTCATGCAAAATTGTGTTCTAAACTCGGTGTTTTCTAACACCCATGTACATCTACTTTGACATTGATGACACATCCCATTATAGCTACCTTTTGCTTTAGGGTGGCGTTATTTGATGTGAGAGTAAAATATGGAGACCATCGCCTGGCGTTCCAAAAATAGCATGTGGGAAGATACATTTTATAGCAATCGTGGACGCTGGCCTTGGATAAACCATAACGAAGCCTGTCATGTGCAACAAGACAAAACAAAAAACACAAACATTTTTTTCTATGTTGGCGACAAGTCTGCCAATGATTCGACTTCTACTACTATACTATTAGTAATTATTGGTGACCCTTCAAAATTCAATGTCATTGAAAATGAAATTGAACCATAACATTTCATTTTCTATATTCCCGTGATGATATTGATCCTGATAATATCAAACGGCTAATTAATCTATTGACGAATAATTTGCGTTTACGACATTATTACCTTCATTGAATTTGAAATAAAAACATAGACATTCTCCTGCTTTACTTACTTCTGTTATAATATAAACAATATAGATAAGTCGATGACCTTTACTCGACTAATTTGAAAACGGCTTCCTCGAAAACTTTTGTTTTGAGCTCCCGAATTGAGACGGAAACATTAACTCGTCTATGTTCGCCAAATTTGATGCCTCCCCGTCTTGTTGAAATATCATAACCAAGTTTACGCTTCTGGCGTGTGAGATTATAACCCAGGTTATAGATTAATAATCTGCGCCGCTTCGAGGCGTCTAACAAACGCTAACAGTTTTACGCCACAGGCGTGTAACTTTGTAGGGATCGGGTGAAATTGAGGTAGGCTATTTGAGGATGGTCACCCTCGGTGATAGTACAGCATATTTTTTCCTGTGTGCACAAATTCCGTCCCTATATCCAAAAACATACACAAATAATATGAAAAAAATCGATTTTTTCGAATTTTTGCCGCCGTTTTGTCAGCCATCCTGAATTCAGATGAAAGTTTCAATGGCATATGTATCTCTGGTTATTGTAGAACATATATCCATTGTGATGGAGCATATCTTCTGACGATTCATTAATGCGTGATGTCATCAAAACGACTTGGGCGAAATTTCACAATCGGCGGCCATCTTGGACGTTATCTTGAATTTTTTAAAGACGCTCGCGAGTTCGAGCTTGGATTTTTTCTCTTGTTGGGGAAGGTTTGTAGATTCGAAAAAGTTAAAACCAATTCTGTACAGTTTTTTTCTAGGTCAGTCGATTTTAGTCGTATTTTGACTGGACTGTGCTAACGAGTAAATAACGATATTTGCTATCATCTCAAGCATGGTATGATCTTTGTGCATGGTGCAAATACCAAATGAGGTTCATGCATGTATTTTTACACTCGGAAAGGTGGACGGTGCCAAATATTTTGAAAGTGGGTCAAGCTCATGTCTCAAAAATGGCATAACATATAGACTTGGGGCAAACACCAAGCGTGGTATGACCTATTGACGCGGGACCAACACCAAATGAGTCGAAACTCGCTGGAGGTTCAAAATTTGATTACAGGTCACAAGAGTCACCCAGGGGTCATAAGTGCATTTTTTTTATAATTGCTGGTAATTGCATTTTATAACCTCCAATGAATTTTTTAAGGCCATAATGTATTTCTTCACTCAAAAAATGGGTAGAGCCAAGAATATTCATTTCTAATTCCTTTATAGAACACATTGAATGCTGTGCGCAGGTTATTTCAGGCTTCTTAAAAAAATTATTTGATTTCTGCAGGGGGAGGGGGGTGGTCACCAAAAATTTGCAAGACGTTATGTGTAAGGTGGGTGGGTCTTATGGGTGTGCCAAACACGTGCGTTCTCAAATTATGCAATTTTTCATAATTTTCTGCAATATATCATTATTTATGTTCCGAACCGCCGCGATAATGCGGTAAATTAATCCTAACAAGTTAACTGCAGCACAGGGAGTCTTTATAAGTGTTAACCCTTTACCTAAAACGAAAAGCAGACGACACTTGCAAACAAAATTTTTGAATAACTCATTTTTTTCATATTGTGTCTCAAAAACATAGGTTATGACCCCTCTTTGGAACGAGATCGTCGAGATCGTTCCAAAGAGGGGTCATACATAACCTATGTTTTTGAGATTAAAAAAAATGAAAAAAATATTGAAAATGAATTGGCGATTTTTGTAAATAGCGCTGGCCGGTTTTGTCTGTTACGTTGGGCAAAGGGTTAATATGTGGTGAAATCTGTGCAAATATCACAAATAATACATGTTATTGGAGGTGTGGGTGTCTGGTTCTCAACGTAAAAAATATGCCGGGCATTTTTGGGGGTAAAAATGCTTTATAATGTACCAGATTCAACATGAATTAATGTAAAAATGTGCTAGTATCAACTAATATTCTATTCACTTCAAGGGCTTCACTTATTCCCTCAAATGTTAAAAGGATATTTGAAAATATTTCCTGTTGTTTACTCGTTGTCATTGAATTAGTATTATGATGGAGAAGGAGTGCTAGTGAATTGATTGTGACAACTCCCCTTTTTCAACTTGGTTAACAGTTCGACCACGCTTTCAAATTAAAACTATTGTTGCATGACCTAGTCACAATATAATAATCAGTACATTTTAACTTGATATTATTGTGTATTAACCCTTTACCCAACGAATCGCCCACATCCGCCCGCGTAATATGGAAATTCAGCAGTTGAAAAAATATTATTTTTCAAACAATTTTAACAAAACCATATCATGTGACCCCTCGTTGGAACGAGCTCGTTGAGCTCGTTCCAACGAGGGGGTCACATGATATGGTTTTGTTGAAATTTTTTTTTTAATTTTAAAAAATGATATTTATAATAATAAATTTTGATATCGTCTGGGTTAGGTAAAGGGTTAAGCCTTTACCACATGTGTCATTGGTAACTTGAGATTTTGGAAAATTGGCAAATATCATTTTCAACTAATGTTTAATTGAGAATTAGGCAAAAATAAACAAAAAGTAAATAAACCATACTAACAAGGTTAGTACTTGGAGTCACTTATGGAATCAATCATGCAGACTCCTGCCAGAATCAAGTAAAAAATAAATAAATGGATCAGAATGGATTGAATTTTTTGTCATTCGCAGCTTACTCCTGTGGAATAATTTAAACATATTTTATTTCCGTCAAATCAGGGAAATGGGGTTGGGCATATCTCAGGTCATCATTCATACTTTCATGGACATTGAGCTGTTCTGGATGAGTTTGTTAAGATTTCTGAAGCCTCATTTTGCAAACAGGAAGTGAAACTAACCTTTCTGGGTAATAAAACGCTGTAACAAATACCTGGAATCATTGGTGGAATCAAACTAATCAGCAAACTTTTCTTCTTTCCATACCTATTATGATGTTTGTCAAAGCAATTCATCATTTCAATGGGAAAGTGGGGGTGGGTGTCTGAAGATGGCAGTAGAAAAATTGCATAAGGTGGTGGGTGAGTGTAAAAAAGGGCTAAACCGAAAAATGGGACATGACAAAAGGATATTTTATACTGCCTCCCCCCCCCCCCCCCCACCCCCCGGATTTCTGTATGAAAATCTGGAAATGCCATTTACAAGAAACATTTTTGATTTTTTTAAAGATATTTTACTTACTCTTTTTACACAGACTAGAATTTATTAAACGCAGAAAATTTTCTTTCTCTGAATCTCCCTACCTATATTTTCTCTTCCTGCGTAATTTAGATCTCCGGTTGACACATTTTCTAACTTTAATTTTAATTTTCTCTCAAAGTGCCCCAGTCTACTTTTCCCAGTTTTCAAATATCCTTTAAAGATCGCCCTTTGTTTTGCTATTCTGTTAGTCTGACATTTACTGTTATCAGGTTGTGATCACTATCTAACTCATAACTTCCTTCTCCTTCATCGTCTTCACCATTTAAGCACCCACCCCCACCCCCAGGCGTTGGGTCAGTGAGTAGATACTCAATTATTGTTATTCTGTCGTTTCTTTCCACACGCCCATTTATCCTTACACTTTGCATTCCTATTCGAAATCTTCAGGCTCTGTTCATTTGTAAACTCCAAGAGTTTCCTCCCATTAACGTTGATTTTCTTGTCTCCACCCACTGTACTCTCTCCTCCGCCCCCATTGTGTCCATTAAAATCTCCCATTAGTACAATACGAACCCCATATTTTCCAGTTGTGTAACATTGGATATGAATGTTGAATATATTCCATCGTTCCACCCAGTCTAGCTCCCTATAATTGCCAAATATACAACCCCAACTGCGACATCTTGGTTATTGCCCATATTATTTCACTTTCTATTTGATTCGTCTTATTTACTTTTAACCCTTTACCCAACGTAACGGCCAAAACCGGCCGGCGCTATTCTCAAAAATCGCCAATTAATTTTCAAAATATTTTCATTTTTTGTCTCAAAAACATAGGTTATGACCCCTCGTTGGAACGAGCTCGTCGAGCTCGTTCCAACGAGGGGTCATAACCTATGTTTTTGAGACAAAAAATGAAAAAAAAATAGTTATTCAAGAATTTTTTTGGCAAGTGTCGTCTGCTTTTCATGTTAGGTAAAGGGTTAATAAGTCTGTGATTCTCACAGGGCCTAACCTCTCATTGATGTACATACTTAGACCCCTCATTTTACTGGCTTTCTGATCACTCCCACTCCAATCCACACATACTCCTTAATCTGGCCAGTCTTTTTATCGTATCCATGTCAAACTAAGGCCTATCAACTCAAGATTCTCATCATCAAGGTCGTAAACTCGTAATTTCGCTTACTTTCCTACTAAGACCCTGGATATTGCTGTATCCCATATAGAAAACATTTTCTATTCACGGAGATGTTATTCTTATCTCTTTTTCTATCTTTTTACATTTGAAAAAGCAAGCTGAAAATACGCGATTTTCGCCTGTTGCAGCATTGCTCGAACAATATCAGCTGCTATCGGACCTATATATGTGGGAGGAGTGCGGGGGGCATAACATGTAATCCACCCCCCCCCCCGGGAAAAACTTTATGGGGCACACGCCCCCACGCCCCCCCCCCCCCCCCCCCCCATGATCTGCGCCCATGGTCAAATTTAAAAGGGTCACCACACCAAACCTACCAGATGAAATACAGGGACCAAGTTACTACCAACTAAATAGTTTCCATGTGTACATAATCCAGATCGGGGTTTATAGAAATAGATACACAATACACATTGAAATTCTTTGCCGACAAAGGAATTGAATGACAGCTTCTTGTCACCGAATTTGAGCGTTCGCTATTTTGGGAACTTTTTGTAGAACCGCTTATCGCTGATACCTTCACCCGACACCCGTGACAGGAATCACAGGATACAGGTGGTTGATTGGTGACAGATTGGCTCAATATAGTTGACAGTTACTTCAAACTTACTCGACTTCAATGTATTCACCGTCTATCAAGATGAAAAATTATCAGTTTGTGTATCAATTGGGAGAGTGCAAAACTTCCCTTTGCCTCTCCCTGGACCGGTCCCTTGGACCGCCCCGGACCGGTCCAGCGAGCCTGTGTACCGATACAGCAGGGGCGGCCCGGTCCTCATCGGACTGTACCGCGGACCACGCCTGGACCGGTACCCGACCGTTTGTTTGCGGTCCGGTCCGCAACACTATTGGTTAGCGAGTCATATTTCAATATTAAAACACAACTTGTTTGTAACAGTACAGTAAACAATCAACACTGCCCATCTGACATTTTCATGGGAAAAAATCTTATTTATTTTGCGTGATTACAAAGGGTCGAAAAAAAAAATCGTGTGAAGCGCATACAAAACAATCTCTCAGCGGGATTCTTTGTCTGAAGCTGTGTGCCTGCATCAAGTTTATCTTGCTTTTTTCCCCCAGTTATGTCCCATTGTTCGGAAAGCACGCACACGTCGCGTTTGTATCGACTCAACTGATTGGCTCGTGGAGCGTATTGCATCGTGGGATTTTAGCATCATCCTGAATAATTAAGGTCGATGCAGGGTCGGACACATTATTTTAGGTTCATCCTCAATTAATATAGGATGAACCTCAAATATTTATGTCGAGCCTGGTTCAACATGAAGCAATAATTATGGTCGATCCAGGGTCGGACAAATTATTTCAGGTTCATCCTCAATTAATATAGGATGAACCTCAAATATTTATGTCGAACTTGGTTCAACATGAAACAATAATTATGGTCCATCCAGGATCGAACAAATTATTTCAGGTTCATCCTCAATTAATATAGGATGAACCTCAAATATTGATGTCGAACCTGGTTCAACATGAAACAATAATTATGGTCGATCCAGGGTCGGACAAATTATTTTAGGTTCATCCTCAATTAATATAGGATGAACCTGAAATATTTATGTCGAACCTGGTTCAACATGAAACAATAATTATAGTCCATCCAGGGTCGGACAAATTATTGATCGCGTACGAGAGGGTCATAAATATTATTTTAGGATGAACCTGAAATAATATAGGATGAACCTGAAATAATATAGGATGAACCTAAAATAATATAGGATGAACCTCAAATAATATAGGATGAACCTCAAATAATTAGTATGTTACTCAATAATTATTTTCGAACCTGTTCGTACACCATATTTAAACGTGATCAGATATTTGAACCATATCGTATCCATACTAAAGCCCGGGAGGCGAGGATTATGTTTACTAGGCTAAGAAGAAGCAATCATAATTTGAATATTGAGAAAGGCAGACACTCCCAACCCCCCATTCCACTAGATTGTAGGCTCTGCAAGGCTTGTGGTGTTTGTGCAGCTGCCGGCGAAGTAGAAAGTGAAATTCACTTTATCATGGATTGCCCTGCCTGTTCCAACAGTAGAGCCCAGTTGTTCAACATTATAAGTAGAGATAGACCAGATTTTATAAAAGCCTGTAAATGTCAGCAATTTGAACTCATTATGAAGAATGACAGTTCGACAATCATTTATCCCATCTGTAACATGATCCTGCTGTTCTTCACGGAGAGAGATGCGAGCTAGATTGTTTGCCTTTCATTTAAATAGTCTTTGTTGATCTTTGTTGATCTTTTTAACAATCATTGTATATATTTTATAATTCACATTATAATTCACATTATATGTTATTTGTGCAATCTGCCTCACTGTAGGTGTAATATTGCTTCAATACACTTTCTATCTATCTATCTGGTCCTTGTTTGTTTAACATGGATACAAGCAGACAACTCTATGTTCAATTCTGGAAGTTAGAATTTGTGAAAATAAAATCATTTTTTCAACATCTGATCATCTGTAATCATTTGATTAACCTTGCCCCATGATCCAGACTGGAAATCCCCAATACTGTGAGAATATGAGTATATATAGAGTTTATTACCATTATGTGAATGTACAAAATATGTATCCGAGTCGAGCTCCGAGTTCTAAGGGGAGACCCCGACTAGTTGAACACGAGTCGTGATCTACCCTTAGAACCCGGAGCCAGACTCGGATACATATTTTGTAATCCACTTAATGGTAATAATCATTTTATCTTATAATATATTGGGGATAAGTCAAGAATGTACACGAATATACAACGAACTATTTATTCGTACGGACGAACAAACAGAAAAAAATGGAACTCACGCGAAAGGAACGTGCTTGTATCCGACCCCCTGATACAAACATCTGTATCAGGGGGTCGGATACAGTTGCGGAGTTAATACAGACAAAATATATGTTGATTGTAAGATAAATTTATTTCTTGGTGTTTAAGGTCGCATATTTTTGCACAATGGCTAATCATGACCACAACATGAGTATCAACCCAAGACCAGGGGTGAGCGTTAATAAGCCATGTTGCCCATTTTTTAGAGGGGTTGCACCTCCCAAGCATTGGTGACTGGGTCCTATTTTACCAGTAAAACAGAGCCTGTTTATCGCAGTTAACAGACACTGCTTCACTTCTCGGGGTCCCGCGGGGATATGTGAGTATATAGATCATAAACTTGCAGAAAGCTCACCATATTTTGCGGACGCTTTTCAATACAACATGCCCATCAACTTCCTGTAAAGACTGTGGACAAAAAATACTTGAGAAAATTATATAGATATAGAGACCATCCCCTGTCAACAATTTTAACCCTTTACCTAACATGAAAAGCAGACGACACTTGCAAACAAAATTCTTGAATAACTAATTTTTTTTATTCTTTGTCTCAAAAACATAGGTTATGACCCCTCATTGGAACAAGCTCGACGAGCTCATTCCAAGGAGGGGTCATAACCTATGTTTTTGAGACAAAAATTAAAAAAATAATGGAAATTGTATGGTGATTTTTGTAAATAACGCTGGCAAGTTTTGACCGTTACGTTGGGTAAAGGGTTAAACTTTAGTGAATACCGAGTAGGACTGCAAATATCCATCAAAGGAGGGTGGGTGTCAGAAATTGGTTGGAAAAAACTGTCGAAAATGGGAGAAAAATCGGAAAAGGGGTGGGTGGGTGGGTGGGTGGTCAAACACGTCGAAAGTTAAAAATCATCATATGTTCCTGGAGACCTCCCCCTCCCTGTATAACCCCCGTTTTCTTCTTTCGAGGTTGTGGCTGAATAAAAAGCAATCGAATATATTTAGTCTAAAATTTATAAAGGAATGAAGTTCTTTATCCTCCAACCTATCTCTTTATAGACAGTAGTACTAAATATATTTTAGGCTAAATATATTCGATGGCCAAAGATAAACATGATCTGATGGGAGGGTTAAACGGTATATAATTTAGTGGTAAATGGGCTCCATAGAAATTACACTGAAAAGGAAGGTGCTCTACCGTAAAGGTTATAGTACTGTTTAGTTTAACCCTGTGCCTAGCGATGCCAAAATTTAAAGCAGCAAATGCTTATCATATAATGCTGGGGCATTATTGGCATTATTGGGGAAACTGGCAGCTTGAAAGTTTGCTCTTTCGGCATCAGTGCGGAGAGTTACTCATTACAAAAAAAAATAATAGACGCATGTTCATGTAGGTGGGAGGGGGGGGGGGGGAGCTTTTTTCAAGAGCATTTTGGTTTTGCAAAATGTCATCGTCCATGCATATTGAACGACACCTTGTTTTAGAGGAATCAATTTTCCATAATTATGTAGCAATGAAATCATTTTTATTCGCAGTATATCAATTACATTGAAAATACAATAATTGAAATAAAAATCCTTTAAACTTATTTTGATACACTGCAAGGAAGCGACATAGCAAAGTTAGATGTCTTCCTGTCGCTCCTTAGAAAAAGCAAAATTTCCCGACTGCAGACCGGCTTCTTTGTGGGGGGAGGGGGACAATGCTATCACCTTGACAATATGGAAAATGGATCACAGCTATTGAGAGTTCAGTACGTACTAGAGCATTAGGCAAAAGTGACTTGATGTGGTATGATATGGTACAAAGTTCGGAGTTGTAGAATGACATATAGAAACATGGTCTCCGTCTTAAAATAATAAAGCCAGGCCCGGTGGCCGAGAACTCCTTCAGAAAAGGTCTCGGGCTCCGGGCCCAGGTTAACGCACCTCGATGTAACTGCACTTAATTGCTGGAGAAAGCAAGTGAGCAGGACTCTACAGAGACCATGGCATGAAATCAAGTCACTTGGCTACACGCAGAAGGGTACGAGGATCCAGAGTGAACGAATAATACTTTAATTTTATATCCGAACTGATAGCATTGTTGGTCGGTCGATCGGTCTGTCTGTCTGTGACCAAAGAATTTTAAAACTCAATAACCTTCAATATACTCGGTGGAATGGCATCACATTTGTTATGCAAGTGTATTTTATTGATGTCTCATGTTCAGTGCAGGTGCTAATCGGGGTGTTTTGGTCGGAGTCATTGCCCTTTATGCACTGGGAATTAGTTTCATTTTTACCACCCGTCAAGCTAAGGTGCGAACTGGCAATTGTTATAGGTAGACTAATGAATATGTTGCCCTGCAATCATTCAACTTGACAACCAAGAAGAGAAACACCAAACATCAGTTTCTGGGCTTTCCACATGATCGAGCAACAAAGGTTAATATTTATTTATTTATTTATTTATTTATTTATTTATTTATTTATTTATTTATTTATTTATTTGTGTTTAAGGTCACATATTTCTGCACAGTGGCTAATCGTGACCGCAACAAACAAAGCAGACAACAAAGGTTAAGATTACCTAAAGTTGTTTTAGGTGTTATATTAGGAAAGGAAAAAGATTACTATGAAATTCTCAAGTCTGAAATTCCATAAATTTCCAATATATTTATTTGGAATTTATGGAAATTGAGACTTGGGGATTTAATAGTACATTGTTTTTCCTTACTTATATACCACCTTAATACGTTATTTACACCGTAACATTTGTCGTTCAGTTGTATTAACCCTTTACCTAACATGAAAAGCAGACGACACTTGCAAAAAAAATTCTTGAATAACTAATTTTTTTCATTTTTTGTCTCAAAAGCATAGGTTATGACCCCTCGTTGGAACGAGCTCGACGAGCTCGTTCCAACGAGGGGTCATAACCTACGTTTTTGAGACAAAAAAATGAAAATATTTTGAAAATTAATTGGCGATTTTTGAGAATAGCGCTGGCCGGTTTTGGCCGTTACGTTGGGTAAAGGGTTAACACCTTGTTGCCAGTACTTTTATCGCATTTTTAATGGTAAATGTTTGTTGTGTAACACATTTGAATAATATTCTATATAACGATGGTCATTAGCAATTTGGAGGGTGAAGGGTTACTTTGCAGATAACTGTCAATTTGCTTTTCGTGTTTGATCTAACATTACGCAAGGAAACCACTTCTTTCTTTTAACAGAATGAACAGAGCGGAGAAACCCATGAAAAGAAGCACAAATACGCCCCTATGTCAGACCATCACATTTTATTCTTATATCATAACCACGGTTAAAAAAGCAGATTATATTCATCATAGATGTGGACCTCAGAATTCCCTCTGACATAGGCCTAACTCACCCGACATCTCGATACCATGCTTCCAACACGATGTCTTGTACAAATTTTGCAGTCTTTGAGTTTGTTAATATCATAGAAACCGCAGTAAACAGTTTCGCCCAAGATATTAGACACGTGCAGAAGGAATTCGTATATTAATGGCGCGGAGATTAGCAAAAACAAGTCAGCTTAACTGCCGGAAAGAAACAATATTCTTACTGAAGTGCTGTTTTCTTGTACTCTCAGGTTTCCCCTAAAGAGAACCAGGTGAGGACAGACAATATACCTGTACGAATAATCCCGTTGCTCTAAAAGCAAGGTTGAAGCTTCTCCTTTACTTATATATGCCGGTAAAATTAGATTATAAATTTGTCTAATTATGACAACGGAGGTAACATTTATTAAGCATAGCATAACTTGGCGTTATCAGTGTTTTTACTCAGGTGTTTCTAATAGACTGCACGACAAAGAGAGAATTTTGAGTGATGGTGGTCCTGCTATCCTTGTGATTGCTAGCAGCGTGTTTTCTAGTTGTGTTCGCTGATTAATGTTCCATTCCGGGATTGGTAGCTGTGTTTTGGGAGGGGAAAATCCAATTAAGTCCACTTAAAAAAAGAAACTCAGTCCGGTGGTCTGCTCTTGCATTATAAAAATGTATAAATGTGAAAGACGACGTTTTGAGAGCTAGGAATTCAGGACCTTCGTGTTCCACGTTCCACACTCCCAAACAAAATCTATTCAGACGTGAAAATATAATATATCAAGTTCCGGGCGACTCAATTTTGATGGAAGGAAAGTGTAGTTTTGGAAGTAACGCCATGCCGCAATGCGTCGTGCGCGCAGGTAGTTGTCGCTGTTAGCAATCATGCCATGACGCCGTTACCATGCTAACACCCAGTGTTATTGTGCACGCTCAACACGTGTTGTTTGGGTGATACGTAGCCTGCATTTGTGGACGCATGGCACATATTCAGTAATTCTCTATGAAGTGCCTCGGGTTGACAGTAACTGTTGGTATAGGCTAAAACTAAGAATAGTGGCGTCGAATTTGTACAGATGATGAATGGATTGTGCACGTATGACGTGTTATGTGTCAGCATACAAGCACTTCTGATGTATTGAAGGTTACACGGGTGTATGTACTGCATTTGTTACCCATTAATTGTGTTCTTGAACTCACGCACGGAACCTCGGGCGAGCGGTCAATAGAAAGTCGTAAATAGGAGTGTTTTAGGTGCAATGTAGAAGTCGCGGGTGATGAGATCAAACTGGATGCACTTGATCAATGTAGCTGACACTGCATAGGAAAACGGGGAGGTGGGCGAGAATTGAGGTTACGGGCACACTGTGATAACTGTCTATGTGCAACAACAGCATACAATTACCTGCATCAGTACGTGTCCAGATAGTAAAATAAATTGGCATATTATTCGAGTTATTATCCGCATCTTGCTGTCAATAATTAATTTTGTATTCAATGGGCTACAAATTTTTCAGACCGTAAAATGGGAGTGAAGTCGAGATAAAGTCGACAGAGAGTCGCGAGGAGGATCGAAAGTATAATTTTCAGTCAGCACTCCGGTCAGTCCGGTGTACCAGGAAGATTCATCTCATTCAACTGCCAAATCTGGCACCACATCCATTTGTATGACTGAATGTGTCTGTGACAAGTATCAAATCTAGTCTCGAAAGCAACTACTTGATTACAAGCAAGAACGAATCGCTATCCAAGACACCCAACACATACACAGAACGCGCGCGTGTGAATGGGTAAATCGATATGGCACGAGTGCCAGCGCAGAATGATAAAACGAAGTGCCATATCGATTAACCCATTCACACACGTGTGTCGTTCTGTGTTTATTACACGCCTTCCCGTCTAAAAAAAAACGATTATTAGAAGGACACTCAGCAATTCATTTGACAACTAGCAACAAAAAGAACACATTTTATCGCCAACCAAATTTGAGAGGGGAACCCGAGTTACTATTTCGTCCCCAGTGTTCCAATGTATTATATGTGCCCAGTGGCATATATAACACATTGGAACTCAGGGGACGATTTTTAGCTATTGCTGGCTATTCAAATTGTAATTGCGGTGCACGATTTGTAGAAAATTCCAGTGAAATTTCGCTTCTACTTAAAAATAATCAGTCAACGATTCCGTTCCGCACATATGTGCGGAACGGATTTCATTTTCCCCATGGTTTAGTGTTGCTGTAGATGGGGATTTCAAAGAACAGGCGTGTAATAAAGACGAAAATCCCCCTGCTGGAAATGTCACACTCTCAAGCCCTGCTTGACTACACCCCCCTTCCCCGTCACCAGAAACCCGTTATGTACTTCCGAATTGGCCCCACTATCTAAATTCACACCATTTTGCAATACCGTGTTGAAATAGGTCAATGTGACGACCAGTTTCCGTTTAAGATATCGCTTATTCGTTTTAAGTTTATATAATACCCCCTATGTGTTATGTTTCATAAGGAAAACCAGGCTTGGCAATTTCAGGAGAGCGATTTTTTAGCTCTCCTTACTGCCCTCCTGAAAGAATTAAGGAGAGCGAAAAATTGCCCTCCTAAATATTTTGGTCTGGGATGATTGAGATTACATGTATTATGCTCACAATAAATTTTTGTTGTAAAGGAAAAATGTAATTTAACTTCGAAGTCACATAACATCACGTAATTTCATTTTGAAAGTGGTTTAGTGGTAAAAGGTAATGGCTGCAACCATACCCAAACACAGCTGCAATCATTTGAAGCAAAATGGGTCACAGCAATATTTTATGTCAGTTTCAAGTTCAACAACTGACATCACAGTTTGAGGGGTAATTATTCAAGGAATATTGACACTATAATATACTACCATTACTACTATCCTGTCACTTGAAGCACTTGCACCAGGATGTGACTGTAGATTCAAGCAGACCTGTTGTCCAAGAAAGTCATACGCCTACCACTACCACCTTCAACCCCCTTGGGGGTTGAAGGTGGTAGTGGTAGGGGTATGACTTTCTTGGACAACAGGTCTGGGTACACACACAGGTCTTGTCAAGTGTGTGTTCGGTTGTTGAGTGAGACATCTAGATGTCTAAGAGATTGCGCTTTACCTTAGTAAAGTTAACAAAATCACTGATGTAGTCTGTTGGTTTCAGTTTCAATGAGTTCGTTCAACTGGATACTTAAAATGCTGTGTAAAGCTAATTGCTCTCCTAAGCTGGTTGAGGAGAGCGATTTTTTGCCTTCCTGCATTTTTCAGAATGCCAGTCCTGGAAAACTGGTAATTAGAGGTTAACTTTAACACTACATGTATGTTCGAGAAGTGAAGTCGTCTGAATATTAATTGTAAGGTTCCTGATAGACTGATTTTTAACTCTTATTTGACTTTATTCATGGCATGAGAATCATTTTGACGATTAAATTGCAGATGACATCGAGCAACAGATAGACTTTGACAAAGAAACAGTTTTGCACAGTGGTATTCATGTCCCGGGTACCCGTATGGCGTCACGCTCATCTTCAAGAACAATACATAGGAAATCTCTCAGTTTGCACCGTAATTCCCTTCGTTTTTTTCAGTAATTTCACAAAAATTAAGAACTTCAGTTTAATCTACTGTAGGTGTGCTACCTCTTGAAAACACATTTTCTGGTGAATGTGTCCCTACAAAAGCGAAGATTCCAGAAGACATTCGCTTTATTCTTTTGGTATAATAGATTCTACTTGATTACTTCCACTCATTTATCAACCTCTACCGAAGTCGTAATATGCCACTGTTGAAGACTATAGTCTAATTACTTGTCGGCCTTCGTGGACGTTCGGTGATATAAATGTGACGTGTACACGTCACCCAGTCACGCACTTGCCAGACTGTGCACGGTCTGGTGATTAAACTTGACTTTTCCAAATAACCTATTGATTTTAACCCTCCTTTAACGTTCGTATGTCACTGTGTACTGCAGTGGCCCATTGGATAGCACTGGACAGCATATTGCTGATGAGGTCATAATTTCCTATTTAATTAGGCATTTGCTGTGCCTTGACTAAACTCCAGTTGCTCGTGTTAAAGCGTGTTGGCGAGGTGTGCGAAGGTGGTTGATACGTTGATTGTAGGCATGCCTTAAACCAATGCAAATAGGGATTAGATAAAGCTTGTGATCGGTTAGTAAGATAAACGTTGGGTCAATATTCGCCGCTGCATTATCGCTTCCTCCTTTCATAAAACTGTACAGCACGATATGAGGTTGCCAACTTTCCAATGAAAATGTCGTCGACTTCACAATACATAAAAACTACTCTCCCATAATGACTACATTCATATTGAATAGCCATCCAGTACGCCGAGGCAAATATGCTGTCTTATGGAGCAGTTCCATCTATCTTTGACCACGACAAGGGGTAACTCGTGAATTTTTGAACACTTCGAAACAAACTACAGTTTTTCGCCTATGTTCGTTCATGTACTGGTCTGGTACTTTGGAAACATGAGGCAATTTATGCAACCTCAGTATGGGTATACGTAACGTTAATGGCTATACAGAGGTAACCAGAATATCGTTTTGAAAAAACAAAACGTACAAAGAGAAGGAAAAGGGAGATATATATCGCACCAAACATCGAACTGGCAAGCATCTAAATTCGTACACGGAAACCCTTAAACCTGGTCATTTTCATGAAAGACCATCGAAATTCACAAATGTTCATATACGTAAAATGTGATTAATCCTTCGACACAATGAGAAATGACAAAATAGCACAGCTCATCTCAGACCCCCAGTCAACATTTAACCTTTTACCTAACATGAAAAGTAGACGACACTTGCAATAAAAATTCTTGAATAACTAATTCTTTTCATTTTTTGTCTCAAAAACATTGGTTATGACCCCTCATTGGAACAAGCTCGTCGAGCTCGTTCCAATGAGGGGTCATAACCTACGTTTTTGAGACAAAAAATGAGAAAAAAAGAAAATGAATTAGCGATTTTTAGAATAGCGCTTACAGGTTTTGACCGTTACGTTGGGTAAAGAGTCTTTATTTGCTTTGGAATAATGATAAATGATAATGATGAATGGACACATTTCGTTCAGACAAGATCTATTTAGGTGGTAGCTATGGTCATAGTCAGATGTGTCAGAAATGGCCATGTTGAAATTTTAACGTTGTAATTTGTTCATCGAGTATGAGGCTATTGCACCAGGTAGGAAGCGCGAACAAGAGTGATTCCGACTGACAAGTCTCCTTGTTCTACAAATGCTATTTCACGGAATTGTACATCTACTGTCCGAGAACAAATTCTGCCATACAAGTGTTTTTTTTATGGAAATAACCTCCCTCGGATTGTATATATCAGTAACATCCAGGGGCCATTACTATAAAACCTATATATACAATTGCATTAGCTGGAATTGTATTTTCTAGTTATGACTTTAAATGGGTTGAAAGGAACCATAAACATTTTCAAAGAGATCTGGCAATTTGCCAGTTGACAAATTACGATATCTTTTAAAATGCTAATGATTCATTTTAGTTAGTTATGTTAGTAGGTCGAAAATACAATTCTAGAAAATACCGTTGTAAAAGTTTTATAGTATTGGCTCCATGTTGTAGATGTCGGTATATACATTTGTAGACTCTATATTTTCTCAGTGCAGGAATATCAAATTCGAACTGTAATTAATTAGTTTGTGTGAAACACACAGACTATTGTTTTTGCATTGTTTCTTTTTCTTTTTCACTTCTTTTTCTTCTCCTGGTCGTCTGTCTAACCACTTTCCTTTTCTCACGATAACTCGAAAACGAATATTCCTATCTCGCTGCTTTTTGGTATACCGATAGACAGTCATAAATACTGAGCCACCTATTTTTTGCAGATTCCTGGGAGGTTGGGGGTGTCCATAGGGGTGTTTTGATAGTGGGCCACGCTCATATCTCAGACTTGGTATGATCTATGGACCTGGAACTAAGACCAAATGAGTCGACACTCATTGGAGGTTCCAAATATGGTCACTCACTGAGTTCACTCCAGGGGTCATTGAGTGCATTTGTTTGCAGAATTGCTGGAAATAGTAGTTTATAACCCTCTAATGCATCGCCGAAGTTCATACATGTAGTTTTATACTCAAAGAAGTGGGTGGGCCAAAAAGTTTGAAAGTGGATCACACTCAGTCATGGTATGACATGTACACCTGGGGCCATCACCAAACAAGTCGAAATACCGTGGAAGTTACCCATTCCAGTTCATTTGGGTCACACACGTCTCATTAAGTACAGTTTTTAGAATTGGTTGCAAATGCATTTTATATCCCCATTGCATTTCTGAAGTTCATATATGTATTGTATTTCTTCAGTCAAAAAGAGGACAGAATCAACAATGTCCATTTCTGAAATTATTTCCGATTTCTTGGAAAATATTATCTGAATCCTGTATGAAAATCTTTAAAAGGTGTTTACGAAAACCTATTTCTGATTTCTTTAAAGATATCTTATTCCCGAAATAAGTGTGCATAAATTCTCTTTCTTTATAGTTTCACCATTTTCACACAGACTCGAATTCTGTTTCTCTAGTTAATGCTTGTTTTGATAAGGTGCTGCGTTTGGTTAATGGAGTTATGTTCAAATTACTGGATAGTGATACAGTGCCTTTTAATGAAACAACGAAAAATGGTGCAAATGTTACCCTATCACACTAACGCTAGCATGGGATGTTTCGCACAGCGATATCATTAGGTGACTCAACACAACATAAATTGGTAAAGATGACCACCAATAATTTAATCCTACAGTCATATAGGACTGTAGGATTAAAATATTAGATGACCCCAATGAATACAAAATGAATTCGCCCACTTTGCTGTACATAATGTTCTTCAGAATGATACCATCCAACAACTCAGTGTTGGAAGGGTTCAATGATTGGGACAGGCTAACTGACAGCGGATGTAATCTGAGTATATTTCCAGCCGTACTCGTAGAGTTGAACTATTATTAGCCTCCCCTATAGAGACAAGTATATTGGCTGGTTCCTCTTTTTGTAAGTGTGATTACCCGTCACTTTAGGTTGCGCAATGTGAAGTTTCGCCACCAGGGAAAGGTTGAGAAACGAAAACTGTCTGAACTGTTGACTTGTTTCGACATGATTGGCCTGCTTTGACATTGACCGTTCACCGTCTCACAACGGCTAAAATGTCTGTTGAGGTCGATAAAGCTAGATATTAAACCTACAAATATCGAATCCAATACACTTGTCACATCCTCGATGGCGATTCAGCCCACAGCTGAAAATCGAGGGCTGAATCACAAGTTACAAGTTTTCGTTTTACAAACACTGTAATGATTCCAGCAGTAACAATTTTCTTTATATACAGAAAAAATAGCAACCTAATTTTAGTTTCATCAGAGACAACACACTACGTTCTATGAAATGAATAGAGTCTATGCAGCGTCGGCTTTGCCTGGGTGGTATGATGGCGAAGGCTCCCGTGCACTCGAGATCGGGGATGCCCATTTGTACGCCTATACATTTCTGCAAAAATACTGATTTTTTCTTAATTTGTTACTTCCACGCTGAACACAACTTGTTTCCAGTTTCAAGTCCGAAACTGAGGACACGATTCCTTTCACACTTTACTGCTTCTACCGGCCTTGAGTTTACGTGGTTGGCGTTCACTGCATTGGATGTAGCAGCTCGTGCTTTAGACTTTTCGATTGCCTGTCTCATATAATGACACCCATGAGGAACTAAATGTCTAACGTTTGACGTGGAGCCGACGGAGGCCATCGTTTTGTAGGTTCTTTTCCTCTGTTAGTAAATCGTACATTGCTACTTGCAAATGTGAGACAAGCGATTATAGTAATCTTGATCTCTCAGTATCCTCTTTATGACACACAAGCGTACTGTCAACAGCTCAGAATTCCATGTCGTTTCAAAATTTTATTATACGCCTGTTCTATGAAATCACCATCTACAGCAACACTAAATCATGCGGAAAAAATCTGTTCCTCACACATATGCGGAACGGAAATCGTTGACGGGTTATTTTTCAAAAGAAGCGAAATTTTAGTAGAATTTTCTACAAATCGTGCACCGCAATTACAGTTTGAATCGCTAGCGATAGCTACAAATAGTAACACGGGTTCCTCTCGCAAATTTGGTTGGCGATACAATGTTTTCTTTTTGTTGATAGTTCGTCTCCAGAGTTCCAATGTGTTCTGTGTGCCTGCTGGCACACAGAACACATTGGAACTCAGGGGACGAGTTGTCAAATGAATTACTGAATGTCCTGATAATTGCTTTTATAGACGTGAAGGCGTGTAATAAACAAAAAACGACACACGCGTGTGAATGGGTTAAGCGATATGGCACTTGTGCCATCGCGGAAGGATAAAGCTCGAGGCCTGCGGTCTCTCGTTTTATCCTTCCATGACGGCACTCGTGCCATATCGATTAACCCATTCACACGAGTGTGTCGTTCTGTGTATATCTTCACTTGATCAACGTTCACTTTTGAATGATGCTCCAGTTGAATACAGACAAAACAAAAGAGCGAATTCGATCGTCAGTAGAATGAAAACCTATGATTTAATGACAATAACACCATTCACTGTGAGCAATTAATATTTCTGTCAGGAAACTGAATATGGATCATTTCGAGCGGTTTGTGGCTGACATAACCTATACATTGTTGAAAGACGGGCACGAGCTTGAACAGTACTTAATCCACACCACAATATTGGAGACGAGAACGTACTTCACAAATTTTTGCTTTAGTAGTCACAATATCGCCATTGAGAGAGGACGACATGCACAGCCTCCTATTCCAGTCGAACAGTGGTGTCTTTCAATCTGGAGGAGATAGAAAATAAAACACACTTAATTATGGATTGCCCTGCATATTCATCTTTGACGAAGGAATTATTTACTTGGATTGGGAAGCCAAACACAAGCGCCCCTGAGATGGAAAGATAAAAGACATTCCATCTCATAATGCAAAATAACCGGCCTGACGTGTCATTTGTAGCTTGGTTTGTTAGCTAGAACTTCCAATAAAGGGACTCCAAATTTGATAAAATGGCTTTATTACCATAATGTTTTCTGATATTAACTTATGTTCCAATAAGACTAAAATCCTCGCCCTCTGATTGAACGATAGCTCTCTGAGATTTGTCTATGTTTACGGCTCCTGTGCCCAATATGTTACCGCCTGACGCGTCAGCAGTCACCACGAAAAATATTTGAAATGACGTTGCCCGTTTCGCAATTATTTCATCAACGGAGTGACTTGCAAATCGCTTAATTTTTCTACATTTTTCACACGTGCAGCGGATGATGTTCCGAACGAAATGTTGTTTAAATTACAAATCAGTTTACGATTTGAAGTAAGAAGGAGTGACCTCGGCCGTAATTATTATTTATTATTTGCCCAGTGTCGGCGTGGGGTACACGAGAGGTTTATTTACCAAATTTGTTATCGTTAAAAGTTGCCCCGTTCATTTCACGATGTGGATTTTGGGCTATGGGTTGGCTATTATTGGAACATGTACGTTATTGTGATGATTTGGCGGTAACATGGTCTGAGGTGCGCGGCTCGGAGTTTATGTTCATCCTCGACGCTCCGTGCCGCAAACCCCAGACCATGTTACCGTCAATTCATTACAATAACTTATTTTATCATATGATGGAAAAAATCTGGTAATTTAATTGCGTAAAACACTCGTCAGAAGTGTTAATATACTCCGGTATTGCTGATCTATTCTATTTTTATCGAAATGGATTTGATATTACACCGCTCTGTCTTTGTTGTCTATAAATAGCGCAGGTAGGTTGATATAATGATACCAAATACCTGTTTGCGATAAAAATAGAAATGGAATTTCCAACTTTCTCCTTCCTTTAATTTCTCTGTTCCAATGTTTAGGAACTGTTCAAATATAACAGTTAACAGTTAACTACGACATGAACAAATAAGTTAATGCACATTGCTTCTTATATATATATGTTATATAGAAAGGTCAAAAATAAATTTATTTTGTTACATATGAATGTGCTGGTTTTTTTTCGAAAAATATGTAATAAAACAAGGTATTTGCAAACGATTTTTTCTGTCATAATAATAAAACAATAATTGACTGCGTCTCGGTGAATATTACTTTTCTCGGGTTGATAATTCTTTGTATCATTCGCAAGGAAAGGCAATAATCGTATAATTTTGCGTGTTATGCTCTAGAATGTTGTAAATAGCGCAGGTAGGTTGATATAATGATACCAAATACCTGTTTGCGATAAAAATAGAAATGGTATTTCCAACTTGCTCCTTCCTTTAATTTCTCTGTTCTAATGTTTAGGAACTGTTCAAATATAACAGTTAACAGTTAACTACAACATGAACAAATAAGTTAATGCACATTCCTTCTTATATATATATGTTATATATATATGTTAAAAATAAATTTATTTTGTTACATATGAATGTGTTGTTTTTCTTCGAAAAATATGTAATAAAGCAAGGTATTTGCAAACGATTTTTTCTGTCACAATAATAAAACAATAATTGACTGCGTCTCGGTGAATATTACTTTTCTCGGGTTGATAATTCCTTGTATCATTCTCAATGAAAGGCAATAATCGTATAATATTGCGCGTTATGTTCTAGAATGTTGTATTTAACGCCATGTACACATTTGAATAGTAAATTTGTATGCCATATATACTATTTTATTTTACGATAAGGCTGCCTCACCGGAAGAATTGATTGCAATAAATACTGTTTCTATTACTATACACCTGGAACTTAATTAGGCACCCTCTGAAATGTTTCACGACAGTCTGGAACGCCTCGTTAGGTGTGGACCCTTTGCTTCAAGTGGGGTTTTTAAACACCTTTGGCTCCCCAACAGGCGCTTGTGCAACAGAACTGTCCCAAACCGCCTCAAAACACCGGGCATGAGGCCCAGAAGGAACATCAAGCGTCCAGCTCTGTCCGATCATAATCAAAGACGACGTTTGGAGTGGTGTATGGCACGACAACATTGGAATCTTAGAACGTGGAGGAGAGTTCATTGGTTAGACGAGAGTAGGTTCCTGCTTCACGTCACAGATGGTCGCATAAGAGTGTGGAGGCATAGAAGTACAGCTTACGGAACATCAGACCTACTGTTCCTATGGTAGAGGATCAGTAATGATTTGGGGATGCCTCCCTCATGACTGTAAACTTGATATGGTGACGGTACGTGTGAATCCCAATGGTCATCAGTACATCCGGGACATTTTCAATCCGGTTGTCGTGCCTCATTTTTACAACGACCCGTTGTCTACTCGCCATGTATTCATGGACGACAATGCAAGGCCACATCGTTCCCATGCTGTGAGAGCATTCCTTCAGAACAACGCTATTACAACACTACCTTGGCCTGCAATGAACCCCGATTTGAATCCCTTAGAACACATCTGGGACTTTCTTGGACGTCGTGCACAAGCAAGGGATCCATCTGTACAGAATTTGGCCGATTTGGAAGCTGCATTACATGAGGAGTGGCAGCAGTTGCCTCTAGGGCGTATGAGAAGGCTCACTGGTAGCATTAGGAGGGTTCAGGCTGTTATCCCGGCACGTGGTGGATACACTCGCTACTGACCTCAGACGCTGCTATTGTGTTCAGGAGATCACAAGTTACATTTTTTGTCAGTAATTACCGGCATTGTTTCATCATGGACCGTTCCAGCACCATACTTGTCGAGAGAACATTTTTCCATCAAAAACATTAGTGACAGATATGTGTAATTAGCGCCATTAAAATTGTTGTCTGCATTTGTCAATAGACCATTCTTTCCGCAAACAATCACTTTTGGCCATCTGAAAGATAGCATGAGAGAAATGACAGTTTCTATTAACACCACTGCGAAAAAAAAACAGGAGGTGCTTAAGTAAGTTCCAGGTGTATATATACCGGCCGAGATGTTTAATCCCCTGCACGCTAAAAACAAAATATCGAAATTCCAAGGTGTAAAATTCCCCCTTATTAAAGGCAACTAGAAATTTAAGCAATTAAATCCTGTTTGACAGAGCTCAGCAAGCTCTGTCAAACAAGATTGAGTTTGTTAACCCTTTACCCAACGTAACGGTCAAAACCGGCCAGCGCTATTCTCAAAAATCGCCAAATAATTTTCATTATTTTTTCATTTTTTGTCTCAAAAACATGGGTTATGACCCCTCGTTGGAACGAGCTCGGCGAGCTCGTTCCAACGAGGGGTCATAACCTATGTTTTTGAGACAAAAAATGAAAAAAATTAGTTATTCGAGAATTTTTTTGGTAAGTGTCGTCTGGTTTTCATGTTAGGTAAAGGGTTAAAGTTCTATTTGCAATATAGGACAATTTGCAGCTGGAAATTTCGCGAACTTGGTATTAGTGTCCCGTTGTTAGAAATATTTTACCATTGATAATTACCGCACTTATTGTTTTCTTTTATTGGGGTTTAACAACACTCTCAACAGCCAGGTTCACATCGACGTGTCGGACAGTTTTAAGGGTAGAGGAAGTTGAAATACCTGGAGAGAACAACCGAACAGCAGCGAGCAACTAACGTATTAAATTTTCACAGGCAGGGTTTGAAGCGGTTGAAGGCAAATGCGCCATTGACGTACAGTACGCCTAAGTACGCAATGCCTTGTGCTCCCACGCGGGTAATCGAGATTTAGTGCATAGGTTTGAAGTTCAATGCTCTAACAACTGAGCCACTGTGCTCCCATCCCACGTGTTACTGTTACCGGTTGCACAGGTGAAAGTGATAGGACACTCTACCCGTTTGGTTCGTTCCCACTAGACCAATTCCTTTAGACCAATTTCCACAAGGCCAATTCCCAAAAGACCAATTCCCCTAAGACCAACTCATGCGTTCTACTTTTCAAATAATTCTCTATCAATAATTTGATATATTTATAAATATTTATAAATGTATTTAATGTTATTGATATTCAAGCCAGAGAATAAGCAGTCTGTCATTTGCAGAATGAGGTCCCCAGAGGCTGAATTTGCTGTTGCTACCCATATAGTCAGTCAGTTTAACCTCTGGGTACCTCTTTCTGTTTATGTTTGAGCCCTTATTTAAGATTGAGGTTCACAGAGGGTAAATTTAGAGATGCCACCCTTCTGTGCAGGGTAGCGTCACCAAATTCACCCTCTGGGGACCTCATTTTTCAGATGATAGTCTGCTTATTTTCTGGCTTGTTAATATTTTATAAACTGAAATGTTATAAACCTATATTTTTGTATGTTATGCGAAAAAATATTTTTTTTATCAAATAAAGTGCTTATCAGTAAATAAATGTTTTCTTAATTATCCTTAACCAACCCTTAATCAATAACAGTATGTAGTTGGTCTTTTGGGAAGTGGTCTTTTGGGTATTGGCCTAAAGGGAATTGGTCTAAAGGGAATTGGTCTAGTGGGAAGACACCACCCATTTGCTTGTTTTTTTTTTCAATTCGAAGTTTTGAAGTTAGTTTCCCTTTTGTCCTATTTCTGTTGTCTCCGCACTGGTCTATTCACTCTGAAAAATAATTACCAGCTGTCAGTTGGATCTCAAGTGCAACAAACTGTAACAATTTATTTATTGGGGTTTAAAGACACTTAAACGACAGTCAGGGTCACCTCGTGACACGCAAGTTTACGAGTAGAGGAAGCCGGAATACCCGGAGAGAACCAAGAGCAACTGTCAAACTCCCTAACGTACTAACTCCGCATAAGTAGGGTTAGCGCTGGTTGAAGACAGTGCACCATCGACGTACAGTACGCCTTAGTACACAGGGCCACGGTGGGCAATCGAGATTAACCCTTTACCCAACGCAGACGATATCAAAATTTATTATTTGAAAAATCATTTTTTAACATTTTTCAAAAAATTTCAATAAAACCATATCATGTGACCCCTCAATGGAACAAGCTCGACGGGTCACATGATATGGTTTTGTTGAAATTTTTTGAAAAATAATATTTTTTCAGATGCTAAATTTGCATATTACGCGGGTGGATCTGAGCGATTCGTTGGGTAAAGGGTTAAGTGCCTTGCAAAGGACACAACGTAGTTACCCTTGCCAGGGATCGAACCATGGACCTTTCGGTTTGAAATCCATTGCCGTAAACTCTGAGCCACCGCGCTCCCTAACAAAATGTAACATACAGTTTAATAGTCTAGCATATAACAACTGGGCGGAAAATTTTGAGTTACTTTGCATATCAAGGTGATAATCAAAGCTTGAATTTCCAGCTGGACGCGGAACGGATGTGGAATCGGAAGCAATCGCACACTCCCCATTTATATAATATATGAATCGAATTCTCTTCTCACTGCAGACATGTGAATTGAAGAAATAATATATTACCAAAAACCAATGTTTTCTAAAACCTTTGACACCAATTTATGCTATTTTTCGGAGTACATGCCAGAATTTGAAAATGTTTCAAGATATCGACAGAGGTTCATCATCTTTTTTGCTCGCTGCATATTGGATTGTTCTCTCTCCATCTCATAGTTTATTGAAAATCTGGCGTCAGTTTACTACTATTTCCTGCATGCGTGCGTCGAGTTTTAAATGAGAAATGAAAAGGTAATGGAGATAGGCGAGAGTAATTACATTTTACTTGACTCCGTTATCTCCAAGCAAACAAACTTCGAGAATACAGTCGAAGAGGGCATCATCAGGACGCCAGAAGGATTTTTCTCCCTTTCTTTTTTTCGGGGGGAGGGGGGGGGGGGTGGAGGTGTAGATAAAATGGCATCAGTATCAAGTCATCTGTTATCGCTGTAATAATGATGTAGCGATCCTGGTCATCTTATAAAACCTATCATTTCTAGGATCTGAAAATGTTTATTTAAAAAATATTGTAATGTGTTTTTGAGCCCCTATCATGTAGAACATAATGTTTTGAGCCCCTATCACGTAGATTTTTATGGTGTCATATTTTATGTGACTAGCGACGTAATAGGTGTTGCCATGGTAGCGAACGTGAGCGCCAAAATGTACGTCATGAGTGATGTCGACGTGGATGTTACGTCACCGCCAAGAGTCATCGGTGATGTGTCGTCGATCGTAACGTCTTCAGTGACGTTGATTCGTCGCAATGCATCATAGTTGCATGCATAGAAATCGGATATAAATTTATATCCGATTTCTATGGTTGCATGTACTGTAATTTAAGCTGTGAAATAGCAGGGAACGTGAAACAAGGGGAACATCCAGAGCCAATGAAACGTGATATTTTGGCCCCCTAGCGGTTGGAGTTATTTCGAAGAAAAATATCGTCTTACATTGGCGCCGCATTTAACTCTTTGCATGCTGCCGGCAGATATTCCTGCCCAACAGAGGATTTCTCCTGTCACATAAATAAGTATAATTTGGGCTCAATTAATCAAATTTTTCTATTGTCAACTGAATGGATTTGTTGATCAATGATTTTATAAGTTAAATTCAGATGCAATTTTCATCAAATTTAGTCATGGCTGCTTTATAAAGACCATGACCAGATTTGTTGGAAAATATCTTGAAAATCCTCAGCGGGTTAAGAGTTAACTGCGATAATTCAACAAAAAATACCAAAGGGAGGGGTGTATCGTTTTTTCGCTTCCCGAAAGATAAAGATAGGTTAGTTAATATAATTCTTGGCGGGCCAGTGTTATCCAGTGTGTTGAGATGACTGTCTATTGTCGATTTTTGTGCAAAAAACGTGTGGCCTGAAAACCAAATTTAACATTGAAATGGAACGCTTGACCTTCGATTTCTTTTGTAAATCAGGAAATTTGTATCTCCCAAACGACAATTTTTTGAAGAAATATTATCATTCATTAATATCTGATGTTCATTTTTTTCACCATTAGTAAATGATAATTTACATATGTATTATTATTTTGATAAATCCAACCAGCACCCCCCCCCCCCCCCCCCCCCCCACCCACTCCTCAACAATACAAAATGTCCAATGATCAGTGTTACTGTTAGATTAAACAAGGAACTATTAGTCAGTAAGCGACTTATGTTAAATGTACTAGTAAAATCCAATTAGTTCACTGTATGATGGTATTGAGTTATTATTTGTATGTGTTTTTTTCTTTTATTCGAATTCAATGTGCCACCTCCTGGATAAATTGTCTCAAAATTCTCAAATAACTCCAAGTTTCTACAGTTAGGGCAAAATTTTAAGAAGTTGGTCCAAATAGTGCATTCCATTGAGGTGCTAATACTCCAGCCTGTTGAAAATTAATAAACATTAGGAGACCAAATAAGAATCATATTGGGTGGAAAAGGGACAAGAAATTAATAATGGTCCGGGTATGTTTATTCAAGTCACAAGAGTATGTGTTTCAGGCTTACATTTAAATTGAATTTTATTTTTCAGTTGTTTCTGCATTTCACGGGTGACTAGGTGATGTGTGGATCTACTAATCAGTTTGTAGTTAAAATTCAACCTCAGACATCAGAGGACAATGACATTTGTAATTTTTTTCACCTCAAGAAAATTGCATCATATGTTTTAGTGCAAAAGGACAAAAAAAAAACAAAACAAAAACAGGTCATATGAGGATAATTGTTCAGAATAGAGGAAATGGACACCTTGAGACATTAAAACTATAATATGTTTATATATTTATTTTTTAAAATATTTATTTATTTATTGGGATTTAACAACACTTTCAACAAGCCAAGGTCATGTCATATCGGACAATTTTACGGATGGAGGGAGAGCCAGGGAATCTGGAGAGAACCACCGAGCAGTGTCAAGCAACTGTCCAACATACTAACCCGACAGAACTAGGGTTCCAGCATTTGAAGGTATGTGCACCATCGAAGTGCAGTTCGCCTTAGCACACAACACCACTGTGCCCCACATGGGCCATTGGGATTAAATGTTTTTGCCCATAGTCACAATGAGATGAAGCAGGTCAGACTCAAACTGCTGACCATAAGGTTTCAAGTTAATGATGGCAGAATAATTCTGAAAGTAATTATACTAATGGCATTTTTACGCTTCCTTCATACCAAATAATAGTGATAGCCAATATTTTTCCTGCAAAACTAATAACAGTGTCATCACTATTAACCTGCAAGTAAGAGTAAGCTGTTCAGTGTTCATTTACATTATAATCTCTTCGTCACGGGACCGATTTGTTTATTTTACTTATCTAAGTTAGTAGTCACAAGCGGTATTCAAGCTACATAGAATCAATATTTTGATTTTTCATCTTTGCAATTTTTAGTTTTTTGCATGACTTGTCATACTGGTCATAACTTATTTAGTATTTTCTCAGCACCCATAAATATTTTTAAAACACAGAAATGTGCATACGTGTATCAGTGTGTAATTTGAATTTTACCCAGTGTGGATACCAGATGACACATGCTTGCAAAAACAATTGTTGAATAACTAAAAATTTTCCATTTTGGTCCCAATATTGTCTCAAAAACACAGCTTATGACCGCGACATATAAGCGGCTTGCCAAAGAGTTATTATTATTATGACCCCCATTGGAATGAGCTGAATGATCTTGTTCCAGTGAGGAGTCAAAAGCTGTGTTTTTGAGACAGAAAATGAAAACATAATAAAATTTTAGCTGCATATTTTTGACATGCATGGAGCATGAACACTCAAGTGCCCAAGAAGAATTTGAATGACGATTTTTGTGAATATTGCCAGATATCACTGGTCGTTTTGACCCTTTACGTTGCGTAAAGGTTTAAGATTCCAGAGAAAAATTTCCACGATATTCACTTTCACATAGGTATACCTGTGGATAGCCTATGGGAAAGGACTACAGATAAACCTGTGCCAAATGTACAAGTTTTATAATTACTGAATTAACATAGACTATTTTACTTTTCTCCTGATGAACCATTTTTCAAAGTTAGCAAGAATACCGCTTAAGGTGAATAAATATGTGAATTTAAAAAAAATACATTGTTTGTTTTACTGCTAGGGCCCACTCATTACATTTATGAGTGCATCTTCCAGTAAAAGGGGAAGGCTTGCTAATTAATTTCTAAAAAAGACCCACCCAAATCTGACGTTTTGAAAATTGTAAAACGATTCATAATATTACATTTCGATTTCTGTTTTGTAAATTCAAAGTGTGGAAAATAAATACAACGATGTTGAATTAATGTTGTTTAGTGGGTAAACTCAAGTTAAGAGAAATAGATTGGTCGAGTATCGCTTTGGTTTCACTTGTGTGCAACTGCATGTTGTGGTGCACGAATTTAGGGAATACAACGTGTTTTTCTTCCGATATTATAGCTAAATTATTCCAGCTAGCGAGTTTTGTTGTGGCATTTGTTATCACAGTTTGATAGCGCTATCTCGTATTTGCCGTGGATTTTGTCATCTCCACCCACTTTCTTTGAATTTGTTTGTTTTTGTTGAAAAAATCGAAATTTCCCCATTCGTTCAGTGTTATTCTGTTGCGAAATGACTCCAACTACCAGAGGGCGCTTTTCCAGAAAAATTACAATAGAGGGTATGGGAAGTGATTATTCCCCTTGTTTCACGTTCCCTGGAAATAGTAATGGACTTTAAATCGGCAGTGACGTCATACAATATTGAATAATAGGGCGGAGTGTACTCTGGAATCGTGGACGATTCTTCAGCTTGGAAGCAAAAGAAAGTTTTGTAATAATTTTTAGTTTGTTTACCTATTCTGTCTACCTGCTTTCTTTATTCTCGACTCCTCTTCTCTTCCTGTAGAAAGTTATGCACATTGTTTGATGCTGGACCTGGCAGGTCGATGAGTTAAGGAGCACAGAAAACAAATGCGCCAAAGATGACTGCTCGTGCGAGTCTTCAATTCGTCTAGAACCTTATGATCATTAGGGATTGTACACTGCAAAAAATATAGGCTCTCTTTAGAACCAAAACTGGTTCTAATCTTGTCCCTGAGATGGAACCAGTTCTGTTTAAACAGTATTTATTTCAAATCAAATAAATTTATAAAGATTATCATTAAATATTAACAGAATTAAACATAAATTGAGGGGGTTTCTGTCGTATGTTTCGAGCTTATACGAGGTTGTCTCAAATCATTATTAAGCAAAGGAGATATGAACAGTTGGCATGTCGAACCAGTTTTGGTTCTTTACAGAACCAAAACTGGTTCGATAAGCCAGCTGTTCATATCTCCTTTCTTTCAAAATGTTTGGCGGCTGCGTTGAATAAGCTCCAAGTTTACTGCTGAATCTACTTCAGTTCATGTAATATTCTGTTAAAATTCAATGCTAATCTTGGTAAATTTATTTTGATTTGAAATAAATACTGTTTAAACAGAATTGGTTCCATCTCAGGGACAAGATTAGAACCAGTTTTGGTTCTAAAGAGAACAAATATTTTTTGCAGTGTTCTACTGGCTGATCATAAACATTGTAGTTAAACAGTGGGATGAGTTGATGATCAATTACTAGAAAGAGAAATGAACGCTCTTACTGCTCATTCGCTCTTGGTGATGACGTAACTGGTGATGGCGTCAGTGATGAAGTCACCATGAGTTGTGATGGCGTCGCTGAAGATGTAACTTCCGATGAAAGTTACTTTGACGTCACTGAGGACGTCACTTTCGTTCGATGATACCACGGAGAATAGAATCTACCTCCAACCAACCTCCCTAACGATACTGAAGATTTCACTTCTTGTCATTATTGACGTCACAACATGGTCGCTCACAAACGTTACCATGATAATGTATATAACTTCCTAGTCCATGATTATAACGTTACTTCCTATTCCACCTTTTTGCTCCCCCTCACAGGGACTCAAACCTTCATTTCTACCTACTGAACACACAGGCGGTCCTAAAAAGAAAATGAAATTTTCACAGGTAACATTTTGAAGCTGAAATATCCGGATGAATATCGGTAGGACTAATGGGTAAAATTGCCTATTTTCTGTCTTTCAGATAGATTGATTGAGTTATTTATTGGTGTTTAAGGTCACATACTTATGCACAATGGCTTATCGTAACCGTAACAGTTTTACAGGTAGGGGAAGCCGGAGTACACGGAGAGAACCACCGAGCATCGACGAACAACTGTTAGCTCCTCGACATTCTAACTCTGTTCAGGCTCCGCTCCAACAGGGTTACAGCGATTGAAGACATGTGCACCATCGGCGCGCAGTACGCCTTAGTACACAGCGTCATCGAGCCCCGTTCTCAGATAGATATTTACTTTATCTGGTGTGCACAGTTAGCATAAAGATTAATGGCATACAGTTTATAAAAGAAAAGCTGATAACATTAATCGTTTGTTCTGAAACTGTACAGTAAGTTTCATTTCGTCAACTCCATTACCTGTCCTAAACCAATCTCAAAGAGTTCAAACCCTTTACTAAACAAAATAAAAATTACCCTTTCACTGATGTAAACTGTTATCTGCTTTTAAAGTACGCGCAGTATGTTACAAAAGGGATTATGCATTGTTATCTGATGAATTGACACTTACTGGCACTTATCTCCCTTAGATTAAGCACATTAGCCAGTAGGTGGCCCATGCAAGAGCACATGATAAGGCGAGTTATTGCTGTCCTCAATTTTGAAGAATAGAATGGATGCAATTGTATCCGTAAGAGGAAAAGCAGCCCTTTTCTCTGGATAGTGAGTAGATTGTGTTTTTAAATATCAGCACTGTTACTGTGTAAAATGCATTAAAGACTTTTCCTGCAGATTGAATGATTATATATTGCTATAGACCAAGTTATGTATAAATTATAAAGAACATAACAATGTCTAATTTTCTTACTAGTGAGAGAACAAACATGTTGAAATGAAATTTTGTCAACCTCATTACCAAACAACTCACCTTAAAAGCTCAGTCACATATGATGCTGCCGTCGCGCGGTTGTGCGGTCTGCAGTTTGTAGAAAGGATTTATACAAATCGTAGGGCTTGGTGGGCTGCGGCGGCAGTGTTCACAAATATTCCGAGCTCCGCACTGTAATCGTGAAAGTCATGAAATAAAAATCCGTGAGGAGACCGCAAGGCACCATTTAACAAACTGCGAGGCACCCTCATGGCGACTGCAAGGCAATCGCACGGCGCCCCCACGGTTGTTGCGGCCATTGCAAGGGCGCGGAATGGAGACCTTGCGGACGACTCGCGGCGCCCTTGCGGTTTGTTACAGATGCATACGATTTTCGTGGCAACCCAGACAGGGTGAAAACCGTGGGGTGACATTGAGGTTACCGCACGGCCATCACATGGTCACATCAAGGCCATCGTACAGTGACCTTGCGATGATACCTGCGGTGGGGTTGCGTCCTCCGGCCTTGCGATTTCCGAAAAAAAAAGTTTGATGTCAAGTTAAAAAAAATCGCAAGCCCCTGCGACGAGCACAAAACCTTGAGATCACCTCACGGCTGCGGTATTCTACCGTGCGGACACCACACGGTTATGGCAATTTTGGGGACTTACGGCCGCCGCCAACACACCGCAGGCCATTTGTGACTGACGCTTAAGAGTGTGACATTATCACACAAATATCCTGTGTTTTGAATGTCAGTCGATATGAACCAAAATAGCATGCGGTATAAATGAGAGACCTACTTGATAAAAGAGGGGATTTCCTGTGTTCCTGTGAGAACTCTCGGAGCTAAAACAGAAAGAAACTAGAAACTGTTTTAGCACACTAAAACATATGTCTCCCCTTCCTTTCGATTTAATGCACTGCAAATTATATATACATGAACAAGTATGTCCCAACTTCCCCCTTGGGGAGCGGGGTTATAAATATCTATGATCTAGCTCAACATCCACATGTAAAAAAAAAATTCTGGTCTGGACAATTAAAGTACATAAATCTGACCTTGAGGTCAAGGTCACATGAAGGTCATGATGACATGTGGTCTCATTGTGATACATCCACATGTCAATCATCTAAGACCTAGGTCAAAAAAAACAAAAAACTTCTGATCTGGACAATTATTCCCTATTTGAAGTACATAAATTTGACCTTGAGGTCAGAGGTCAAGGTCACATGCAGTTCATCAAGGCAGCGGACATGCGGTTTCATGGTGACATATCCACATGTCCAAAAAAAAAATCTGGTCTGGACAATTACTCCCTATTTAAAGTACATAAATTTGACCTTGAGGTCAAGGTCACATGAAGGTCATGATTACATGTGACATGCAGTCTAACTGCGATACATCCACATGTCAAATATCTAAGTCCTAGGTCAAAAAATTAAAAAGTTCTGGTCTGGATAATTATTCCCTATTTGAAGTACATAAATTTGACCTTAAGGTCAGAGGTCAAGGTCACATGAAGGTCATCGAGGTAGACGACATGCGGTCTCATAGTGACACATCCACATGTCAAATAACTAAGTCTTAGGTCAAAAAACAAAAAAATTCTGGTCTGGACAATTACTCCCTATTTGAAGTACATAAATTTGACCTTGAGGTCAAGGTCACATGAAGGTCACAATGGTATGCGACACACCGGCTCATGGTGATACATCCACGTGCCAAATATTTTAGGCCTGGCTCAAAAAAAAAAAAAATTTTGGTCCGGACAAAGTTTCCTTGAAAAAAGCACAAATCTGACCTTCAGATCAAAGATCAAGGTCACATGAAGGTCACAATGGTACGCTACACACCGGCTCATGGTGATACATCCACATACCAAATATCTAAAGCTTGACTCGAAGTACAAAAAAGTTCTGGTTCAGACAGTTTCCCTTAAAAAAACGCATAAATCTGACCTTCAGGTCAAAGGTCAAGGTCACATGACGGTCACTATGGTACACTGCACACCGGCTTATGGTGATACATCCACATACCAAGAATGTAAGGTGTAGGTCAAAAGACAAAAAAGTTATGGCCCGGACAAAGTTTGTGTGATGTTTCCCTTAAAAAAATACATAAATCTGACCTTCAGGTCAAAGGTCAAGGTCACATGAAGGTCACTATGGTACACTGCACACCGGCTCATGGTGATACATCCACATACCGAGTATCTAAGGTGTAGGTCAAAAGACAAAAAAGTTATGGCCCGGACAAAGTTTGTATGAGAAGAAGAAGAAGAAGAAGAAGAAGAAGAAGAAAAGAAGAAGAAGAAGAAGAAGAAGAAGAAGAATATGCACTAAAACAATATGTCTCCCTTCTGGGAAGGGGAGACATAATTGGAAATGTCTATATTTCTTGAACTTCACAAAGCATATACTTATTATGTGGTGTGAAGCTTCTTTTGGAGAGAAGACTCAAAGGGAAAAGTAACTGTTTCGGTTACCTGTTGGGGCACCATACAGGTATGAGGTCCAACCATCTTAATATAGTTGGTAATTGGGAAATATACTAAACAACAATTTCCTCGTGAACCTCTCAGTCTGCATCGTTTTCATACACATGTTTGGTATGCAGTCTACTTTAACCCGTTACCAACCATGAAAAGCAGACGACACTTGCAAAAAAAATTCTTGAATAACTACTTTTTTCATTTTTTGTCTCAAGAACATAGGTAATGATCCCTCACTGGAACGAGCACGACGAGCTCGTTCCAACGAGGGTTCAAAACCTAAGTTTTTGAGACAAAAAAATGAAAAAAATAATGAAAATTAATTGGCGATTTTTGAGAATCACGCTGGCCGGTTTTGGCCGTTATGTCGGGTAAAGGGTTAATGGGGTAGATTCAAGTTTGTTCAAAGAAAGTTTCTCGGGCTTTATTTGGGCTCGTTCCTGGAGTGGCGAAATTTACAGCCCCATCCCTATTTCTCGGTCGTGTTTACGATCGTTGCAATCCGATTGTAAACACGACCTCAAATCTGATACAAATTACAGGACATGCACATGGTCTTGATAATGTATATTTATCAAGTTTGGGAACAGATTGAAACTATTTGGTCCAGAGTTGGTATTGGTTGGCATGCACTTGATACATGCAAAAACTAATTTTCCACAGCTTTGTGAGAACCCTATGACTAAAAATTAAAAAAATAATTTCAAGTGTCTTTTTCGAAACTACCTGGGGCAAATAGTTGTTATATATGCAAGAGAGTGTCTTTATGAATTGGAAATTCAAACTGGTTGTAAAAACGCTCTTATTTTTAAAATTGATTCGCACCCAAAACAAATCAGTAAAAAGGCTCTCTCTACCCACACTTACACGATCCCCATTCCCTACAGACAACTTGATTGGGGGCGGGGGGGGGGGGGGGACGTTTTAGGTTCTCTTGGGCCTCTGGGTTTTCATTTGGAATTTTATACTTTTTTGAAGTTTTAATTTATTATTACAGCGATGGCTACAGTGACTGTGTTGACGGTAGACAACTGTGTTACAATGTGCCACCATATCACCAGTTAGAAAAGCTTTATCAAAGTTTATCAAATTAAGGACTGATTGCCCCTTAATGGTTTTACGATTTGATTTTTTGTTCCGAAATTGATATAGGACTATTTATTTTATTTTTTAATGAGTTTATTTTGCATTTTTGTGATTTTTCACAAAAGCAAACACCCTCAGTGTTTTATTGGGGAGTTTTATCAAATATTTGGTAATCTACTACAAAAAAAAAAAAAAACAACCTCAAAATTGATAATATGAATAATTTAATAATATTGCACATTTTCCATAAATAGATTATGAGGTGACGGCTTTGGCTCAACTTTGATCAACTACAAAAAAATATTGCATAGAAACTTGTACGCTGTTGGCTGAAAAGAATCCTGCTAATATATATATATCTTTAAAACAATGTTGGATATTAACAATGTCTACTTAGACAAATTTATTTTCAACAGGTCCAAATTCTCTTTTTACATATTCACCCGTCCATATCGTTGAGTATGAAACAACTTTTAAATTTTCAGACATTTCTCGAAATCTGTATATAATAAATGAACTCTCGGTGGAATGAGCTCAACAGCGATCCAGTGGTGGGTTATGAACAATGTTCAGGGAGACAAAAATGAAAAACTGACAATAATTTAAAAGTGCAGCATAGATCAGGGTGTTGAAATGTAACTTATTTATCTGAATTATAATGCTTACAATTATGAACTGCCCATTCAGCAAATTTCAATATGCTGACGGTGCGTAGGATTAAATTCGTATATATGGTGCATTTCCTCTACCAAAAAACTTTATACTTCTGTATTCTGAACACACTCTTGTCCAGTGGCGCAGTATGACTGAAACGGTTGGCTCGTTTTCGTAACCGACTAACCGAGAGCTATAACCGGATAATATCCAGTTATCCGTGGCCATTATTTAACCGAATATGGGATCAAAACTACAGGAATTGGAAAGGCGTATTCTCAAACTATTCCGAAGTGTGTATACAAACGAACGTTGTCGAGTATTCGACAACGTTCGTTTGTATACACACTACGGAATAGTTTCTGCGATCACTCATTACTCACGGAAACTGCCGATCATTAACGAAGTCTCGAACGCCATAGTCGATTATTTCTTAGTATTCACAACCCGGCTTCGATGTGTAGTCTTTCACAAAGGAGAAGCGGCAGATTGACTACGTTTTAAACGTGTAATGACGATCACTATCGATATTTCGGATAACCGGTGACGGTTTTTCTAATCGGTTAGGTAGCCAACTGGTTTCAAACCGATTATCCGGTTAACCATTTCAGTACTAGACCCCCACCCCCCACCCCGCCCCAGGCAAAAAAAAACCCATTGGCCCAATGTAAGTTTCATACAACTTAGAACCCCCCCCCCCCCCCCCCCCCAATGGTTCCCATTTGACACCCCCATTTTAGAATCCTGGCTACGCGCCTGCTCTTGCCCATTTAATGTAGGAATAAATACCACTTTGTTGGCTATTTCGAGTTTTAGAGATTACGTCTTTTAGACTCCCCGTTGTCTGGTGTGTGGAAGTTTTTTCCAAGATAAGTGGAGAGGTTCACACCCTCTTCATATAAGGAGTCGAAATAATGAAGTTTATGTTAACAACGGAAACCTGCGATATTCACCATCAACGAGTCCTTATCATCGCTACTTCTGCTGGAAATTCACAGTGTCCGCCTTCTTCTGGTGGGAAACCCACCCCCGCAGTAATTCACTTTTCCCACACGGTACATTGACTTGGTTAACACCTTCAAGAAATAATAAGCACTTCCGTTTGTCAGTCTGTCTCTTATCAAATGCTTGCATGTCAGTTTGAAAAATTAATGTGATTTTATTTTTAGAATTAATCGAGACACTTCAAATTGAAAGTTTCATGTCTGTCAATAATTATAATGAAAAAACTTGCCACCAATCACTGCGTCATGTTTACCATTAAGGCCCAAAGTAGCATATAAGGTCGATAGAAATAATTAAGTACTGGAGTACTGTTTAAATATATACATAGTTACTTATTTACTTTTAACCTTTTACCTAACAAAACTATAATATACGGTGGCTGATTTTGGACATAGAGATTTTTTTTTATCTCATTATAACGAGATATTTTCTCGTTATAACGAGAAAACATCTCGTTATAACGACTTAGCATCTCGTTATAACGAGATAACATCTCGTTATAACGAAAAACATCCCGTAATAACGACTTAGGGTCTTGTTATAACGAGAAAGTATCTCGTTATAACGAGAAAACATCTCCTTATAAAGAGATAATATTTTTATAAGGAGCGTCACGTAGTTTGGAGGCGGGCGCGGTCATTCGTCTCCCTACGCATATGATGTTTGCAGAAATCAATGATAAACTTTGGATAAATGTCCATGTTGACTAATTTTGACTGAATAAAGACGAAAATAGCTCAGAGCTCTGTCAGTGCAAGCGGAGAGATTACACAAAATCACTTCAATGTCATTGCAAGATTTTGTTTGAAACGGTTGGCCTATGTGTAACATTCCTGTGTAGAATTGGTTGTTCCATGTAAATGGTGTGGGTAGGTGTGTGTGTTTGTGTTATTGTGTGTGTGTGTGGGGGGGGGGGGGGGGTCTATCTTCCCGACTCCCGACTTTGTGAGAACATAGACACTTGTGTTTGCGTCTTTGGGTCCCCTCGAGGATTTCTTTGCTTTCTCCAAGTTCTCATAGAGGAAAGAATGGGCTGCGGTTTGTTTTCCGATTTTGTGTGAACTTGGTTGTCATTGTTTCGCACCGATAACACAACTCACCACGACAGCTTAACAAGCTTTGTTTTTTGAAGCAAAAATGAAAATATACCAAAATATATGAATAGTAATTTTGGGAATAGCACTGGTTGGTTTGGGTCGTAACGTTAAGAAAAGAGCTAAGTGGCAGGGGCGTATAGTTTTTGCAGGTAAGTGTGTGTGTGTGTGTGTGGGGGGGGGGGGGGGGCAAGTTCAAACTTTTCCACCAGACCACCAGTAAGATTTTCGACAGATTTCTGATTGACAACATTTCTACCATTCAGGGCCCAAAACAGATTAGTATTCAGTACAGCAACATATTTTTAGCCAAAATATCAATAATTCTTCCATTTTGCTAAATTTTACCAAGAAAGGGCCTAAAACATTTTCCGTCGAGCCGAAAATGTTCCGAGAATTTTTTCGTTGGAGCCGTCGCCCGTTGGACTCCTGTTTTTAGGATTTGTTTATTTTTACTGGGGTTTCACGACACTTTCAACAGCCAGGGCCATGTCGTGTTGGGAAAATTGATAGGTGGAGGAAGAGACGGAGAGTCCGGAGAGAACCACTCTGAAGCGGCGAACAATCGTCAAGCTCTCTGACTTACTAATCCGGCAGAAGCAGGGTTAGCAGCGGTTGAAGGCACGTGCACCATCGACGTGCAGTACGCCTTAGTACACAACGTCCCAGTACCCACGTGGGCAATTGGTATTAAGTGTCTTGCCCAACGGCTCGGCCTCCTGTATCTGCGCTACTGCCAAAAGGCGGCTGCGTGTACTAAGGCGCCAGGCACGATGACGGTATACTTGCATTCAAACGACCGTGTTAGTGTGCCCGGCCCCTTTGAGCTCCTTCGAATGAGGGGCAAAAGTTCTCTCTCTCTCTCTCTCTCTCTCTCTCTCTCTCTCTCTCTCTCTCTCTCTCTCTCTCATTTCTGAAGAAAGTTGGAGGCACGCGCCCATGTGGTCCCCCATTTCCTTTGTCCTAGTTATTCATAAAAATCATTTAGAAAAAAAACATTTTTTTTTCATCCAAACCATAGCTTGAGACCCCTGACGAGCTCGTTCGCCATGTTTTGTCTTTCCAAACCATAGCTTATAACCCCCTCATTCGAACGAGCTCGTTCCATTGAAGGGTCATGGGCTACGGTTTGGAAGGAAAACAATGAAGTAATTTTGAAAAAGTATGCTGCCCTCTGCAACTAGAGTGTTAGAGGGTTAATAATGTCATAAAAATACATTTATTTGTTCCAACAAGGCCATAGGCTGAATGTGAAAAAACGAATTCACCCTTTTAAGAGGCCCTGTTTGATGTGAAGCAGTACGGGTACGGTGGCTGATTTAGGATATAAATCGTTATAACGAGATGCTAAGTCGTTATAACGAGTTGTTTTCTAGTTATAACGAGATACGTTCTCGTTATAACGAAATACTTTCTCGATATAACGAGATGCTAAGTCGTTATAACGAAATGTTTTCTCCTTATAACGAAAAAGTATCTCGTCTCCCTAAATCAGCCACATTAATAATAGACCACTTCTGCAAAACAGTCTTTGAATAACTGAGGCCCCACAAAGTAGACCTTCTGCTTCTCTGGCCACTTTTTGTAAATTCGCATGTGGACGGGTGTTTTTTTATTTTTGTAATTATTTCTTTGCAATCAAAAGTTCATGTTCTTGGTTTGTTTTATGTTTTAGGCTTCATAATCTACAGAATAGCCTGGGTGGTGGAGTATTTTCCCCCATGAGTGCAAGAAGGCTTTGCAATGCTAAATCACTGCAAAACCTTGTTACATTTAAGTGACAAATTTATCAATTTTATTAACTTGGGTAAAATATCAGACATAAACCATTTAATTTTTTTTTTACTTTTGCATTGGTTATAAAAAGAGAGCAAGTCAAAAGGACCATGCGGGAGGGTCTAAGATACAGACTTTTAACTTTTTAGGCCTACCAATTTTTTCTTTCCTTTTAACCCTTTACCCAACGAATCGGCCGCATCCCTCCGCGTAATATGCAAATTCAGCAGCTGAATTTTTTTTTTTTCAAAACATTTCAACAAAGCCATATCATGTGAGCCCTCGTTGGAACGAGCTCGTCGAGCTCGTTCCAACGAGGGGTCATATGATATGGTTGTGTTGAAATTTTTTGAAAAATTTCAAAAACTTATATTTAAAATAATAAATTTTGATATCGTCTGCGTTGGGTAAAGGGTTACATTGACTCAAAAAACAAAGCTCATATGAGGGTGACAAGACTTGTTTTTGAAGCAAAATTTGAACAAAACAGTAAAATGTGACTGCCGATTTTTTTTAGTAACGCTGACCGGGTTTTGCCTTTACGTTGCGTAAAAGGTTCATTTGATTTTTACACCCTGACGAGGATTTCGAGTTTAGATTCGAATGATGGATGGTATTTTGGGTGCAGACAGAAATTTGAAAACACATAAATTCAAGAATCTTCAACTTTGTGCCTTGTAGCTTACCTTGATTCCTTTTCGAGCTAACAACACACGGCAATGTCCAATAAATCTTCATGTTAATCTATATATAGCCTTTGCAGTTATCGATACATGGGGTCTGCTTCAAGAACAGTTTTCTTTAGTTTTTCGATGTTAAGAGCAAACTAGACCGAATCCTTTTTCAATATACAATTTACAATCGTGTCTACGTTTATTTCAAAAACAAATTTCAGAAGGAACCTCGTTTGAAACTTGGAATCGATGTGGCAGTCATGTCCTGTGTTGGAGAACGCCAAAAAGCTCACGGAGTGCAGTGTCATCCATAAAGAAAACAATGGAGCATACGCAGATTTTCAGCTAATGAACCTCCATTTCATTCGCTATTCAAATTTTATTTTATGCCGCCCGACTTGGGTCGTGTGACACAGGGTGATTGAAGTCAAGGTCGCATTGCAAGAAAGTTTATTACTTTATGCACCCCCCCCCCCCCCCCATCTCACCCCACCCCTACTTAGGTCGGCGGCATGTAATGATTGAGTTGTGCGTAGATTAGCAATGGTCGACAATCGAGAACCTTTTTCACTCAAAAATCTACTAAATGGGGATGTCTCGTTTCCCACACGACTCGCGCCCCTTTTTGCTTTAGGCTTAAAACTGTTGAAAAACAGCCAAAGATCTGAAAGTGAACAAATCACCAGTTAGAATTGTGTGTTCAAATGGAGTGAAATATCTAACAACTGAGACACCTTTCGGACGTTGTACACACAAATGTGAAATTCGGGTTTGGCGCGTGTCCCCAGTGGGACTCTGGGACACACAAACATGCGTGTGGGTGTCACAGTGGTTCAGACTTGCCATGTGTCATTTTTTCTGCCTGCTGCCAATGGCAATACTGATTTATGCTGTTGAGACAAAACACTATAAAATCATCTTTCTTTCTTTTTTTTCGGGGGGGGGGGGGGGGGGGGGTCACAACTTTTCGGCTAGCTGAACTTTTGAGCTTTGTTTGCAGTTTATATTTAAAATCGGATATTAATAGCACGTAAATATCAAAACTATAAAATTAGCTATTCTTCGCTGGAATTCCAGCTACTTTTCGGCATGTTACGCAAACTAGCAGCACGAACGTAACGCAAGTGCAACGTGTTAACTCCTTTTTTTGAGGGGCACTTTATGGACGAAGTCAACATGCATTGGGACACGGCTTTCAGAAACCCACAACTCGACTCAAAAATTCATCGTATTTCGCCTCAATAATTTGAAAAAATGGAATATCAACTGTTTATTAGAGATGAGCGATCGGAATGGTGCAGCATCGCTCAAAGGGTCACTTCATTGTGATTTTTGGTTTTCATTCGGGTGTTTCCAATCAATTTACTGGTATATGTGTCACTTTTCCATGTATTGTGGATTTTTAAAATAAATTGTGGAATATCTCGGAAAGCTCACACGAGCATTTAGGGGAATTTTAGTGTGATATGTCGGGGTAAAGGCCAAACAACTGGCTTTGAATTCAGCTTTAGCGTATTCATTTCCCTAATTCCTTGTTTTTCGATCATGTTCCTGGACTAATTATCCCCCATAAAAATATGTTAATCTAGCTGAAACACGTGAATTTTATTTTTGTGACAGACGCATAATAAAGCTACAAAGGGAATCTATTGGGTACCTACTGCAGGCCACGATAACAAACAGACGGGAAATTATATGATATTTTCATTATCTATAAAAAAAAATATAATAGATGCAAATTATGCAATACCAAATCTAGCCGATTGTACGATTTGGAAATAAATATCGAGTGAGCTCTGCACACTTGCGATTTTGTTTTAACCCTTTACCCAACGCAGACGATACCAAAATTTATTATTTTAAATATCATTTTTTCAAATTTTTCAAAAAATTTCAACAAAACCATATCATGTGACCCCTCGTTGGAACGAGCTCGACGAGCTCGTTCCAACGAGGGGTCACATGATATGGTTTTGTTGAAATTTTTTGAAAAATAATATTTTTTCAACTGCTGAATTTGCATATTACGCGGGCGGATGAGGGCGATTCGTTGGGTAAGGGGTTAAACACTTAGAAAACGAGAGGCAGCTTTTTTGGCCCGGGAACATACGTCATAAATTCACTGAGTTCTTTATTTATTTATTGGTGTTTAAGATCACATATTCTGCACTATGGCTAATTATGACCAAGACAGTCTGACGTGTGGGGGAAGCCGTAGTACCCGGAGAGAACCACCGAGCAACGGCGAGCAGCTGTCAGCTCCCCAACATACTAACTCCACACAAGCACCATCGACGTGCAGTACGCCTTAGTACACACGTGGGCAATGGGGGTGAAGTGTCTTGCCCAAGGACACACCGCTGTTGCCACAGGAGGGGTGCGAACCTATGACCTCTCGGCGTGCAGCCTGCGCCTCTACCTACTGAGCAAACGCGCCCCCAATTCACTGAATTAAATGTGTGCTCAGGGAATGTATGGGGTAGACCAATCAATACTTTCAACGCATAGCCCGAAGGATGCACGTTGAAAATATTAATTCGTCTACCCCCAAATAATGAATATGGACTCTTCCTATTGCTGCCATTGAACTGACATGAAATTTTCCACCATAAAATGCCTTCAGCATTCAACTATAATTGACTCTCTACCTAATATAAACAGAAGGCGACACTTGCAAACACATTTCTTGAATAACCAAAAGTTATCATCTTTTGCTAAAACATCTTGTGAACCCTTCTTGAAACGCACTCAGTGTGCTCGTTCCAATGGCTGGTTATATAGGCTATGCATTTTGAGGCAAAGACTGAAAAGAAAATTCAATGACTTTTTTGTGAACAGTACTGGTCGGTTACGATCACCATTTTAGGAATGCAGTATAAACTAGAGAAAAAGAATTTACTGCATCCAGTAAATTCAAGTCTGTGTGAAAGGGTTAAAGCATCAGAAATAAACAAAATAGAAAGAGAATTTATGGAGGCTTATTGTTGGGGGTGAAATATTTTTAAAGAAATCAGAAATAAGTTTTCGTTAATAGTATTTAAAGCTAACTACACTTTTGTAATCTGATTGTGTTTACATTGTCTCCAGTGTGAATAAATACAGCATAGTTTGCTTCGGGATAATTTACTGTTACAGGAAATCAGAGACTGTGAAAACCCTGTGACCGACTGGGCCATACTCAAGCGACCTGGAAGACATGAGGTGCCGAGAACTTGCGACTATCTGTCAGTATCGAAAAATCAACGAGATAGGATAATTCGTTTTCGAGTTATCGTGCGGACAAGGAAGTACTTAGAATACAGAAGACAAGAGAAGAAGAACTAGAGAAACAGATTTTACTGCCACCAGTAAATTCAAGTCTGTGTGAAAAGGGTTAAACTATCAGGAAAAAACTATATAGAAAGAGAATTTATGGAGGCTTACTTTCGGGAGTAAAATATTTTAAACAAATCAGAAATGGATTTTTGTTTACAGTATTTACAGATATTCATACAGGAATCAGAACAATTTTTCTAAGAAACCAGAAAAGGCATATGTGTGCACAGCATTTAAAGGGTTCGATTCAAGGAATAAAAAATTGGCATTACTGGCTCTGCCACTTATTTGAATGATGAGATACATGTAATAATAATAATAACAACACTTTGGCCGGCCGTTGACTTGTCGCGGTTCTGGGATGAGAAGGCCTTGATTACCCCTGTACTCCCAACTGCCTCCCTATTCCCACGATTCTTCTCTCCTCCCAACACTCGGAGATGAACTGCTTGATGACATCCCTTGCCCCACTCTTCCCAATCTCTCCGATTAGCAAATTAACCCTCTCCGTTGAGTCTCCCACTAACCACATGTCCTTCATTCTCCCATCCCACTTCCCCATTATACTCCCAGTGAATCTTATTCTGTTAGACTGGTATTTTGGGCATTCTAGAAGAAAGTGTTCCAGTGTCTCCACCCCGCCCAAATTACACATCTGGCACTCCTTTTCACTGTTTTTCCCAATTTTTCCTCTCCGCGACCTCAGCTTGAACAACAGTGACCCCCCCCCCCCAAAGGTGCCATCGAGGTACTCTTCAAAAACAGGCTTCTCTTTATCACGCAGGCCACCCAAAGACCTCTTTGATTTGACCCCCTCTCGCCAATTACGGTTACAATCCTCCATGACCTTTTCTCTGACGATTTTTTTACCCTGGTTTGCCCCAACGTCTAGGTCCGAGATCTCCAATGAGTAGTTCTCTACTAGCTCCCTCACTTCGACCATCCACCCCGTCTTGATATTTCAGTTGAAAATTCTCAGGAACATTACTTTACACCATCGGCTGTCGGGGAGATTTACCAAATAATTAAGATAACCGAGTTTCAATAGGTCTATCCTGTCCTTGATCCTCATCCACCCAAGCTCAAACCTGATTGCTTCTAGCGCTGCGGCATGACTCGATCCCGTTATCCATCGGCCTGCGTCGTTCTGCAGGATTTCCAAGCTCTTTACGGCCGTCTGGTTTAGGGGTACCACTTCCGTACCGTATGTTATACTTGGCAGACCCACCATTTCCCAAATGGTTTTCCCCACGAAAAGCTTATTGAAACTGTTTCTCCCTATAAGTTTCATTTGGTTAAGGATTCGCTTCCGGTTCAGAATCAATTTATTTGTGTGGTTTCGGTAGATGCCTCTTACTGTGATGTTTATATTTACCCCCAAATACTCGTAGTCACCTGTCTCTCCTACACTAAGAAGTTTGCTGCCACCTTCCATGTATAATCTTCAGAATTGCATTAGTTGTTATAAAATGCAATTCCTAATAGTTTTGAAAAATATTCACTTAATGACCTCTGCTGACCACATTGAGGTGGACCACATTTTGAACCTGCAGCAAGTTTCAACTCATTCGGTGTAGGTCCCATGTCTGTGGGCCATACCAAGCCTGAAGTATGAGCATAAACCACTTTGAAAATATTGGCTCCACCAACTTCGGATCTGCCATATTTGTAGATGATAGCAAATATTCATATTAGCTAGTAAATGTTAAGGTACGTGGTACCTCTGGAAAATATATAGCGAGTCAGAGAATTCAGTAATGTTGGAATATAGACGTAAAAGAGACTTACAGGTCCCCAAGAACAAATCTGAATACTTATTGGGATTGACAAAATACCGATGTCCCATCGATGTCCATGTGTGTTTAGAGCAACATTGTGAGAACTGAAATGGTTATCATTATTTTCGTGTTGCATAAAATAATGTTTTGGGACCCATATTAAAATCTTGAGAGGGTTAAATTACTCCCTTTAAATACTCCATTTAACCCTTTAAAAGGAGCTCGTTCCAATGAGGGGTCATAAGCCTTGTTTTTCAAGCAAAAAAGAAAAAAAACAATGAAAATTGAATGGAACTTTCTGTGAATAACGCTGGTCGGTTTTCGCCGTTATGTTGGGTAAAGGGTTAAGAATGCCCTACTTTGGAAGTGTCCCATTCCACATAGAATTAAATGTTACAAAAAGCGTAAAAATTGTAGCCATGAGTTATATGAAAGATGTTTGTACTCACATTGAAGTATTAAGAGGGTTAAAAACAGAACATTCAAATATTCCATTTCTTACTTTATAATTGTGATAGGTGTTTCGAGAAAGCCACACACCACTCCATCCCGAAACCTGACGATCCTGAGTTAAGATTGAGAATAAATACATTTTAAAAATGCTTTGAAAAGTAAAGGGTTCTTTATTTAAAATGGTTTGAGAATGAATTTTGTAACATGATATTAAATAAATATACAATGTTATTCTGTGCAACAGTTACAGCTTTCTCTTTGACTGCTTTGTTTGAGAGATTCTCTCTTGTTTGAAATAATGGCTATTGCCTCAGTGAACTAATTTGCCAGTAAAAGTTGAAGCTGTGATCATCTTTTAGCCTCTAGAGTCACACCCAAGACCCACATGCCTCGGAATCATATAGTCCAGGCACATTAGACATAAAAATGAGAAAGTAAGGAAAAAAATCGGAGAAAGCTGATTTTTTTATATGTTTCCGGGACACACATTGCGGATAAAGTGTGAAAAGTCCCCGCGAATCCGAGTTGAGCTTTTTTAGTTATAGCGTTTTTTTGATGAAAAATTTTTTTTTTTTAAAAATTCGACCCAGCTCCATATTTCTCATTCTTATTCGCCTTAGTAGGGTGAGAATCATAAATATCGTGCTGAATTATATTGAGAATACATATCCCCAACAGAAAATGCCAACTTTGTACCAATCCTCACACTCAATGGTGAAATATTCACGAAAATGTACAAAATTACGAAAAAAAATTTATTGTTTTCATACACACAACGGTACACAACGTCCATTAAATCAAATCTACGACTACTTTGGGAGTTAAATTATATATCAAAAATTGCAGAAAAGCAGTGGCTTTATAATGATATATAACAATAGTCATTTATTCCATAATGAACTGGTGAAACGTGTGAAATATTAACCATACCCCCTAAACTCAAATTCAAACGGCATCGACTTTTCTCATTCAAATACCGTATTATAGCATCATTGTTTCAATTTCCATGTTCGATTAAATCACATAATGTGGTGTTGATTGTGTCTTCGTCAGATAAGTTGACAAAAGTTTTCGTTAGACTCGGCGGCTTCCATATGATTATGTCATATTTAGGGGCAATTGGTTCGATCATGGCTGGTAGCGGCTTGGATGAACTTTGGGGGACTGTTTATGCTGGTGGGTCATTCCATCATTTGATCAGTGGTCATGCATATTCAAGAGCAGTTCGTGCCCATTTGCTAACACAAATTGCCATTACAAAACTTGTGTTTGAAGAAAGCCGAACACTAGATAACATAGACTGCACAGAAGTCAATGAAATATTCTGTGGACTTGCCAGAGGTGACTGTACAACAGCTGACGCTGTCAATCAAGAAAGTGTCAACCATCTACTGTCAAAATTACACGAACTGCTCCAGAATGCGTCCGTAGGACGCACAAGAAAGCTTTGGGTACAATACTACGAGCAAATAGGTCTTCTCCAGTTGTTCTTGAGAGCAGAGCGCACAGGCGACTGGGAACTCCACACATATTGTGTTCGCAATATGATTCCAGTATTTCACGCAGGTGGTCATTTTGCATACGCAAAAAGTTCTCATCTCTATTTTGCAGCAGATGAATGAGCTAACAGAAATAATGCAACAGGATGATTTGAAGTTGTTCACTGAGAAAGGTTACTTTACCATAAGGCTCTCAGATAAATTCTGGGACGGGATATATTCTGATCAGACCATACAGCAGTGTTTAATGAGAATGTTCAAGCTCCCTGGTGGTCTCACACATGGCAGGGGAATAACCGATAGCACTGTTGCGAAATGGGTACATGGACTACCTCTTTGCCTTCCGATATGTAATGTTCTCGAAAATTTTGTTCATGTTCACACTGGTCATGGCGAACAACATCGGGATCTCCGTCAAAGTTCACAATTGACTGATGCCAATGATATCACCAAATTATTGAACTGGCTCAGAGTGCATTCCCCCTTTCAGAATAGAGATCCACTACAATTAGTCTCTATAGCGACCGGGCTTGTGGCCGACGAAACTGTGAACTGTGACCAAGTTCGCAAAATTGGTGAATGTTGCGTATCGAATGTTGTAAGCAAAACGTTCAACAGCATCAAACTACGACGTGTTGACACTGTGAAGTCTTTCGCATCGATGGCAAATAGCATCAAAGTCCGTGGAAGTAAGGTAGTGATTGACCCCACAATTCTGTTCAACCGCATCACATGTGTTATTCAGTCACAAGCAGAGATGGAAGAGTATCTCAAATATGAACTCGCCCCGAAACCACCAGCATTGTTTGATTCTGCTGGAATGAGGAAGACACAGAAAAGCACGCTCGGTAAGATCCTCAAAACATACAGTTCCGAGCAAACTAAAATCCCAGAACATTCTCTGTTTGTTGTAGATGGTGGATTTTTATTGAGGGCAGTTGTATGGCCTAAACAGTCGTCATATAAGGACATATGTACATCATATTCCAATTATCTAGTGAGACATTTTGGGGCGAACGTCGTGGTCGTTTTTGATGGTTATGCTTGTACAATGTCGACAAAGGGCATGGAACAAGCCCGTTGATCTAAAGACAGGTATTCCATTGATATCAATATCTCACCCGAGTTACCAGCCACCACACCCCAATCCGATTTCCTTGCAAATGCCAAGAACAAAACCCAACTGATCGATCTTCTAATGCAGGAGCTATCTGCTATCAATATTCAGTCCAAGCAGGCCGAGGCTGATGCTGATGTACTGATAGCCAAAACTGCACTTGACATCGCTCAAGATGACAACAATGTTGTCGTTGTGGGAACAGACACAGACTTGTTAGTCATTCTTACCTCTCGAGTTCAACCGGGATGTAATATTCACATGATGTATTCCATTACCCCAAACTAACTAGTTTCAGTTAGTGAAATAGCAACCAAAATGGGTGACCATAGAAGCAACCTCCTTGTAGCACATTCTATAAGTGGTTGTGACACTACTTCTGCACTCTTTCGAGTTGGTAAGAAGAAAGTATTCAGTACAATTGTCTCCGATGTTACTAGCGACTCACAACAGTATGTCAACACAATTTTGGCGGATGACAGTACACCAAGTGCAGTAGCCGCTGCCGGGGAACAACTTCTCCTGATCTTATACGGGGGTAAAACTGTTTCCTCTCTCGACCAATATAGATATGTCACTTACAAGCGTTATGTAGCAAAATCTAAACTGAATAAACCCATCGACCTAGCCTCACTCCCACCAAGCAGCGATGCTGCACAACAACATGTCTACAGATGTTATCTCCAGGTCCAACAATGGCTGGGCACTTCGCTTCCTCCGACGGATTGGGGGTGGTCGCTAGACAATGGACTTCTTGTACCGACTGCAGCCACAAAGCCATGTGCCCCGATAACCTACTGAATCTGATCAGTAGTGGTTGCAAGAGTGCTTGTACAAAAAGGTGTGGGTGTAAGAAGGCAGGACTCTCTTGCTCAGGTTTGTGTAATTGCAGTTCGGATTCTTGTAACAACCACAGAAACACTGTCCTGTCGGAAATTTCTGAGTTCGATGAATAATATGTATATAGGTCATGTCATTTCTGTATATAGCGTTGATAATAGTCAATGTAACTTAATCCATGTTGATTGATTTGTACATTCTGTAAATATTATTTATTGATTTTTGTACATTCTGTAAATATTATTTATTGATCTAATGCTGCCAGACACAGACGTGTCTGTTCGGTCCCAAGCCCGAAAATAGTTGAGTTCTCATGCTGACGAATTTTATGCCAAAAGGGGAACTCGGCCAGAAGCAGAGGGGGTCTTCCATAATGTCTATTTTGTAAGCAATGATAAAAGTCTTCAAATGGTGGTGGATTTTTTATCGTCTGTCCAACTAACATCCCGTTCTGTACTACGACCCTTTGGGCAAATCCGTTAGGAAAATCGTCATTTTTTGCGTAAATCCGATACTTTTTTGTGAATTTTCAATAATTTTTCGCAGAAATTGTCACAGAATGCACATTTTCCTCTAGGTAAATGTATATTAGACATTATGTAGCTCGAAATACGCGTAAACAAAAAATACAGTTGGATCAATTCGAGGTTACAAAGTTCGAGCGATTTTTTTTTTGATTTTTTTCAAACGCGTTTTCGAAAAAAGGCTGTAGAAAAAAAGCTCAACTGGGATTTTAGGGGACTTTTGTCTAATCGTTCAGTGACATGTACTCGACATTCCCTGAAAAAATCAGCTTTCTCCGATTTTTTTCCCTAGTGAAACCTAATGTTCTTGGGCTAATAGATGACCGAGTACTGGTGGCAGTGTATCAGTATAACAAAAAACATTAAGATAGGATTGATAGTATTGTGGTTATCGTGTTGACAAACTGTGCATAGAAGACAGAAATATTCCAACTACACCATCAAGGCATGCCTTCTTTGAATATTATTTATTGGGGTTTAGTGACACTTTTGACAGCCAGGGTCACCCCGTGTCGGACACTTTTATGGGTGGAGGAAGCCGGAGTACCCGGGGAGAACCATCTGGTAACGGCGAGCAACTGTCAGGCTCCCCAACATACTAACTCCACACAAGCAGGATTAGCATTGGTTGAAGACAAGTGCACCATAGACGTGCAATATGCCTTAGTACACCGCAGGTGGGATTTGAACCGAGAACCTCTCGGATTGCAGCCTGCACCTCTACCTACTGAGCCACCGCGCCCCTCGATGAATGTAATTGGAATACTTTGGAGGCTTATTTTCGGAGATAAAATAGTTTTAAATAAATCAGAAATAGGTTTTCGTTAACAGTATTCGAAGATATTCATTCAGGAATCAGATAAATTTTTCCAAGAAACCAGAAAAGGCATATATGTGCGGGGCATTCAAAGGGTTCGATCAAGGGAATGCATGAGGGGGTCCAAAACTGTGATTTCCAGCAATTCTGAAAAATCCACTCAGTAACCCCTGGGTGACCTCAGTGACCTTGACAATCTTTTTTAAACCTCCATCGACTTTCGACTCGTTTGGTGTTGGTCCCAGGTCCATACGGCATACCATGCTTGAGATATGAGCGTGACCCACTTTCAAAATGTTCGGCCACGCCCACTTTTTTTTAGTAGAAAAGTGCATGTACGGACTTCCGGAATGCATTATGGGGTCAAAAAAATGTGATTTTCCAGCAATTCTGAAAAATGTACTCAATGACCCCTAGGTGACATCAGTCACCTTGACCCATATTTTTGAACCTCCATTGAGTGTCGACTCATTTGGCGTTGGTCCCAGGTCCAAAGGGCATACCACGGCTGATATATAGGCGTGACCCACTTTCAAAACACCCCCTGCAGACCCTCCTAATGCTCCATGAATCTGGAAATATAGGCTGCCGAGAACTTGTGACTATCTGTCAGTGTGCCAAAAATCAACGAGATAGGACAATTTGTTTTGGAGTTATCGTGCGGACAAGGAAGTGCTTAGAAGACAGAACGTAGGAGAATAAAAAAGAAGAAGAAGAAGAAAAAGAAACCGTACAAAAACAATAGTCTGTGTTTTTCACACAGACTAATAAAAAAATAGAAGAAGAAAAAAGAAACCGTTCAAAAAACAATAGTCTATTTGTTTCACACAGACTAATAAACGTACGATGATAGACAATGATCGTCAGTTAATGCTCTTTTTATGCCTCTGGCATTTTTTGTCATGACAATGTATACATAGTGAATGTCGTTTTTATTGTGTGAGCGCACTTATTTAACATCTCGCTGGAATAAACAAAAAAAACAAAATTGGTTTTGATTGAAGTCCCAGATGATAGCGCGACATTCGCGTACTTTCAGTCCAACGAAAGAGAATAGTTGATTAGCAATATCCACTGGGTGAACTGATCGACTAATCTATATTATAAGATTTAATTTGCGAATTAGATTTTTCGTACTTGAAGGAATTGCCTATATGAAAAGTCCAACTTCTCAATTATTTTAATGTACAGCGGCAAAATCGATGTTGTCCTAGAATTAAAACAATGATACAGCGTGACAATCACAGGCTCATTAATAAGCCAATTTCGAAACTGCCATCTTTGGACTTTAATCTATGCAAGGTCACAGGTCGCGAGGTGTAAACAGTGCGATTTCATTGCTAACAAAGCGTTTTCTTGGAATGTTTATACCTCGCGACCTGTGACCTTGCATAGATTAAAAGCCAAGATGGCAGTTTCGAAATTGGATTATTCACATGGTACTCTCAGTGGTGGGTAATCACAGAGGTAAGAGCAAAGTAGCAGTGAAGGGGGGTCATTCTCTGGGGTCGTTCAGCAGGTGTAGTAATCCCGCGGATGGGGATTCAAGGGATCTGCCGTGGGCCTGGTTCATGACTTGCGAAACAAGTTGCCTGTTGCATCACAGGTGTTCGACATGAGCCAAAGATCATGAAAAATTGTGTATTTGAGTGGTTTTTGGCAAATTATGTAATTTCCCATGATCTAGTATAACAGAGAGTAAAGGTACTGAACTTCCTGGCCGGCAAGATATCCACCTGCCTCATTTAAACTCACAGAAAACCCAAACACGTGAATTTGTGGCAGAGATATTGAGGTCATCCGACAGTTAAGGCACTAAGCTTTACGTTGGTGTACCACTTGACCAACTAAAGGCTTTTCAACGCTAAATCTAGCCGAAAAAATCTCGGGGAAGAGTCACTTTTTCTAAGGTCGGACAACGCTAAAGCCAGTCTTGTATTGTTTTGCCCTATATTTAGAACAAACGCACGTGTAAATATTGTCATTTATTTTATTTTTGATTTAGCAACCAATGGGATGGCGAGGTCAAATTCGATGCGGTGTCGAAGAAGCATGGCGACTGAAGGAAAGTCGTTTTGCATTGAAGTAAACTGTGAATACAAATTTTACATTTTATAACGTTCAAGAGGGCACAAGGCCCCAATACCGCCCTGTATGATTAGTGTGGTGAATTTTAGATAGAGCGGAAGTCGTCGTAAGAAAATGGGTTGTTTCGTAGGATAGATTTGATCAATTGTTTTGATCGTCCCAGTCAATTCTCCGGCTTTAGCGTTGTCCGACCTGAGAAAAGTCACTATTCCCCGAGATTTTTTCGGATGGATTTAGCGTTGAAGAACCTTTAGTTGGTCAAGTGGTACACCAACGTAAAGCTTAGTGCCTTAACTGTCGGATGACATCAATATCTCTGCCACAAATTCACGTGTTTGGGTTTTCTGTGAGTTTGAATGAGGCAGGTGGATATCTTCCCGGCCAGGAAGTTCAGTACCTTTACTCTCTGTTATACCATGTCATGGGAAATTACATAATTCATCAAAAAACCCTCAAATACACAATTTTCCATGATCTTTGGCTCATGTCGAACACCTGTGTGTTGCATTGGAAAAAATCCACCAATCGTTTACTGACGAAAGAGCCCCATGAACAAGCCCCCAGCTGTTGTTGGTGTACTTTCATTCACTTAACGTTGGGATTCGAGGAAATAGTGGGTTTTGCAGTCCACATTCGAAGACTCCTCTGACTTCGAATTGTCTCTCTCTCTCTCTCTCTCTCTCTCTCTCTCTCTCTCTCTCTCTCTCGGGTTTTATGTTCGACAACGTGTGTTACAGAGTCTATCAAACGGAGGCCTAAATTGTCGACGGCCACGGCATCCTGATCCGAAATATCTTCAGAATAACCTATCTATAGCCATAGCTATATTGGCTCCTCGTCATCTTTGTGAATTTAATTTCCACTTGACCTGTACGGAAAAGCCGCACTTTTAACGGGAAGAACGGGTGTTATGTTGACCAATCTAGGCTCCCCAGGCCGGAGATATCTAGGCTCAATTCTTATATATATAGCTCGAATGTGGCCATTATAATTTGCACTGTGTCCTCAGGCAAAGCCTTTAATCTCATATTATTGTTATACACAGGTAGAGACAAGTTATGACACATTGATGGTATCATGTCTTTAAGTCAGGTCTGGAATGAAGCCTAGCTAAATTCGAATGACAGGTTTGCGAGATTAACGGTGGGACAGCTACTTTCTTGCTGCTCCATGTTCCCCGTCGGGTTCTCAGGCGTTCTTCGCACATTGAACTGCCCAGCTGATTATACGATATGAAATTGGCGGCTTAATGTGTCTTCGGATCATGGTTAATAAGCTGACAAAAAATCTATGTGAAATTCTCTATTTTCGCCTTTCTTTCTAATTCAAAAAGAGTGCCGAATGAACATGAAGTGGGCGTTCCGAAACCTAATCCTTGCATGTAGCAAAAAACAGTTCATCTGCTTGTTGTAAGTTGTGTACTAATGTACATGTAAAAAGGCCAACATATATACCAAATATTCATTACGTCTGTGAGAAAACGCGGGGCTAGAATCAATCCCAAACTCCCTTCTCGGCCCCTTCTTCGTGACAACAGATAGGTCTGTCGCCGTTGTTGTTGACGCTATAGGCATTAGTTTTTAAATGGACACGATGCATGCAGTTTTGTGCGTTTAAGGTAACAGCCATAATCTATGGCTGCATCAAAACCGCAACATAAGTATGATGTCGCGTTTAGACAATAGTTCACACCTTTGCTGCCCACTTTAGAGGTCGTCCACCCTAGGCTTTGGTTACTGGGTCCTATTTTATCAGTAAAGCAGAACTTGTTTGCCACAGTAAACAAGCCCTGTTCTACTTCCCTGAGTTCCCATGGGAGATGTATGTACTAAACACACTCATTATGGGAGTAAGCCAGCTGTGAAGAAAAAATATTTTAGAAAGTAGAAGGTCTTGCATAGTCAAATTCGCCACGACATCACGATCAATAAAGCATAAATTATTAAACAAATTAAAAATTAATTGATTCATCCTATTTATATCCCTGCGGCAGCCCATACAATTAACTTATTCCAGAACACACATATAACAAGTTTTCTGGCTGCAGTACAAAAATATATCACGTTACAAAAGGTTTGGGGGTTACTATTAGTAGTGCTAGGGCCTTCATTGGCCGGCTTCCACTCCGGACCACGGAAGTGACGTCATAGTCACTTGGTTCAGTTACGTTATGTGAGGTTGTCATGGTACCTCGTGTGATCGGCCATGTTGTGGCGTCATTACAATAGTGATACGTCGCGTCAGTGCGCGCAGCGCATGTTAAGGTGACACCTGTTTCCGTCGTCCATTTTGTATGCTGGAGACCACCATCTTGGTTTCTATGATGTACGCGGTTGCTATGTGAAAGGGGTATGTTCGAAGGATGTGTTCGATTCAAGCGAGTAACTCTAATTACCCAAATGGACCCGACAATTTCCCCCAAAACTCCTCGGTTTCCACATATCCAGGCCGCCATCTGGGTCCCGCCCCCGCAACCCCCCCCCCCCCCTGCAAAGCTTCGAGATTCGATTCAACTTCGAATCTTAAGTCACTTTTCGATTCGATTTGAAATCGTCTGGGTCAATCGTTTTCTGTCTATCCTGTTCCCAGGAATACAGCTCCGTGTCTGTCACCTACGTCTTCTCACAAAACGAACAGTTGAGATGGAGGTTGTATATAAATAAATAATGCTGAAAATAAAGACTGAGTGAAGCTCCCGCTACATTAACATAAAATTACATCTGAACCCATACCATCGCCCATGCTAATTCATGCCTGTTGCCACTACTACTCCTGAGAGCAAATTTAATGTTTCCAAACAATATTGACGATGATTTGTTGCTAGCGGCTAGCCCCGAGCAGTGCTGAAGTGCCTGGTACGACCGATAATTATCGCACCAGGTCCGTTTTTTTTTATTTTTGGCCAAGTTGAGTCAGCTTGTTAATGAATTAACCCTCACATCACATCACACCATATTCATTATTTTTCTCAAATTCACGGGTCATTGTCCCTTTAATTGTTAAAGGTAGTGGGATTGTTATAATCCATAGAAAGTAAAAAGTTAAAAGTACTGTATTAAATGAAAAAAAGAGAGAAAAAACTCAGCGCTTTGCAAATTAACAACACACACAATACAGTCCAAACAATTCAGTGATACACGGGATGCTTCATGAGCTCTGCTTGCAATAATAATGGCTATAAGCATAGATAAGAGAGTTTTTCCTGAAATTCATGCTGCCATCTTGAAAAAGACGGTTAGTTTTGCACGCCCCGACATTTCTGAAAAAAAGTATAGCATACAACATAGGTCATTATGTGAGATTAATTGCATGAAACAGAGAATTATTTTCCGGGGTGGGGGTGGGAGTGGGGGGCGTCTCCACTACCCCACTCAACCCTTTGTATCTGCATCTGCCATTGGCATTTGGATGAACCCTTTGGCCGCTGAGCTATTTCGTCTTCATCGGAAAAAAAATTAATGTCCATGTTCTATCACCACTTTTCCACCGAAACAACCAAATATTCTAGAGAACTTACCAAAACACAAAAATAGAAATTCAAAGCAAATTTTAAAAAAGTTCTCCCTTTTTTCTTTCAAACAATTTGTAATATCACCGAGGAAAACGACGTCGAGTTGAGAAAATATTGCTGATAATAAAAGCGCGATTTTTCATCAGGACTCCAAACAAGAGAGAGGTTGGGGGCCCAAGTTAGTAACTCCGGGGCCCGGAACTTTGGGGGCCGGGCTTGGCCCAGGAGTCCAGGATTCTTAGGTCAGGTCTGGGCCCCCAAAGTTCAGACTCCTGTGCCAAGCCTGCCCCCCCCCCCCCCCCCGATCCCCGAGCGAGCAGTTCTTGCTTGGGGATCGGGGGCCAGGCTTGGCACATGAGTCAGAACATAAGCCGAAAACAAGCAAGATAAGTTGTTCGTCGAAACACTAGTTCTATAGTTGCGTAGAACTAAATGTTAAGAAGGGGATTGTATCGCAAATGGAGCTCTGCACTTGACCAACGGTCATCGCTGCTGCCTTCGGCATCGACATCTGCATCAGTATCCCAACTCTTTCGAAAGGGAACCGGTAACAGAATTAACCTTGGGCCTGAATTTCCTCTTCCCGGCCCTGAACAAGAGGTTCGCATCAGAGATGGTGGGGATGAATTGCCTTGGTTAACAGCAATCTGTGCCAGCACCTGAAACCACGAAACAATCTAAGAAGCATAGCGCAGATTTTGTACAAATTGGATCGCGATAACGATTGTTCAAGTTATCGTGCTGACAACGCTCGCAATTAGGTAATTCAAACAGGAAAACAAACTAAGACTAAAACTATAGTCTTGTCCGAATTTCTTCTCAGGAGTTATGCCTCTTACTAAGAGGCATAACTCCTGAATAGAAATTCGGGCAAGACTGGTTTTCGAACTCCTTCAAGACATTTTCGAGATGAACTAAGTTCCAGTGGCGGCGCCAGAGTTACAGAAGTGAGGGGCTACAGTTGGGTATCGCCGAGCCGGGGTGGGTTTCGGGAGGGGTGTCCCCTCTGGAAGTTGAAAAAAATTTTAAAACTTACGTTGTAAATGGTGTTCTCTGGAGCATTCTCAGACAATTAAATTAAAACAGTTTTATCCTTTTGAAACTTATTGGTTAGGTCTTTCAGTTATAGAAAACGTCGTACATTGTGACATTTTAACGGAAGAACGCTGTTGTAAAGTGCGAGCACAAAGCACCAAACGACACAAATCGAAAGTGAAAGTGGGCTGCATTCCAAACGGATGCGTTGCACGCTCTCGATTCTAGCATTCCTCGAATACTCTTAAGCGGTATGTTTCAGACCGTTTGAACGCGGCACGCCTTGTTGCAATTTGGACCCTCGACTCTTGTTTGTTGTTTGCAGCTAATGTGTGTGTGTGTGTGTGGGGGGGGGGGGGGGGGGGGGGGGCACACAAACATAATTTAAAATCTTCTCTGATTTATTGCACTTGGGAATATGGAATTAAGCATACCCACCATTCCACCGCAACGTTCAATACAAAAATTAAAATGATAGTATTTTTTTTACTACGCTTGGCGAAAAAAGTGGAGGGGTAAGTATCCCCCCATGCCCCCCAACCCCCCCCCCCCCCCACCCCCCCCCCCCCCCCCCATGGCGCCGCCACTGGTTCAACTAACAGACAATACTTGATAAAAATTGGATACCGTTTGTTCAAATTATCGTATCGTTCTGACACAACCCATAAGTTGGAAATTCAAACAAGAAAACAATTTTATATGCATATCTCATGACAAAAATGGGCTGGGCCGGTTTCGAACTCATCCAGGACATTCTCGACAAGAGCTAACTCACACCATATTTGATAACAATCGGATATCGTGCGTTCAAGTTATCGTGCTGACACCGCCTGCAAGTCGAAAATTCAAACAAGAAAATAATGTAAGGTGAATAAAATTCATGCAGGATTAGTTTTCGTCAGCACGGTTGAATCACATTACATTACTCAACTGGAACAAGACATTCCCAACTGAAACTCACAGACCACATTTAATAAACATCCGATAACGTTTGTTCAGGTTATTGAGCTGACACCATCCGTAAGTCGTTAATTCAAACAAGAAAACACTCTAAAAGACATAAGTCCTGAAAAATATTGGGCAGGCGGGGGGGGGGGGGGGGGGGGGAGGGGTTTGGGGGGGGCCCAAAAAATTTGCAAGATGTGACGTGGGGGTGGGTGGGTCTCTTGAGTGCGCCAAAAATGTGCATTTCCAACTTGCAATTTTTTGAATTTTTTAAAAATATATCAATATATCAGCTAATATATACCATCATTTGTGTTTCATACCTTAAAGATGATATTGTACATCACACCCTTAACATAAATGCAACATCAGAAGGCTTTATATGTGAGAATATTGGGCTTAATCTGGGGAAAATGTCACACGTTAGTAGGGGGTGGGTGTCTTGTTCGAAATGTAGAAAATGTGCAGACAATATTTTGTGAAAATTCTCTCTGATGCACTAAATTCAACCCAAGTTATTTATCTATTAATTGATTGATTGATTGATTTATTTATTGGTGTTTAACGACACTTTAACAACCAGGGTCATATCGTGTCGGTGACAGGAAACCAGAGTACCCTGAGAGAACCACCGAGCAACGACGAGCAGCTGTCAGCTCTTCAACATCATAACATCATAACCCACGACTGTACTACACACTGCACAGCGGTACTGCGTACTACACGGCACGGACAGGGTTAGATGGCTGAAGACATGTGCACCTCGGCGTGCAGTACGTCTCAGCACACAGCGTCATCGTGCCCCCACGTGAGCAATTGGGGTAAGTTTATTTTGGATTTTAATGGGAGAGTGGGGGTGGGTGTCTGAGAACGGTAGTAGAAAATTTGCACGTAGTGGGTGGGTGTAAAAAGGAGCCGAATAAAAAATAGGACGTCACGTCTTGCAAATTTTTAGTGCCCCCCCCCCCCCCCGAGGCAGGAATGTTTTTTTAAATTCGTCTAAAATATTCTAGAGTAAAATAAAAACAATGGGTAGGAATGTTTTTTAAACTCATCTGAAATATTCCAGAGTAGAACTAACAGACCAAATTTGGTAAAAAACTGGATAACGTTTGTTCAAGTCGTCGTGCTGACACCGACCGCAAGTTGGAAATTCAAACAAGAAATCAACCCACGGGTCCCATCCAAGACATTCTTATGTAAAAACTTACAATAATTTGGTAAAAATCGTATAACGTTTGTTCAAGTTATTGTGCCGACATTGCCCAGAAGTTGGAAATTCAAACAAGAAAACAATCTGAGTGGCAAAACAGCTGAAACAAATTCAGGCAGGGCAGGCTTAAGCACTCATTCAAGTAGAACTCACAAACAAAATGTGTTGACAACTGAATAATGTTTGTTAGAGTTATCATGTTGAACCCGCCCATAAGTTGGAAACAGTCTAAGAGGAATCACTCCCGAAAACCAATTCGGGCAAGACTGGTTTTTGAACTAACGCAAGATATTCTCGAGAAGAACTCGCAGACCAAATTTGGTAAAAATCGGATAACATTTGTTCCAGTTATTGTGCTGACATCGCGACACGGACAGACGGATGGACGGACCGACAGACGGGCGGACTGACAGACGGCCGCCCGCCCGCCCACCCACCGACCTTCATCAAAATGTACGTCGAATTGTTAACCCTTTACCCAACGTAACGGTAAAAACCGGCCAGCGCTACTCTCAAAAATCGCCAATTAATTTTAATTATTTTTTCATTTTTTGTCTCAAAAACATAGGTTATGACCCCTCGTTGGAACGAGCTCGGCGAGCTCGTTCCAATGAGGGGTCATAACCTATGTTTTTGAGACAAAAAATGAAAAAAATTAGTTATTCAAGAATTTTTTTTTGCAAGTGTCGTCTGCTTTTCATGTTAGGTAAAGGGTTAACACAACTCGGCCAAAAAATAAAGGAGGATAAAGTGCCGACTATTTTTTAAATTAATTCAAAAGGGCGCTGTGTCCCCTTTTCGAATTAATAAACTAAAAAGTCATGCAGTTCTGTCGACTCTAACTTATAAAGGGTTTCTAAAAACCCGCATTTCGTCCTTTTCTTAATTCACCCGGGCGTTATTTTTCTCGAGATTACGGAGGCGGGCCCAATTAACTGGGCTCCTGCTGGAATTAGGATGTAGGATACAAGTTTATATACAATTCGCATTAACTGTGGGCATAGAAACTTTCTCACAGGGGCATTTACCCCCATGGGACAGTTCATTTCAAGAAATACCTCCACTACTGATATTTCGCCCGAGGGAATTTCCCCCAATTGTGTGGAATTTTAAACGTATAAAAATCATGTTATGTGTTAAATAGCATAGACGAACACTTAACACTTCTTCCAGTTAAACTTGTCCAATGCTACTCAGTATTACGAACAAGCCTTCGTATGCGTTTCTTTTTATTAGTGAAATAAATGTTACAAAATCATCAATGGCATAGATATGGGTGAGAGCAGTGGTATCGGAATAAGCGAGAAAGTGTTGGGTAGGGAGGTGGAGGACTAATTCCCCACCTCCCAATATCTGGCTTAAAATCGTAGCTGATGACCTCGCACTGACATGTTGAGCTCGTTCCAGTGAGGGATCATAAGCTATATTTTAAAGGCAAAAAAAAAAAAAATAAACTTTTCAGTTTACTCTTTATTTAACTGCCGTCTGCTCGGTCTATTCGTGTTGGACAGAGGGTTAAATAATGATTACAAATAAATGTTGATGGAAAAAAAAACAATTGGTAATTTTTTTTATCTATATCAAAGGTATGTGTGCAATGTGTGTTTGAGGAGGTGGGGGCAAAATAGATGAACTGAAAAAGTGGTGCGTCATGCCTAGTCCTTAAATTCCCCCAAACAGCGACGTACACGCTGTGCCCAAATAATATAAGTTTTACAGTATTACGGCAATATATACAGTTTGGTCAAGTTTCCTCGACGTTAGTAGTATAGCATGTACCCGATCTTCTATTCAGGAGGACCCCGGCGGGGACCCTGGAAGTGACGTCATGTCACGTGACCCAGTGGCGCCATGTTTGGTTGTCATGGTAACCCACGTGAGCGGCCATGTTGTGACGCCATCCCCATAGTGATACGTGGCCCTAGTACGCATGCGCAGCGCGTGTTGTTAGGGTGACACGTGTTTCCGTCAGCCATTTTGTATACTGGAGACCGCCATCTTGGTTTCTATGATAGCACGTGATTGTTATGTTACCCAATGGCCTACAACAAGACAGGGCTATGTTCGGAAGGTGTGTTCCTTGGAACAGGAGTAATTTCCTGATTCGTGGAATTACCACAAACAACCCGACAATCCCTCCAAATCATCAAAGCGACTTTATTTGATACGGATTCCCTATTTTATCGGCTTAGCACGTAGTGCTATAGGACCGAGGGTGAGTTCGATTGAACTAGAGTAACTTTCTGGCTCGGATTTTCCCGCAGAATCCTCGTTTAATTCATAGAATTACCACAAACAACCCGACAATCCCTCCAGATCACCAAAATCCACCCCAAACTACCGAAATTGACTTTATTTACTATGGATTTCCTCCAGAATCATTTTAGGACCGTCATAGCCAACTGATATACAACCTCCATGAAAGCCTCTATCATTTCTACACCAAGAATCTATCGAGTAATTTCTGATAAGTCATTGCTCGAACGACTCGAATCCCACCGAGCAAATAAGCCATAGAGTATTTACTCGAACAAGTGACTCGCACATGCGACTCTTATCCTCATTTTGGTATTTGAGGATACCTATGACCTGGTATTGTATTATTTGAGGATACCTATCGATGATACCTTCTGGAGAATCCCTTTTTGTCGTATGAGGCCATGAGGTCCATTAGAAAATCCCTCAACGAGGTCTAATGTATTATACCTCTCAACCTCATTTCGTTTGAGGCCATGAGGGCCATGGAAAAAATCCTTTCAATGAGGCCTAATTTACTATCCCTCTTAGCCTCATTTCGGCATTTGAGGATACCTATGGCCTGATATTGTATTATTTGAGGATACCTATCGAGGATATCTTCTGGGGAATCCCTTTTTTGTCGTATGAGGCCATGAGGGCCATGAGAAAATCCCTCAATGAGGTCTAATTTACTATCCCGCTTAACCTCATTTCTTTTGAGGCCATGAGGGCAATGAAAAAATCCTTGCAGTGAGGCCTAATTTACTATCCCTCTTACCCTCATCTCGGTATTTAACAGCCATAACCCGTGGTACCCCGGTTTCAGCACCCCTTTTTGGTAAACATCTGGCCTTCGGCGCCCCTTTTTAGTCGTACGAGGCCATGAGGGCTATGAGAAAAGCCCTCAAAAAGGTCTAATTTACTATCCCTCTTAGCCTAATTTCATTTCAGGCCCTGAGGGCCATGAAAAAGTCCCTCAATGAGGTCTAATTTACTATCCCTCTTAGCCACATTTCGGTATTTAAGGATACCTATAATCCAACTCCTATATGGCTCCTAGCTCCCATATGGCTCCTATACAGCTCCCATACAGGTAGTCTTACCAACGGCTTCCATCTTATCTCCAAAGCTCCAAGACCACTACTTATCATTCATTAGCTTCCACAGCAGTCTTGTACCATTGAAGGCTTGTACCAGTACTATTGGCTATACTATCATCCATTAATATTGACTTGTAACACTACTTCCTAGCTATACCTCGCTCAGGCCTTCAAAATGTTCAATCCGATTGCTCCATTTCCCCTGTATACATATAGACAGGCTATATAAGGGATTCTGTAAATGGGATTCTTTACCGATTCCGTAAAGTTGGATTCCGTGTTTTAACATCAGCACTCTAGGGTATTATTCCCATTCTCTTTTGAAAGGATTATGTTCAAAGGGAGTTAATATTATATACCTTCATTGGGGTTATAGTTCAAAAATATAGTTCATTAAGATCACATACCTTCGTTATATTTTCATTGAGGTACTCGATAGATTCTTGGCATTAGGAATGATATAGGCTTTCATGGAGGTTGTCTATCAGTTGGCTATAATCCAAAGGGGCCCCTCAGTACTATACCACTACGTGCTACTATTATAAGCCATGGTATGGCGGAACTGAAAAGGATTCTGGAGGAAATCCATAGTAAATAAAGTCAATTTCGGTAGTTTGGGTGGATTTTGGTGATTTGGAGGGATTGTCGGGTTATTTGTGGTAATTCCATAAATTAAACGAGGATTCTGGGGGGAACATCCGAGCCAAAAAAATTACTCTAGTTCAGTCGAATTCACTCCGGGGCACCTCGGGCCTATAGCGCTATGTGCTAAGCCGATAAAATGGGGAATCCGTATCAAATAAAGTCGTTTTTGGCGATTTGGAGGGATTGTCGGGTTGTTTGTGGTAATTCTACGAATCGAGAAATTACTCCTGTTCCACGGAACACACCTTCCGAACATATTGTCTTGTTGTAGGCCATTGGGTAACATAGCAACCACGTACTACCATAGAAACCAAGATGGCGGCCTCCAGTATACAAAATGGCCGACGGAAACACTATCACCCTAACAACACGCGCTGCGCATGCGCACTAGGACCACGTATCACTATGGGAATGACGTCACAAGATTGCCGCTCACGTGGGTTACCATGACAACCATACATGGCGCCACTGGGTCACGTGGCATGACGTCACTTCCGGGGTCCCCGCCCTTGGTCCTCCTGAATAGGGACGGTCGGGTATATGCTATACTATTGACGTTGAAAACACCTGAGTTCGCCGAGGAAAAGAAAAGTGCGTGGACAGTGCGTATACGATACTGTTGTCAGTGTACTTTTGTAGTAACTGACGAGTTTTGTCATGGCTCCCACTTTCTTAATAAAATTCGTCAGGTTTTTTCATAGCTCCCCACTTTTGTAATAAAATCATCAGGTTTTGTCGTAAAGTGAGGTCACGACTTTTGTAATAAAAATCGACAGGTTTTGTCATAAAAATCTCACCATTTTTATTATAGAAATCAACAGGTTTTGAACAGAGGACGTGGCGACAATGAGGATGTGTGGGGTGCGTCACCACCACCACCCCCACCCTCCCAAATCCTGGCCAAACTTTCATATAGTTGGAAATTCGGAGGGCAAGTCATAAGTGGTTGGAAATTCCATCTATCTGGATTTTAGAGCTTCTTTGGTATTGCTGATGTCTCCTTTACTTCCCCAAATTCCAACTCGGTTTCAAATCGGCAGAAATTCCAACTGTTACTATTTACAACTACAGTGTACGCTATATCGAGCTTCATAAGTATGCATGATGTCAATCGGTACGAGATTTCTATAGTACGTCTACTTATCGTTATAAAAAAATCCTCGAAATGCACTTCTAGAAAATCACATCATGTAAAATCGTTATCCTGAGTTAATTCCATCATTCACAGTTACAAAATGATGAAATATCGAAAATTGATCATTCCTGCATAAGATCTGATTTAATGTGAGGAGAGGGTGAATTGCTCAAAGTTCTCAGCTTA